>CM053028.1:169164581-169887081 GCA_028564925.1 Lithobates sylvaticus
AAAAAGCTAGAGCTTTGGTCTTCCTCTGCCACCTTGCTTCATGCTTCCAAACTTACCAGTGTTTCTGAAAAGATTGATGGACCTTCTCGCTTCTCTGGCGTGGCTTCCCTTTCAAGAGGTCATACCAATTATCCAGGAAAAGTAGAGGTTCCATGATTTTTACTCAAGTCTTTTCACTGTCCCCAATTGCGGGGGGGGGGGGGGGGGTGGGTTGACATCTGCACCCTTCTAGATCTAAAGGTTCTCAACACCTCGGGTGCCAAAGTTCAGCTTGGAATCCACAAGATCAGTTATTTATTCCTTTGTCCAGGAGATTTTATGGCCTATGTAGACCTCAATGATGCCTATTTCCATGTCCCCATCTTCCCAGCACATCAACACTTTCTGCATTTTGCTGCGGGCAGGAAAAATTACCAGTTTGTTGCCCTTCCTTCTGGCCTGTCCTATGCACCTCAAGTCTTTGACAGGGTGCAAGCTGGTGTTCTTTCTCTGTTTTCCTCCTAGGGCATCCCCACAGTGGGATATCTGGAGGATATGTTCTGAGCGAACAGTCTGCTCTAGCTCCGTCTGTCAGCCAATGTCCAATGCACTGTGAAATCATTGCAAGAACTATCCCATCACCTAGAATATCTGGCCCTAAGTAAATCCCTGTCCAAGGTTTTCTTTCTATGGATAAAGTTCAAACTCTTCCCTCCCATGTTTGTAAGGTATAGTTTTTTGTGATGGTTGCCAGCTGGGGAGGTGTCACAGATACCCTCTCAGTACTAGGCACATGGCGTCAGAGGGAGCTTTTCTCCTGATTAGTATTCTGGAGCTCAGGGAAATCTGAATTTTTCTTCACTGCTGAACGCTTATCATTTGCAAGGTCATTCAACCAAAATTCAGTCAGAAATGTAAATATTTAAGAAAATATAACAAGAATACTCCACTATAGATGCCTTTTCCGCCATGGAGTCACATCCGCTTGCACGGCATGGCACAAATGATCAGATCAGAGGCTTGCATGTTAGTAGATTTTAGGCAAAACTGAATATTATATAGTTTTTTAAGCTGTGTTATATACAGGACTTTTATTTAGGGAAGTGGCCAAGCAACATGACCTTTTAAGGACTTATCAGTTTGTAATGACATTCTTTTGGTAAGAAGTCAGCTAAGGTAACCAGACTTTGGAGGCTTTATCAGATATTGTGAGACAACTTCAATAAGGAAATATGAAATTTCCTCACCAGAGCCTTAACCAGTAAAGGACCCTTTTTTGTCCTACGTGTAGACAAAGTTATTTTGTGGCCCAAGGCTTCTTTTCTTCACAAAGTGATTTCTTTCTTTCAACTTAAAGGGTTTGTAAAGGTTAAGTTTTTTCACCTTAATGCATTCTGGCCATTGATTGGCTAGAGTGGATGGATTGAAAGCAGCGCAGTCATTGGTTTGCGCTGCTGTCGATCACATCCAATGAGGCAGCGCGCCGGGGGGCAGAGCCGAGTGATACAGCGAGCGGCTATAGCCGCCGGCTGTATCACGGGAGCGCGCCTGCAAGTACTCCACACCATGCGAGGGAGCTCGCATTAAGGTGAGCAATACTTGCGGGGGGAGCCGAGACAGCCGCAGAGGGACCCCAGAACAGTGGAGGTAAGTATAACATGTTTGTTATTTAAAAAAAAAAATATATATCTCCTTTACAACCCCTTTAACCAGGACATTGTTATACAATCAAGCAAACAAAACAAAATAATGAAAGTTTAATTTTACTGGAAATTTGTTGAATGTAACACCAGATTAACTGATTTTACATACTGCTAAAATAATAATTATGATACTGTCACTGCACATTTGTTGCATTTATTGTCACCAAATTTCAGCTGAATAATATATTGCTGATATTAATTTCAGGAAATCCCAAGTGGTTTTATACCGGAATCCCAGAGTGCAACATCTTCTATTTTAAGGTATTTTTCTGTTATATTATATTTTATTGTGTTTTTATATTGTTTTATATTTTAAGGAATAACATCTAAGCATGGATAGAACCTCCTTTTTTTTAATGATTTTATCCCCAAAAAATAAACCAATAACCATTTGTTTTTTTGTGATTTTCTTTTGCCTATGCTAGTCAAAATAGTCATATATGGAAATATAATGATGCAAATATGGCTGACTTTAAGAGAGGTAGTTTGTGTATATTATTTAAAGGCTTGTATTGGGAACCTTTTCTAGTGATCAGAAGGTCTGGAATTATTATTTCACTCAACTATCCACAACTACTCGGGAAAGTTATTTGGTCATCCTAATTATTGCCTATAAGGAGTTCAACTACCCCACATCTTTTTTTCTGCTTCCTTTAAAATTTCCTGCTATAAACAGCCACTTCTGCTACTCTTGATGAGTGACCAGGCTTTCTAAATTCTTGCATCAGCACCCTTAAATTGCTCTGTTGGTCTGGTCTGATAGCCAAACCAAAGAACTGTGACTGCTATCAATTGACAGAATGTAAGTGCACAGATAAATAAATTCATGTTCATATGGGGTTAGTATGGAGGGTCTTCTCAGTGCTGACAGTTGCTTCCCTAGATTCAGAACCTGGGCTTCCAGGGAAACAATGTGCTTACATTTTGCACAGCAGTATTTGCCCTCGATCAGATGATCAAGAAACGCATACATGCCGCAAGATGTACACCGAGTCGCATCTCCACACCCGCCGGGCATCATACCTACTAATTTAAGTAGGATTGGGGATTATACCCTGTCCAAATTAAAGCCCAAAAATGGAACTTCCACTTTAAGTGAAGGTGACCTCCTGACATGCCACATTTGGCATGTCTTTTTTTGGAGGGGGGCAGATACCCTCTTTTTAAAGGGATCCGGCTCCCACTTCCTCCGGGGGCACAGCGGCGCCGGAAGCAAGTTCACCTCTCCCCCCTCCCTCTCACCAATCATCTGTGACACGTCACAGGTCCCAGATGATTGCCCGGCCAATCACAGAGCGCAGCGCGGCTCACGCATGCGTGCCTGGCTGTGAGACCACAGCTGGGCGCCCACAGTGACAATGCCAGCGCCGCACAGAGGAGCGGGGCTTCGTACGTGCGCAACTCTGGACCGTGGGACAGATGCATTTTTATAGCACTGATTGCTGTATAAATGACAATGGTCCCAAAAATGTGTCAAAAATGTCCCATGTGTCTGCCATAATGTCGCAGTCACAATAAAAATCGCTGATTGCCGTCATTACTTGTAAAAAAAAAAAATTATTAATAAAAATGCCAAAAAACTATCCCCTATTTTGTAAACGCTATAACTTTTGCGCAGACCAATCAATAATCGCTTATCATCTTATTGCTAATTTTTTTTTCCAAAAATATGTAGAAGAATACGTATCGGCCTAAACTGAGGAAAACAAATGTTTTTTTATAAATTTTTGGGGGATATTTATTATAGCAAAAAGTAAAAAATAATGCCTTTTTTTCAAAATTGTCGCTCTTTTTTTTGTTTATAACGCAAAAAATAAAAACCGCAGGGGCGATCAAATACCACCAAAAGAAAGTTCTATTTGTGGGGAAAAAAAGACGTCAATTTTCTTTGGGAGCCATGTCGCACAACCGCGCAATTGTCAGTTAAAGCGACGCAGTGCCGAATCGCAAAAAGTGGTCTGGTCTTTAGTTATTAGTGTAGCTTCCTGACACTAATATTCAACAATACACAGGTACTCAACTATACAATATACAGGTACTCGTAGCCCTCGTGTACTCACTTCCCCATTTACACACACAATACACAGGTACACACAATACTCATGTACTAAAGATCCTCACACACTACTCAGATACATGCAACACCCTGGTACTCACAACATACAGGTATTTACAATACACAGGTACTCCCAACACTCACAATACTCAGGTACTCACAATACACAGGTGCTCACAATACTAGGGATGCACGATACAATTTTTAACACCAAGTACAAGTCGCCGATACCGATTACCGATACCTATCGCGTAGGTAAGGGGGTGGTTTGGGGTTATTAGGGAGTTGGGTGATGCTGGGCTGAGGGCAGGGAGGGAGGGGGGAGTAGAGGAGCAAGTGACGGCAGGGTAGTTGAGGGTGGAGTGAAAGAGGGATTGAGGGGTGGGAGAGTTGGGATGGAAAAGGCTGTGATCACTGGGGGAAGAGGACGGGGATAGGAGGGTCATTGGGAGACATGGGGGCAAGAGTGACAGCTGGTGGTGGGAAAAGGGGGCAACACAGGGTGGCCACAGCACTGTACATTATATAAAGACTAGTCTTATACACTGACACGGTACTGTACATTATATACAGACCAGTCTGTACCCTGACACTGTACTGTACATTATATACAGACCAGTCTGTACCCTGACACTGTACTGTACATTATATACAGACCAGTCTGTACCCTGACACTGTACTGTACATTATATACAGACCAGTCTGTACCCTGACACGGTACTGTACATTATATATATATATATATATATATATAGACCAGTCTGTGGTACTGTACGTTCTATTCAGACCAGTCTGTACCCTGACATGGTACTGTACATTATATACAGATCAGTCTGTACCCTGACACGGTACTGTACATTATATGTATATATATATATAATATATATATATATATATATATCGACCAGTCTGTACCCTGACACTGTACTGTACATTATATATATATATATATATATATAGACCAGTCTGTACCCTGACACCGTACTGTACAATATATTCAGACTGGTGTGTGTATAACATATAGTATGGTGTACAGTCTCAGGGTACAGACTGGTCTGTATATAATGTTTGGTGTTCGTGTATAAGTCCGGTCTGTATCCTGCTGACACTGTACTGTACATACTACACTAACCTGTTTGCAGGACTTGCTCCAGTTGCTTCCCTCAGTACTCGGTTCTGCCTCCAGGGACACTTCCACAGCTTCCTCACATAGGAAAACACACGTGCTGTTGCTGTCCAGCCCCTTGCCCCCCCCCGCCCACTCTTGGTCATTGGATAGCAGCCATCTCTATCCAACCAGCCAACCAGTCTAGCAGCCAGCTCTCTCTCTGTGCAGAAAGGGAGGAGTGATGACATCACCCACCCTCTTCTTGTTTACACAGGCAGGAGAGGATCAGACCTGTATAATGAAAGAAGACAGCCGGGGGCAGGAGTGTCAGTGTGGCCGGGCTGTTCCAACTGTGCTGCTGCATGTTTGTATTGCCCAATAACCATGTGCAGTCAGTGCTGAGCGTAATGGGAGGCGGTTCCTCCTCCTGTATAAGTGGCTGATCCTGGTGAGATGTGTACTGCTCCGAACCCCGCTGCCGGAGGGGAGGAGGAGGAGGCATCCCGCTCCCAGCTGACGTCACTTCTGGTATCAGTTTTTGGTATTGGAGCATTTTCACAAGTACCGATACTCGCAAAAATGCCTAGTATCAGGAACGATACTAGTATCGGTATCAGTGCATCACTACACAATACACAGGTACTCCCAAGACGCAGGTACTCCCAAGACGCAGGTACTCCCAAGACGCGGGTACTCCCTGAAAGGAAATAAATCAAGATTAGGGGTTACTCTCTCTGCCTTGGTATGCTGTGCAATTCCGAAACCAGGCCTGTGAGATTTGCCCTTTGAGATAAAGAAAAGTATACACAGCCAGGTTCTCTCCGAGCAAATCTAAATCTTTATTCTTGGGTGTGAATATAAGAGGGGCTTTCAGAAAGTACCGCCCTTTGACAAATTATACAATCATATACAGAGACACATAAGTACAGTCTGACGCCCACAGTGAAACTTATTATTTCTAAAATATCACGTGCTTTACAAGAAATGAAACTCAACAGAAGATTACAGTATTATGGAAAAAACGAAACTAGATTAGCAAGACTTGAGCATATTTCACAAAATGGATGTTAGAGACACACAAAATGGAAGCTGACTATAATACAAAGAAGTAGTTAAACTAAATATCCCTTCAATCCCCTCTTAGATCATATAAGATGATCTCTATATTCTATGTTGTGCTTTAATACTTCTTTGGGGCTGTGGCATAGATTGCCTGATGACTCTTCATGTATGTCATGTGAGATAGAACCTTATCATCAGGAGATTGAAGGTGCGCAATTATGCAAGTGCGACATTTAAAACAGAGGTAAAGAATCAGAGCAAGGATAAATATCATAACAAGGACAATGTCTTTTAACCATAAAAATATACCTCCAAGCCCAAATCCTGCATTGGCAAATGGGCTCCATGTTTTAGCAATGTCCCTAGCTTCCTGCTGGAGCTTGCCTCTAGTGGATGTCCCCTTTTATAATCCCCTACCACTCCCATGACAGATAACAAGGATGCAAGGTAACACCATCCCTTAACATGGAGGGGCACCCAGGGATAACACACTTTCCTACAACATACATAGATACTTTGTCCCAGTGCAAAAAAGGTCTCTTAGCGACAGTCTCATGAGTGTACTTGTCTTGTCTTGTGTTGCGATTATAAATTAGTGTAATATTTCACCTACATTTTTAGAGAAAAAGAAAAGTTATGCAAAGTACAGTTTAACCCTGGGTCAGTTACTTGAAACAGTGAGCAGGCAGGGGCAGAGACTCCGGATTCGCACATGGAGATATTAAATATTGACCTGCTGCAGAAAGAGGGGTTAGTCTGTGTCTCATTCCCTAAATTAAAACACCAATCAGGCGAATGACTTCTACCTGCTATTGCAAAGGTAACAATGTTGTTTATGTACAGAGTGGATATGTTAGTCAAGAATACAGGAGGAGTTTCATTGAGAAAGGAGGAAGCATTTAAAGGTACAGCCAAAAGGGCAATTCGGGCAGTGCTAGGATGTAATATGCTACATATCCAACATTCTTCATACCCTGATTTTTTAGCATAAGCATACTTAAATGTTAGCAAAAGCATCTTATCAGTAAAACTATCTCCAATCTCTCTCTTGGTTCTAGCTTATGTCAATATAATGTTCTCGTGTGTGTGTGTGTGTGTGTGTGTGTGTTTGTGTTCCCACAGATACTTTTAATTGCACCCAAATCTTCAGGGTGGTAGATACAGTTAGTGGTGATCCAGGTGGGTAGGAACACTGTCAGAGATCAGGATTAGTGGGCAGAATGCCTTGTCAGAAGTCTGTGGTGAAGTAAGCGAGGTCATCTTCTCTGGCCGGACCTGCTTTCCCAGGAACTCCTTCATCTGCTTGGACTTCTGCTTGAGGGCCTCCTGTATCCAAGATCTCCTTCTTGCTCTTGGGGCTTTGGGCAACCTTTTTTTTTTTTCACTCTGTTGGCATGGATCCAGGACTGGCAATTTTTCCACTAGGATGGCTGTTCTGGTCACTGCAACCACTGTGGTAGGAGGTCCAAAGGGATACTCTTGCTTATTATTTCTGTTCAGCTGTTGGACCACCACGTTGTCTCCCAATTTGAAGGGATGAGTAGTTTCCTGTGAAGAAAAAGAAAAGGTGCGAGCAACATTTCTCTCAACTGTTTACAATGTTTCAACCAATTACCTTACATATTCTTCCTGTAATAAGTCTAAATCTCCCTTTTCTATCATTAAATGTGCTCTGGCCATGGGGTGGGGAAAAGTCGACCCATCAAGACATCAAAAGGTGAATACACTGTTGTCTTGGAAGGGTCATTCTTATTTCTGCCAGGACTGCTGGGAGGACCTTCTTCCAGTTGGCAAAGGTTCCTCCTGTGGCCTTTCTTATTTTGTCTTTTTATTGTTCTGTTTATTCTTTCTACTATCCCTGAGCTTTGAGGGTGTTAGGGAATGTGAAACTTCCGTTCTATCTTGAGAGTTTTTACCCAGTCCTGGCAGACCCTTGATACAAATGTAGGTCCATTGTCTGTCTGAGTTTATAAGAAGTGGGCATCCCCATCGAGGAATGATTTCTTGAACAAGGATACTCACTACTGTTTGGGCATCCTCTTTTGTGGTGACAAAGTTCAAGTCAACTTGAGAACTTGTCCACAATTTCCAAAAGATATTCCTGTCTTTTGCCTAGTTTGGGTATGTGTGTGAAGTCAATCTGCAAATGTGTAAAAGGAGTTGTTGGATATATCAGGTGTTCATGTTCGGCCTTGTGTAGGTTGTTCATGATACATGTGATGCATCTTGCTACATAAAATTGGCCAGGAAAGTTCTGTAATGTAAAAGTCTTTCTCCAATAGTTCACAAGTGGCTTTCCAGCCTCTGTGACCTATTCCATGGAACTGGGAAATAAAAATGATGCATAAAAAGTGATGCACTAGCTACAAAAAGTGATGCACTAGCTACTGGTATACATGGCTTCCCCTCTTTGCAGAGAAGTCCAGTCTTTGGATCTTTCTGCACACCTATTTTGTCCCAACCTCTGAGATCAGCTTCTTTTGCACATACCTGCAAATCTGAAAGAACCTGATCAAAAAAAACAAAAAACAAAAACAAAACAACAGGTCTGGTACTAGCTTGGGCATTTGGATCTGTGCATTTTGTGAAGTAGCAGCTTATTTAGCAGCTAATCAGCCAGAGCATTTCCCTTGGCTATCTGTTTGTTGGCCTGTTTATGCTCTGCAGTGTTGTGGAAGATGCATCAGACCTGGGTGATGTGTCTTGGTGAATGAGGTCTATGCAATCATGTTGTGGCACAACCTCATTCTGCTCTCCTTTTAATCCTAAAAGGGCATTTGGATTTGGTGCTGGTCCTGAAGTGGGAGAAGCATATTTGATGTGCAATTTTGGATTGGACATCGAGATCAACTCATAGCCGCTCAACCTTTTGAGCAGACATGTGCTGCGTATGTACATTTTTCATACATTGTGGGTGGTGTGAAGTGTAGTGTCGTGCCCCAGAGTGAAAGAAGTGACCATCTCAACCATCATAATAGGATGCCTCTGAGACACACAGGCATGCCTTGAACCTGCACCGGAACCATCTTTGAAAAAAAATAATAAGGCGCAACTTGTCTCCATGCTCCTGAGCGAGGACACCTGACACGTCCTTACAATTTTCCCTTGCAAACAAATGAAACATTTTTCCTGCAAACAAATTAAACATTTTTCCTAGTTAGGGAGGCCGAGCCCTGGAGCCATTACCATAGCATTTTTTAAATACACAAAAGCATTGCACATTTCATTTGACCATTTTATACAATCTGGCATGTGTAAACCTGTGGCTTGTCTCAGAAGATTGTAGTAGGAACAGTCAGGTATCCATTGGCGGCAGTAACCAATCATACCAAGAAAGGTGAACATGTCTTTCTTAGCAAGTGGGCGGGGCAGACCCACAAGAGCCATAGCTCTTCTGTGATTGACTTTCCTTTCTCCTTTTGAGAGTACAAAACCAAAATATTCAACCTTTTTCTGACACCATTGCAATTTTTTCTTTGACACTTTGTGACCACTTTCAAAAAGACATTTCAAAAGATCCCTCCCATCCTCCAGGGCGGCCACCCGAGTAGAACTGCAGACGAGGAATTCATCCACATACTGCAGCAGGGATGAACAATGTCCTGGTATCCAAGCTCTGAGAGTAGTTTGGAATAGACTGCAAGGGAGTCTATATAGCCCTGGGGCATTCTGCACCATGTTAGTTGGCGGTTTTAAAAAAAAAAAAACATAAAGCAAAGATTGGTTGTGCCTCCTCATCCACAGGGATGGAAATAAAAATGCGTTCAATAAATCAATCACAGTAAAATACTCTGCATCGTAATGTATGGCGGTAAATATTGATGGCACATCAGGCACTTATTGGGGCAATCGGTACCACTAGGCTATTGATGGCCCTTAGGTCTTGTACAAACCTATAGTCACCATTGCCTTCTTTACTTTTCTTACCTTCTCTTTTGTTAATATAGAACAAGATAATTTCCCTTTAAGATCCCTTTATAAAAAGAAATCTTAAACTATTGGCTGTAAGCCATCCTCTTTATTTATTTTTTTTGTGTCTGCACTGGTGTTTCAAACTCATTCTGCTATTTGCTGTGTCCTTGTGTCTGTGCTGCTCTGTGCAGCTGTTATCTGGTTGTGGAATGTAAGGGGGAGGAGGCGGGGCGCCTGATACAGGCATGGAGAAGGTTAATTTAACCCTTAAATTCACAATCCCATGACTCTGCTAAACCCATCGTGGACAACTTTTGGGCTAGGATGCCATAGGGAGCCCCGGTCCAGCCGGAGATCTCCTACAGCATCTTCTTTTGTCTTTCTTTGTAAACATTCTGATTTGATTTTTTATTTTTTTATTTTTCTTGGCAAAATGCCAATAAGCACTCCTTTTTAGACAAGCAAGCTTTATACATTATTACTTTTCTTATTATTTATAACCAAACAATTTTTATTTTTTATTTCAAATTTATTTTTATTTTTGGCAGAGTGCCAACAGGTTCAAACAGTACTTGCAACTTCTGTAATACCAATGCCGCAAACAATTCTTCACAATATCTATTACGTTTAGCGAGATATAAGTACTTGAACCATGTTGGCAAAAAGCCAAACATCCAAATTTTGATCCTGACTTCCCTGCATAGCAGCAAAAGGAATCATTACCTTAAGAAAATGTTATTAACACTGCTATTACGCTAACTAACTCAAAACATTCATACATAAATCATTAAGAATAAACATCAATACATCACCGGATACTGTAGCATTACTCTGCGTTTCGATTGGGAACTTCCATCAATCACAAAAACGAGCTGGGAATTCCCAGGAAGACACATCTGTCGGCTTTAAATCTAAGTCCTATGATAACACAGAGCCGTGGAAGGCGTTGTCTCACCTTACAAACGCCGACAAATTTCCACACAGACAGTTTACAGATTTTCGTATCAACTACGCAACAGATATAGGAAAGCAAAGAGATCGGTTTTGTCCAGCACACCTTAGCAGACTTTTTTTTTATAATTACAGTACTGTAATAACTCATTGACCTACGGACTTCACAGAGTCCTGGGACCTACCGAGGTCCTCATTAACGACTGTTCACCCCCGAACAGACGGCTGCGCAGACTTATAAAGAGGACTACACAGAATCCTCACTGTTCACACGAACAGCTGCTTCCTAAAGCAGTTTTTTTTTTTAAAGGACTTACACAGAATAGCAAGCCCGTTCAGCCCTCCCAGGGCTGCGGGTGCTGTTATCTCAACAGCTTGACTTTTTTCAAAGTCTAAAAACTATTTCTACATAAATCACAGGTCCCGTTAAAGGAACGATTTCTAAATAGAGGTCGCGGTGAGAGAAGATATATTTCTACTCACCAGACAGACATATCATAATCGATCTCGGACCGAGCCCCCAGCTGAAAGGAAATAAATCAAGATTAGGGGTTACTCTCTCTGCCTTGGTATGCTGTGCAATTCCGAAACCAGGCCTGTGAGATTTGCCCTTTGAGATAAAGAAAAGTATACACAGCCAGGTTCTCTCCGAGCAAATCTAAATCTTTATTCTTGGGTGTGAATATAATGAATGAATGAATGAATGATTTGTATAGCGCTGCAACTGCGAACTGAATCGCCTCGAGGCGCTTGACTGCTCATGTTGGGATGCCATGTATTAGAAGAGGTGGGTCTTGAGTTTTTTCCTGAAGGCCTGATGGTTTTCTTCCATGCGGATGTTGTTTGGTAGAGCATTCCATAGCCGGGGTCCCTGTACTGCGAATCTTCGTTCTCCCTTCGATTTGTAGCGGGCTTTGGGGATGAGAAGGCGATTTTGGTTTGTTGATCGAAGTCTGCGATTCGGTATGTATTTTTCTATTTTCTCACAAAGGTATTGAGGCGCATTTCCTTGTGTACATTTGTGGGTGAGGCAGAGGGTCTTGAATGTGATCCTGTCTTTTACCTTGAGCCAATGGAGCATCCTTAGGGATGGGGAGATGGATTCCCAGGGTTTCTTTCCGGTGACTATTCTTGCTGCTGTGTTTTGGACAATTTGAAGGCGCGCAATCTGGTAATCCGGTAATCCTATGTAGAGTGAGTTTGCGTAGTCGAGCCGTGAATTGATGATCGTTCCTACTACTACCGCTTTTTCCTTTTCCGGGATGAAGGGGATGAGTCTGCGTAGGATGCGAAGGAGATGGTGGGATCCGCTGATTACGGATCCTATTTGTGCCTCCATTGTCATCTCTGAATCAAAGATTACTCCGAGGCTTTTGGCTTTGTTGCTTGGAAGGATGGTCTGTCCCAAGATGGTTGGTGGTGTCCAAGGGGTCTTCGTCTTTTTCCTTGAGTTTGCGTCGAGGAGCAGTAATTCTGTTTTTGATCCATTTAGTTTGAGGGAGCTAGTGGTCATCCAGTCATCTATCAATGTGAGACATTTTCCTAGTTCCTGGTATTGGTCTTTTTGTCCGGTGATCCGGAAGTACAGTTGAGTGTCGTCCGCGTATGAGTGGAAGCACAGATCCAATTTGCTAATAATTTTGAAGAGTGGTCGGATGTAAATGTTGAACAGTACTGGTGACAATGGTGATCCTTGAGGGACTCCATAAGTGATTGCCCGAGTTTCCGAAGTGAAGGCTCCTAGTTTCACTGTTTGTGACCGGTTTCCTAAGAAGGAAGCGAACCATGGCAGATCTCCATCTGTAACTCCTGCCACTTCCTTGAGGCGGCTGAGAAGCATGTTGTGGTCCACTGTGTCGAACGCCGCACTGAGATCCAGCAATACCAGAAGACACGATTCTCCCTCATCCGCTGCTTCTAGGGCATCATCCCATATTTTCAGAAGTGCCGTTTCTGTGCCATGGCCTGGGCGGAAGCCCGATTGTAGTGGGTCTAGGAGCTTGTGTGTGTCCAGATGAAGTTGAAGCTGTTGTACTACTGCTTTCTCCATGATCTTGGAAATGGTGTTCAGGCTTGTTACCGGTCTGCGATTGTTCGGATCCTTGGGGTCGAGGTTGGGTTTCTTTAGTAATGGTTTGATGATGCCTTGCTTGAGGGAATTCGGAACCAATCCTTCTTTGAACGACTGATTTACTAGGTGTGTGATAGCGGGGGCCAGAATGTCGGAGCATTCTTTCAAGAGTTTTGTGGGGATGATGTCGTTTGGCGAGGTGCTGTCTCGGAGGCTCTTGATGACATTTTTGGTTTCATCCGTTGTGATCGGGGTAAGTGAAAAATGTGGTGCTTGTGCGCTGTGGATGTAAAATTCCTTACCTGGGTTGAGTTGAGTAGAGCTGGTTGTTGTTTTTTTTTTGTTGAATTATTTTCTGAATGTTGTCTATTTTGTTGATGAAAAAATCTGATAATTTGTTGCAGTATTCTTGAGTTTCGTTTCCTAGGGGCTCAAGGCAGGTGGGGTTCATAGTCTGGGCGACTAGTTTGAAAAGTTCCCGTGGTCGGTTTAAGGCTTTTGAGAGGGTGTTTGAGACATGTTCTTTTTTTGCTGTGAAAATTGCTTTATGATATCTCTTGGTGAGTATTCTGTAGTTTGTGTGATTTTCCTTTGTGGTGTTTCTTCTCCAGGCTCTTTCTGCTCTTCTGTGTTCCCGTTTCAGTAGAGTAAGCGTGCCATTAAACCAACCAGAATTTTTCTTGCGGATGGGTACTCGATGTTTCGGGGCGACTGTGTCTGCTGTTTGTAGAAGTGCCTTGTTTATGAAGCTGAGTATTCGTTCTGTTGAGTGGTTTTGATTTAGTGTACCCATTTTGTGTGTTAGTGTGGTTTTGAAGATTTCCGAATGTAGTTTCTTCTGCGATCTAATCCAGTGTGTTGTTGCTGCTGGGTTTGGTTTTTGCAGGGAGATGTTGGTGGCGATCTCAAATTTGATAGCGTGGTGGTCTGACCATGGTAGCGCTATGTTGTCTTGAATGCTGATGTCCGTATTTTGCTTGAAGATGAGGTCCAGGATGTGACCCGACCCATGTGTGGGAGCCTTTACTAGTTGTTGAAGCCCTAGGTCTTCCAGTTGATTGATGCAGGTGGTGGCGATGGGGTCTTCGGTGGAATTCGCCCAGAGGTTGAAATCTCCGAGTACCAGAATCTTGTTGTTTTTCAGGGTGTGTGCCGAGATGAATTCCGTGAGTGGTATCGGTAGATTTGTCTTTGGTCCTGGTGGTCTGTAGCATAGCAGCATGTGGATGGTTTCTTGTGGTGTGGTTTGCATCTGTAGAGTAAGTGTCTCCATAAACGTTGCTTTGTTCTGTACCGTAGGTTTGACGAGCGCTAGATGAGCTTTGAAGATCACTGCTAGGCCTCCTCCTTTTTTTCCTTTCCGATGCTCGGTTAGGATCCTGTAGTTTTCTGGCACTAATTCTGTTAGGATGGTGTTGCAGTCGGGTGTTAGCCAGCTTTCCGTGATGAAGAGGCAATCTATGTTGTTTTGTGTGATGAAGTCATGGATTTCGTGCCTGTGCTTGACTGCCGATCTGGTGTTAATCAAAGCGCATGCTAACTGTTGTGGTTGAGTTGTAGTCTTCTTATGTTTGATCGTTGCTTGTGGATCGATTCTTAGTAGTCGTTCTTTTTGTAATATTTTTTGAATGTCGGTCGGTAGAGTTGCGGTCAAATTTCTTAGTCTGCATAGGGACTCTGCTGAGTATTTGAAATTGCACATGTTGAGGTGCTCCAAAAAAATTCCCTGCTGTGGACGAGATGATGCGTTGAAAAAACGCTGATGCTGTTGTTGAGGCGATAACGGTCTTGCGCAGGCTAGTTGAAGATGTTGCGGATCTGTGGGAAAACCCTGTAGACCTACACCCTCCCTCCCGTTGATCCAGAGGAAGGCGAAAAACCCCTACTAGCGCGGCCAATTGCTGTAGCAGAGGAAAAAATTCCTTCCTGACCCCCCGAGGGGCGGTCGGATGTTGGTCCCTGGATCAACTGCTAAGTGGTGGTCCCTGCGTTACTTACCAGAATATTTACCTTACCGGGTGATCCAATGATGGCGATAGGGTGGATCCTGATGTTGATCTCCCTGCACAGGTACTATGACCCCTGTTACAACCTCCTGTTATAAGAGGGGCTTTCAGAAAATACCACCCTTTGACAAATTATCCAATCATATACAGAGACACATAAGTACAGTCTGACGCCCACAGTGAAATTTCTAAAATATCACATGCTTTACAAGAAATGAAACTCAACAGAAGATTACAGTATTATGGAAAAAACGAAACTAGATTAGCAAGACTTGAGCATATTTCACAAAATGGATGTTAGAGACACACAAAATGGAAGCTGACTATAATACAAAGAAGTAGTTAAACTAAATATCCCTTCACTCCCAAGACACAGGTACTCACTGTACACAGATATTCACAAGACTCAGAATACTCACTCAATACTCAGGTACTCAGAATACTCACACAATACTCGGGTACTCAATAGATAGTCACTTAGCAGCACGCAGATACTCAGCCACACTCAGTCATCTGTCACAGTCTCCTATAGGGTTTGCCAGCACCTTTAGTCTCCCCTGGTCAGCCTGCTCCCACTGCTTCACCGACGGTCTGTTACACACACCCCTCTGTGGTTTCACTTACCCGCCGTCTCTCCTGACACTCCCGATCTCCGGTCCTGCTACCCGGTCTCTGGTCCTACCGATTTACCGCTCGCTTGCTTCTTGTGTCAGTCTGAATGGTTGTCACTGCCCTGGTCAGCCCCGCTCGTTGCTGAAATGCCACGCTGCCTCTGCTCATGGACCAGGATCGCCCTTCTCGGTCTCTCATGTTTTTACTGCTACCTGGAGCTCAGAGAGATTTCCTTTTTGAAACCGTAACAAAAAAGTAAAAATCTGACAGGGGTTCTATACTTCTACTCTTTTAGAGAAAATTGACCACTGTAGATGTGTTAAGCCTCATTTACATGAACAGCATATGCCCATGCGAGGGCCATGTTTCATGTCATTTTGGGATGCAGCGGCTGCATGTAACCATCAATATTCCCATTGCATACGTTCCTGGAGAAGGCTCTGAAATATTGGGTGCTGTGGCAACTACCAGCTGGAGACTGGATCATACATGACACAGTGAAAATATTCGCCAGCACACCATGGTTCTTCAGATTAAGCTCAAAGTTTTACTGAGGAATGATCACATCACAGATAGGAAGGTGCAATATTTCGGAGCCACGCAGGACCCCTTCATCACGCATGTGATGACACATGGACACAGCCACTGCTCCCAATTTGACATCTGTGCGGGTGTGGGTGCATGTCCCCAAACACAGAGAGTGTATATAAGTCATATGCTACTTAGAAAAACATTTGTAAATTGATTATACCTGTCAGATTGAAAGTTCACTGCTAACGCTGTTATTATATTCAAATGTGTTGTAGCACTAGTGACGTAAGTCTGGATGCAAGCACTGGGGAAAATGGACTGGCCCGATTAACAACTAGTGTCTCTAGTTTGGATAGAAGCACAGCTGAATGTGGACTGCAACAATCAACTACTGCATCAGAGGTATTTTTAAGACAGTACGGGCACTTTAAGACAATACAGGTGGGGTTTTTCCCACAGCATGGGTGCAGCGCACAGTGTACCTGCAGGTTAGCTGTGCTTTGCCATAGACTTCTGTTGCATTGGGCAGTTTTGGTGCGTTTTCGTAAAGTGCACAAAAAGTCCTGAATGCAGAAATTTTGGTGTGCTTTCAGAAGATGCACCAAAACTACCCAATACAATAGAAGTCTATGGCTAACGCATAATACAATGCACTGCACCTGTGGTGCAGGAAAATCGCAGTGCATCGGTGTGGCAGTGCCACAAGAGGAAAAACAGAATGCTTTAACCGAATGCCAATATTTGATGAAACTAGAATATTTAGAAATTTCTACTGCACATATACTGTATATTTTTGTTGTCTTACTAGAGGAGTAGAGATTGTTAACTGACCTTAGTGAATAAGGCGAGTTCAGTTCAATCATCAGATCATGTAGTAGCAATATTCTAGTTTTTCCTTTCTTAATTACTTGCCTACTGGGCACTTAAACCCCCACCTGCCCAGACCAATTTTCAGCTTTCAGCGCTGACGCACTTTGAATGACAATTGCGCGCACATATAACACTGTACCCAAATGACATTTTTATCATTTTTTTCCCACAAATAGAGCTTTCTTTTGGTGGTATTTAATCACAGCTGGGGTTTTTATTTTTTGCTAAACAAACAAAAAAAAAATTGAAAATTTAGAAAAAAATAAAAAATCATGTTTAATAGTTTGTTATAAAATTTTGCAAACAGGTAATTTTTCTGCTTCATTGATATGCGCTGATGAGGCGACACTGTTGGGCACTGATAGGCTGCTCTGATGGGCAGCCTATCAGTAATAGGCACAGATAAGGTCGCACTTATGGGGACAGATAAGTCAGTACTGATGGGCACAGATAAGGTGGCACTGATGGCCACTGATAAGAGGGCACTGATGGGTGGCACGGATGGGCACTGATAGGTACCACTGATAGGATAGATGGCACTGATGGGCACTGATAGGTGGCACTGATGGGCGGCACTGTTCTTGAAGCACTGATTGTGGGCACTGATAGGTGGCACTGTGGGTACTAACAGGTGGCCCTGTGGGCACTGATGGGAAGGAGGAGAAAAGCACGAGGAGAAAAAATTGCAGATTATTGGCTGTGTTGACATCACATGATCAGCTGTCATTGATCGACCCCTTACTCCGATCTGTGATCCAGCGAGTCTCGTAGACTTGCTAATCACAGAGCGCGCCGCATGCGCTCTTCAGGGGTTGCGCAGGCCACTTGTGCACGGGACAACGTCAATAGACGTTGTCCCGGCATACAGGTCCGCGCTGTAGCCGTCATTTGGCTATAGCGCGGATCTCAAGTGGTAAATTTTGCCCTGCACAGCTTTGCCGTATTTCCTCTACAAAGTGAATTGTTTTATTATCAATCCCATTGTGTTTTACTAAAATTCTGACTGTTCTGTGTTTCTTTAAAGTCTTGCATTACCTTTTTTTTTAGATCATGTAAAAAGGAGGAAAAAAAAATATTAATAATAGTTACTAAATGATTAATTCATATTACATATTCATTATCACATGGCAAATTTTCAAGCTCACTGTATCAGTGTTGATCTAAAATTCATCTTTACTGGGAAAGTAAAGCAAAAGGCAGCAGCAATGCATTTCAGACGTCAAGCCCTTTTACAAGTAGCACAGAGCGTGTTAAACCCTAAGGGCCTGTTCACACCTGAACACGGTTTACATTCCCAATGTGCAACTCAATGCATTACGATTTTCAGCCCATTCATTTTAAATCGCACTGGACCACACAAACTAGTGCATGCACTACTTTTCAAAAATGTATTGCACCAAATCTCAAGGTACTGTGGTACCTTGCGATTCGATACAGGCAAATGCACTGCATTTGCAACTGTGTTTGCGGTGATGTTAGGAATATATTGACACCCAATTCAGATTATACACCCAGAGCACATTTTGTATGAGTAGATACTGTTAGTACAATTTGTGTCTAGATTGCCACCTTCCTATTTTGTATCATAAAATGGACCTGGCAGACTCTGCTTTGCTCAGCGGGGGACCGATTTCCGCTGATCACCGCTGAGCAGGCGGAGACGGACCTGTCATCCGCCTGCTCTAACTGTGCAGAGACAAACCTGTCAGAGCCCTGCTCTCCCCTATGGGGAGATCGTATGAAAACGGACCGCCTGTCTGTTTTCATCCAATCCCATCCGATCCAAGCCGCAAGACGGATGGTGACCCTATTTTTCATCTGTCTGGCGGCTCGGATTTTGTGGACAGGATCGGATAGCAGCGGGTGTCAGCGGACATGTCACCACTGACATCCGTCACTCCATAGGAGTGTATGGAAGCTCCGATCAGGTCCGCCTGAAAAACTGTCACCAACTGGCAGCTGGTGGTGTGCTTCCAGGGTGTCCTTATTGCTAGGTAGCTGGTTGGCTGTTTGTTCCTGGGGCTCTGGGCTTATGATAGTCGCTGCTACCTAGAGCTATACCGGTCATGCTCTGCTTGCTGTGCTACCTGTCTTTGACATATTCATTGTTCATCCCTGCCTTGTACCCTGACTAATCTTTTGGATTGTTGCTAAACTTAACCCTGGAACTGTTTACTGGATTACACTTGCTCTCTACCTGCTCAAACCCTAGAACTGTTTACCAGGTTGCACTTGCTCACTGTCTGCCCTGACCTTGGACTGTCACTAGATTCTGTTACCAGCTACTGCCTCTCGTCTACCCAGCCTCAAGATTACTACTTTTGTTCAGTCTTGGTGCAGTTGGACCAGGGACTGTAGCATTGGGGTTGATTTACTAAACCTGGAGAGTGCAAAACCTTGTGCAGCTGTGCATGATAGCCAATCAGCTTCTGACATATGCCCGTACACACGTTCCGATTATCATACGACAGATCGTTCGCATTTTGTTGCTTACAACTAAGAACGAATACAGTGCAAAATGTGTGTAAGATTTTTGTCATAAGATTCTGGAAAAATCTTCCGCTGTGCGTAGCTACGTATTTTAAAAGATGTGTCCTGGTTTATTTTTGTGTTTCCGAGCATGCGTGGTGTTTGTCGAACAACTTTTATCGGACGCATACTGTACTGATTACACGATTGTCGTACGATGGGCTGTCGTCCGACCAAAGTTTTCCTGTTTGTCCCTTCGGATTTGGTTGGACGGACTATCGTGATCGGCTGTCGAAAGCTGCGTACTAATGATCAGATTATAGAACGATCTGTCCGAAAGCGACTTTTGTCGTCCGATAATCGGAACATGTGTACGGGGCAATAAGCTTGTTCAATTGAGTTCTGACAAAACAACTTGGAAACTAATTGGTTTCTATTCAGAGCGGCACTAGGTACCAGTAGACCTGCTTGCCTTATTGGAATGGGGGCTTCTAAAGGAAGAAGAAACACTCCCCAGCTATAGTACCACACCTAGGCATCAGGCTGAGCATCATAGAATCGTGGATAAAAGTTGTAAGAATCGGTTAAAAACATTGATAAATAGGCCTCTCTGAAACGTTCAAGGGGGCATCAAATTCATATTGCATTGGAAGTTTAACCCTTTAGGCTAACATATTGAGAGAAAAATAAAAACTGATGTAGGTTTCAATATTGGAGTTCATAAATCTTCACCCAGACTCATTTTCTATTCTATGAAAGTCAAAAATCATGGTATGTACTCCAGCTTTTTTACTTTTTACTTTTTTTTTTTTTTTATAATTTTATGTTTATAGTAGTAGTTTTACCATGCAATGATGACATGCAAGTGAATTAATATATAGTGTATAAAGAGTTTACTTTACTACAATGAAATATGACTATGCTATATGTTAGAGCCGGTTCACATAGGGGCAACACGACTTCCAGCCGACATTTGGAGGCAACTTGGACACGACTTGAGTATGAATAACAGCACGACTTGGGGCGACTTCAACATGACTTGGGGCGACTTACATCACGACTTTAAGTCGCCCCAGGCCAGGCGACTTTTGCCGTTGCCAATCACAGAATAATCAGCTCTGGAGGGGGAACTCCACGCCAGATTTTAAATTAAAAAACGGCATGAGTTCCCCCTCCAAGGGCATACCAGGCCCCTAGGTCTGGTATGTATTTTAAGGGAAACCCCCCTACGCCGAAAAAAACGGCGTGGGTTTCCCCTAAAGATCCATACCATACCCTTATGCGAGCACGCAGCCCGGCCGGTCAGGAAAGGGGGTGGGGAAGAGCGAGCACCCCCCCCCCTCCTGAGCTGTACCAGTCTGCTTGCCCTCAACATTGGGGGTGCTTTGGAGGCCGGTCTCCTCTGTCCCTCACTCTTCTCTCTTCTTCCGATGTTGACACAACGCTCTCTTCCACTGAAATGCCGTGTGCGAGGTGCACGGCGACTTATATAGGCATGGGCGTGGAAAGGGGGTGGGGAAGAGCGAGCACCCCCCCCCTCCTGAGCTGTACCAGGCTGCTTGCCCAGGCTGCTTTGGAGGCCGGTCTCCTCTGTCCTTCACTCTTCTCTCTTCTTCCGATGTTGACACGACGCTCTCTTTCACTGAAATGCCGTGTGCGAGGTGCACGGCGACTTATATAGGCATGGGCGTGGAAAGGGGGTGGGGAAGAGCGAGCACCCCCCCCCCCTCCTGAGCTGTACCAGGCTGCTTGCCCTCAACATTGGGGGTGCTTTGGAGGCCGGTCTCCTCTGTCCTTCACTCTTCTCTCTTCTTCCGATGTTGACACGACGCTCTCTTCCACTGAAATGCCATGTGCGAGGTGCACGGCGACTTATATAGGCATGGGCGTGGTCACCCGGTGATGTCACTTGGTGACCCCGCCCCTTATGACGTCACAATTCCAGCATGCCCCGGGACTTGACGACATAAGGGTCGGGGTCACCAAGTGATATCACCCGGTGACCACGCCCCATGCCTATATAAGTCGTCGCTCACGTCGCACAAGCCATTATAGCGGGAGAGAGTGTCGTGTCAACATCAGAATAAGAGGGAAGAAGGACGGAGGAGACCGTGCTCCTCTGCTAGTAAAAGAGCTGGAAGAAGATAGCAGAGGAGCCCGGAAGAAGATCCGGAGAGCGGGATAAGTGTCCGGAGAGCGGGAGAAGAACCAGAGAGCGGAGAAGAGGCCAAGGAGTGCCCCCCTTCCCCAAAGCACCCACCCCCCATGTTGAGTGCACACGGCCTGGTATGGCTCGGGGGCGCTCGCTCGTCCCCACCCCCTTTCCTGACCGGCCGGGCTGCATGCTCGGATAAGGGTCTGGTATGGATTTTGGGGGGGCCCCCCCCCGCCGTTTTTTCATCGTAGGGGGGTTTCCCTTAAGATCCATACCAGACCTAAGGGCCTGGTATGCTCTTGGAGGGGGAACCAATGCCGTTTTTTTATTTAAAATTTGGCGTGGAGTTCCCCCCTCGAGAGCTGATTATTCTGTGAGAGAGGCGACATTGTCGCTTCAATATAGATGAAGATCCTACTTGGAGGCGACTTCCATTGAAATCAATGGGTAGAAGTCGGATTGAAGTCATACAGGAACCTTTTTTGAAGTCAGAGCGAATGCTGTAGTGTACATTAAGACGGCTCCATTAACTAACATTGATTTTCTCAACAGCGCGACTTGGGGCGACCTGAAGTCGGATCCCGAGTTGCCCCTGTGTGAACCGGCTCTTACTGTAATATTGACAGTTATTTTCTTCAAATACCAAATGTCATTTATTAGTTGGGGACAGACATTTTATTGTTTTTTTCATTTTTTTTATAGCATCAGCAGAACTACACTGCACTAGTTAATGAATTCTGTCAGAAGAAACAATTGATCTACAATTTTGTGGACACGCCCCGTGGTGGACCTTCACATATGCCCCAGTAGGTTACCATAACAGAGTAAAGCATAATAATCCATAAGTATACTGCATATATGAATAAAAAGAGTACTTAATCTGTAAATCTTCTTTAATTATTAGAGAGGGTATTGCTTCAGAAAAATGAGTTTTTTTATATAATGACATAGATGCTGTAAAGTTTATATTGCTGCACTCAGAATGCCAGATCTACAAACTAAATTAATCTATTAATAAAAGAATGAAAGGATGAGTCCACCCAAAAAAATATTCAGTTACAGATGGACTCATGGGGACATAGGTGACAAGATCTCATTTGCATGTGTAGCACACCCCCATAGGGACTGCTGATTAACTTGGACCCCCCACTCCTGCACAGCCAGGCACACCAAACACAAGCACCCAGAGTCAGAATAGTCAGTGACTTTGTTTTTGTTATTTGAGGGTTAATAACTTGGATAGGGATGGGAGGTTAGCAAAACTTTCAGCAAAACTTCAGGAACATCTTCCTATATACAGTCTATATACAGCCTCCTTCGCTTTACTCTCACCAATGCTGCATTGCATTGGAGTCGGGTAATTGTTTAGGGATGGGGGGTGGAAGTAGTGGGGAGTTTTTTACTTTTAATGCAAAGAATGCATCAAGGGAAAAACACTTTAGAACCACTTTAATATACCCTGTTCATAGTCTCAAGAAGATTTCAGCTTAACTACAAAATACTAAGCAGGTAAACTAAAATCTTATTGACTACTTTAACAGCATCTCCTATTGGTCAGTTTGACATTATATCAACCCATTATATAAGAATCAAGAAAGTTATGTTTTGTTTGGTAAAGCCCTTGTACGGTGAACAGTGTTGGATATATATGATTAAAATAGACATCATTTAAATCAGAATTATTTTTAAAATGAAATGATGTACAGTAAAACATGATGGGTTTAAAGCGGAAGTCCCACGAAAAAATTATTTTTTAAAAGTCAGCAGCTACAAATACTACAACTGCTGACTTTTAAAATATGGACACTTACCTGTCCAGGGCGCCCGCGATGTTGGCACCCGAAGCCGATCTGTCGCTCGGCTCTCTGGCAGAAAATTCCTGCATAGAAATGTGAGGATGGCCAGCAAAGTAAATATGTTGTATGTGCATATTTGCACCTATACCCACATACAGGTGAAAAATACTGTCCAGCATTGCCGTTTACGCACCTGTGTGTACAGGCCCATTAAAAACAATGGGCTGCATTTAGATTTTAAAAAAATGCCCGAAAACATAAAAATCAAGTGTTTTTAGGCATCTATGAGCAAGAGGCCTAAGATGCAGTATTTAATATCAAACTGAAAAAGGCCTATATTTTCTACTAATGCCCACAATGTTAAACATTGATGTAGTGTTATTCAAGCAAGATGTAACAAGATAAATAATAATTCAGTTAATGGGGTTGATTTACTAAAGGCAAATAGGCTGTTCACTTTGCTCAAGTCAATTTTCCCCAAAGCTTAGTGAATGTGGTGAAATTTTACTTCAAGCAAGGTTATGACCATAGCATTTGAGAAAATGTAGCCTAGTAGTAGTGCAAGAGCTTTCAAAGGGTACTTATCTGGACAACACAAAAAGATGTAACACTGAACAATAATGCAGTTAATGGGTTTGACTTACTAAAGGCAAATAGGCTGTTCAATTTGTAAAACAGTTTTCCCCAGAACTTGGTTTAATGTGGTGAAATTTCACCAATATCCTGAATTTTCCATATTGTATTCAGCAGATTACTGATTAGTACATCTGAATATTATCCCTTTGCACTATAAAAATCTGTTTTCCCATCTGAGGCTGACTATAGGTCCTAGGATGTAGTGCATGAGCCTAAAATAATATTTGTTCTTTCTTTGTATTTTTTTAGGTAGCACTTTACTGTTTCATTGTTCTCAACAATTTCACTTGCAGATTTAGTTGCAGAGCGGAAATCAAAGGCAAAAAATATCCTGAAAGTAAACCACATACATCAAAAAAGCTGGCTAAAAAGGAGGCTGCATTTCTTGCATTGAAAGAACTCAAAAAGGAATTTCCTAAGGATTTACCAGTAGGTTTTTAAGTGTGTTTGTGTAAAAACAGAATGCATAAATTGTGTGTGGGTGTGTTAATTTGTTTGATAGCCCAGCTGTGTGATGGTGATGTTCTGCTAGTCTGTTAAACCCCTGCTTTATCAGTTATAATCACCATCTAGTCAAAGGCTTGAAACCAGGTTCCTATGGGCATCTATAATAATATAAAACCTCTTAACTACTTCTTTTTTTTTTTGCTAGAAAATTACTCGGAACCCCCAAACATTGTTTCACTGAGTAAATAGATACCTAACCTATCACGCTTTCAAATGCCAAAGTTTGGTACTTCAAAATCCCCATAGGCGACGCTTTAATTTTTTTTACAGGTTACCTGTTTAGAGTTACAGAAGAGGTCTTGCACTAGAATTATTGCTCTCGCTCTAACGTTCGTGGCCATACCTCACATGTGTGGTTTGAACGCTGCTTACATATGCGGGCGCGACTTACGTATGCGTTCGCTTCTGCAAGCGAGCACACGGGGATGAGGCGCTATACATTTTTTTTTTATTATTAATTTTACTTTTATTTTTCTATTTTGATGCTTTCTTTTTTACATTATTATTTTTATTTGATCACTTTTATTCCTATTGCAAGAAATGCAAACATCCCCTTGTAATAGGAATATGGCATGACCGGTCCTCTTTACAGTGAGATAAGTCCCCAGATCTCACCTCTAGGTTGGGAAGCCTGAAATAATAAAAAAAAAAAGATCTCAGCTTCCCAGCCGAGGTGGCAGAATTCTTTCAAATGCAGAGAATGGGTGTGACGTCATAACATCACGCCTAGCCTCTGAAACAATTATAGAGACTTCGGGGACCATCTGGCCCCACGGAAATCTCTATCGTCAACATCTGGCGCTGGTTAGTTCATTTTCCGACTCACCGAACGCACTGGTGAGTCAGTAAAAGCACCGGAGGGCGGTAGAAGGGGACAGAACAGCCGATATGATTGTTCATACGGTGAAGGGAATCGGCGGTTCTAAAAGATGATATCTGAATGATGCCTGTAACTGCATTCAGATATCCCCACTCAAAGTCTGCAACGTCATATGACGTTGGGCGGGCGGGAAGTGGTTAAATTACATAGTTACATATTCAGTCTGATTGAAAAAAGTCCATCTAGTTCAACCAATAAAAGGTGGAAAAAAAATCATACAATCCCATATACACAACCCTATACCCACAGTTGATCCAGAGAAAGGCAAAAAAAAAACAGAAAAGAATGATCCAATTTGCTCCAGCAGGGCAAACAATTTTTCTCCTTATATTCACCGACCGACACAGCTCCTCTCTGTAACAAATGGGTTGTTAGCCTTATCACTAGGAGAATACTAGGCATAGTTGTAATACAACACTCAGAACTCTTAGTTCCGCCCAGGGGGCGGTCCCTTGGGTAACAACCCTCCTGTCTGCAGAGAGACCTCAGTTTTATTTTGCCTAGTAAAGGAGAAAGACCTAGGAACCCTGCGGGCCCATCGATCCGTGCTTTTTTATGCAGAAGCTTGGCTTTTTGCGCAAGATGACTGATCCTGTGATCTACTATCAACAGCAGGCTGGGTGACAGGCTGGATACCCTTATCCTTGTAGTCTCCCCAGTCCAGCCATCAAGCACGTGCAGATCGCAGCTACGGCTCGGCAGGCCACGACGAAACCTCAGCTCCAGAGGTGGTCGTGAGCTTTTATGCTCCAGGGCATACATATGACCGGGCTACTGATGTCTGCCTCACAGTATGCCGGGCCAGCAGCTACCCTGTACTGATCAGTGATTAGTTCTGCAGTGGAATGTCTCCCAGCTCTTCAGGACTGGTAAGTACAGCTCTCCCTGCCTCTGTGGGACTGAGCAGCTGGGCATTCCCTGGAAGGTCGATTCGGGGGTTCCTCTCCTCCCTCTCTAACCTCTCCAGTCCCTATCTTCCCTCCCCCCCCCTCCCTGGTGGGGTGCAGCATGTGGCTGCTGAGCGGTGTATGTCTGTATATACAGGGATCTCTGTGGGCTCTCACCTGAGATGCTGGCTTGCTGGGTGTCCTGGGTCCTGTGGGTTATGCTCCCGGAAGGTGCCTGTGAGGATCTGCTGTGGTCTGGTGCGGCTCTGTGTTTCTGCTATCATCTTTGCTTTCTGTACCTCATAGAGCTGCTGGCGGCCATTTTAGGTGTGGGCGAGGGCAGCATGCCTTCCTGGACTTCAGCGGCCATTTTCCAAGTGATCTCCTATTCAGGACACTGGCGGCCATTTTCTGGAAGTCTGAACACGTTCTCAGTGTTCTCTAGCAGCAGCATGACTCATGTGCTCTCACAGTCATTTTCCCTGTGTTTCCTGTCTGTGTACTGAACGCTGGGCAGCCATTTTATTGAAGCATGAGCACACTTCTAGAACTTTTTAGCGCTCATTCTGGCGGCTGTCACAGACACAGTTTTTGTTTCCTCTGCACTTGGGAGCACTCAGGGACTACAGGCACTACTTGTGGACAGCGCAGAACTCCTCAGTGTGGTAAATCCGGCTGAAAGAGCCCCTCAGTCAGCGGCGGCAAGGAGGGTGGGACTGTCACTGTCCTAAGTCCACTTCGGATGGCAGACAGTATAGGGTCAGCATGGCTTCAGAAACTGGTGTTTCTTCCCCCGAAATCCAGGCAATTGCAACCGGGTCACCTGCGGATTGCGCAGTGCCCATGGACACCCTGACGGCGGTCCTCAATTTGCATTCAAGGATCCCACGGACAGGAAGGCCGAGGCAGTGGCTCATTCCTCGTTGATGGTGGTGGGGTCAGCCGTGCGACCAGTACTGGCATCCGCACTTGTGTCGCAGACACTGACTGAGTGGGCAAAACTTTTGCACTGCAAATTGGGGGAACATCAGGCTTCTCCTGTCTGCGTGGAACTAGCAGACCAACTAGTGCAAGGCCTTAAGTACGTCTGTGGCCCTGGATACTCTTCCTCTGGTATCCAGGGCTTCAGTGTCAGCTGGGTGCTGAGGCGCCTGATTTGGCTAAAATGCTGGTCTGCTGACCAGGCATCCAAAAAAGCTCAGACGGATCTTCCCTTCCTTGGCGACTGGCTCTTTGGAGCCTCATTAGATGACATTGTTAAGAATGCCACCGGTGGTAAGAGTACACTACTCCCACAGGCCAGGAAGGCTAAGGAGCCACGCCGTAGGCAAGGGCCCTCCTTTTCCGCTCACAGACGGCTTTTCCGTCCGCCCGGAGCTTCCGCAAAACGTCCCAGCCCGACAGGACGTCCACGGACGATCAAAAACGTCACTGGAACCGCAAGCCTAACAAGCCTGCGAATAAAAGTTCTACCGCATGAAGGTTTGCCCCCACCCATATCTCGGGTGTGGGGGTCGCCTTCGGGAGTTTGCAGCCCGGTGGTCCTCTTGGTTATCCGACCAATGGGTCTGCGATCGGATTTCCACAGGCTACAATATGGAGTTTCTCTCTTGGCCGCCAAACAGTTTCTTCCCCACCAGCATGCCCGTATCCCCGGCTCGCCGGGAGGCCCTCTTGGGGGCGGTAGGGGATTTGCTGAAGTGCGGGGTGATTGTACAGGTTCCGGAATCGGAGCGCTTCCAGGGATTCTACTCAAATCTGTGTGTGGTTCCCAAGAAGGAAGGGGTACGTCCGATCTTGGACCTAAAAGCCCTCAATCACTTTGTAAAAGTGCAGAGGTTCAGAATGGAATTGGTTCGCTCAGTAGTCGCTGCACTCCATCAAGGAGACTCCCTGGCGTCCTTAGACATCCAGGATGCGTACCTGCACATACCCATTTGCCTTCGGCATCAAAAGTTGCTGTGGTTTACAGTCGGGGAAGCCCACTACCAGTTCGTGGCTCGTCCCTTTGGTCTGGCTTCAGCCCCCCGAGTCTTTATCAGGGTATTGGATCCAGCGTTGGCGTTGCTACGGCAACGTGGGATCGCGATCATGTGATACCTAGACGATCTTCCGCTTCAGAATTAGACGAGGATGTGGCGATAACAATGCAGACCCTGCAAGAATTTGAGTGGCTGTTGAACCTAGTGAAGTCAGTGATTTGTGCCGACCCCCTCGTCTGGAGTACCTAGACTTGCGGCTGGGCTTCCGGTGAAGCGAGAGTACAAATTGCAGACTCTCAGATCCGTGGTAAAACAGCGGATGAACCACAAGTGGCCGTCGCTCAGCTTTTGCATGCGAGTACTGGGATTCATGGTAGCCCCCTTCAAGGCAGTACCTTATGCCCAGTTCCACACCAGTCTTGCAGAAGAAGATTTTGACAAAATGGGACACATCTCAGTTGTCCCTGGATCGATAGATCCTGGTGAGCCAGTCAGTCAGAGACTCACTGATCTGGTGGTTAAGGTCCCCGGTGATTCAGTCTGGGAAATCGGCCTCTCCACATGTTCGATGAGACTGCAAGGGCGTCGATCAGGGTCCAGTCAGACAACTCAACGGCGGTGGCATACGTCTATAACCAAGGGGGAACAAGAAGCTCAGCCGCTGCTTGGGAGGTCGCTCACATACTTCGGTGGGCAGAGCGACACGTACCGGCCCTGTCGGCCATTTAAATCCCGGGAGTGGAGAACTGGCAGGCGGACTATTTGAGTCGACAGGTGCTGGGCCCAGGGGAATGGTCATCGCATCTGGAGACATTCAGGTTGCTGTGCCTGAGGTGGACACCAGACGTGGATCTGCTGGCCTCCCGTATCAATCGGAAGGTGACAAGATTCGTGTCCAGGATAAGAGATCCGTGGGCCGATGCGTCAGACGCGCTGGTGGCTCCGTGGGATCAGTACCAGCTGATCTACGCCTTTTCTCCACTGAAACTGTTACCACGTCTGTTTTGCAGAGTGGAACCCAGTGATACTGGTTGCCCCAGATTGTCCGCAGCGTCCCTGGTACGCAGGCCTGGTGCGTCTGGTGACAGACGCTCCCTGATGACTGCCGCTTCATCCACCAGGCCAGTGGGAACTAGTGAAACTTCACCCACCAAAAAAAAAACCACAGTGCGTGGATAACCACCACAAAAACAGGGTACCCTCAACAGGAGTGACTACCCACAACCACACCAAACTGCGGAATGTAATGCAACAGTGCATTAACTTAACGGTACTGTGTTTTTCATCGGAAAACCAGGAAAATAAAAGTATTGCATACTCATTGCAACTATACGGCCGCCTGCAAAACTTTGCGCCCAAAACAGGCATCAGCGGATGCACTGACGTCTACCTTGTAGAACTTAGTAAACGTGTGGACAGACGACCAGGTCGCCGCTTTACACACTTGAGCGACAGACGCTTGGTGTCGGAAAGCCCAAGACGTTCCGATTGCCCTCGTGGAGTGGGCCGTGACCGGAAAGGGGGGCACCTGCCCCTTCAAGGCGTAGGCTTGTACTACGATCTGTCTGATCCACCTAGAAATGGTGGCCGACGAGACCGCCATGCCTTTCTTTGGACCAGCCACCGAAACAAACAGCGAGTCTGACTTCCGGAAGGGAGCTGTGGCAGACAAATACACCTTCAGAGCCTGAACCACGTCCAACGCATGAAGGGCCACCTCCTTAGGATGTGTCGGCTTAGGACACAGGGATGGTAACACAATGTCCTCATTGATGTGAAACGCCGAGACCACCTTCGGCAGAAAAGATGGTTCCGGACGCAACACCACCTTATCCTTGTGGATAACCATATGGGGAGACTTGCAGGACAAGGCCGCCAGTTCCGAAACCCTCCTGGCTGATGTGATAGCCACTAGAAAAAAAACACTTTCTGGGAAAGAGTCAACAGAGGAATCTCCCTGATATTTTCAAACGGCGGTTTTTGAAGCGCCGATAACACCAGGTTCAGATCCCATGGAGGCAACGGTGGACGCACCGGAGGGACCACATGTCGCACCCCCTGAACAAAGGTACTCACTAACGAGTGAGACGCCAGAGGTCGCTGGAAAAAAACAGCCAGGGCTGATATTTGTCCTTTAATGGTGCTTAATGCCAACCTCTGGTCTACTCCTTGCTGAAGAAAAAGCAGGATTCTGGATATAGAAAAAGAGCGCGGATGCCACCCTTTCTCTTCACACATGGAGATGTAAGCCTTCCAGGTGCGATGATATATCTTCCGAGAAGAAGATTTCCGTGCTCCCAACATAGTGGGGATCACCGAGTCCGACAGTCCCCGGTCCCTCAGTACCTGGCTCTCAACAGCCATGCCGTTAAAGCCAGCGATGGTAAAGCAGGATGGAGAATCGGGCCTTGAGACAGAAGGTCCTCCCTTAATGGCAGTCGCCACGGGGCGTCTGCCACCAGGCGCACTAGGTCTGCGTACCAAGGTCGCTAAGGCCAATCTGGAGCGACCAGAATCACTGGAATCCCCTTGACTCCTACTCTGCGGAGCAGACGTGGTAGCAGCTTCAACGGAGGAAAAGCAGAGATCAGCTGATACTGACCCCACGGAGCTACCAGCGCGTCTGACGCGTCTGCCCAAGGATCTCTTGTCCTGGACATGAATCTTGGCACCTTCCGATTGAGACGGGAGGCCAGAAGATCCACGTCTGGTGTGCCCCACCGCAGGCACAGTAGCCTGAACACCTCCGGATGTAACGCCCATTCTCCTGGGTCCAGCATTTGGCGACTCAGAAAGTCCGCCTGCCAGTTCTCCACTCCTGGGATGTAAATGGCCGACAGGGCCGGTACATGTCGCTCTGCCCACCGAAGTATGTGAGCGACCTCCTGTGCGGCGGCTGAGCTTCTTGTTCCTCCTTGGTGATTCACATACGCCACCGCAGTGGCGTTGTCTGACTGGATCCTGATCGGACGCCCCTGCAGTCTTACTGACCATGTGGAGAGGCATAGCCTGATCGCCCTCAGCTCGAGCAGATTGATCAGCAATTTGGATTCCTCTGTCGACCAGAGGCCCTGAGCCGACTGAACCCCCATCACTCCACCCCAGCCGGATAGACTGGCATCCGTAGTGATCACCGTCCATTTCAGAGGAAGGAACGACTTCCCGGATTGAAGCACCGGGGACCTCAGCCACCATACCAGCGAATTTCTGACTGGCTAGCTCACCTGGATCAGTCGATCCAGGGTCAATTGAGATTTGTCCCATTGTGATAAAATCTCCTTCTGTAGGACTCTGGTGTGGAACTGGGCATACGGCACTGCCTCGAAGGCGGCCACCATGAGACCCAGAACTCGCATACAGAAGCGAAGCGACAACCGCTTGCGGTCCATCAGCCGTTTTACTGCAACTCTGAGAGTCTGCAGCTTGTCTGAAGGGAGAAAAACTCTTGCTTCCCTGGAGTCCAGTATCAAGCCTAGGTACTCCAAACGCTGGGTCGGTACTACCACCGACTTCTTTAGGTTTAACAGCCACCCAAACTCTTGCAGGGTCTGTACGGTGATCGCAACATCCTCCTCTAACTCTGAGGCGGAAGATGCTCTCAGGAGGAGATCGTCCAAGTATCCCACGATCGCGATCCCACGTTGCCGCAGCAATGCCAAAACTGGAGCCAATACTTTGGTAAAGACTCTGGGGGCTGAAGCCAAACCAAAAGGGAGAGCCACGAACTGATAGTGGGCTTCCCCGACCGCAAACCGCAGAAACTTTTGATGCCGGAGGCATATGGGTATGTGCAGGTACGCATCCTGGATGTCCAAGGACGCCAGAAAGTCCCCTTGATGGAGTGCCGCGACTACCGAGCGAACTGATTCCATTCTGAACCTCTGCACCTTCACAAAGTGGTTGAGAGCTTTCAAGTCCAGTATTGGACGTACCCCTCCCTTCTTGGGAACTACAAACAGATTCGAGTAGAACCCTTGGAAATGTTCCAATTTCGGAACAGGCACAATCACCCCGCGATTCAGCAGGTCTCTTACTGCCCCCAAGAGGGCCTCCCGGCGAACCGGGGAAACGGGTATGCTGGAGGGGAAGAACCTGTTCTGCGGCCAGGAGAGGAACTCTATTTTGTAGCCGCAGGAAATCAGGTCGCAGACCCATTGATCGGATAGTCGGGCGGACCACCGGGCTGCAAATTCCCGAAGGCGTCCCCCCACCCGAGACATGGGTGGGGGAAAACCTTCATGCGGTAGCACCTTTGTTCGCAGGCTTGCTAGGCTTGCGGTTCCAGGGACGTTTCTGTCCTTCCGTGGTCGTCCTGTCGGACTGGGGACGTTTTGCCGAAGCTCCGGGCGGACGAAAAAGCCGTTTATGAGCGGAAAAAGAGGGTCCCTGCCTACGGCGTGGCTCCTTAGCCTTCCTGGCCTGTGGGAGTAGTGTACTCTTACCACCTGTGGCATTCTTAATAATGTCATCTAAAGAGGCTCCAAAGAGCCGATCGCCAAGGAAGGGAAGATCCGTCAGGGCTTTCTTGGATGCCTGGTCAGCCGACCAGCATTTTAACCAAATCAAGCACCTCAGCACCACTGCTGACACTGAAGCCCTGGATAACAGGGGAAGAGTATCCAGGGCCGCGTCACAAACGTATTTAAGGCCTTGCACTAGTTGGTCTGCTAGTTCCACGCAGACCAGAGAAGCCTGTTGTTCACCCAATTCGCGGTGCAACAGTTTCGCCCACTCAGTTAGTGTCTGCGACACCAGTGCGGATGCCAGTACTGGTCGCACGGCTGACCCCACCACCCTAAACAAAGAACGAGCTACTGCCTCGGCCTTCCTGTCCGTGGGATCCTTAAAGGCAGGAGTCCCTTCTACCGGGATCGTGGTTACTTTGTTTAACCTGGATACTGGGGGGTCCACGACCGGAGGAGCCGACCATTTTTTGAGAAGGCTCTCCTCGAAAGGGTAACGCACCGCCATGTATTTGGGGACCGAAAAGGTCCGTTGCGGTCGACCCCATTCCTTGTAAATGAACTTGTCAAAATAGGTCAGATACGGGAACACCCTAGGTGAACGGGCTGGCTTACGGGACCCAAAAGGGACCGCTACCTCAGCAGAGGAATCTGCTGGCTCCTGAATCTTCAGGGTATCACGCACAGCCGTTATAAGAGCTCCAACCAGTGCTTTGTCGCGCACGGACCCGGACGGGGACTCATCCTCACTGTCCGAAAGGTCCTGGTCAGCGTCCTCTGACATGACAGAGCAGGGGCCACCTGCCTCAGCGGGTCCCGAGTCTGCGTCAGAACTCTCCCCAGAGGACGGGGGGGGGGCATGGGCCGCTTTTTAGCACCTTTGCGCCCACGCACCGCCTCCATCTTGGCAACGAACGAATTGAGGACTGCCGACAAGGTGTCCAAGGGTACTGCACCGTCTGCAGGCGACCCGGTTGCAATTGCCTGGATTTCGGGGGAAGAAACACCAGTTTCTGAAGCCATGCTGACCCTACCCTGTCTGCCACCCAAAGGGGACTTAGGACAGTGACAGTCCCACCCTCCTTACTGCTGCTGGCTGAGGGGCCCTTTCCCGCAAGACTCACCACCCTGAAGAGTTCTGCGCTGTTCAGCAGGTAATGCCTGTAGCCCCTGTTAGCTCCCAGGTGCAGAGAAAAAACGGCCCTGTGTCGGTGAAGCAGCTGCTAATGGCACTGAAACCGTCCTGTAGTGTGCTCAGGCTCAAAGAAAATCCCAGGGAAAATGGCCGCCAGAACACAGGAGCACATGCTGCTGCTAGAGCACCAGTGAAAAACGTGTTTCAGGCTTCTGGAAAATGGCCACTGACAAAAACACAGGGAAAATGGCCGCTGACAAAAACACAGGGAAAATGGCCGCCGAAGCCATGCCCACACTCAAGATGGCCACCGAATGTGAAACCATGAGGAGACAAGCACTTCACAGGCACCTCCAGGGACATAGAAAACAGGACCCAGGACACAACCAGCGCTAAAAACCCCCAGGTGAGAGCCCTGCACAGACACACACACCCCATAGCAGCATACAGGGAGGGAGAGGGGACAGGGAGAAAAGAGAGGGAGGTAAGGGACCCCCGAATCGACCTCCCAGGGAATGCCCAGCTGCTCAGCCCCACCGAGGCAGGGAGAGCTGTACTTACCAATCCTGAAGAGCTGGGAGACATTCCATTGCAGAACTACTCACTAAATAGTATAGGGTAGCTGCTGGTCCGGCATACTGTGACGCAGACATCAGTAGCCCTGTCATATGTATGCCCCGGAGCATAAAAGCTCACCGACCACCTCTGGAGCTGAGGTTTCGTCGTGGCCTGCCGAGCCGTAGCTGCGACCTGCACACGCTCGATGGCCGGACTGGGGAGACTACAAGGATAAGGGTATCCAGCCTGTCACCCAGCCGGCTGTTGATAGCAGATCACAGGATCTATCATCTTGCACAAAAACCAAGCTTCTGCAGAAAAAGACAGACTGATGGGCCCATCAGGGTTCCTAGGTCTTTCTCCTTCACTAGGCAAAAAAAAACTGATGGCTGCAGGGCAGGCTGGGGGGTTGTTACCCAAGGGACCGCCCCCTGGGCGGAACTGGAAAGTTCTGTGTGTTACATAACAAGTAATGCCTAGTATTCTCCTAAAGGTGGCATAACAACCCAATGGCTAAAAGAGGAGCTGTGTCGGTCGGTGAATATAAGAGAAATAGGATTTTTTGTACTCACCCTTTTCTCTGTAATTCATCGACCGACACAGCTCCTCTCTGTAACAAATGGGTTGTTAGCCTTATCACTAAGAGAATACTAGGCATAGTTGTAATACAACACTCAGAACTCTTAGCTCCGCCCAGGGGGCGGTCCCTTGGGTAACAACCCTCCTGTCTGCAGACAGACCTCAGTACGTCAACAAGCAGTATAACGTAAAGATAAAAGGAGGGGCGGGTGCTGTGTCAGTCGGTGAATTACAGAAAAAAGGATTTTACAGTGAGTACAAAAAATCCTATTTTCTCTTAAATTCACCGACCGACACAGCTCCTCTCTGTAACAAATGGGACGTCCAAGCAGTGCCAAACGAGGGGTGGGAAAACAGCATAAAAACTTAATCCACCATGGCAAGTGGGAACCAGTGAAACTTTACCCACAAAAAACAACAGTCCTGGAAAAACCACCACAAAAATCAGGGTATCCTCAACAGAAGTGATCACCCAAAACCGCATCAAACTGTGGAAGCAATGCAACAGTGCATTAACATAACAGTACTGTGTTTTTATCGAAAAACCAGGAAAAAAATGAAAATATATATTGCATATTCAACTACGTGGCCGCCTGTAAAACTTTGTAGCACAAACAGGCATCAGCCGATGCACCGACGTCTACCTTGTAGAACTTGGTAAAACGCGTGGACAGACGACCAGGTCGCCGCTTTACACACCCGAGCGGCAGACGCTTGGTGTCGGAAAACCCAAGACGTTCCGATTGCCCTTGTGGAGTGGGCCATGACCGGAAAGGGGGGCATCTGCCCCTTCAAGGCGTAAGCTTGTACTACAATCTGTCTCATCCACCTGGAAATGGCGGCCGACGAGACCATGCCTTTCTTTGGACCCCACCGAAACAAACAGTGAGTCCAACTTCCGAAAGGGAGCCGTGGCAGACAAATACACCTCAAAAGCCCGAAGCACATCCAGAGAGTGAAGGGCCACCTCCTTAGGGTGCTTTGGCTTAGGACACAGAGATGGCAATACAATGTCCTCATTGATATGAAAAGTCGAGACCACTTTCGGTAGCAAAGACGGTTGTGGACACAACACCACCTTATCCTTGTGGATAACCAGATAGGGCGACTTGCAAGACAAGGCCGCCAGTTCCGAAAACCTCCTGGCCGATGTGATGGCCACTAGGAAGACCACTTTCAGGGAAAGAGTCAACAGGGGAATCCCCCTGATATTTTCAAATGGCGGTTTTTGAAGCGCCAACACCCGGTTCAGATCCCAAGGGGGTAGCGGTGGACGCACCAGAGGGACTACCCGTCGTACCACCTGAACGAAGGTACTCACTAAGGAGTGAGATGCCAGGGGGTCGCTGAAAAAGACAGCTTTGCCCTTTTATGGTGCTTAATGCCAACTTCTGGTCTACTCCTTGCTAAAGAAACAGCAGGATCCTGGATATGGAAAAGGAGCACGGATGCCTTCCTTTCTCCTCACACATGGAGATGTAGGCCTTCCAGGTATGATGGTATATCTTCCGAGAAGAAGATTTCCGTGCTCTCAACATAGTTGGGATCACAGAGTCCGACAGACCCCGGTTCCTCAACACCTGGCTCTCAATAGTCATGCCGTTAAAGTCAGCGATGGTAAAGCAGGATGGAGAATCGGACCCTGAGACAGAAGGTCCTCTCGCAGCGGCAGTCATCAGGGAGCGTCTGCCACCAGACGCACCAGGCCTGCGTACCAGGGACGCTGCGGACAATCTGGGGCAACCAGTATCACTGGGATCCCCTCAGGTTCCACTCTGCAAAACAGACGTGGTAACAGTTTCAGTGGAGAAAAGCGTAGATCAGCTAGTACTGATCCCACGGAGCCACCAGCGCGTCTGACGCATCGGCCCGCGGATCTCTTATCCTGGACACGAATCTTGGCACCTTCCGATTGATACGGGAGGCCAGCAGATCCACGTCTGGTGTCCACCTCAGGCACAGCAACCTGAATGTCTCCAGATGCGATGACCATTCCCCTGGGCCCAGCACCTGTCGACTCAAATAGTCCGCCTGCCAGTTCTCCACTCCCGGGATTTAAATGGCCGACAGGGCCGGTATGTGTCGCTCTGCCCACCGAAGTATGTGAGCGACCTCCCGAGCAGCGGCTGAGCTTCTTGTTCCCCCTTGGTTATAGACGTATGCCACCGCCGTGGCGTTGTCTGACTGGATCCTGATCGACACCCTTGCAGTCCCATCGACCATGTGGAGAGGCCGATTTCCCAGACTGAATCACCGGGGACCTTAACCACCAGATCAGTGAGTCTCTGACTGACTGGCTCACCACGATCTATCGATCCAGGGACAACTGAGATTTGTTCCATTTTGTCAAAATCTTCTTCTGCAGGACTCTGGTGTGGAACTGGGCATAAGGTACTGCCTTGAAGGGGGCTACCATGAATCCCAGTACTCGCATGCAAAAGCTGAGCGACGACCACTTGTGGTTCATCCGCTGTTTTACCACGGATCTGAGAGTCTGCAATTTGTACGAAGGGAGAAACACTCTCGCTTCCCTGGAGCCCAGCCGCAAGTCTAGGTACTCCAGACGGGGGGGTCGGCACAAATCACCGACTTCACTAGGTTCAACAGCCACTCAAATTCTTGCAGGGTCTGCATTGTGATCGCCACATCCTCGTCTAATTCTGAAGCGGAAGATTGTCTAGGTATCACATGATCGCGATCCCACGTTGCCGTAGCAACGCCAACGCTGGATCCAATACCCTGATTAAGACTCGGGGGGCTGAAGCCAGACCAAAGGGACGAGCCACGAACTGGTAGTGGGCTTCCCCGACTGTAAACCGCAGCAACTTTTGATGCCGAAGGCAAATGGGTATGTGCAGGTACGCATCCTGGATGTCTAAGGACGCCAGGGAGTCTACTTGATGGAGTGCAGCGACTACTGAGCGAACCGATTCCATTCTGAACCTCTGCACTTTTACAAAGTGATTGAGGGCTTTTAGGTCCAAGATCGGACGTACCCCTTCCTTCTTGGGAACCACACACAGATTTGAGTAGAATCCCTGGAAGCGCTCCGATTCCGGAACCTGTACAATCACCCCGCACTTCAGCAAATCCCTTACCGCCCCCAAGAGGGCCTCCCGGCGAGCGGGGGATACGGGCATGCTGGAGGGGAAGAAACTGTTTGGCGGCCAAGAGAGAAACTCCATATTGTAGCCTGTGGAAATCCGATCGCAGACCCATTGGTCGGATAACCGAGAGGACCACCGGGCTGCAAACTCCCGAAGGTGACCCCCACACCCGAGATATGGGTGGGGGCAAACCTTCATGCGGTAGCACTTTTATTCGCCAGGCTTGTTAGGCTTGCGGTTCCAGTGACGTTTTTGATCGTCCGTGGACATCCTGTCGGGCTGGGACGTTTTGCGAAAGCTCCGGGCGGACGGAAAAGCCGTCTGTGAGCGGAAAAGGAGGGCCCTTGCCTACAGCGTGGCTCCTTAGCCTTCCTGGCCTGTGGGAGTAGTGTACTCTTACCACCGGTGGCATTCTTAACAATGTCATCTAATGAGGCTCCAAAGAGCCAGTCGCCAAGGAAGGGAAGATCCGTCTGAGCTTTTTTGGATGCCTGGTCAGCAGACCAGCATTTTAGCCAAATCAGGCGCCTCAGCACCCAGCTGACACTGAAGCCCTGGATACCAGAGGAAGAGTATCCAGGGCCACAGACGTACTTAAGGCCTTGCACTAGTTGGTCTGCTAGTTCCACGCAGACAGGAGAAGCCTGATGTTCCCCCAATTTGCAGTGCAAAAGTTTTGCCCACTCAGTCAGTGTCTGCGACACAAGTGCGGATGCCAGTACTGGTCGCACGGCTGACCCCACCACCGTCAACGAGGAATGAGCCACTGCCTCGGCCTTCCTGTCCGTGGGATCCTTGAATGCAAATTGAGGACCGCCGTCAGGGGGTCCATGGGCACTGCGCAATCCGCAGGTGACCCGGTTGCAATTGCCTGGATTTCGGGGGAAGAAACACCAGTTTCTGAAGCCATGCTGACCCTATCCTGTCTGCCACCCGAAGTGGACTTAGGACAGTGACAGTCCCACCCTCCTTGCCGCCGCTGACTGAGGGGCTCTTTCCGCCGGACTCACCACCCTGAGGAGTTCTGCGCTGTCCACAAGTAGTGCCTGTAGCCCCTGAGTGCTCCCAAGTGCAGAGGAAACAAAATCTGTGTCTGTGGCAGCCGCCAGAATGAGCGCTAAAAAGTTCTAGAAGTGTGCTCATGCTTCAATAAAATGGCTGCCCAGCGTTCAGTACACAGACAGGAAACACAGGGAAAATGACTGTGAGAGCACAAGAGTCATGCTGCTGCTAGAGAACACTGAGAACGTGTTCAGACTTCCAGAAAATGGCCGCCAGTGTCCTGAATAGGAGATCACTTGGAAAATGGCCGCTGAAGTCCAGGAAGGCATGCTGCCCTCGCCCACACCTAAAATGGCCGCCAGCAGCTCTATGAGGTACAGAAAGCAAAGATGATAGCAGAAACACAGAGCCGCACCAGACCACAGCAGATCCTCACAGGCACCTTCCAGGAGCATAACCCACAGGACCCAGGACACCCCCAGCCAGCATCTCAGGTGAGAGCCCACAGAGATCCCTGTATATACAGACATACACCGCTCAGCAGCCACATGCTGCACCCCACCAGGGAGGGGGGGGGGAAGATAGGGACTGGAGAGGTTAGAGAGGGAGGAGAGGAACCCCCGGAATCGACCTTCCAGGGAATGCCCAGCTGCTCAGCTCCACAGAGGCAGGGAGAGCTGTACTTACCAGTCCTGAAGAGCTGGGAGACATTCCACTGCAGAACTAATCACTGATCAGTACAGGGTAGCTGCTGGCCCGGCATACTGTGACGCAGACATCAGTAGCCCGGTCATATGTATGCCCCGGAGCATAAAAGCTCACGACCACCTCTGGAGCTGAGGTTTCGTCGTGGCCTGCCGAGCCGTAGCTGCGATCTGCACGTGCTTGATGGCTGGACTGGGGAGACTACAAGGATAAGGGTATCCAGCCTGTCACCCAGCCTGCTGTTGATAGTAGATCACAGGATCAGTCATCTTGCGCAAAAAGCCAAGCTTCTGCATAAAAAAGCACGGATCGATGGGCCCGCAGGGTTCCTAGGTCTTTCTCCTTTACAAGGCAAAATAAAACTGAGGTCTCTCTGCAGACAGGAGGGTTGTTACCCAAGGGACCGCCCCCTGGGCGTAACTAAGAGTTCTGAGTGTTGTATTACAACTATGCCTAGTATTCTCCTAGTGATAAGGCTAACAACCCATTTGTTACAGAGAGGAGCTGTGTCGGTCGGTGAATATAAGAGAAAAATTGTTTGCCCTGCTGGAGCAAATTGGATCATTCTTTTCTGTTTTTTTTTTTTTTGCCTTTCTCTGGATCAACTGTGGGTATAGGATTGTGTATATGGGATTGTATGATTTTTTTTCCACCTTTTATTGGTTGAACTAGATGGACTTTTTTCAATCAGACTAAATATGTAACTATGTAATTTAACCACTTCCCGCCCGCCCAACGTCATATGACGTTGCAGACTTTGAGTGGGGATATCTGAATGATGCCTGCAGTTACAGGCATAATTCAGATATCATCTTTTAGAACCGGCGATTCCCTTCACCGTATGAACAATCATATCGGCTGTTCTGTCCCCTTCTACCGCCCTCCGGTGCTTTTACTGACTCACCAGTGCGTTCGGTGAGTCGGAAAATGAACCAACCAGCGCCAGATGTTGACGATAGAGATTTCCGTCGGGCCAGATGGTCCCCGAAGTCTCTATAATTGTTTCGGAGGCTAGGCGTGATGTTATGACGTCACACCCATTCTCTGCATTTGAAAGAATTCCGCCACCTCGGCTGGGAAGCTGAGATCTTTTTTTTTTATTATTTCAGGCTTCCCAACCTAGAGGTGAGATCTGGGGACTTATCTCACTGTAAAGAGGACCGGTCATGCCATATTCCTATTACAAGGGGATGTTTGCATTTCTTGCAATAGGAATAAAAGTGATCAAATAAAAAAAATAATGTAAAAAAGAAAGCATCAAAATAGAAAAATAAAAGTAAAATTAATAATAAAAAAAAAATGTATAGCGCCTCATCCCCGTGTGCTCGCTTGCAAAAGCGAACGCATAAGTAAGTCGCGCCCGCATATGTAAGCAGCGTTCAAACCACACATGTGAGGTATGGCCACGAACGTTAGAGCGAGAGCAATAATTCTAGTGCAAGACCTCTTCTGTAACTCTAAACAGGTAACCTGTAAAAAAATTTAAAGCGTCGCCTATGGGGATTTTGAAGTACCGAACTTTGGCATTTGAAAGCGTGATAGGTTAGGTATCTATTTACTCAGTGTAACATCATCTTTCACATTATGTAAAAAAATTGGGCTAACTTTACTGTTCTTTGTTTTTTTTTTTAAACGCATTTGAAAAATTGCTGTGCAAATACAGTGCGAGATAAAAAGTTGCAACGACCACCTTTTTATTCCCTAGGGTCTCTGCTAAAAAAAAAAAAATATATATATATATATATATATATATATATAATAATGTTTGGGGGTTCCGAGTAATTTTCTAGCAAAAAAAATGTAGTTTTATATTATTATAGATGCCCATAGGAACCTGGTTTCAAGCCTTTGACTAGATGGTGATTATAACTGATAAAGCAGGGGTTTAACAGACTAGCAGAAAATCACCATCACACAGCTGGGCTATCAAACAAATTAACACACCCACACACAATTTATGCATTCTGTTTTTACACAAACACACTTAAAAACCTACTGGTAAATCCTTAGGAAATTCCTTTTTGAGTTCTTTCAATGCAAGAAATGCAGCCTCCTTTTTAGCCAGCTTTTTTGATGTATGTGGTTTACTTTCAGGATATTTTTTGCCTTTGATTTCCGCTCTGCAACTAAATCTGCAAGTGAAATTGTTGAGAACAATGAAACAGTAAACTGCTGCCTAATAAAATACAAAGAAAAAACAAATATTATTTTAGGCTCATCCACTACATCCTAGGACCTATAGTCAGCCTCAGATGGGGATAACAGATTTATATAGTGCAAAGGGATAATATTCAGATGTACTAATCAGTAATCTGCTGAATACAATATGGAAAATTCAGGATATTGGTGCGGATTTAGTAAAGGTAAATAGGAGGCTCATTTTGGAGGTTCATTTTGCAAAGGAAGTTGACTTGGCAAGGGAATTTCCCCCAGAACTTGTGAGGCAAAGCAGTCAGTCCATCATTCAATTATATGCAAGCAAAGATTCTTTTCTAAAGTAAAAGTAATGAAGGGATGGTGGCGCTCCCTAGTAAGAAAATGTGTACGTGACCACACTACCTAACACACTTAATAAGCTAAAAGTAATAATAAATAAATTGACAACAAAAAGGTGTGTAAATATAGAAACCAATGGTGAAGTGATCCATAGATTAGCACTCCATAGTAATCCAGCCTGGGAACACTCAAAACTAAGTGTAATACCAGAAGGAAAGCTGATGGGGCTAATCACTTAAGTTGATGCAGGAAACTATGTGTGGTAAATTGGAATAGGGTGTATCCACCTACTACCATCTCACACCAGCCTAGATACAATCAATACATGTGATACATATACGTGAATTATCTATAAGTGATAACAGCAATAACCATAAATTAAAATAATTGAAAAAAATAATACATTCCATGAGCCACATAAGGGGATATGTGAACCCTGTGGTAAAAGATATACATATGTATGTGTATATATACACGTGAAAAGTCCTCCCCGGGTTGGGTGCTCCAAAAGGTATACAAAAAAGAAAAAAGGGGAAATGTATATACAAATGTTCAGTGATCAGTGACTTTAGTGACTTCGCTGTTGTAGATAAGGTGACTTCGTGCTGCCCATATGGTCCCACACTCACCGGAAACTACCACCCCTGCAGGGGTAAAAGGTATAAATGGAGATCCGTCAGTGGTCCCTCTCCCAGAAATGGATCGATATCCCACTCCTTCGTATCCACGGGGGCGGTCACAGGATCTTCCTGGAGAATGGAGTGCTGACGCTGGTAACTAGATCCTGTGACCGCCCCCGTGGATACGAAGGAGTGGTCACGTACACATTTTCTTACTAGGGAGCGCCACCATCCCTTCATTACTTTTACTTTATCACTGGCTCCCTAGGGAGTCCATTCAGGGGAGGCTGCATACCTCTACTCCTATCCTAAGCGCGGACTATTTATCTTAAAGATTCTTTTCTATTTTCCTTGCACGTCATCGAGTTATCTTTGCAAAGTGAAATTTCACCACATTAAACCAAGTTCTGGGGAAAACTGTTTTACAAATTGAACAGCCTATTTGCCTTTAGTAAGTCAAACCCATTAACTGCATTATTGTTCAGTGTTACATCTTCTTGTGTTGTCCAGATAAATACCCTTTGAAAGCTCTTGCACTACTACTAGGCTACATTTTCTCAAATGCTATGGTCATAACCTTGCTTGAAGTGAAATTTCACGACATTCACTAAGCTTTGGGGAAAATTGACTTGAGCAAAGTGAACAGCCTATTTGCCTTTAGTAAATCAACCCCATTAACTGAATTATTATTCATCTTGTTACATCTTGCTTGAATAACACTACATCAATGTTTAACATTGTGGGCATTAGTAGAAAATATAGGCCTTTTTCAGTTTAATATTAAATACTGCATCTTAGGCCTCTTGCTCATAGATGCCTAAAAACACTTGATTTTTATGTTTTCGGGCATTTTTTAAAAATCTAAATGCAGCCCATTGTTTTTAATGGGCCTGTACACACAGGTGCGTAAACGGCAATGCTGGACAGTATTTTTCACCTGTATGTGGGTATAGGTGCAAATATGCACATACAACATATTTACTCTGCTGCCCATCCTCACATTTTTATGCAGGAATTTTCTGCCAGAGAGCCGAGCGACAGATCGGCTTCGGGTGCCAACATCGCGGGCGCCCTGGACAGGTAAGTGTCCATATTTTAAAAGTCAGCAGTTGTAGTATTTGTAGCTGCTGACTTTTAAAAAAAAATTCGCGGGACTTCCGCTTTAAACCCATCATGTTTTACTGTACATCATTTCATTTGACAAATAATTCTGATTTAAATGATGTCTATTTTAATCATATATATCCAACACTGTTCACCATACAAGGGCTTTACCAAACAAAACATAACTTTCTTGATTCTTATATAATGGGTTGATATAATGTCAAACTGACCAATAGGAGATGCTGTTAAAGTAGTCAATAAGATTTTAGTTTACCTGCTTAGTAATTTGTAGTTAAGTTGAAATCTTCTTGAGACTATGAACAGGGCATATTAAAGTGGTTCTAAAGTGTTTTTCCCTTGATGTATTTTTTGCATTAAAAGTAAAAAACTCCCCACTACTTCCACCCCCCATCCCTAAACAATTACCCGACTCCAATGCAATGCAGCATTGGTGAGAGTAAAGCGAAGGAGGCTGTATATAGACTGTATATAGGAAGATGTACCTGAAGTTTTGCTGAAAGTTTTGCTAACCTCCCATCCCTATCCAAGTTAATAACCCTCAAATAACAAAAACAAAGTCACTGACTATTCTGACTCTGGGTGCTTGTGTTTGGTGTGCCTGGCTGTGCAGGAGTGGGGGGTCCAAGTTAATCAGCAGTCCCTATGGGGGTGTGCTACACATGCAAATGAGATCTTGTCACCTATGTCCCCATGAGTCCATCTGTAACTGAATATTTTTTTGGGTGGACTCATCCTTTCATTCTTTTATTCATAGATGAATTTAGTTTGTAGATCTGGCATTCTGAGTGCAGCAATATAAACTTAACAGCATCTATGTCATTATATAAAAAACTCATTTTTCTGAAGCAATACCCTCTCTAATAATTAAAGAAGATTTACAGATTAAGTACTCTTTTTATTCATATATGCAGTATACTTATGGATTATTATGCTTTACTCTGTTATGGTAACCTACTGGGGCATATGTGAAGGTCCACCACGGGGCGTGTCCACAAAATTGTAGATCAATTGTTTCTTCTGACAGAATTCATTAACTAGTGCAGTGTAGTTCTGCTGATGCTATAAAAAAAAATGAAAAAACAATAAAATGTCTGTCCCCAACTAATAAATGACATTTGGTATTTGAAGAAAATAACTGTCAATATTACAGTAAGAGCCGGTTCACACAGGGGCAACTCGGGATCCGACTTCAGGTCGCCCCAAGTCGCGCTGTTGAGAAAATCAATGTTAGTTAATGGAGCCGTCTTAATGTACACTACAGCATTCGCTCTGACTTCAAAAAAGTTTCCTGTATGACTTCAATCCGACTTCTAGACGACTTGTACCCATTGATTTCAATGAAAGTCACCTCCAAGTAGGATCTTCATCTATATTGAAGCGACAATGTCGCCTCTCTCACAGAATAATCAGCTCTCGAGGGGGAACTCCACGCCAAATTTTAAATAAAAAACCGGCATTGGTTCCCCCTCCAAGAGCATACCAGGCCCTTAGGTCTGGTATGGATCTTAAGGGAAACCCCCCTACGATGAAAAAACGGCGTGGGGGTCCCCCCAAAATCCATACCAGACCCTTATCCGAGCATGCAGCCCGGCCGGTCAGGAAAGGGGGTGGTGACGAGCGAGCGCCCCCCCCCCCCCCCCGAGCCATACCAGGCCGTGTGCACTCAACATGGGGGGTGGGTGCTTTGGGGAAGGGGGGAACTCCTTGGCCTCTTCTCCGCTCTCTCTGGTTCTTCTCCCGCTCTCCGGACACTTATCCCGCTCTCCGGATCTTCTTCCGGGCTCCTCTGCTATCTTCTTCCAGCTCTTTTACTAGCAGAGGAGCACGGTCTCCTACGTCCTTCTTCCCTCTTATTCTGATGTTGACACGACACTCTCTCCCGCTATAATGGCTTGTGCGACGTGAGCGACGACTTATATAGGCATGGGGCGTGGTCACCGGGTGATATCACTCGGTGACCCCGACCCTTATGGCATCAAGTCCCGGGGCATGCTGGAATTGTGACGTCATAAGGGGCGGGGTCACCGAGTGACATCACCGGGTGACCACACCCATGCCTATATAAGTCGCCGTGCACCTCGCACACGGCATTTCAGTGGAAGAGAGCGTTGTGTCAACATCGGAAGAAGAGAGAAGAGTGAAGGACAGAGGAGACCGGCCTCCAAAGCACCCCCAATGTTGAGGGCAAGCAGCCTGGTACGGCTCAGGAGGGGGGGGGTTGCTCGCTCTTCCCCACCCCCTTTCCTGACCAGCCGGGCTGCGTGCTCGGATAAGGGTATGGTATGGATCTTCAGGGGAAACCCACGCCGTTTTTTCGGCGTAGGGGGGTTTCCCTTAAAATCCATACCAGACCTAGGGGCCTGGTATGCCCTTGGAGGGGGAACTCATGCCGTTTTTTAATTTAAAATCTGGCGTGGAGTTCCCCCTCCAGAGCTGATTATTCTGTGATTGGCAACGGCCAAAGTCGCCTGGCCTGGGGCGACTTAAAGTCGTGTTGTAAGTCGCCCCAAGTCATGTTAAAGTCGCCCCAAGTCGTGCTGTTATTCATACTCAAGTCGTGTCCAAGTTGCCTCCAAAAGTTGCGCTGGAAGTCGTGTTGCCCCTGTGTGAACCGGCTCTAACCCATAGCATAGTCATATTTCATTGTAGTAAAGTAAACTCTTTATACACTATATATTAATTCACTTGCATGTCATCATTGCATGGTAAAACTACTACTATAAACATAAAATTATTCTAAAAAAAAAAAAAAAAAAAAAAAGTAAAAAAGCTGGAGTACATACCATGATTTTTGACTTTCATAGAATAGAAAATTAGTCTGGGTGAAGATTTATGAACTCCAATATTGAATCCTACATCAGTTTTTATTTTTCTCTCAATATTTGTTAGCCTAAAGGGTTAAACTTCCAATGCAATATGAATTTGATGCCCCCTTGAACGTTTCAGAGAGGCCTATTTATTAATGTTTTTAACCGATTCTTACAACTTTTATCCATGATTCTATGATGCTCAGCCTGATGCCTAGGTGTGGTACTATAGCTGGGGAGTGTTTCTTCTGCCTTAAGAAGCCCCCATTCCAATAAGGCAAGCAGGTCTACTGGTACCTAGTGCAGCTCTGCATAGAAACCAATTAGTTTTCAAGTTGTTTTGTCAGAACTCAATTGAACAAGCTTATTGCCCCGTACACATGTTCCGATTATCGGACGACAAAAGTCGCTTTCGGACAGATCGTTCGATAATCTGATCGTTAGTACGCAGCTTTCGACAGCCGATCACGATAGTCCGTCCAACCAAATCCGAAGGGACAAACAGGAAAACTTTGGTCGGACGACAGCCCATCGTACGACAATCGTGTAATCAGTACAGTATGCGTCCGATAAAAGTTGTTCGACAAACACCACGCATGCTCGGAAACACAAAAATAAACCAGAAGGACACATCTTTTAAAATACGTAGCTACGCACAGCGGAAGATTTTTCCAGAATCTTATGACAAAAATCTTACACACATTTTGCACTGTATTTGTTCTTAGTTGTAAGCAACAAAATGCGAACGATCTGTCGTACGATAATCGGAACGTGTGTACGGGCATATGTCAGAAGCTGATTGGCTATCATGCACAGCTGCACAAGGTTTTGCACTCTCCAGGTTTAGTAAATCAACCCCAATACTACAGTCCCTGGTCCAACTGCACCAAGACTGAACAAAAGTAGTAATCTTGAGGCTGGGTAGACGAGAGGCAGTAGCTGGTAATAGAATCTAGTGACAGTCCAAGGTCAGGGCAGACAGTGAGCAAGTGCAACCTGGTAAACAGTTCTAGGGTTTGAGCAGGTAGAGAGCAAGTGTAATCCAGTAAACAGTTCCAGGGTTAAGTTTAGCAACAATCCAAAATATTAGTCAGGGTACAAGGCAGGGATGAACAATGAATATGTCAAAGACAGGTAGCACAGCAAGCAGAGCATGACCGGTATAGATCTAGGTAGCAGCGACTATCATAAGCCCAGAGCCCCAGGAACACACAGCCAACCAGGGGGGAGAAATCAGAAGCAGGGTGTGTGGTTGTAGGTCAATCAGTGCCATTTAAACTAAGCAGATAGAGGCCACCTGCTACCTAGCAATAAGGACACCCTGGAAGCACACCACCAGCTGCCAGTTGGTGACAGTTTTTCAGGCGGACCTGATCGGAGCTTCCCATACACTCCTATGGAGTGGCGGATGTCAGTGGTGGCATGTCCGCTGACACCCGCTGCTATCCGATCCTGTCCATAAAATCCGAGCCGCCAGACAGATGGAAAATAGGGTCACCATCCGTCTTGCGGCTTGGATCGGATGGGATTGGATGAAAACAGACAGGCGGTCCGTTTTCGTACGATCTCCCCATAGGGGAGAGCAGGGCTCTGACAGGTTTGTCTCTGCACAGTTAGAGCAGGCGGATGACAGGTCCGTCTCCGCCTGCTCAGCGGGGATCAGCGGAATCGGTCCCCCGCTGAGCAAAGCAGAGTCTGCCAGGTCCATTTTATGATACAAAATAGGAAGGTGGCAATCTAGACACAAATTGTACTAACAGTATCTACTCATACAAAACATGCTCTGGGTGTATAATCTGCATTGGGTGTCAATATATTCCTAACATCACCCCAAACCCAGTTGCAAACGCAGTGCATTTGCCTGTATCGAATCGAAAGGTACCACAGTACCTTGAGATTTGGTGCAATACAGTAGTGGTGCATACAGTAGTGCATGCACTAGTTTTTGTGTGGTCCAGTGCGATTTAAAATGAATGGGCTGAAAAACGTAATGCATTGAGTTGCACATTGGGAATGCAGACCGTGTTCAGGTGTGAACAGGCCCTTAGGGTTTAACACGCTCTGTGCTACTTGTAAAAGGGCTTGACGTCTGAAATGCATTGCTGCGGCCTTTTGCTTTACTTTCCCAGTAAAGATGAATTTTAGATCAACACTGATACAGTGAGCTTGAAAATTTGCCGTGTGATAATGAATATGTAATATGAATTAATCATTTAGTAACTATTATTAAGATTTTTTTTCCTCCTTTTTACATGATCTAAAAAAAGATGTAATGCAAGACTTTAAAGAAACACAGAACAGTCAGAATTTTAGTAAAACACAATGGGATTGATAATAAAACAATTCACTTTGTAGAGGAAATACGGCAAAGCTGTGCAGAGCAAAATTTACCACTTGAGATCCGCGCTATAGCCAAATGACGGCTACAGCGCGGACCTGTATGCCGGGACAACGTCTATTGACGTTGTCCCGTGCACAAGTGGCCTGCGCAACCCCTGAAGAGCGCGTGCGGCGCGCTCTGTGATTAGCAAGTCTATGAGACTCGCTGGATCACAGATCGGAGTAAGGGGGTCGATCAATGACAGCTGATCATGTGATGTCAACACAGCCAATAATCTGCAATTTTTTCTCCTCGTGCTTTTCTCCTCCTTCCCATCAGTGCCCACAGTGCCACCTGTTAGTACCCACAGTGCCATCTGTCAATGCCCACAGTGCCACCTATCAGTGCCCACAATCAGTGCTTCAAGAACAGTGCCGCCCATCAGTGCCACCTATCAGTGCCATCTATCCTATCAGTGGTACCTATCAGTGCCCATCCGTGCCACCCATCAGTGCCCTCTTATCAGTGGCCATCAGTGCCACCTTATCTGTGCCCATCAGTACCGACTTATCTGTCCCCATAAGTGCGACCTTATCTGTGCCTATTACTGATAGGCTGCCCATCAGTGCAGCCTATCAGTGCCCACCAGTGTTGCCTCATCAGCGCATATCAATTAAGCAGAAAAATTACCTGTTTGCAAAACTTTTATAACAAACTATTAAACATGATTTTTTATTTTTTTCTAAATTTTCAATTTTTTCTTTTGGTGGTTGTTGGGGTTTTTATTTTTTGCAAAAAACAAAAAAAATAAAAACCCCAGCTGTGATTAAATACCACCAAAAGAAAGCTCTATTTGTGGGAAAAAAATGATAAAAATGTCATTTGGGTACAGTGTTATATGTGCGCGCAATTGTCATTCAAAGTGCATCAGCGCTGAAAGCTGAAAATTGGTCTGGGCAGGTGGGGGTGTTTAAGTGCCCAGGAGGCAAGTAATTAAGAAAGGAAAAACTAGAATATTGCTACTACATGATCTGATGATTGAAGTGAACTCGCCTTATTCACTAAGGTCAGTTAACAGTCTCTACTCCTCTAGTAAGACAACAAAAATATACAGTATATGTGCAGTAGAAAGTGCAGTAGAAATTTCTAAATATTCTAGTTTCATCAAATATTGGCATTCGGTTAAAGCATTCTGTTTTTCCTCTTGTGGCACTGCCACACCGATGCACTGCGATTTTCCTGCACCACAGGTGCAGTGCATTGTATTATGCGTTAGCCATAGACTTCTATTGTATTGGGTAGTTTTGGTGCATTTTCTGAAAGCACACCAAAATTCCTGCATTCAGGACTTTTTGTGCACTTTCCGAAAACGCATCAAAACTGCCCAATGCAATAGAAGTCTATGGCAAAGCACAGCTAACCTGCAGGTACACTGCGCTGCACCCGTGCTGTGGGAAAAACCCCACCTGTATTGTCTTAAAGTGCCCGTACTGTCTTAAAAATACCTCTGATGCAGTAGTTGATTGTTGCAGTCCACATTCAGCTGTGCTTCTATCCAAACTAGAGTCACTAGTTGTTAATCGGGCCAGTCCATTTTCACCAGTGCTTGCATCCAGACTTACGTCACTAGTGCTACAACACATTTGAATATAATAACAGCGTTAGCAGTGAACTTTCAATCTGCCAGGTATAATCAATTTACAAACGTTTTTCTAAGTAGCATATGACTTATATACACTCTCTGTGTTTGGGGACATGCACCCACACCCGCACAGATGTCAAATTGGGAGCAGTGGCTGTGTCCATGTGTCATCACATGCGTGATGAAGGGGTCCTGCGTGGCTCCGAAATATTGCACCTTCCTATCTGTGATGTGATCATTCCTCAGTAAAACTTTGAGCTTAATCTGAAGAACCATGGTGTGCTGGCGAATATTTTCACTGTGTCATGTATGATCCAGTCTCCAGCTGGTAGTTGCCACAGCACCCAATATTTCAGAGCCTTCTCCAGGAACGTATGCGATGGGAATATTGATGGTTACATGCAGCCGCTGCATCCCAAATGACATGAAACATGGCCCTCGCATGGGCATATGCTGTTCATGTAAATGAGGCTTAACACATCTACAGTGGTCAATTTTCTCTAAAAGAGTAGAAGTATAGAACCCCTGTCAGATTTTTACTTTTTTGTTACGGTTTCAAAAAGGAAATCTCTCTGAGCGCCAGGTAGCAGTAAAAACATGAGAGACCGAGAAGGGCGACCCTGGTCCATGAGCAGAGGCAGCGTGGCATTTCAGCAACGAGCGGGGCTGACCAGGGCAGTGACAACCATTCAGACTGACACAAGAAGCAAGCGATCGGTAAATCGGTAGGACCAGAGACCGGGTAGCAGGACCGGAGACCGGGAGTGTCAGGAGAGACGGCGGGTAAGTGAAACCACAGAGGGGTGTGTGTAACAGACCGTCGGTGAAGCAGTGGGAGCAGGCTGACCAGGGGAGACTAAAGGTGCTGGCAAACCCTATAGGAGACTGTGACAGATGACTGAGTGTGGCTGAGTATCTGCGTGCTGCTAAGTGACTATCTATTGAGTACCCGAGTATTGTGTGAGTATTCTGAGTACCTGAGTATTGAGTGAGTATTCTGAGTCTTGTGAATATCTGTGTACAGTGAGTACCTGTGTCTTGGGAGTACCTGCGTATTGGGAGTACCCGCGTCTTGGGAGTACCCGCGTCTTGGGAGTACCCGCGTCTTGGGAGTACCCGCGTCTTGGGAGTACCCGCGTCTTGGGAGTACCTGTGTATTGTGTAGTGATGCACTGATACCGATACTGGTATCGTTCATGATACTAGGCATTTTTGCGAGTATCGGTACTTGTGAAAATGCTCCGATACCAAAAACTGATACCAGAAGTGACGTCAGCTGGGAGCGGGACGCCTCCTTCTCCTCCCCTCCGGCAGCGGGGTTCGGAGCAGTACACATCTCACCAGGATCAGCCACTTATACAGGCGGAGGAACCGCCTCCCATTACGCTCAGCACTGACTGCACATGGTTATTGGGCAATACAAACATGCAGCAGCACAGTTGGAACAGCCCGGCCACACTGACACTCCTGCCCCCGGCTGTCTTCTTTCATTATACAGGTCTGATCCTCTCCTGCCTGTGTAAACAAGAAGAGGGTGGGTGATGTCATCACTCCTCCCTTTCTGCACAGAGAGAGAGCTGGCTGCTAGGCTGGATGGCTGGTTGGATAGAGATGGCTGCTATCCAATGACCAAGAGTGGGCGGGGGGGGGGGGGGCCAGAAGGGGCTGGACAGCAACAGCACGTGTGTTTTTCTATGTGAGGAAGCTGTGGAAGTGTCCCTGGAGGCAGAACCGAGTACTAATGGGAAGCAACTGGAGCAAGTCCTGCAAACAGGTTAGTGTAGTATGTACAGTACAGTGTCAGCAGGATACAGACCGGACTTATACACGAACACCAAACATTATATACAGACCAGTCTGTACCCTGAGACTGTACACCATACTATATGTTATACACACCCCATTCTGAATATATTGTACAGTACGGTGTCAGGGTACAAACTGATCTGTATATAATGTACAGTACAGTGTCAGGGTACAGACTGGTCTATATATATAATGTACAGTACAGTGTCAGGGTACAGACTGGTCAATATATATATATATATATTATATATATATATATATATACATATAATGTACAGTACCGTGTCAGGGTACAGACTGATCTGTATATAATGTACAGTGTCAGGGTACAGACTGGTCTGAATAGAACGTACAGTACCAGGGTACAGACTGGTCTATATATATATATATATATATATATATATATATATATATATATAATGTACAGTACCGTGTCAGGGTACAGACTGGTCTGTATATAATGTACAGTACAGTGTCAGGGTACAGACTGGTCTGTATATAATGTACAGTACAGTGTCAGGGTACAGACTGGTCTGTATATAATGTACAGTACCGTGTCAGTGTATAAGACTAGTCTTTATATAATGTACAGTGCTGTGGCCACCCTGTGTTGCCCCCTTTTCCCACCACCAGCTGTCACTCTTGCCCCCATGTCTCCCAATGACCCTCCTATCCCCGTCCTCTTCCCCCAGTGATCACAGCCTTTTCCATCCCAACTCTCCCACCCCTCAATCCCTCTTTCACTCCACCCTCAACTACCCTGCCGTCACTTGCTCCTCTACTCCCCCCTCCCTCCCTGCCCTCAGCCCAGCATCACCCAACTCCCTAATAACCCCAAACCACCCCCTTACCTACGCGATAGGTATCGGTAATCGGTATCGGCGACTTGTACTCGGTGTTAAAAATGGTATCGTGCATCCCTAGTATTGTGAGCACCTGTGTATTGTGAGTACCTGAGTATTGTGAGTGTTGGGAGTACCTGTGTATTGTAAATACCTGTATGTTGTGAGTACCAGGGTGTTGCATGTATCTGAGTAGTGTGTGAGGATCTTTAGTACATGAGTATTGTGTGTACCTGTGTATTGTGTGTGTAAATGGGGAAGTGAGTACACGAGGGCTACGAGTACCTGTGTATTGTATTGTTGAGTACCTGTGTATTGTTGAATATTAGTGTCAGGAAGCTAGTTTTTAGTTAAAAAAAAGTCATATAAAAAGCCATATAAAAGCCAGCAGCTACAAAAAGTGTAGCTGCTGACTTTTATTAACCACTTTCAGACCGGACCATTTTGCTGGCCAAAGACCAGACCACTTTTTGCGATTCGGCACTGCGTTGCTTTAACTGACAATTGCGCGGTTGTGCGACAGGGCTCCCAAACAAAATTGACGTCCTTTTTTCCCACAAATAGAACTTTCTTTTGGTGGTATTTGATCGCCCCTGCGGTTTTTATTTTTTGCGTTATAAACAAAAAAAAGAGCGACAATTTTGAAAAAAAGGCATTATTTTTTACTTTTTGCTATAATAAATATCCCCCAAAAATTTATAAAAAAACATTTGTTTTCCTCAGTTTAGGCCGATACGTATTCTTCTACATATTTTTTGGTAAAAAAATTAGCAATAAGCGATTATTGATTGGTCTGCGCAAAAATTATAGCGTTTACAAAATAGGGGATAGTTTTTTGGCATTTTTATTAATAATTTTTTTTTTTTACAAGTAATGACGGCAATCAGCGATTTTTATTGTGACTGCGACATTATGGCAGACACATGGGACATTTTTGACACATTTTTGGGACCATTGTCATTTATACAGCAATCAGTGCTATAAAAATGCACTGATTCCTGTGTAAATTACACTGGCAGTGAAGGGGTTAAGCACTAGGTGGCAGTATAGGTGTTAAGTGTGTCCTAGGGGCGTGTTGCTAACTGTGGGGGGCGTGGCTGTGTTTTACACATCACTGATCTCTGCTCCAATCACAGGGAGCAGAGATCAGTGACACTGTTGTTAGGCGGAACGGGGAGATGCTTGTTTACTTTAGCATGTCCCCGTCCTTCCCCCCCTTGAGACGATCGCGGGTATCCCCGCAGCGATCGAGTCCGCAGGACCCGCGATCGGACTCACGGAGGTCCTGACCGGCGCACGCACACAATGGCACGGCAGCAAATTTAAAGGGACCTGTACCTGTACGCTCATTTGCCTGTCTGTGCCATTCTGCGACGTACATCTGTGTGCGCCGGTCGGGAAGTGGTTAAATAGGACACTCATCTGTCCCACGGTCCAGAGTTGCGCACGTACGAAGCCCCGCTCCTCTCTGCGGCGCTGGCATTGTCACTGTGGGCGCCCAGCTGTGGTCTCACAGCCAGGCATGCATTGCGCATGCGTGAGCCGCGCTGCGCTCTGTGATTGGCCGGGCAATCATCTGGGACCTGTGACGTGTCACAGATGATTGGTGAGAGGGAGGGGGGAGAGGTGAACTTGCTTCCGGCGCCGCTGTGCCCCGGGAGGAAGTGGGAGCCGGATCCCTCTAAAAAGAGGGTATCTGCTGCCCTCCAAAAAAAGACATGCCAAATGTGGCATGTCAGGAGGTCACCTTCACTTAAAGTTGAAGTTCCATTTTTGGGCTTTAATTTGGACAGGGTATAATCCCCAATCCTACTTAAATTAGTAGGTATGATGCCCGGCGGGTGTGGAGATGTGACTCGGTGTACATCTTGCGGCATGTATGCGTTTCTTGATCATCTGATCGAGGGCAAATACTGCTGTGCAAAATGTAAGCACATTGTTTCCCTGGAAGCCCAGGTTCTGAATCTAGGGAAGCAACTGTCAGCACTGAGAAGACCCTCCATACTAACCCCATATGAACATGAATTTATTTATCTGTGCACTTACATTCTGTCAATTGATATCAGTCACAGTTCTTTGGTTTGGCTATCAGACCAGACCAACAGAGCAATTTAAGGGTGCTGATGCAAGACTTTAGAAAGCCTGGTCACTCATCAAGAGTAGCAGAAGTGGCTGTTTATAGCAGGAAATTTTAAAGGAAGCAGATGTGGGGTAGTTGAACTCCTTATAGGCAATAATTAGGATGACCACATAACTTTCCCGAGTAGTTGTGGATAGTTGAGTGAAATAATAATTCCAGACCTCCCCAATACAAGCCTTTAAATAATATACACAAACCACCTCTCTTAAAGTCAGCCATATTTGCATCATTATATTTCCATATATGACTATTTTGACTAGCATAGGCAAAAGAAAATCACAAAAAAAAACAAATGGTTATTGGTTTATTTTTTGGGGATAAAATCATTAAAAAAAGGAGGTTCTATCCATGCTTAGATGTTATTCCTTAAAATATAAAACAATATAAAAATACAATAAAATATAATATAACAGAAAAATACCTTAAAATAGAAGAAGATGTTGCACTCTGGGATTCAGGTATAAAACCACTTGGAATTTCCTGAAATTAATATCAGCAGTATATTATTCAGCTGAAATTTGCTGACAATAAATGCAACAAATGTGCAGTGGCAGTATCATAATTATTATTTTAGCAGTATGTAAAACCAGTTAATCTGGTGTTACATTCAACAAATTTCCAGTAAAATTAAACTCTTTCATTATTTTGTTTTGTTTGCTTGACAAGAAAGCTTTTCTCCACTGAAAGCCAGACCTCCTAGTAGGAGAAAAGTTACTAAAAATATGCATAAAGCTGTGCATTGTACACACATTTAGGTGGGTCAAGCGTTTGGGAGTTAATGGATTCTCCTGGCCAGAATATTAATTTATTTTGGTCATTGGAATACATTAATGCTCAAACACACCTATACGTGACTAATGTTTAAGTGCATTTACACATGCCTGTAAATGCTCCTCTTCTAATACACCTGTAAACCCAACAATAAAGAGAAATTGGAGTAGGACAGCAAGATGGTATAACAATGTCCTGGTTAAAGGGGTTGTAAAGGAGATTTTTTTTTGTTTTTTTTTAAATAACAAACATGTTATACTTACCTCCACTGTGCAGCTCGTTTTGCACAGAGTGGCCCCGAACCTGGTCTTCTGGGGTCCCTCGGCGGCTGTCTCGGCTCCCCCCGCAAGTATTGCTCACCTTAATGCGAGCTCCCTCGCATGGTGTGGAGTACTTGCAGGCGCGCTCCCGTGATACAGCCGGCAGCTATAGCCGCTCGCTGTATCACTCGGCCCCGCCCCCCGGCGCGCTGCATCATTGGATGTGATCGACAGCAGCACAAACCAATGGCTGCGCTGCTTTCAATCCATCCACTCTAGCCAATCAATGGCCAGAATGCATTAAGGTGAAAAAACTTAACCTTTACAAACCCTTTAAGTTGAAAGAAAGAAATCACTTTGTGAAGAAAAGAAGCCTTGGGCCACAAAATAACCTTGTCTACACGTAGGACAAAAAATGGTCCTTTACTGGTTAAGGCTCTGATGAGGAAATTTCATATTTCCTTATTGAAGTTGTCTCACAATATCTGATAAAGCCTCCAAAGTCTGGTTACCTTAGCTGACTTCTTACCAAAAGAATGTCATTACAAACTGATAAGTCCTTAAAAGGTCATGTTGCTTGGCCACTTCCCTAAATAAAAGTCCTGTATATAACACAGCCTAAAAACTATATAATATTCAGTTTTGCCTAAAATCTACCAACATGCAAGCCTCTGATCTGATCATTTGTGCCATGCCGTGCAAGCGGATGTGACTCCATGGCGGAAAAGGCATCCATAGTGGAGTATTCTTGTTATATTTTCTTAAATATTTACATTTCTGACTGAATTTTGGTTGAATGACCTTGCAAATGATAAGGGTTCAGCAGTGAAGAAAAATTCAGATTTCCCTGAGCTCCAGAATACTAATCAGGAGAAAAGCTCCCTCTGACGACCATGTGCCTAGTACTGAGAGGTAGGGATGGGCCCGGTGCTCAATGCGAACCCATGTTCGCATCGAGCACCGGGCGTTCGCTCGATCGGCGAGCCCAGAACTATTTGGGCCGTTCGCATCACATTCGTGTGATGCGAGCGGCCCCGCAATGCATTGCGGCCGGCGCGGCCGGCGCAGTGCATTGCTGGCTGATGATTGGCCAAGCATGCACTGTGACCCCGCATGCTTGGCCAATCACAGCGCCGGAAACTCGAAGAGCCATAATTGGCTACAGGCAGGACGCCTGTAGCCAATTACAGCTCAGGGGCTTTAGTGCACGCCCCCTCTTATAAAAGGCCGCCACGCCGTCTGCGCCGGTCACATGCTGTTCCGGCGTAGATAGAGCAGGATCGTTCTGTGTCACTCTGCTGGATTTAGTTAGTTAGAGAGATTTACTTAGAGAGATTGAGTTAGATAGATTCATTTAGAAAGATTGATTTAGAAAGAGGGGCTTGTAGTGTGTTCGTGGCAGGCAGGCAGAGCTCCTATATTTTGTTCCCAGAAGCACCTATAGGACTTGTAGTGTGTTCGTGGCAGGCAGGCAGAGCTCCTATATTTTGTTCCCAGAAGCACCTATAGGACTTGTAGTGTGTTCGTGGCAGGCAGGCAGAGCTCCTATATTTTGTTCCCAGAAGCACCTATAGGACTTGAAGTGTGTTAGTCCCATCACACAGACCTATATTTTCTTCCCAGAAGCACCTATAGGACTTGAAGTGTGTTAGTCCCATCACACAGAGATCATATATTCTGTTCCCAGAAGCACCTATAGGACTTGAAGTGTGTTAGTCCCATCACACAGACCTACATTTTCTTCCCAGAAGCACCTATAGGACTTGAAGTGTGTTAGTCCCATCACACAGAGATCATATATTTTGTTCCCAGAGGCACCTATAGGACTTGAAGTGTGTTAGTCCCATCACACAGACCTATATTTTCTTCCCAGAAGCACCTATAGGACTTGAAGTGTGTTAGTCCCATCACACAGAGATCATATATTTTGTTCCCAGAAGCACCTATAGGACTTGAAGTGTGTTAGTCCCATCACACAGACCTACATTTTCTTCCCAGAAGCACCTATAGGACTTGAAGTGTGTTAGTCCCATCACAAAGAGATCATATATTTTGTTCCCAGAAGCACCTATAGGACTTGAAGTGTGTTAGTCCCATCACACAGACCTATATTTTCTTCCCAGAAGCACCCATAGGACTTGAAGTGTGTTAGTCCCATCACACAGAGATCATATATTTTGTTCCCAGAAGCACCTATAGGACTTGAAGTGTGTTAGTCTCATCACACAGAGATCATATATTTTGGTCCCAGAAGCACCTATAGGACTTGAAGTGTGTTAGTCCCATCACACAGACCTATATTTTCTTCCCAGAAGCACCCATAGGACTTGAAGTGTGTTAGTCCCATCACACAGAGATCATATATTTTGTTCCCAGAAGCACCTATAGGACTTGAAGTGTGTTTGTCCCATCACACAGACCTATATTTTCTTCCCAGAAGCACCCATAGGACTTGAAGTGTGTTAGTCCCATCACACAGAGATCATATATTTTGTTCCCAGAAGCACCTATAGGACTTGAAGTGTGTTAGTCCCATCACAGAGACCTATATTTTCTTCCCAGAAGCACCCATAGGACTTGAAGTGTGTTAGTCCCATCACACAGAGATCATATATTTTGTTCCCAGAAGCACCTATAGGACTTGAAGTGTGTTAGTCCCATCACACAGACCTACATTTTCTTCCCAGAAGCACCTATAGGACTTGAAGTGTGTTAGTCCCATCACACAGAGATCATATATTTTGTTCCCAGAGGCACCTATAGGACTTGAAGTGTGTTAGTCCCATCACACAGACCTATATTTTCTTCCCAGAAGCACCTATAGGACTTGAAGTGTGTTAGTCCCATCACACAGAGATCATATATTTTGTTCCAAGAAGCACCTATAGGACTTGAAGTGTGTTAGTCCCATCACAGAGACCTATATTTTCTTCCCAGAAGCACCCATAGGACTTGAAGTGTGTTAGTCCCATCACACAGAGATCATATATTTTGTTCCAAGAAGCACCTATAGGACTTGAAGTGTGTTAGTCCCATCACAGAGACCTATATTTTCTTCCCAGAAGCACCCATAGGACTTGAAGTGTGTTAGTCCCATCACACAGAGATCCTATATTTTGTTCCCAGAAGCACCTATAGGACTTGAAGTGTGTTAGTCCCATCACACAGACCTACATTTTCTTCCCAGAAGCACCTATAGGACTTGAAGTGTGTTAGTCCCATCACACAGAGATCATATATTTTGTTCCCAGAAGCACCTATAGGACTTGAAGTGTGTTAGTCCCATCACACAGAGATCATATATTTTGTTCCCAGAAGCACCTATAGGACTTGAAGTGTGTTAGTCCCATCACACAGACCTATATTTTCTTCCCAGAAGCACCCATAGGACTTGAAGTGTGTTAGTCCCATCACACAGAGATCATATATTTTGTTCCCAGAAGCACCTATAGGACTTGAAGTGTGTTAGTCCCATCACACAGACCTATATTTTCTTCCCAGAAGCACCCATAGGACTTGAAGTGTGTTAGTCCCATCACACAGAGATCATATATTTTGTTCCCAGAAGCACCTATAGGACTTGAAGTGTGTTAGTCCCATCACAGAGACCTATATTTTCTTCCCAGAAGCACCCATAGGACTTGAAGTGTGTTAGTCCCATCACACAGAGATACTATATTTTCTTCCCAGAAGCACCTATAGGACTTGAAGTGTGTTAGTCCCATCACACAGAGATCATATATTTTGTTCCCAGAAGCACCTATAGGACTTGAAGTGTGTTAGTCCCATCACACAGACCTATATTTTCTTCCCAGAAGCACCCATAGGACTTGAAGTGTGTTAGTCCCATCACACAGAGATCATATATTTTGTTCCAGAAGCACCTATAGGACTTGAAGTGTGTTAGTCCCATCACAGAGACCTATATTTTCTTCCCAGAAGCACCCATAGGACTTGAAGTGTGTTAGTCCCATCACACAGAGATCCTATATTTTCTTCCCAGAAGCACCTATAGGACTTGAAGTGTGTTAGTCCCATCACACAGAGATCATATATTTTGTTCCTAGAAGCACCTATAGGACTTGAAGTGTGTTAGTCCCATCACACAGACCTACATTTTCTTCCAGAAGCACCTATAGGACTTGAAGTGTGTTAGTCTCATCACACAGAGATCATATATTTTGTTCCCAGAAGCACCTATAGGACTTGAAGTGTGTTAGTCCCATCACACAGACCTACATTTTCTTCCCAGAAGCACCTATAGGACTTGAAGTGTGTTAGTCCCATCACACAGAGATCATATATTTTGTTCCCAGAAGCACCTATAGGACTTGAAGTGTGTTAGTCCCATCACACAGACCTATATTTTCTTCCCAGAAGCACCCATAGGACTTGAAGTGTGTTAGTCCCATCACACAGACCTATATTTTCTTCCCAGAAGCACCCATAGGACTTGAAGTGTGTTAGTCCCATCACACAGAGATCCTATATTTTCTTCCCAGAAGCACCTATAGGACTTGAAGTGTGTTAGTCCCATCACACAGACCTATATTTTGTTCCCAGAAGCACCTATAGGACTTGAAGTGTGTAAGTCCCATCACACAGAGCTCCTCTATTTTCTTTGCAGAAGCACCCATAGGACTTCTAGTGTGTTAGTGGCATCACACAGAGCTCCTATATTGTCTTCTCAGCAGCACCCACAGGACTTCTAGTGTGTTAGTGGCATCACACAGAGCTCCTATATTGTCTTCTCAGCAGCACCCACAGGACTTCTAGTGTGTTAGTGGCATCACACAGAGCTCCTCTATTTTCTTTGCAGAAGCACCCATAGGACTTCTAGTGTGTTAGTGGCATCACACAGAGCTCCTCTATTTTCTTTGCAGAAGCACCCATAGGACTTCTAGTGTGTTAGTGGCATCACACAGAGCTCCTATATTGTCTTCTCAGCAGCACCCACAGGACTTCTAGTGTGTTAGTGGCATCACACAGAGCTCCTATATTGTCTTCTCAGCAGCACCCACAGGACTTCTAGTGTGTTAGTGGCATCACACAGAGCTCCTCTATTTTCTTTGCAGAAGCACCCATAGGACTTCTAGTGTGTTAGTGGCATCACACAGAGCTCCTATATTGTCTTCTCAGCAGCACCCACAGGACTTCTAGTGTGTTAGTGGCATCACACAGAGCTCCTCTATTTTCTTTGCAGAAGCACCCATAGGACTTCTAGTGTGTTAGTGGCATCACACAGAGCTCCTATATTGTCTTCTCAGCAGCACCCACAGGACTTCTAGTGTGTTAGTGGCATCACACAGAGCTCCTCTATTTTCTTTGCAGAAGCACCCATAGGACTTCTAGTGTGTTAGTGGCATCACACAGAGCTCCTATATTTTCTTCTCAGCAGCACCCACAGGACTACCGACTACAATGGCTGGAAGACCGCCAAGGGGAGGCAGAGCGTGCAGAGCCAAGAACACAGGGCAGGCAGGCTCTGTTTCTAGTGGACGTGGCCGTGGCCGTGGACGTGGTCGTGCATCGTCATCAGCACGTGGCCATGGGACACGCGCGTCTTTGTTTTCGGCAGCTGGACATGTGGAGCCGCATCATGCTGAAGGCTTGGTAGAATGGATGACCAAGCCCTCCTCATCCTCCTCATCCTCTCTCACCCAGGCTCAGGGTACTGGCAGAGCAGCTGCCAACGCGTACTCAATGGCATCATCAGCCACCCCTTCCCTAGACCCACCATGTCCTCCTGAGGAGTCCCCCGAACTCTTTGAGCACAGTGTTGGGTACATGCTCCAGGAGGATGCCCAACGATTCGAAGGCTCGGATGATGATACCCAGCTTGAGGAATCTGGCAGTACTGTTCCACCAGCTGCAGCTTACTGCCAGGTTTGCTCTAGTGGTGAAGAGGGAGGGGATGATGAGGTCACTGACTCCACGTGGGTGCCTGAAGGGAGAGAGGATGAGGAGGAGGACGAGGAGGACGAGGAGGAGGAGGAGGATGCGGCGTCACATGTCAAACGAGGCAGGATGCCCCCTGGAGGCCAGGTAGAGGCCAGCACAGCAACTGTACAACACCGCAGAGCTCCGCCTGTGCAGGGCGCTGCCTCTGCACGTTATCAGAAAAGTTCTTTGGTGTGGGCCTTTTTTGAGACGAGTGCATCAGATCGCACCACTGCTATTTGCAATATTTGTCTCAAGCGAATCTCGCGTGGCCAAAACATCAGCCGCTTGGGCACCACAAGCATGACCAGACATATGTCGACCTGCCATGCAGCTCGTTGGCAGGCACACATAAAAGACCCACACCAAAGAACTAAGCGGACCTCTCCTTGCTCCTCATCAGCTGGGATCTCCATCCCCACTACACCTTCAGTCCTCTCTGAAAGCTGCTCTGAGAGGACTGAAGGTGTAAAATTAGGTGTGTCACAACCAAGTACTTGCAGTACACCGACGTCCGATTGCAGCAGGCAAATTTCCCTGCCCCAGCTGCTGGACCGTAGAAAGAAGTACACTCCCAGCCATCCACATGCCCAGCGGTTGACTGCTAGCTTGGCTAAATTGCTAGCACTTCAACTGCTGCCTTTTCAGTTGGTAGACTCGGCCCCCTTCCGTGAGTTTGTTCAATGTGCGGTTCCTCAGTGGCAGGTTCCCAAACGCCACTTTTTCTCACGGAAGGCGATTCCGTCTCTCTACCGGCATGTGGAAGGCAATGTCCATGCCTCGCTGGACAGGGCGGTCAGCGGTAAGGTGCATATTACCGCTGACTCATGGTCCAGCAGGCATGGACAGGGACGGTACCTTTCTTTCACGGCCCATTGGGTCACTCTATTGGCAGCTGGGAGGGATGCAGGACAAGGTGCAGTAGTGTTGGAGGTTGTTCCGCCACCACGCCTCCAAAACGCTACTACTGCTACTGGTTGTGACACACCTCTCTCCTCCACCCCCTCCTCTTCTTCTTCCTCCAGTGCTCTGTCCTTGGAACCAGCGGTGCTCCGTAGGCGTACAAGGGGCTACGCAAGTACGCAGGCAAAAAGATGCCATGCCGTGCTTGCGCTGGTGTGTTTGGGGGACAGGAGCCACACTGGGCCAGAGGTTCTGGCAGCTCTGCAGGGGCAGGCCGAGAGGTGGTTGACGCCACGTCAGCTTAAGCCAGGAATGGTCGTTTCTGACAATGGCACCAACCTCCTCTCCGCCCTGCGACAGGGGCAGCTCACCCATGTGCCCTGCATGGCTCACGTCCTCAACCTGGTGGTGCAGCGGTTCTTGGGCAGGTTCCCAGGCTTACAGGATGTCCTGAGGCAGGCCAGGAAAGTCTGTGTGCATTTCCGCCGATCTTATAATGCCAGTGCTCGGCTGACTGAGCTGCAAAAGGAGCTGAACCTGCCCAAGAACCGCCTAATATGTGACATGCCCACCAGGTGGAACTCAACGTTGGCCATGCTGCAGCGACTGCACACGCAGCAGAGGGCCATCAATGAGTACCTTTGCGACTACGGCACCAGGACAGGGTCAGGGGAGCTTGGTTTTTTTTCCCCACGTCAGTGGAGCATGATCAGGGATGCATGCACTGTCCTCTCACCATTTGAGGAGGCCACGAGGATGGTGAGCAGTGACAGTGCATGCATCAGTGACACTGTCCCTCTTGTCCACCTGTTGGAGCATACGCTGCGTGGGATAATGGACAGGGCACTTGAGGCAGAACAGAGGCAGGAAGAGGAGGACTTCCTTGCCTCTCAAGGCCCCCTTTATCCGGACAGTGTTCCTTCTGTCCCACCCATCACACAGGAAGAGGATGAGGAGGAGGAGGAGGAGGAGGAGGAGGAGGATTGTGTGAGCATGGAGGTGGAGCCTGGCACTCAGCATCAGCAGCAGCAGTCTTTTAGGGATGATGTACAGTCCCAACAAACCAGTGGACTTGTACGTGGCTGGGAGGAGGTGGCTGGCGATCATGTCATCCTCAGTGACCCAGAAGACTCTGGACCGAATGCCTCAGCTAACCTACGCTGCATGGCCTCCCTGATCCTGCAAAGCCTGCGGAAGGATCCTCGTGTTCTTCGGATCAAGGAGAGGGACCATTACTGGCTGGCCACTCTCCTTGATCCGCGGTACAAGGGTAAGGTTGCGGACCTTATCTTGCCGTCGCAGAGGGAGCAGAGGATGAGACATCTCAGGGAGGCCTTGCAGAAAGGTCTGTGCAACGCGTTCCCAGAAACTGGGAGGTTACAAACTCCTGGTCCTGGGCGACGAGTTGCTGAGGCTTCGGTCAGTAGCAGAAGGAGCGGTGGGGAAGGTGGACGTCTGACCGATGCGTTCAGACAATTTTTTAGTCCGCAGCCCCAAGGTATGATCGGTTCCAGCAACCATCGCCAGCGTCTGATATACATGGTGCAGGAATACCTTGGGGCAAGGTCAGACTTGGACACCTTTCCCACCGAAAATCCTCTGGCTTACTGGGTCCTGAGGATGGATCACTGGCCAGAGCTTGCACAGTATGCAATTGAGCTACTGGCCTGTCCTGCCTCCAGCGTTCTTTCCGAACGCACATTCAGTGCTGCTGGAGGATTTGTCACCGATCATAGGGTGCGCCTGTCCACCGCCTCGGTTGATCGACTGACCTTCATCAAAATGAATCAGTCTTGGATCACCACCAGCTACCAGGCACCTGAGGCGGATATAACCGAATAATTTTTATGGTTGAATATATATTTTATTAAAGTTTCAAACATACAAAAAAAAAAAAATGCAATTTTACAGTGTAAACAGTTCTGTAAAGCTTAACTTTGTAAACATTTTCGTCATGAGGGAGAGAGGGGGGGGGTGGGGGGATGGGGGTGAGGGGGGGGGGGAGGGGGGAGAGGAGTATCAAGGGGTTATTGCGTTATACATTAAAGTGCATGAACATCGTATTCTATAACCAACAAGAGCAGTTTGGACACAGGGGTCGCCAGCTTATTTATTTGTCTCTGTGTGGCGTCGTCTCTCTATGGACGCCACCCAGAGCGCTGTCTACAGAGTTATCCCTGTGTTTCTTAGGCAATGGGGGGGGGGAGGAATGGTAACTTGGGTAAAGATGGGGAGAGGGGGGGAGAAGGAGAAGGGGGGATGCAGGGTGGGGAGGGGGGGGGGAGGGCAGCTCATCTGATCTTTCCCCTCTAGGGGGGAGGTCTGGGTTACCTTTCGGCTATTGCAGGGGAATAGGGGGGTGATCAGTTTAGTAGGTTGTCAAGAAATCCATTCGATGTCGAGTGGTGTTTCCATATGGACCATAAGGTGTTGAATTTGTCATAGGTGTCATCTGTTTTAGCCTGTAGCTCCTCCATCAACATCATGTCATTGAGGATGCACACCCAGCCTGATATAGGCGGGGTGGTATCCTTTTTCCAATATAGGGATATGTTGTGTCTAGCTGCTGAAAGCATGAATCTCAGGAGGCATTTTTTTTGTGCTTGAATTGTGCCTGGTATGATGGATAAGAGGGCGACCAGGGGAGTGGGGGATAGGGAAGACTGATACATATCATTGTACACTTCAAAGATCTTGTCCCAGAACGGGCGTACCTTGTTGCATCCCCACCAAGTGTGGATGTAGGATCCCTCTCCTCCGTGGCACCTCCAGCAGATGTCTGTAGTGTTGGGGAACATCCTGTGTACCGAGGTAGGGACTCTATACCACCTGGATACCAATTTATAATTTTTTTCCTGTGTGAAGCCTGATCTAGATGACTGGTGTGTGTGTATAAAGGATGTGGTCCATTGGGTCGGTGATATGTCCATTTCCAGGTCTCTAGCCCATTTTTCGGTGTATGTTGGTAGGGTTTTATTAAGATGTAATTGAATGTCTTTGTATATGAGCGATAAGGTGTGTCTGGGGGTCTGAGCTCGATTACATAGTTCCTCAAAGTTAGTGAGCTGCCTGTGGACTAGACCTGACATGTGTAGTGATCTACTTAGGTGATTCAGAGATATTGTAGAGAGCCAGTCAATGTCATTGGAGGCTTGCGTGTTCTCGGTCGTTCTGAATAGGCCCGTGGAGGGGTGGACAAATCTATTAGCTGTAGGCCACTGTTCCCTTGTGTAGGGTCCCCAATGTTCTCTGGAGAGGGTGGTCGGTAAGGCAGGGTTGTCAAATAGTGGAGAGAGGGGACCGGGGTCCGAGGAGAGGGCCAGTTTGCTGGATTGGTCATACCACATGGTAAGGGCCGCTGTGGTCAGCGGGGAGAGCCCTAGGGCGGTACGAAATTTGGTGTTGTGTCCCCACAAGAGGGCCCTCAAGTCGGTTCGGGCCATGTCCTGTTCAATAGAGATTGAGGGCTTTAGTAGGGGTCTAGGGAACCATTCGAGTAGTCTGGAGAATAAGGAGGAGGAGTGGTATGTTTGGAAGTCCGGTAGGCCCAGGCCTCCCCTGTTTCGGGGAGCACATAGTAGCTTATGTTTGAGTCTGGGGGGTCGGTGCAACCATATGAACTTCCCGACGATGGAACGGAGAGATAGGAAGAAAGCTTTGGGAAGGATAATGGGGAGTGTCTGGAATAGGTATAGTGTTTTAGGAAGGACGTCCATTTTAATAACATTCATTCTACCCCACCAGGAGAGTTTAAGATTGTGCCACGATTCCAGGGAACGTCTAATTGAAGTCAACAGAGGGCTGAAATTTAGGGGGTATATGTCGTGTATTTCTCTGGGGATCTCTGTGCCTAAGTATTTGACGGATCGTGTTTGCCATCTAAAGGGGAACCGTGCACGTATGTCGTCCAGTTGTCGTGGGGATAGGTTGATGTTCAAGGCTTCTGTTTTGGTGATGTTTAGTTTAAAGTTACTGTATTTGCCGAATTTGTCGAGTTCGCTTAGGATGGCTGGTATACTGGTATGTGGTCGGGTAACGTATAAGAGAAGGTCGTCTGCGTACAGGGACAATTTCCGTGGGGCTGAGGGGGTGGGTATACCGTGTATGGAGTTGTTTTGCCGGATTGCCTGCGCTAGGTGTTCTACCGTGATTGCAAACAAGAGAGGGGAGAGAGGGCACCCCTGTCTCGTTCCGTTTGCGATGCTGAAGGGCTCTGAGGTTTCTCCGTTGGCGGACACTTTTGCTGAAGGGCGCGAGTACAAAGACATGATTTTGGATATTAATTTTGGACCTAGTCCTATTTGTTGCAGCGATGCTTGTAAGAACGACCAGCTGACCCTATCGAACGCCTTTTCGGCGTCACATGCTAGTAAACAAGTCTGGATATCATGATGTTTGGCGTATGAGATAAGGTGTAAAGTTTTGGTGGTATTGTCTCTGGCCTCGCGTCCTGGTATGAATCCTACTTGATCACTGTGTATTACGTCCGGGAGAAGGGGGGAGATGCGAGTGGCTAAGATTTTGGAATATATCTTCAGATCTACGTTCAATAGGGAGATAGGGCGATAACTGCTGCACTGTGCGTGGTCTTTTCCCGGTTTCGGGATTACTACTATCTGGGCCTGAAGACTTTGCTGAGAAAGGGGGTGGGAGTCATCTATCTCGTTAAATGCCTTGGTCATGATTGGGGCCAATTGTTGTGCAAATTTCTTGTAGAATAGGGGGGTATACCCGTCAGGGCCTGGGCATTTACCCGTTTTAAGGCCTTTGATTGTCGTCAATAATTCCGTGGTGGTGATGGGTTGTTCTAGGTCTTCAGCGTCAAGAGGGGGAATTGAGGGGAGGGCCGTGTCTTGTATGTATTGCAAGAGGTCCTCTGTGGAGGAAGGGGGTGAGTCTTGGGGGGTAGCGAGGTTGTACAGGGAGGAGTAATAGTCTCGGAATTCAGAGACTATCTCGGAATTTTTGGACTTTTTCTGTTGGGAGGGGGACATGATGTGATTGATGGATTGTCGTTGGTGTCTGGGGTGTATGATACGTGCCAGGTGTTTTCCGCATTTGTTCGCTTGAGAGTAATGTATGTGTCGCCCCTTGTTATATGCTGTCAATGCTTTCTCAGAGAAGATCTGAAGGAGATCTCTGCGGGCGTTTGAGAGTTCTGTAAGCGTCTTTTCGTCCATTGTGCGTTTGTGTTGTGACTCTAGGGTTGTTATTAGTGTAAATAATCGGCTTATGTTTTCTGTACGGATTTTTTTCAATCTGGATCCGTGTTGGATTAGGACCCCCCTTAGAACACATTTCAACGTCTCCCATTTGTTCAGGTCAGAGGTCTCGTCATGTGCATGGTCTCGAGTGAAGTCTGTGATTGCTTGCGTTAGGTCGGCCAGACACACTGTGTCGGTGAGGAGATTGTCGTTAAGTCTCCAGGCGGAGCGGCGGTTCTTATACGGTAGTTTCCCTAGCGTCATGTGGACTGGAGCATGGTCTGACCATAGTTTTGTGCCTATCTCACAGTCAGGGTCAAAGTCTAGTAGCGTCTGTGATAGAAGAAAGTAGTCTATTCTGCTATACGATTTGTGGGCTGGGGAGTAATAAGTGTAGTCTCTCTCTGTTGGGTGCTTGAATCTCCAGATGTCCACTAGGGACAGATCTTTCAGTGTGTTGCGGATGTTTGTCAGTGATGATGGTGGTATGTGCGACTTACATGTGGAAGAGTCCATCCTCGGCACTAAAGGGATGTTGAGGTCGCCTCCCAGGATCAGATTCGGTGTTCCGAAATTTTTCAGCCGGGTAGCCACGGAGGAGAGGAACCCATGTTGATTCTGGTTGGGTAGATAAACGTTAGCAATCGTTAGTATAGTTTGCAGATATTGCAGTTTCAAGAATATGTACCTGCCTTTAGGATCAATATAGCTATCTAGAACTTCAGGAGCAAAGGAGTTGTGGAAGGCTATCGAGACCCCCTTAGTTTTGGCTGCGGGGTTGGTGCTGTGGAACCATGTCGTGAATCGCTTGTCTGGTAGTGGAGGGATTTTATCGGTCTTAAAGTGTGTCTCCTGGAGCAATAGGATATGGGTTTTGGTCTTGTGGAAGTGATGTAAAATCTGTCTACGTTTTTCGGGGACATTAAGCCCTCTACAGTTGAGAGAGGAAATTTTTATCCCTAGGTGTCTGGTCATGGCGTAGGGGGGTTAGTGGGCGAGAGTCTGTGTCGTAAGGAGCTGTTGTATGGGTTTAGGGGGGGAGGGGTTTGGGGGGGAGAAGGGGGAGGTGGGGAGGTAGAGGGGTTAGCGAATCTAGCCCCTAAGGGTCAGGGGGAGGGGGGGGGGGTAATGTGCACTGAGACAAGGTTAAGTGAACCTTCTTTGCGTAGGGTCGACGCTTGTTGAACTGCGTCACAGTTTTTGGGGGTTAACCTGTAACAGTGTGTAAAGATATTAGCTATGCGTTAAGTGTTTTGTGCTTGTAGGGAAGCTACTCCCTCTAGTGTCCAGAGTCAAAAAGGGACTATGGACACTACCAAGCAAATCCAAAAAAGGAAAAAAAAATAAAAACTTCACCGCAGAGTCAGTAAAGACTCTGCAAACCCTAACGTGGGGAACGAGGTTGGTCAGATATCCGGGGCTCCGCCCCACCTATAGAGGGATACCTGTAATCATCATATTATAGGCACACAGCAATAGAATTATACATTTAAAGGCACCAAGTTTCTTGTTTTCTCATCTCCCTGCTCAGAATTAGTCTATGAGCTGGTCAGGTGGCTCCGTGCTTCCGCTTTTTAACAGGGTAAATTACTTACATTCTACACCTCTTTTAACCGAGGTAGCTACAACTGATATTAACAGCCCTGTGGTATGCTGATAAGGCTAGCACAGTACGGGAGGTCCCGGCCGGGGCATCTCGCCTTGCTAGGGCATGACCAGAGGGTTGTGAGAACCTACATCACATAATCTGAACTGCATTTAGAGGGACCCTCAGTGGGTCCTGCAATTGATGAGGCAGGAAAGGAGGAGGCGAGGTGGAGGAAGAGGAGAGAGAGAGCACAAAAAAAGGGTAACAAGAGGAGAGAAAACAAAAGGGGTGAGGAACATAGCGGATGTCTCTCATCCTGGGATTTCAAATGTGGGGTAGCGTTCCAGGCAGGGTGCTGGGTGTTAGTTCATCAGTCAGGACTCTGAGTTGTTGGGCAGTCTGCATAGGCAGGATCAAAGGTTTGTCATCCTGGTGGATAGGTGGGGGTGTTCGATCTGTTTCTTTTCTTCTTGGTGTTTCTGTCCCCTCCAGGAGGTTTAGAGAAGCCTGGCGTTGTTGCTTGTAGGGGCCAGTCTGGGATTCTGATTTGTGGGAGCTCAAAAGTCCCTAGGAAGTTAGGAAGATCCCCTAGCGTGCGGAAAGTTGCAGCTTTGCCATCATGGGATGCGTAAAGATGGAAGGGGAAGCCCCATCTGTATTTTATCTGCTTGGCGTGAAGTGCATCCGTCACCGGTTTCAGGGCCTTCCTCATGAGCAATGTCTGTTTGGATAAGTCCGTCAGAAGCATTATAGGAGAGCCATTAAACAGGATGGATTCTTGGTTGCGGGCAGCTTGCATTATTTCCGTTTTAATGTTGAAGAAGTGTATACGGCAGATTATGTCCCGGGGATATGCTGGGTTGGGGTTGCGGGGGCCGAGGGATCTGTGGATTCTGTCAATCTCCAGGGGGTCTTCTTTGGGTTTATTCAGTAGTTGATTGAACATGGCGGTTGCTGCTAGCGGTAGATCTTTGTTTTCAACCGTTTCAGGAACTCCGCGTATACGGATGTTGTTGCGGCGGCTCCTGTTCTCTTGGTCGTCTAAACCATAGAATAATTGCTGTATCTGTATCGTGTGCTGTTGGAGGATGTCATCATGTTCCATTATTCTGGTCACATTTTCCTCTACAGCCCCTTCAATGTCCTCAAAGCGCTGTCCTATGTCGTGGCGCAGGTCTGTTATCTCACGTTTGTAGGACCTCTCCAGCCTGCTGATATAGGCCTCAATGTCCCCCTTTGTTGGGAGAGCTTTAATGTAGCTCTCCATATCCCACTGTCCCTGTCTGCCATGAGGGGGAGAGGGGCTTCTCGAGCGGGGGGGGCTCCTGGAGCTGTGGGGGCTCCTATGTCCTGTATGGTTGCTGTGCTCCAGGTCAGGGGATCTAGGTGGGGAGGGGGGCTGGAGAGGCTGTGAGGCCTGTACCTGTGAGGCAGCGTGGGCTGCCTGAGCCGCCGCCGAGCGGGTCGCCGCCATCTTGGAGGCCGGCGCGGCCTTGCTGGAAGTCCCCCTCGGCGTGAAGAAAGTGCCGATCTCGGCGGGTTTTGTGGGTCCCGAGGTGCGGGGGGTGCTGCTGCCTCCTCTCCTGCTCATGTGGAGGGCAGATGGTGCTTGTTGCGGTCCCGCTGTGTGCCGTTTCTAATCGTGGGAGCGGGAGCTGATCACTCAGGCGTCCGTCTCCTCCATGCGCCAAGCCACGCCCCACCGAATAATTTTTAATGTCACATCCCTTCAAGACTGCCTATGCTGATGCTGAGTGACTGTCCTCTTATGTTCACTGACTATCCTCTTCCTCCTCCTCAATGATCCATGCCACCACACCAGTGCCTAAGGCACAATTTTTCAGCCCCTGTTTAACAGGGGCGTGTACATACATTTTTTATAAAAAAATGCTTCGCAACACGTGTGACTGCTGTGCTCCAAGTACAGTATCTGTGAGGGGTTGCAGTGTTGTGGCACCAGCACCAGTGCCTAAGGCACAATTTTTCAGCCCCTGTTTAACAGGGGCGGGTAATTACAATTTTTAAAAAAAATGCTTCGCAACACGTGTGACTGCTGTGCTCCAAGTACAGTATCTGTGAAGGGTTGCAGTGTTGTGGCACCAGCACCAGTGCCTAAGGCACAATTTTTCAGCCCCTGTTTAACAGGGGGCGTGTACTTACAATTTTTTACAAAAATGCTTCGCAACACGTGTGACTGCTGTGCTCCAAGTACAGTATCTGTGAGGGGTTGCAGTGTTGTGGCACCAGCACCAGTGCCTAAGGCACAATTTCTCAGCCCCTGTTTAACAGGGGCGTGTACTTACAATTTTTTTAAAAAAATGCTTCGCAACACGTGTGACTGCTGTGCTCCAAGTACAGTATCTATGAGGGGTTGCAGTGTTGTGGCACCAGCACCAGTGCCTAAGGCACAATTTTTCAGCCCCTGTTTAACAGGGGCGGGTAATTACAAATCTTGATCTAATAGTTCACAGCAGGGCCCATTCCTGCGCCCACCAAGAGTAACTATGAGGGCCTACAGTCTTGTGGCAACACCGTCCACCACCACCGCCAAAGGCCCAATTTTTCTGCCCTGTTCATCAGGTGCTTGCAATTACAAATCTTGATCTAATAACTCACAGCAGGGCCCATTCCTGCGCCCACCAAGAGTAACTATGAGGGCCTACAGTCTTGTGGCAACACCGTCCACCACCACCGCCAAAGGCCCAATTTTTCTGCCCTGTTCATCAGGTGCTTGCAATTACAAATCTTGATCTAATAACTCACAGCAGGGCCCATTCCTGCGCCCACCAAGAGTACCTGTGAGAGCTTACAGTCTTGTGGCAACACCGTCCACCACCACCACCACCCCCAATTTTTCTGCCCTGTTCAACAGGTGCATGCAATTACAAATCTTGATCTATTAACTCACAGCAGGGCCCATTCCTGTGCCCACCAGTCTTGTGGCTACACCAACATCTAATAGGGCAAATTTCTGCAGAGTATATACGCCAGGCCCCTACTTTCAAACATCCAACTTACAAACGACTCCTACTTGCAAATGGAAAGAGAAAACAGGAAGTGAGAGGAAATCTACCCCTAGGAAGGGAAATTCTATCCTGTTAGATTTAATTTGGGAAAAAGGTATCTCCTCTCTACTGATACTTTATCACCAATCCTTGTTTCAATTAAAACCCCACTTTTTCCAAAAACATTTGTCATTGGGACGGAAAGTGAGGTGACATGTTCTGAACAGATGTGCAAAGACAGCAAATGTTACAGGGGTGATAACCCCTCCCTACGTTCTCCAAAAAGCTTAAAAATAGATTTTTTTGGGATGGAGCTACACTTCATAATGTACCTGTTCAGATTCTACTTAAGAACAAACCTAAAGCCGCAAGTGGTTTTAAATGGCTTCTTTTTTTCCTTTACAAATGTCATTTTGTGCAAGGACAGTTCTAAACACGGGAAACACATGCCACTTCACAGGCATACTTTAGACACCCCCCAGGTACCATATTTAAAGGAAAATTTCACTTTTTTTTTTTCACTTTATGCATCATTAAAATGACTGCTCCCGAAAAAACATTAGTTTTTAAAAGTTCTTTTTGCATTGATATATGTCCCCTGGGGCAGGACCCGGGTCCCCAAACCTGTTTTATGACATTAACATGCATATTGGCCGTTGTAATTAGCACTTTTGATTTCGAACGTTCGCGTCCATTATAACGTATAGGGTTCGAAAATTTGCGCGAACTTTCGGTCCGTTCGAAGGTTCTGGTGCGAACCGAACCCGGGGGTGTTCGGCTCATCCCTAGTGAAGAGCCCCCATGGCCATGGTCAACGGAGCAGTCATATGAGCCACATGGGCAGGCTGTAAAGGTCTCCCATCAATAACCTCAATGGCAAGTGCAGTTGCACAAAGCTGCAGTGGAATCGAGTGCTTATACACAAAGTCACCATCTATGAACAGGCCTGCAGCCCCAGAGTCAATTAGAGCCTGTATATCGATGGACAACTCAGACAAAGAAAGGGGAACTAGAAGCTTATCCTTCAGGATAACTGAGGACGCAACAACGCCACCTAAGGTCTGTCCCTTACAGGAACTCAGCTGTGGGCATTTTCCTCTGCTGCCAAAGTATGGAATTCAATGGAGTAAATCGGCAACAGTTCTCGTACTCTGATGGACATGAGGCTCTTGGCAGCAGAATTGGAGCGAGCGAGAACATCAAATACCCCTTTAAGGGAAGCCACAAACTCAGGGTAACTCAGGACAATGGGTTTTTGCATCTCCCATAGAGGGTTTGCCCAGGCCAAGGCTCTATCAGAAAGCAAGTAAATAATGAAGTCTACATTACTTCTGTCCATGGGGAACGCCTGGGGCAGCATCTCAAAGTATATCCCAACATGGCTGAGAATCCCTCTGCATTGAACTGGATCGCCCCCAAACTGCTTTATTACTTGATTGTAGGTTTGTGTATGGGCTTGTGCTAATTAAGATATATACACTTTATTATACAATTGCCTCTCGGGGGATAAGGAAAAATAGGATTTTTTGTACTCACCGTAAAATCCTTTTCTCTGTAATTCACTGACCGACACAGCTCCTCTCTGTAACAAATGGGTTGTTAGCCTTATCACTAGGAGAATACTAGGCATAGTTGTAATACAACACTCAGAACTCTTAGTTCCGCCCAGGGGGCGGTCCCTTGAGTAACAACCCTCCTGTCTGCAGACAGACCTCAGTACATCAACAAGCAGTATAACGTAAAGATAAAAGGAGGGGCGGGTGCTGTGTCGGTCGGTGAATTACAGAGAAAAGTGTTTTACGGTGAGTACAAAAAATCCTATTTTCTCTTATATTCACAGACCGACACAGCCCCTCTCTGTAACAAATGGGACGTCCCCAAGCAGTGCCAAACGAGGGGTGGGAAAACAGCATAAAAACTTCATCCACCATGGCAAGTGGGAACTAGTGAAACTTTACCCACAAAAAACAACAGTGCTGGAAAAACCACCACAAAAATCAGGGTATCCTCAACAGGAGTGATCACAAAAAACCGCATCAAACTGCGGAAGTAATGCAACAGTGCATTAACATAACAGTACTGTGTTTTTATCGAAAAACCAGGAAAAAACTGAAAATATATTCTGCATATTCAATTGCAACTACATGGCCGCCTGCAAAACTTTGTAGCAAAAACAGGCATCAGCCGATGCACCGACGTCTACCTTGTAGAACTTGGTAAAACGTGTGGACAGACGACCAGGTCGCCGCTTTACACACCCGAGCGGCAGACGCTTGGTGTCGGAAAACCCAAGACGTTCCGATTGCCCTTGTGGAGTGGCCCGTGACCGGAAAGGGGGGCACCTGCCCCTTCAAGGCGTAGGCTTGTACTACAATCTGTCTGATCCACCTGGAAATGGCGGCCGACGAGACCGCCATGCCTTTCTTTGGACCCCACCGAAACAAACAGTGAGTCCAACTTCCGAAAGCGAGCCGTGGCAGACAAATACACCTCAAAAGCCCAAAGCACATCCAGAGCGTGAAGGGCCACCTCCTTAGGCTACTTTGGCTTAGGACACAGAGATGGCAATACAATGTCCTCGTTGATATGAAAAGCCGAGACCACTTTCGGTAGCAAAGACTGTTGTGGACACAACACCACCTTATCCTTGTGGATAACCAGATAGGGCGACTTGCAAGACAAGGCTGCCAGTTCCGAAAACCTCCTGGCCGAGGTGATGGCCACTAGGAAGACCACTTTCAGGGAAAGAGTCAACAGGGGAATCCCCCTGATATTTTCAAATGGAGGTTTTTGAAGCGCCAACACCCGTTTCAGATCCCAAGGGGGTAGCGGTGGACGCACCAGAGGGACTACCTTTCGTACCCCCTGAACGAAGGTACTCACTAAGGAGTGAGATGCCAGGGGGTCGCTGAAAAAGACAGCTGAAAGCTGAAATTTGCCCTTTAATGGTGCTTAATACAAACTTCTGGTCTACTCCTTGCTGAAGAAACAGCAGGATCCTGGATATGGAAAAGGAGCACGGATGCCATCCTTTCTCATCACACATGGAGATGTAGGCCTTCCAGGTATGATGGTATATCTTCCGAGAAGAAGATTTCCGTGCTCTCAACATAGTTGGGATCACAGAGACCGACAGACCCCGGTTCCTCAACACCTGGCTCTCAATAGTCATGCCGTTAAAGTCAGCGATGGTAAAGCAGGATGGAGAATCAGACCCTAAGACAGAAGGTCCTCTCGCAGCGGCAGTCATCAGGTAGCATCTGCCACCAGACGCACCAGGCCTGCGTACCAGGGACGCTGCGGACAATCTGGGGCAACCAGTATCACTGGGATCCCCTCAGGTTCCACTCTGCGAAACAGACGTGGTAACAGTTTCAGTGGAGGAAAGGCGTAGATCAGCTGGTACTGATCCCACGGAGACCACCAGCGCGTCTGACGCATCGGCCCACGGATCTCTTGTCCTGGACACGAATCTTGGCACCTTCAGATTGATACGGGAGGCCAGCAGATCCACGTCTGGTGTCCACCTCAGGCACAGCAACCTGAATGTCTCCAGATGCGATGACCATTCCCCTGGGCCCAGCACCTGTCGACTCAAATAGTCCGGCTGCCAGTTCTCCACTCCCGGGATTTAAATGGCCGACAGGGCTGGTATGTGTCGCTCTGCCCACCGAAGTATGTGAGTGACCTACCGAGCAGCGTCTGAGCTTCTTGTTCCCCCTTGGTGATTGACGTATGCCACCGCCGTGGCGTTGTCTGACTGGATCCTGTTCGACGCCCTTGCAGTCTCATGGACCATGTGGAGAGGCCAATTTCCCAGACTGAATCACCGGGGACCTCAACCACCAGATCAGTGAGTCTCTGACTGACTGGCTCACCAGGATCTATCGATCCAGGGACAACTGAGATTTGTCCCATTTTGTCAAAATCTTCTTCTGCAGGACTGGTGTGGAACTGGGCATAAGGTACTGCCTTGAAGGAGGCTACTATGAGTCCCAGTACTCGCATGCAAAAGCGCAGCGATGACCACTTGTGGTTCACCCGCTGTTTTACCACGGATCTGAGAGTCTGCAATTTGTACGAAGGGAGAAACACTCTCGCTTCCCTGGAGCCCAGCCGCAAGTCCAGGTACTCCAGACGCGGGGTCGGCACAATCACCGACTTCACTAGGTTCAACAGCCACTCAAATTCTTGCAGGGTCTGCATGGTGATCGCCACATCCTCGTCTAATTCTGAGGCGGAATATCGTCTAGGTATCACATGATCGCGATTCCACGTTGCTGTAGCAACGCCATCACTGGATCCAATACCCTGATAAAGACTCGGGGGGCTGAAGCCAGACCAAAGGGACGAGCCACGAACTGGTAGTGGGCTTCCCTGACTAAACCGCAGCAACTTTTGATGCCGAAGGCATATGGGTATGTGCAGGTACGCATCCTGGATGTCTAAGGACGCCAGGGAGTCCCCTTGATGGAGTGCAGCGACTACTGAGCGAACCGATTCCATTCTGAACCTCTGCACTTTTACAAAGTGAATGGGGGCTTTTAGGTCCAAGATCGGACGTACCCCTTCCTTCTTGGGAACCACACACAGATTTGAGTAGAATCCCTGGAAGCGCTCTGATTCCGGAACCTGTACAATCACCCCGCACTTCAGCAAATCCCTTACCGTCCCCAAGAGGGCCTCCCGGCGAGCCGGGGATACGGGCATGCTGGAGGGGAAGAAACTGTTTGGCGGCCAAGAGAGAAACTCCATCTTGTAGCCAGTGGAAATCCGATCGCAGACCCATTGGTCGGATAACCGGGAGGACCACCGGGCTGCAAACTCCCGAAGGCGACCCCCACGCCCGAGATATGGGTGGGGGCAAACCTTCATGCGGTAGCACTTTTATTCGCAGGCTTGTTAGGCTTGCGGTTCCAGGGACGTTTTTGATCGTCCGTGGACGTCCTGTTGGGCTGGGACGTTTTGCCGAAGCTCTGGGCGGACGAAAAAGCCATCTGTGAGCGGAAAAGGAGGGCCCTTGCCTACGGCGTGGCTCCTTAGCCTTCCTGGCCTGTGGGAATAGTGTACTCTTACCACCAGTGGCATTTTTAACAATGTCATCTAATGAGGCTCCAAAGAGCCGGTCGCCAAGTAAGGGAAGATCCGTCCGGGCTATTTTGAATGCCTGGTCAGCAGACCAGCATTTTAGCCAAATCAGGCGCCTCAGCACCCAGCTGACACTGAAGCCCTGGATACCAGAGGGAGAGTATCCAGGGCCGCGTCACAGACGTACTTAAGGCCTTGCACTAGTTGGTCTGCTAGTTCCACGCAGACAGAAGCCTGTTGCTCCCCCAATTTGCGGTGCAAAAGTTTTGCCCACTCAGTCAGTGTCTGCGACACAAGTGCGGATGCCAGTACTGGTCGCACGGCTGACCCCACCACCGTCAACGAGGAATGAGCCACTGCCTCGGCCTTCTTGTCCGTGGGATCCTTGAATGCAGGAGTCCCCTCAACCGTGATCGTGGTCACTTTATTTAACCTGGATACTGGGGGGTCCAGGACCGGAGGAGCCGACCATCTTTTGAGAAGGCTCTCCTCAAAAGGGTAACGCACCGTCATGATTTTGGGGACCGAAGGTAAAATGAACTCCCTGTAAATGAACTTGTCAAAATAAGTCAGATACGGGAACACCTTAGGTGAACATGCTGGCTTGCAGGACCCAAAAGGGACCGGTACATCAGCAGAGGAATCTGCTGGCTCCTGAATCTTCAGGGTATCACGCACAGCTGTGATAAGTGCTCCAACAAGCGCTTTGTCGCGCCCGGACCCGGACGGGGACTCATCCTCCTGTCCGAAACGGCCCTGGTCAGCGTCAACTGACAAGACAGAGCAGGGGTCACCAGCCTCAGCAGGACCCGAGTCTGTGTCAGCACCCTCCTTGCCGCCGCTGACTGAGGGGCTCTTTCAGCCGGATTTACCACACTGAGGAGTTCTGCGCTGTCCACAAGTAGTGCCTGTAGTCCCTGAGTGCTCCCAAGTGCAGAGGAAACAAAAACTGTGTCTGTGGCAGCCGCCAGAATGAGCGCTAAAAAGTTCTAGAAGTGTGCTCATGCTTCAATAAAATGCCTGCCCAGCGTTCAGTACACAGACAGGAAACACAGGGAAAATTTCTGTGAGAACGCATGAGTCATGCTGCTGCTAGAGAACACTGAGAACGTGTTCAGACTTCCAGAAAATGGCCGCCAGTGTCCTGAATAGGAGATCACTTGGAAAATGGCCACTGAAGTCCAGGAAGGCATGCTGCCCTCGCCCACACCTAAAATGGCCGCCAGCAGCTCCATGAGGTACAGAAAGCAAAGATGATAGCAGAAACACAGCGCTGCACCAGACCACAGCAGATCCTCACAGGCACCTTCCGGGAGCATAACCCACAGGACCCAGGACACCCCCAGCCAGCCAGCATCTCAGGTAAGAGCCCACAGAGATCCCTGTATATACAGACATACATCTCTCAGCAGCCACATGCAGCACCCCACCAGGGAGGGGGGGAGGGAAGATAGGGACTGGAGAGGTTAAAGAGGGAGGAGAGGAACCCCCGAATCGACCTCCCAGGGAATGCCTAGCTGCTCAGCCCCACCGAGGCAGGGAGAGCTGTACTTACCACTCCTGAAGAGCTGGGAGACATTCCACTGCAGAACTACTCACTGATCAGTACAGGATAGCTGCTGGCCCGGCATACTGTGACGCAGACATCAGTAGCCCGGTCATATGTATGCCCCGGAGCATAAAAGCTCACCGACCACCTCTGGAGCTGAGGTTTCGTCGTGGCCTGCCGAGCTGTAGCTGCGACCTGTACACGCTCGATGGCCGGACTGGGGAGACTACAAGGATAAGGGTATCCAGCCTGTCACCCAGCCTGCTGTTGATAGTAGATCACAGGATCAGTCATCTTGCGCAAAAAGCCAAGCTTCTGCATAAAAAAGCACGGATCGATGGGCCCGCAGGGTTCCTAGGTCTTTCTCCTTTACTAGGCAAAATAAAACTGAGGTCTGTCTGCAGACAGGAGGGTTGTTACCCAAGGGACCGCCCCCTGGGTGGAACAAAGAGTTTTGAGTGTTGTATTACAACTATGCCTAGTATTCTCCTAGTGATAAGGCTAACAACCCATTTGTTACAGAGAGGAGCTGTGAATATAAGAGAATACAGCTGTGAATATAAGAGAAAAATTGTTTGCCTTGCTGGAGCAAATTGGATCATTCTTTTGCTGTTTTTTTTTTTTTGCCTTTCTCTGGATCAACTGTGGGTATAGGATTGTGTATATGGGATTGTATGATTTTTTTTTCCACCTTTTATTGGTTGAACTAGGTGGAATTGTTTCAATCAGACTAAATATGTAACTATGTAATCTAACCTGTAAATACGGCAATATTATAAAAGCAGTCCTTTGAGCACAGTCTCTATATTATTGCAGCAGCGCTTTTGTCCTTATTGTCACCCAGGACCAATTGGTAAAAAAAACAAAAAAAAAAACACAATCGGTTGAATCAATATGATCTGATAAAAGACGTCCCCACGCAGTGGTTCCTTATATGAAATAGTGACAGCTTCCACCGTATATTTCCAACAGATCTTTCACCATGTGCAGAATAAACTCCCCTATGGGGATGCACTCACCAGACCAACGATCAATAAAAGCCTTTGAAATAAGATCACTATGCATTGGCGTTCCTCCACACTCTATCTCCTTTGCAGTCACAATAGCCGGATGATACACCAATTTTCCTCATAAAAACAAAGGGGTTGCAATAGTGTAATACTGTTTCAAAAATTGCCTTTATTAAAGTAAAAACCTTCCCCCCCTAGTACAATCTGCGTACCATAAATCAATTAACTTTAAGCATTTAAATGTGTATGCCACTGTGCCTGATGTTGTGCGGTCTCCTCCGGAACTGATGTGTCTCTGGCTGTATAGAACAGCACTGCAATATCCTGTTTGTCCCCTGGAGCGCACGCTGAGGCGCACACACGTCACTTCCGGTCTGTAGATCACTGCCCTGACGTTTCGTCGTTAATCGGACTTCCTCTGAGGGCGCCCTTAGAGGAAGTCCGATTAACGACGAAACGTCAGGGCATGGCCTTCCTCTGAGGGCGCCCTCAGAGGAAGTCCGATTAACGACGAAACGTCAGGGCAGTGATCTACAGACCGGAAGTGACGTGTGTGCGCCTCAGCGTGCGCTCCAGGGGACAAACAGGATATTGCAGTGCTGTTCTATACAGCCAGAGACACATCAGTTCCGGAGGAGACCGCACAACATCAGGCACAGTGGCATACACATTTAAATGCTTAAAGTTAATTGATTTATGGTACGCAGATTGTACTAGGGGGGGAAGGTTTTTACTTTAATAAAGGCAATTTTTGAAACAGTATTACACTATTGCAACCCCTTTGTTTTTATGAGGAAAATTGGTGTATGATCCGGCTATTGTGACTGCAAAGGAGATAGAGTGTGGAGGAACGCTGATGCATAGTGATCTTATTTCAAAGGCTTTTATTGATCGTTGGTCTGGTGAGTGCATCCCCATAGGGGAGTTTATTCTGCACGTGGTGAAAGATCTGTTGGAAATATACGGTGGAAGCTGTCACTATTTCATATAAGGAACCACTGCGTGGGGACGTCTTTTATCAGATCATATTGATTCAACCGATTGTTTTGTTTTTTTTTGTTTTTTTTTACCAATTGGTCCTGGGTGACAATAAGGACAAAAGCGCTGCTGCAATAATATAGAGACTGTGGTCAAAGGACTGCTTTTATAATATTGCCGTATTTACATGTTTTCACAATTTTAAGCAGCTGCTATCACCAGAAGTGGTGGACTACATTTATTTTAATTTATTTGTATATTTATATATTTACACGTTGACATCTATATATTGATATACTTATTTATTTTATCCATATTTAAGAGATACATATCAATATAGCGCGGAGGGGTGAGCCATAAGGGTGGGTATTTTCGGCTTTCACTCTATTTGTTGCATATGTAATCTAACCACTTCCCGCCCGCCCAACGTCATATGATGTTGCAGACTTTGAGTGGGGATATCTGAATGATGCCTGCAGTTACAGACATCATTCAGATATCATCTTTTAGAACCGGCGATTCCCTTCACCGTATGAACAATCATATTGGCTGTTCTGTCCCCTTCTACCGCCCTTCGGTGCTTTTACTGACTCACCAGTGCGATCGGTAAGTCGGAAAAGGAACCGACCAGCGCCAGATGTTGACGATAGAGATTTCCGTCGGGCCAGATGGTCCCCGAAGTCTCTATAATTGTTTCGGAGGCTAGGCGTGATGTTATGACGTCACACTCATTCTCTGCATTTGAAAGAATTCCGCCACCTCGGCTGGGAAGCTGAGATCTTTTTTTTTTTATTATTTCAGGCTTCCCAACCTAGAGGTGAGATCTGGGGACTTATCTCACTGTAAAGACAACCTGTCATGCCATATTCCTATTACAAGGGATGTTTACATTTCTTGTAATAGGAATAAAAGTGATAAAAAAAAAATAATGTAAAAAGAAAGCATCAAAATAAAAAAATAAAAGTAAAATGAATAATAAAAAAAAATGTATAGCGCCTCATCCCCGCGTGCTCGCTTGCAGAAGCGAACGCATACGTAAGTCGTGCCCGCATATGTAAGCAGCGTTCAAACCACACATGTGAGGTATAACCACAAACGTTAGAGCGAGAGCAATAATTCTAGTGCAAGACCTCTTCTGTAACTCTAAACAGGTAACCTGTAAAAAAATTTTGAAGTACCGAACTTTGGCATTTCAAAGCGTGATAGGTTAGGTATCTATTTACTCAGTGTAACATCATCTTTCACATTATGTAAAAAAAATGGGCTAACTTATTATAACTGATAAAGCAGGGGTTTAACAGACTAGCAGAACATCACCATCACACAGCTGGGCTATCAAACAAATTAACACACCCACACACAATTTATGCATTCTGTTTTTACACAAACACACTTAAAAACCTACTGGTAAATCCTTAGGAAATTCCTTTTTGAGTTCTTTCAATGCAAGAAATGCAGCCTCCGTTTTAGCCAGCTTTTTTGATGTATGTGGTTTACTTTCAGGATATTTTTTGCCTTTGATTTCCGCTCTGCAACTAAATCTGCAAGTGAAATTGTTGAGAACAATGAAACAGTAAACTGCTGCCTAATAAAATACAAAGAAAAAACAAATATTATTTTAGGCTCATCCACTACATCCTAGGACCTATAGTCAGCCTCAGATGGGGATAACAGATTTATATAGTGCAAAGGGATAATATTCAGATGTACTAATCAGTAATCTGCTGAATACAATATGGAAAATTCAGGATATTGGTGCTGATTTAGTAAAGGTAAATAGGAGGCTCATTTTGCAAAGGAAGTTGACTTGGCAAGGGAATTTCCCCCAGAACTTAGTGAGTGAGGCAAAGCAGTCAGTCCATCATTCAATTATATACAAGCAAAGATTCTTTTCTATTTTCCTTGCACGTCATCGAGTTATCTTTGCAAAGTGAAATTTCACCACATTAACCAAGTTCTGGGGAAAACTGTTTTGCAAATTGAACAGCCTATTTGCCTTTAGTAAGTCAAACCCATTAACTGCATTATTGTTCAGTGTTACATCTTTTTGTGTTGTCCAGATAAGTACCCTTTGAAAGCTCTTGCACTACTACTAGGCTACATTTTCTCAAATACTATGGTCATAACCTAGCTTGAAGTGAAATTTCACCACATTCACTAAGCTTTGGGGAAAATTGACTTGAGCAAAGTGAACAGCCTATTTGCCTTTAGTAAATCAACCCCATTAACTGAATTATTATTCATCTTGTTACATCTTGCTTGAATAACACTACATCAATGTTTAATATTGTGGGCATTTGTAGAAAATGTAGACCTTTTTCAGTTTGATATTAAATACTGCATCTTAGGCCTCTTGCTTATAGATGCCTAAAAGCACTTGATTTTTAGGCTTTCGGGCATTTTTTTAAAATCTAAATGCAGCCCATTGTTTTTAATGGGCCTGTACACACAGGTGCGTAAACTTGTACTGCATATAGATCGGCTAAAAAAAAAATTGCTACATAAAATCTGCAATGCTGGACAGTATTTTTCACCTGTATGTGGGTATAGGTGCAAACATGCACATACAACATATTTACTTTGCTGCCCATCCTCACGTTTTTATGCAGGAATTTTCTGCCAGAGAGCCGAGCGACAGGTAAGTGTCCATATTTTAAAAGTCAGCAGTTGTAGTATTTGTAGCTGCTGACTTTTAAAAAAAAAATTTTTCGCGGGACTTCCGCTTTAAACCCATCATGTTTTACTGTACATCATTTCATTTTAAAAATAATTCTGATTTAAATGATGTCTATTTTAATCATATATATCCAACACTGTTCACCATACAAGGGCTTTACCAAACAAAACATGACTTTCTTGATTCTTATAAAATGCTTATGGATTATTATGCTTTACTCTGTTATGGTAACCTACTGGGGCATATGTGAAGGTCCACCACGGGGCGTGTCCACAAAATTGTAGATCAATTGTTTCTTCTGACAGAATTCATTAACTAGTGCAGTGTAGTTCTGCTGATGCTATAAAAAAAATGAAAAAAAATAAAATGTCTGTCCCCAACTAATAAATGACATTTGGTATTTGAAGAAAATAACTGTCAATATTACAGTAAGAGCCGGTTCACACAGGGGCAACTCGGGATCCGACTTCAGGTCGCCCCAAGTCGCGCTGTTGAGAAAATCAATGTTAGTTAATGGAGCCGTCTTAATGTACACTACAGCATTCGCTCTGACTTCAAAAAAGGTTCCTTTTATTTCATCCATCACAGGTGTACTCACCGCTCCAGATCCTGCCTTGGGTATCCTTCACTTAAATATTGATAAGTTTCCTAAAGACTTTAGACCAGTCATATCCCATGTGTTACTGGAAACTAGGTTACTGATCTTATGTAACTGGAAATCCAATAATGCTATTAATGTGTCTGATGTCACTTCAGCTGTACGTAAAAATTATACTTTTGAACACTTAATAGCCATTAATGCCTCAATGTGTCCACAGTTTGACAAATATTGGTCTATATGGCCTACAGATCTTTCTCAGGGTTGTACTTAAGTTCATTAATTCATTGCTCAGGTTGCTATGTATTTGATAATGTTCTTTATTATCTAAACTGCATATCTACGATATAGTTATTCATTACGTGTGGTCCATATCTTTTGCTTATTTATTTTTCCTATTGTCTTTTTTTCTTTTTTCTGTATATTTTCTTGAAATATTCAATAAAAACTTATTGATTTAAAAAAAAAGGTTCCTGCATGACTTCAATCCGACTTCTAGGCGACTTCTAGGCGACTTGTACCTATTGATTTCAATGGAAGTCGCCTCCAAGTAGGATCTTCATCTATATTGAAGCAACAAGGTCGCCTCTCTCACAGAATAATCAGCTCTCGAGGGGGGAACTCCACGCCAAATTTTTAATAAAAAACCGGCATGGGTTCCCCCTCCAAGAGCATACCAGGCCCTCAGGTCTGGTATGGATCTTAAGGGAAACCCTGCTACGATGAAAAAACGGCATGGGGGTCCCCCCAGAATCCATACCAGACCCTTATCCGAGCATGCAGCCCGGCCGGTCAGGAAAGGGGGTGGGGACGAGCGAACGCCCCCCCGAGCCATACCAGGCCGTGTGCACTCAACATGAGGGGCCGGGTGCTTTGGGGAAGGGGGGCGCTCCCCGGCCTCTTCTCCGCTCTCTCTGGTTCTTCTCCCGCTCTCTGGACACTTATCCCGCTCTCCGGTTCTTTTTCCGGGCTCCTCCGCTATCGTCTTCCAGCTCTTTTACTAGCAGAGGAGCACGGTCTCCTCTGTCCTTCTTCCCTCTTCTTCTGATGTTGACACAACGCTCTCTCCCGCTATAATGGCTTGTGCGACGTGAGCGATGACTTATATAGGCATGGGGCGTGGGGTGATATCACTCGGTGACCCCAACCCTCATGGCGTCAAGTCCCTGGGATTGTGACGTCATCAGGGGCGGGGTCACCGAGTGACATCAACCGGTGACCACGCCCATGCCTATATAAGTCGCCGTGCACCTCGCACACGGCATTTCAGTGGGAGAGAGCGTCGTGTCAACATCGGAAGAAGAGAGAAGAATGAAGGACGGAGGAGACCGGCCTCCAAAGCCCCCCCAATGTTGAGGGCAAGCGGCCTGGTACGGCTGAGGAGGGGGGTGCTCGCTCTTCCCCACCCTCTTTTCTGACCGGCCTGGGCTGCGTGCTCGGATAAGGGTATGGTATGGATCTTCAGGGGAAACCCAGGCCGTTTTTTCGGCGTAGGGGGGTTTCCCTTAAAATCCATACCAGACCTAGGGGCTTGGTATGCCCTTGGAGGGGGAACTCATGCCGTTTTTTTATTTAAAATCTGGCGTTGAGTTCCCCCTCAAGAGCTGATTATTCTGTGATTGGCCACGGCCAAAGTCGCCTGGCCTGGGGCGACTTAAAGTCTTGTTGTAAGTCGCCCCAAGTCATGTTGAAGTCGCCCCAAGTCGTGCTGTTATTCATACTCAAGTCGTGTCCAAGTTGCCTCCAAAAGTCGCGCTGGAAGTCGTGTTGCCCCTGTGTGAACCGGCTCTAACCCATAGCATAGTCATATTTCATAGTAGTAAAGTAAACTCTTTATACACTATATATTAATTCACTTGCATGTCATCATTGCATGGTAAAACTACTACTATAAACATAAAATTATTCTAAAAAAAAAAAAAAAAAAAATAAGTGAAAAAGCTAGAGTACATGGAGGGAATACCATGAGTTTGGACTTTCAGAGAATAGAAAATTAGTCTGGGTGAAGATTTATGAACTCCAACATTGAAACCTACATCAGTTTTTATTTTTCTCTCAATATTTGTTAGCCTAAAGGGTTAAACTTCCAATGCAATATCAATTTGATGCCCCCTTGAACATTTCAGAGAGGGCTATTTATTAATGTTTTTAACCGATTCTTACAACTTTTATCCACGATTCTATGATGCTCAGCCTGATGCCTAGGTGTGGTACTATAGCTGGGGAGTGTTTCTTCTGCCTTTAGAAGCCCACAGGTCTACTGGTACCTAGTGCAGCTCTGCATAGAAACCATTCGTTTCCAGGTTGTTTTGTCAGAACTCAATTGAACAAGCTTATTGCCCCGTACACATGTTCCGATTATCGGACGACAAAAGTCGCTTTCGGACAGATCATTCGATAATCTGATCGTTAGTACGCAGCTTTCGACAGCCGATCACGATAGTCCGTCCAACCAAATCCGAAGGGATAAACAGGAAAACTTTGGTCGCACGACAGCCCATCGTACGACAATCGTGTAATCAGTACAGTATGCGTCCGATAAAAGTTGTTCGACAAACACCACGCATGCTCGGAAACACAAAAATAAACCAGAAGGACACATCTTTTAAAATACGTAGCTACGCACAGCAGATGATTTTTCCAGAATCTTATGACAAAAATCTTACACACATTTTGCACTGTATTCGATCTAAGTTGTATGCAACAAAATGCGAACGATCTGTCGTACGATAATCGGAACGTGTGTACGGGGCATATGTTAGAAGCTGATTGGCTATCATGCACAGCTGCACAAGGTTTTGCACTCTCCAGGTTTAGTAAAATCAACCCCAATGCTACAGTCCCTGGTCCAACTGCACCAAGACTGAACAAAAGTAGTAATCTTGAGGCTGGGTAGACGAGAGGCAGTAGCTGGTAACAGAATCTAGTGACAGTCCAAGGTCAGGGCAGACAGTGAGCAAGTGCAACCTGGTAAACAGTTCTAGGGTTTGAGCAGGTAGAGAGCAAGTGTAATCCAGTAAACAGTTCCAAGGTTAAGTTTAGCAACAATCCAAAAGATTAGTCAGGGTACAAGGCAGGGATGAACAATGAATATGTCAAAGACAGGTAGCACAGCAAGCAGAGCATGACCGGTATAGATTTAGGTAGCAGCGACTATCATAAGCCCAGAGCCCCAGGAACACACAGCCAACCAGGGGGGAGAAATCAGAAGCAGGGTGTGTGGTTTTAGGTCAATCAGTGCCATTTAAACTAAGTAGATAGAGGCCACCTGCTACCTAGCAATAAGGACACCCTGGAAGCACACCACCAGCTGCCAGTTGGTGACAGTTTTTCAGGCGGACCTGATCGAAGCTTCCATACACTCCTATGGAGTGGCGGATGTCAGTGGTGACATGTCCGCTGACACCCGCTGCTATCCGATCCTGTCCATAAAATCCGAGCCGCCAGACAGATGGAAAATAGGGTCACCATCGGATGGGATTGGATGAAAACAGACAGGCGGTCCGTTTTCATACGATCTCCCCATAGGGGAGAGCAGGGCTCTGACAGGTTTGTCTCTGCACAGTTAGAGCAGGCGGATGACAGGTCCGTCTCCGCCTGCTCAGCGGGGATCAGCGGAATCGATCCCCCGCTGAGCAACGCAAAGTCTGCCAGGTCCATTTTATCATACAAAATAGGAAGGTGACAATCTAGACACAAATTGTACTAACAGTATCTACTCATACAAAACATGCTCTGGGTGTATAATCTGCATTGGGTGTCAATATATTCCTAACATCACCCCAGAGGCGGCTCTCTAATTAGGCAAATTAGGCGGTCGCCTAAGGCCTCGCACTCCTTGGGGCCTCACAGCCTCCTAATTCGCCTGATGTGTGTGTTACAGTTGAAGGGAATATCATGCCATTTATACAGTTAATTTCTATTGCTTTAATTATTTTTCCCATTTTGGGCATGAGTGGGGCCTCATGTCTAATATTTGCCTAAGGCCTCACAAAGCCTGGAGCCGCCTCTGCATCACCCCAAACCCAGTTGCAAACGCAGTGCATTTGCCTGTATCGAATCGCAAGGTACCACAGTACCTTGCGATTTGGTGCAATACATTTTTGAAAAGTAGTGCATGCACTAGTTTTTGTGTGGTCCAGTGCGATTTAAAATGAATGGGCTGAAAATCGTAATGCATTGAGTTGCACATTGGGAATGCAGACCGTGTTCAGGTGTGAACAGGCCCTTAGGGTTTAACACGCTCTGTGCTACTTGTAAAAGGGCTTGACGTCTGAAATGCATTACTGCAGCCTTTTGCTTTACTTTCCCAGTAAAGATGAATTTTAGATAAACACTGATACAGTGAGCTTGAAAATTTGTCGTGTGATAATGAATATGTAATATGAATTAATAATTTAGTAACTATTATTAATATTTTTTTTCCTCCTTTTTACATGATCTAAAAAAAAATGTAATGCAAGACTGTAAAGAAACACAAAACAGTCAGAATTTTAGTAAAACACAATGGGATTGATAATAAAACAATTCACTTTGTAGAGGAAATATGGAAAAGCTGTGCAGGGCAAAATTAACCACTTGAGATCCGCGCTATAGCCAAATGACGGCTACAGCGTGGACCTGCATTTCCGGGACAACGTCTATTGATGTCGTCTCGTGCACAAATGGCCTGCGCGCCCCCTGAAGGGCGAGTGCGGCGCGCTCTGTGATTAGCGAGTCTATGAGACTCGCTGGATCACAGATCGGAGTAAGGGGTCGATCAATGACAGCTGATCATGTGATGTCAACACAGCCAATAATCGGCAATTTTTTTTGCCACGCGCTTTTCTCCTTCCCATCAGTACCCACAGTGCCATCTGTCAATGCCCACAGTGCCACTTATCAGTGCCCACAACCAGTGCCTCAAGAACAGTGCCGCCCATCAGTGCCACCTATCAGTGCCCATCCGTACCACCCATCAGTGTCATCTTATCAGTGGCCATCAGTGCCACCTTATCTGTGCCCATCAGTACCGACTTATCTGTCCCCATCAGTGCGACCTTATCTGTGCCTATTACTGATAGGCTGCCCATCAGAGCAGCCTATCAGTGCCCACCAGTGTCGCCTCATCAGCGCATATCAATGAACCAGAAAAATTACCTGTTTGCAAAATTTTATAACAAACTATTAAACATGTTTTTTTTTTTTTTTTCAAAATTTTCAATTTTTTTTTGTTTGTTTAGCAAAAAATAAAAACCCCAGCTGTGATTAAATACCACCAAAAGAAAGCTCTATTTGTGGGAAAAAAATTATAAAAATTTAATTTAATTTAGGTACAGTGTTATATGTGCGCGCAATTGTCATTCAAAGTGCGTCAGCGCTGAAAGCTGAAAATTGGTCTGGACAGGTGGGGGGGGGGGGGGGGGGGGTTTAAGTGCCCAGTAGGCAAGTGGTTAAGAAAGGAAAAACTAAAATATTGCTACTACATGATCGGATGATTGAAGTGAACTCGCCTTATTCACTAAGGTCAGTTAACAGTCTCTACTCCTCTAGTAAGACAACAAAAATATACAGTATATGTGCAGTAGAAATTCCAAAATATTCTAGTTTCATCAAATATCGGCATTCGGTTAAAGCATTCTGTTTTTCCTCTTGTGGCACTGCCACAACGATGCACTGTGATTTTCCTGCACCACAGGTGCAGTGCATTGTATTATGCGTTAGCCATAGACTTCTATTGTATTGGGTAGTTTTGGTGCATTTTCTGAAAGCACACCAAAATTCCTGCATTCAGGACTTTTTGTGCACTTTCCGAAAACGCATCAAAACTGCCCAATGCAATAGAAGTCTATGGCAAAGCACAGCTAACCTGCAGGTACACTGCGCTGCACCCGTGCTGTGGGAAAAACCCCACCTGTATTGTCTTAAAGTGCCCGTACTGTCTTAAAAATACCTCTGATGCAGTAGTTGATTGTTGCAGTCCACATTCAGCTGTGCTTCTATCCAAACTAGAGACACTAGTTGTTAATCGGGCCAGTCCATTTTCACCAGTGCTTGCATCCAGACTTACGTCACTAGTGCTACAACACATTTGAATATAATAACAGCGTTAGCAGTGAACTTGCCAAGGTATAATCAATTTACAAATGTTTTTTTCAAGTAGCATATGACTTGTATACACTCTCTGTGTTTGGGGACATGCACCCACACCCGCACAGATGTCAAATTGGGAGCAGTGGCTGTGTCCATGTGTCATCACATGCGTGATGAAGGGGTCCTGTGTGGCTCTGAAATATTGCACCTTCCTATCTGTGATGTGATCATTCCTCAGTAAAACTTTGAGCTTAATCTGAAGAACCATGGTGTGCTGGCGAATATTTTCACTGTGTCATGTATGATCCAGTCTCCAGCTGGTAGTTGCCACAGCACCCAATATTTCAGAGGCTTCTCCAGGAACGTATGCGATGGGAATATTGATGGTTACATGCAGCCGCTGCATCCCAAATGACATGAAACATGGCCCTCGCATGGGCATATGCTGTTCATGTAAATGAGGCTTAACACATCTACAGTGGTCAATTTTCTCTAAAAGAGTAGAAGTATAGAACCCCTGTCAGATTTTTAATTTTTGGTACGGTTTCAAAAAGGAAATCTCTCTGAGCTCCAGGTAGCAGTAAAAACATGAGAGACCGAGAAGGGCGACCCGGGTCCATGAACAGAGGCAGCGTGGCATTTCAGCAACGAGCGGGGCTGACCAGGGCAGTGACAACCTTTCAGACTGACACAAGAAGCAAGCGAGCGGTAAATCGGTAGGACCAGAGACCGGGTAGCAGGACCGGAGACCGGGAGTGTCAGGAGAGACGGCGGGTAAGTGAAACCAAAGAGGGGTGTGTGTAACAGGCAGTCGGTGAAGCAGTGGGAGCAGGCTGACCAGGGGAGACTAAAGGTGCTGGCAAACCCTATAGGAGACTGTGACAGGTGACTGAGTTCTTGAGTGTGGCTGAGTATCTGCGTGCTGCTAAGTGACTATCTATTGAGTACCTGAGTATTGTGTGAGTATTCTGAGTACCTGAGTATTCAACTCTCCCACCCCACAATCCCTCTTTCACTCCACCCTCAACTAACCTGCCGTCACTTGCTCCTCTACTCCCCCCTCCCTCCCTGCCCTCAGCCCAGCATCACTCAACTCCCTAATAACCCCAAACCACCCCCCTACCTACGCGATAGGTATCAGTAATCGGTATCGGCGACTTGTACTCAGTGTTAAAAATGGTATCGGTGCATCCCTAGTATTGTGAGCACCTGTGTATTGTGAGTACCTGAGTATTGTGAGTGTTGGGAGTACCTGTGTATTGTAAATACCTGTATGTTGTGAGTACCAGGGTGTTGCATGTATCTGAGTAGTGTGTGAGGATCTTTAGTACAGGAGTATTGTGTGTACCTGTGTATTGTGTGTGTAAATGGGGAAGTGAGTACACGAGGGGCTGCGAGTACCTGTGTATTGTATTGTTGAGTACCTGTGTATTGTTGAATATTAGTGTCAGGAAGCTAGTTTTTAGTTAAAAAAAAAGTCATATAAAAAGCCATATAAAAGCCAGTAGCTACAAAAAGTGTAGCTGCTGACTTTTATTAACCACTTTCAGACCGGACCATTTTGCTGGCCAAAGACCAGACCACTTTTTGCGATTCGGCACTGCGTCGCTTTAACTGACAATTGTGCGGTTGTGCGACGTGGCTCCCAAACAAAATTGTCGTCCTTTTTTTCCCACAAATAGAACTTTCTTTTGGTGGGATTTGATCACCCCTGCGGTTTTTATTTTTTGCGCTATAAACAAAAAAAGAGCGACAATTTTGAAAAAAAAATACATTATTTTTTACTTTTTGCTATAATAAATATCCCCCAAAAATGTATAAAAAAACATTTGTTTTCCTCAGTTTAGGCCGATACGTATTCTTCTACATATTTTTGGTAAAGCGATTATTGATTGGTTTGCGTAAAAGTTATAGCGTTTACAAAATAGGGGATAGTTTTTTGGCATGTTTATTAATAAAAATTTTTTTACAAGTAATGGCGGCAATCAGCGATTTTTATTGTGACTGCGACATTATGGCAGACGCATGGGACATTTTTGACACATTTTTGGGACCATTGTCATTTATACAGCAATCAGTGCTATAAAAATGCACTGATTCCTGTGTAAATGACACTGGCAGTGAAGGGGTTAACCACTAGGTGGCAGTATAGGTGTTAAGTGTGTCCTAGGGGCGTGTTGCTAACTGTGGGGGGCGTGGCTGTGTTTTACATATCACTGATCTCTGCACCAATCACAGGGAGCAGAGATCAGTGACACTGTTGCTAGGCAGAACGGGGAGATGCTTGTTTACTTTAGCATCTCCCCGTTCTTCCTGCCCGTGAGGCGATCGCGGATATCCCCGCGGCGATCGGGTCCGCATTGTCACAATGCGGCGCCGGCATTGTCACTGTGGGCGCCCGGGTGTGGTTTCACAGACAGGCACGCATTGCGCATGCGTGAGCCGCGCTGCGCACTGTGATTGGCCGGGCAATCATCTTGGACCTGTGACGTGTCACAGATGATTGGTGAGTGGGAGGGGGGAGAGGTGAACTTGCTTCCGGCGCCGCTGTGCCCAGGGAGGAAGTGGGAGCCGGATCCCTCTAAAAAGAGGGTATCTGCTCCCCTCCAAAAAAAGACATGCCAAATGTGGCATGTCAGGAGGTCACCTTCACTTAAAGTGGAAGTTCCATTTTTGGGTGGAACTCCGCTTTAATTTGGACAGGGTATAATCCCCAATCCTCAATAAATTATTAGGTATGATGCCCGGCGGGTGTGGAGATGCGACTCGGTGTACATCTTGCGGCATGTATGCGTTTCTTGATCATCTGATTGAGGGCAAATACTGCTGTGCAAAATGTAAGCACATTGTTTCCCTGGAAGTCCAGGTTCTGAATCTAGGGAAGCAACTGTCAGCACTGAGAAGACCCTCCATACTAGAGAGCTGAGAACGTACGCAGCAGGTGTCGGCAGGGGCCAGCACAGAGGCGGGTGGAGATAAAGAGGTGCAGGCACCAAAAAGAGTAGATGGGTGACAGTCAGGAAGGGGAAAGTGCCAGGGAGGCTGATCCTGGGCTGAAACATCCCAATAAGTATGCCCCTTTGAGTGACATTGGTGAAACCAGTCAGGGACACTGCTGGAGCTGAGGGACTCCCCTAGCTGCCAGTGGAAGAACTCCTTCAGTAAAGGTGGGGGGGAAGCGAAGGGAAAGGAAATACAGATTCTGGTGGTAGGGGACTCAATTCTTAGAAGGACAGAGAGGGCAATCTGTGACAAAGACCTGAAGCGCAAAACTGTATGCTGTCTTCCAGGCGCTTGGGTTCGGCACATCACGGATCTGGTGGACAGATTACTGGGAGGGGCTGGGGAAGACCCACCTGTCATGGTGCACGTTGGCACCAATGACAAAGTCAGAGGCAGATGGAGTGTCCTAAAGAACGATTTTAGGGACTTAGGAGCTAAATTGAGGAAAAGGACCTCCACGGTAGTATTCTCAGGAATAGTACCGGTACCTCGAACCACACCAGAAAGGCAGAGGGAGATTAGGGAAGTAAACAAGTGGCTGAGGGGCTGGTGTAGTAAGGAGAGGTTTGGGTTCCCGGAGAACTGTGCTGACTTCTCAGTCAGTCACCAGTTCTATAGAAGGGACAGACTGCACCTAAAATGAGGAAGGTGCAGATCTGCTGGGAGTGAAGATGGCCGCAACGGGGAGGGGGGGGGGGGGATGAGGGTCCAGGAAGTAGAGATAGTCAGCCCGAAACATATTCCAGAGTATTATTGGGGGCATTAGTGGTAGGTTGACTAAAGCACATAAACCTGAGGTAAGTATAGTAACAAGTCCTATTTGCAACCTCGGAACACCCAATAAGAGGACAGTATGCGACCAGTCTAAACTAATTGGCATGTTCACCAATGCCAGGAGCCTGGCGGACAAGATGGGAGAACTAGCGATACTGTTGTACGAGGAGGATTTAGATTTTGTGGGAATTTCAGAGACTTGGTTCAACAGCTCCAAAGGGATGAAACTAAGGGGGAAAGTAAAACTGGGAGTATGCTATAGGCCCCCTAACCTGAGGGAGGGGGGGGAGACGGACCTCCTATCACAATTTGGATTAGCGGCAAGGATGGGAAGTATCATAATGGGGGATTTTAATTATCCAGACTAGGCGGAAGGAACTGCGCATTCGTCTAAGGCTCGCCAGTTCCTAAATGTCTTGCAGAACAATTTCATGGATCAGATGGTAGACGCACCAACTAGAAATAAAGCGTTACTAGATCTACTGATTACCAGCAATACAGACCTGATCACGGATGTGGAAATAAGGGGAAATTTAGGAAACAGCAATCACAGGTCAATTAGCTTCAGTATAAATCACACAAATACTGTTATAGTATTAAAGTATGAAATTTAGTTGGTCAATAAATTTTGGAGGAGCTTGCATAAATACTAGTAGCACTTTCATACACTTCATTTATTTATTGTTGGCACATGTTGTAGATAATCCTGCAATTATAGGAGTGCTGCATAGTAATTGTATATATGCGTAGGACACTTTTAGTGTTTGTGTGCAGCAACTAGAATAGTTTTTTATGAATGCATCCAACTGATTACCAAACAAACTATTTTTCTTTTTATTACAGAACCTTTTGGACAGATGCCTTTCTTTATTTTCCTATTAGTCTCTACTTTTTTGGGGGGATTTTCCAGAAAAATAACTGGCAAAAAAAAATAAAAACTTTTCGGTGAACGTAAGAGAAAATAGGATTTTTTGTACTCACCGTAAAATCCTTTTCTCTGTAGTTCACCGACTGACACAGCTCCTCTCTTAGACCATTGGGTTGTTACGCCACCTTCAGGAGAGGACTAGGCACAACATTTTAACATGTAATAATAAACCTAGAACTTTCTAGTCCCGCCCAAGGGGCGGTCCCTTAGGTAACAACCCCACAGCCTGCATTGCAGCTTCAGTACGTCAACAAGCAGTATAACGTAGACAAAAATAGGAGGGGCGGGTGCTGTGTCAGTCGGTGAACTACAGAGAAAAGGATTTTACGGTTAGTACAAAAAATCATATTTTCTCTTACGTTCACCGACTGACACAGCTTCTCTCTTAGACCATTGGGATGTCCCCAAGCAGTGCCAAAACGAGGGGTGGGAAAACAGCATAAAAACTTCTCCCACCATGGCATGTGGGAACTAGTATAACTTTACCCACAAAAAACAACGGTGTGTGGGAACAAAAAACTTTGTTACCCACAAAAAAACAGAGTGCTCCTCAACTGGGAGTCACTACCTTCAAACCGCATCAGAACTGCGGTAACAAATGCAACAGTGCATTTACTTAAAGGTACTGTGTTTTTACCAAAAAAACAGGAAAAAATGTAAATGTAATTGCAATTATACGGCCGCCTGCAAAACTTTGCGGCCAAAAACAGGCATCAGTCGATGCACTGACATCTACCTTGTAGAATTTTGTAAAGGTGTGAACAAACGACCAAGTCGCCGCTTTACACACTTGAGCGACAGACGCTTGATGTCGGAAGGCCCAAGACGTTTGATTGCTCTTGTGGAGTTGGCCGTGACCAGAAAGGTGGGCACCTGCCCCTTCAAGGCATAGGCCTGTACTACAATCTGTCTGATCCACCTGGAAATGGTGGCCGACGAGACCGCCATGCCTTTTTTCGGACCAGCCACCGAAACAAACAAGGAGCCTGACTCCTGAAAGGGAGCTGTAGCAGACAAATACAGTCTCAGAGCCCAGACCACGTCCAGGGAATGGAGGGCCACCTCTTTAGGATGTGTCAGTTTAGGACACAAAGATGGTAACACAATGTCTTCATTGATGTGGAACACCGAAACCACCTTCGGCAGAAAGGCAGGTTGCGAACGCAACACCACCTTATCCTTGTGGATAACCAGATAGGGCGACTTGCAAGACAAGGCCGCCAGCTCCGAAACCCTCCTAGCCAAAGTAATGGCCACTAGAAAGACCACTTTCTGGGAAAGAGTCAAGAGAGGGATCTTCCTAATCTTTTCAAATGGCGATTTTTGAAGCGCCGATAACACCAGGTTCAGGTCCCACGGGGGTAACGGTGGATGCACCGGAGGAACTACATGTCGGACCCTTTGAACAAAAGTGCTCACTAGAGAGTGAGATGCCAGGGGTCGCTGAAAAAAGACAGCCAAAGCTGATATTTGTCCCTTAAATGGTGCTTGAAGCCAGTTTCTGGTCTACTCCTTGCTGTAGAAACAACAGGATCCTGGATATAGAAAAGGGGCACGGACGCCAACCTTTCTCCTCACACATGGAGATATAGGCCTTCCAGGTACGATGATATATCTTCTGAGAAGAAGATTTCTGTGCTCTCAACATAGTTGAAATCACAGAGTCCGAAAGACCCGGTTCCTCAACACCTGGCTCTCAATGGCCATTCCGTTAAAACCAGCGATGGTAAAGCAGGATGGAGGATCGGACCTTGAGACAAAAGGTCCTCTCGTAACGGCAGTCGCCATGGGGCGTCCGCCACCAGGCGCACTAGGTCTGCGTACCAGGGACGGTGGGGCAATCAGTATCACTGGAATCCCCTCGGCCTCAACTCTGCGGAGCAGACGTGGCAACAGTTTCAGCGGAGGAAAGGCATAGATCAGCTGGTACTGATCCCACGGAGCATCTAGCGCGCCTGACGCATCCGCCCAAGGATCTCTTGTCCTGGACATGAATCTCAGCACCTTCCGATTGAGACGGGAGGCCAGAAGATCCACGTCTGGTGTGCCCCATCGCAGGCACAGTAGCCTGAACACCTCCGGATGCAACGCCCATTCTCCTGGGTCCAGTTCTCCACTCCCGGGATGTAAATGGCCGACAGGGCCGGTACATGTCGCTCTGCCCACTGAAGGATGTGAGCGACCTCCCGCGTGGCGGCCGAGCTTCTTGTTCCTCCATGGTGATTGACGTATGCCGTGGCGTTGTCTGACTGGATCCTGATCGGACGCTCTCGAAGTCTTATCGACCATGTGGAGAAGCATAGCCTGAGCGCTCTTAGCTTGAGCAGATTGATCGGCAACTTGGATTCCTCCGCCGACCAGAGGCCCTGGGTCGACTGAACTCCCATTACTCCACCCCAGCCGGTTAGGCTGGCGTCTGTTGTGATCACTGTCCATTTCAGAGGTAGGAACGACTTCCCGGACCGAAGTGCCGGGGACCTCAGCCACCAGAGCAGGGAATCCCTGACTAACTAGCTCACCTGAGTCTGCCGATCCAGGGACAACGGAGATTTGTCCCACTTTGTCAAGATCTCCTTCTGCAAGACTCTGGTGTGAACTGGGCATACGGTACTACCTCGAAGGAGGTCACTATGAGTCCCAGGACTCGCATGCAGAAGCGTAGCAACAACCACTTGTGGTTCATCACAAGTTTTACTGCGGCTCTGAGAGTCTGCAGCTTGTCTGAAGGGAGAAACACTCTCGCTTCCATGGAGTCCAGCAGTCAGCCTAGGTACTCCAAACGCTGAGTCGGTACAATCACTGACTTTTTTAGGTTCAACAGCCACCCCTGGTAGTGGGTTTCGCCAACTGCAAACCGCAGAAACCTCTGAAGCCGAAGGAAAATGGGTATGTGCAGGTACGCATCCTGGATGTCCAAAGACGCCAGGGGGTCCCCTTGATGGAGTGCAGCGACTACTGAGCGAACTGTTTCCACTCTGAACCTCTGTACTTTTACAAAGTAATTGAAGGCTTTTAGGTCCAAGATTGGACGTACCCCTTCCTTTTTGGGGACTACAAAACAGGTTTGAGTAGAACCCCTGGAAACGTTCTGATTCCGGAACAGGTACTATCACCTCGCGACTCAGCAGGTCCCTTATCGTCCCCCAATAGGGCCTCCCGGCAAGCCGGGAGTACGGGTATGCTGGAGGGGAAGAATCTGTTTTGCGGCCAAGAGAGGAACTCTACCTTGTAGCCTGAGGAAATCAGATCGTAGACCCATTGGTCAGACAGCTGAGAGGCCCACCGGGCTGCGAACGCCCGAAGGCGACCCCCCACCCGCATCGCAGGCAGGGGCAAACCTCCTTGCGGGAGCGCTTTTGCTCGCAGGCTTGCGGTTCCAGGTATGCTTTTGTCCTTCAGAGGTGGTCCTGTCGGGCTGGGGATGCTTAGCCGAAGCCCCGGGCGGACCAAAAAGCCATTTGTGAGCGGAAAATGAGGGCCCTTTGCCTACGGCGTGGCTCCTTAGCCTTCCTGGCCTGTGGTAGTAGTGTACTCTTACCACCTGTGGCATTTTTAATAATGTCATCTAATGAGGCTCCAAAGAGCTGGTCGCCAAGGAAGGGAAGATCCCTTTATAGATGCCTGGTTAGCAGACCAGAATTTTTGCCAAATCAGACACCTCAGCACCACTGCTGACACTGAAGCCCTGGATAACAGAGGGAGTATCCAGGGCCGCATCACAAATGTTCCACACAGACGGAGAAGCCTGTTGCTCTCCCGATTCGCGGTGCAAAAGTTTTGCCCACTCAGTGAGTGTCTGAGACACAAGTGCGGATGCCAGTACTGGTCGCATTGCTGACCCCACAACCATAAACAAGGAACGAGCTACTGCCTCGGCCTTCCTGTCCGTGGGATCCCTAAAGGCAGGAGTCCCCTCTCCCGGGATCGTGGTTACTATGTTTAACCTGGATACTGGGGGGTCCAAGACCGGCTCTCCTCAAAAAGGGGTAACACACCGCCATGTATTTGGGGACTGAAAAAGTCTGTTGCGGTCGCCTCCATTCCTTGTAAATGAACTTATCAAAATAAGTCAGATAAGGGAACACCTTAGGTGAATGGGCTGGCTTACGGGACCCAAAAGGGACCACTACATCAGCAGAGGGATCTGCTGGTTCCTGAATCTTCAGGGTATCACGCACAGCTGTGATAAGTGCTCCAACAAGCGCTTTGTCACGCACGGACCCGGACGGGGACTCCTCCCGATCGGTCCTGGTCAGCGTCATCTGAAAACGACAGAACAGGGGTCACCAGCCTCAGCAGGGCCATAGTCTGCGTCAGAGCTCTCCTGAAGGTGGCGTAACAACCCAATGGTCTAAGAGAGGAGCTGTGTCAGTCGGTGAACATAAGAGAAAAAAAGTTTGTTCATATTACTTGACTGAACTCCCGGTACAACAAACAAGAGGTGCACCCTGCACACAGGTGAGCCGGCTTCAACAGTTTGATCTCCTCACTGCAGGGTGCTCGCCCAGTCACAGCTTCAGCAATAATGAAAGGAAAGTCCAGATGGCTGCACACCAAACTGAGATCCAAATGCCTTTATTCACATAAAACCATGAAGAACATGTTTCGCACAACAAATTGTGCGTTATCAAATAAATAAAGCACAATTCGTGTGTGAAGCATGTAAGCCATGCCTCCCTTGCTCGTACATGTAGTGCTCCTCATGTTCTTCATGGTTTAATGTGAATAAAGGCATTTGGATCTCAGTTTGGTGTGCAGCCATCCGGACTTTCCTTTCATACTTGACTGAACTGTCATAGAAGCGTAACTTAGGTTCACATTTAGCCAACAAAGACACACAAAAAACTTTAACAAAAAGGAAAGAACTAAGACTAAATAAAAATACCTTCCAGAGCACGACCAGTTTTCAGATTTGGACTCGTCTTTAAAAAATTCAGGTAATTCCTGTAATTGCACATGTGAAATAATGTAATAATAATGGCAAAATAAATTACACAAAACTATGTACATTGTATTACTGTTAATTGATTAAAGAGAAACTCCAGGCAGGCAGTAAAATAAACAGTTGAAATAGATATACAGTATAGTGACTGTTTTATGCACCAATGGATTTGTAATACTGTTCAGATCTTGTAATCCAGACAAACACATCAGAAAGTATAACCTGATCTTTGATATTTACTGCATCAGCACAGTTTTATTACAGTATAACTAAAGGCAATCTTTATTGTGTTAGATAAAGTGGAGAGGGATTAGAACATCTGTCAGGGTTTTATTGCTGCCTCATGCGTTTTGTTATCACCAAAAGGGAAAGAAAATCCCAAATTTTGGATTGTCACCAAACCAGGATTAAAGGAGAAATCTTTCAATTCGGACACTAGTTCTGAGTAACCCTTGTGACAAGGATTCTTTCGTTTTGGAGGGATGTGTGACGTTTGTGTGTGGGCTCTAGTGGGCTTTTTCTGTCGGAATTTCTGACGGAAAAAATCCGATCAGACTTTTTCCGATCGTGTGTAGAGAATTCCAACGCAAGTGCCACGCATGCTCAGAAGAAATTTGGAGATGAAAGCTATTGGCTACTGGCCTCTACGTAGTCCCGTTGTATGTTTAGTATGTCACCTCATTTGGAACGATCGGAGTTTCGGACAAAATCCGTCAGAAAAAAATCTGACGGATTTTGTAGTCGGAATGTCCGACCGTGTGTACGGGGCATTAGCCTTCCCCACTCTATCCAAAAAAAAAAAAAATACCTTTACATACACTGTAAAGCAAAATAAGGTATGTATATTAGTTGCATTTAACTTTTTTTAAAGATACTTTTTATTCATCCTAAAGACATATGTATACTGCTTCACACTGGGGCGTTTTTCAGGCACTTTAGCTTTATAAAAGCGCCTGTAAAGCGCTTGAAAGAAGCCTCATCTGTGCTTTAAGAGCCCTTTCACACTGCCACTAGTGATGCTTTACGATCGTTTTTCGAGCGCTAGCAGGGCGCTTTTAACCCCGGCTAGTGGCCAAATAAAGGGTTAAAAGCGCCCACAAAGCGCCGCTGCCAAAATCACTTTACAGGCGCTTTGCAGGCGTTTTGCAGGCGCTTCCCATTGATTTCAAATGGGAAGGGGCGATTTAGGAGCGGTGTATTCACCGCTCCAAAAGCGCTGCAGCACTTTTTTTGACGCCCTGCCAGCGCAGCGCCTCAGTGTGAAAACACTCAGGCTTTCACATTGGGATTGCAGATAAGGCTTCTCTGAGGCGCTTTACAGGGTTTTTTTTAATGCTAAAGCGCCTGAAAAACGCCCCAGTGTGAAAGTGGTCTTACAGGGGTATATGAATCAGCATAAGATTCTCGCTTTTAACATACTATATGTATAGTCTGTTGACAGTCTGTATGAGATTATATATATATATATATATATATATATATCTTTAAACAGTCTGCCTCCATATCAAAGTATATAATATACTAGTGATAGTAGTAATGTTTATCTGAGAATATGTCTAGAAGTCAAGAGCTTATTGAATTTGAGAGCAACCCATAGCTTTGCAAGTTAACATATAGCATGGGACCGGTTAATTTTATAGTATATACCAGTCTTTTATGCAAGGTTAACTTTTATGTTTCTGTAGGTTTCTAGCATATAAAAAGGCTCAATAGCATCTTGAATGCCATGTCTACCATATAGTCCAGCAAAAAAACGGGTAGACTGTTGGATTATATATCTAAAAGTTTGTTAAATAAATTCTGTGATGTGACCGGGGACAGCTCCACATTTAGAGCAGACCCTAGTCACGTATAGGGAAATTCTGGGTTCTATTTTACCAAAGATTAATATTTTTTTCTTTACTCCATAGACTCTACTTGCATTACAATATGTATGATGCAAGTAAATGTATTTATTTGTTACTTATATAGCGCAGACAATTTACGCAGCGCTTTACATATACTGTATATAGTACATTCACAGTCTAAGTCCCTAACTCACATTCATACACATGCTAGGGCCAATTAACCTACAAGCATGTCTTTGGAGTGTGGGAGGAAATTAGTTAGATTAGTTTGCCTTTGAACAAGATCACTAGGGATAGTGATTTTGTCTATGTTTTCAGAACTTTGTTTTTTTTTTTTCATTATTTCTCTGTGAGGGTGGGAATATGAATGTATAATTTATTTCAGATTTGAATTTAGTGTCCTTTGTTTGAAGTAACTTTGCACAGCAAATAGACATCAGCTTTCTACGTTGGTTTTGCTAAAGGATATTTCTATTTCTGAGCCAATGCAGCATGTGCGAGTTATATTTTAGTTTATTTTTTTAGTTTTATATAAATGTTTAAAGTGGTTGTAAACGCTGCAATATGCGAGTTACGAATATTTATATAAATGTTTAAAGTGGTTGTAAACACTACAAATAAAAAAAAAAAAAAACAACAACAACCTGCAAGACAAAAGGCATAATGAGCTAGTATGCATCACATACTAGCTCATTATGAAATACTTACCTTAGAACGATGCTGTTGCAGCGTTCCCCGTACAACGCTGTGACGGGTGACATGTTTCTGGAATGTTACTTCCAGGTTCGCGGGCTCCGGGGCTGCGATTGGCCGGAGCCACGATGGTCACGGCAAAGCAGCTGAAGAAATGGCACACGTACATGCTGTTTCTTCAGTGTGCATGTGCCGATGACGTCGGCACATGAGTATACAGTGGATATCGCCTAAACTGTGCAAGTTATTATAGGCTTACCTGTAGGCAAAAGTGGTTGTAAAGGGTTTACAACCACTTTAATAACAGTTTTACTGAATAAATAACTACCCGGAGTTCAGCTTTAAAACTAGGTGCAGTGAGAGGAGTGGGGGGATGACGCTGACCGAAGCAGACGTGTGCTGAGCTCAGCTCTCTTCCCTCCACAATCAGTCAGCTGCAAACCCTGATGAGCTGATGAGGACGGTCGAGAAAGGCTGGCAATCCCCAGTATGAAGCCCTAACATCGGCAGCAACAGCAATGAATACTGATAGCTCCGGAGATATCTGCTACAACTGACGGTGGCTTAGGACTGAACATATCACTAGTTTTTACCATATGTTGGCGGAGACAAGAAAGAGATACTTGGTCGGGCCGACCCTTCTGCGCTTTCCATGTGCTACGGATCAGACGGGCTCACTCGGACAGAGCCGACACTGGTGACAGAGAGAGACGCCGGCTTGAGATACTCGTGCTGCTGGAGGACGCTGAAGCACTGACGCCAGCTCCGAACATAGCCGATCACGGCCGAAAACTTACACAGCCGCACGGAAACAACCGAAGTAGCCGAAAGGAGGTACGAGGCAGCGGTAACAGCACAGGAGGCGAGCCCCGCCACACAGAAGCGCACACAAATACAGGTACCCCAAGATCCCCGGAGCGGAGGGAAAATAAAAAGGGATAGCACCTGGAATACCCCATAATATTTTGCATCTGAATGGCCCTGAAGGATATAACCCGAAAATTGATCTAGGGAAGGAAGTGATCGACAAATAAGGTCTGAATTTACTTTTCTATCTCTCGTTCCTTTCCCTCCCCCCTTCCCCAAACATCCCCAAACATCCACGGGCTTAATCTGTTTTACTTTGTGACTGCTATGGTTCATATTGCTCATCAGTTTGCGGTTATAAGAAGGACATATATAATTACCAGTATATGATGAATATATGTAACAAGTCATAAATACCCCAAAACTATTCTAAAGGGATTTGTATATACACACAGGACTGTCTGCCAGAGAGAAGATAAATTATAGGCGGTTCAGTGGAAAATAAGAACAGAAGAAGGGGGGAGAAGGAGGAAAAGAAAAGGGGAAAAGAAAAAAAACTCTTAAATTCAGTATATCAAAATCACGGATATATTATCCAGACCTTGCAAATTAACTGACATATTAACCACTAGGTGTGCTTATTAAGACACTCTCTCTCTCTCTCTCTTTTTATTGGTTTGTTTTTCTTTTTTTTTCCCCTGTATACATCCTCTTTTTTTGGGAAATGCCACCTAAAAGTACCCACTCACAAAAGGCGAAAAGGGGATCGGCAGGGGGAACATCAAAAAATCCCTTAATTGTAGCAAAACCCAGCCCGACCTCAAAAACGGATATAAGAGGATTTTTCAAAAACCTGAATCCGCAAACACAAATGGAAAGCTCTATGTTGTCTGAGCAGGATTTTGGGACTCCCTGTATAGATTCAGAGGGAATAGTAAATAATAGCACAGAGATTAATACACAACATGATATACTACATACGGAAGAAATTGCGGGAGCACAAAAATGGGACATACATTCATATATAAATTCGATACCTACAAGAGAAGACATGGACAAATACGTATACAGGCTAGAGACTTCCTATAAGACTGAAATACAAACAATAAAAATGTCAGTAACGGACACACAAAATAGAATGGAAACTATCAGCACGAAAATTGAAGATATAAACCAAAAAATTCTAGATCTGGAGGAAAAAAAGAGAATCAAGAATCGGATAGATCTTTAGTCCAATTACTGAATATAAATGATGAATTGGAAAATAGAACCAGACGCAACAATATCAGGGTCAGAGGATTGCCAGAAACAATAGCATCAGAAGAATTAAAAAATACTCAGGGATTTAAAGATAAGGACCCAGCAAAACCCAGAGATGTAATTTGTAGGATACATTTCTTCCAGGTGAAAGAGAGTATTATGGCAGAGGCAAAGAAACTTTGAGTTTGAGGGTACCCCATTGATCCTTCTGCAGGACTTGTCCAAATACACGCTGATTAAAAGGAAAGCACTCAAACCATTATTGGACGCACTAAGAGAAAAGAACATCTTATATAAATGGGACTTTCCGTTTTAAATTATAGTCCATCAAAATGGACGGAAAAATATATTCCGGGACCCGAAAGATCTCCCTGATTTTCTAAAAAATCTGGATTTGCCCCCCAATTGACTTACCAACATGGCCACAACCATACTCAGACATCTCAACAGGACTAAATAGAAGAAGATAGATCAATTGGGAAGAAACGAATGGATGGAGAGATGGGAGACAAAGGGGGTTCTAAATGTTTTTTTTTTTTTTATTATTTAACTCATTTTCACTGTCCAGACCTAGGACAACAAATAGGACACAAGAAGCACGAATATAACACTTCTTTTTTTTTCCTTTTCCTGAAATTTTTGGAAAAGGTTGTACATTTATTTATTTATTTATTTTTTTTATTTATTTATTTATTTATTTTTATTTTTTATATGTTTGGGTGGTGGTTCACGATTGATTTTAATAGCTTAATATAATACATATTAAGAATAATAGGTGAATGTATTGGTATAGATTTAAAGATTATATATTACTCACTATTATTACTTACTATTACTTAGTATTTAATCACAGATATGATAATTTTGAATTATGTCATATAATATATTGGTATAGATTTAAAGAGTATATATGGATATCACTTAGTATTTAATCACAGATATGATAATTTTGAATTATGTTACATAATATATGGAAGCCTTTTTTTTTTCTTTTTTTCCTTCTCACTCACTTTTTTCACTGTCCAGATTGGGACAATAAATTGGACACAAATTGGTCATAAAATGGACACAAGAAGCACGAGCATAATATGTTTAATTTTAAAATTATTATTTTTTTTTTTTCATAATTTTGGATTAGGATAATCTAATTTAGAATATACAAATACGGGGAATATACCTGCATTGGTCCACAGGATAAACACGGATATCACCTACCATTTTAGTGTGGACATGATAAGCTTGAATTGTGGTATATAATAGAAGGAACTTCTAATATGATAAAAATATGTTCATATAACATTAGAGGATTAAATGTACCCTCTAAAAGATCCCAGGTCTTGTACTCATGTCATAGACAAAATATCGGTATGATTATGTTCCAGGAAACACATTTTCGTTCAGATCACATACCCAACATACAAAATGGACATTATCCATCATGGTATCATGACTCCTTTGCATACTCTAAATCTCGGGGAGTTTCTATTGCAATACACAAGTCTGTACCACATCAAGTTTTGGAAATTCACAGGAATAAGGATGGAAGAGGGCTTTTATTGAAGGTCACTATTTTTGGTAAGAAATATACTTTCATTAACATATATTTGCCTAATCACGAACAGATTGAATTTGGGACGCAACTCCTCACAGATTTAATGGATAAATCAGAAGGGGTAAAGCCCCATACACACGCGCGGATTATCCGAGGACCAGGTCGGTTGGATCCTGTCCGTCGTACTTTGTCCGATGTTGGTGTTGCGTACACACGGTCGGACAACGTTGTCGGAATTTCCGGTCTGCAAGAACGTCGTGACGTAAGTCGTCTTCCACGAGACTAGAAAAGGGAAGTTCAGCACCACGTCAGGCACCCGTTGGGCTCCTTCTGCTGATCCCGTGTTTATCGCGAGTTAGTGGAAGTTTGGGGACTTACGATTCGCGCTTCTCAGTTTTCTGACTCAGATCGTTACTGCTCTTCAGTTTGTGCTTGTCGTGCGTATCTGTTTATTAGTGCGTGTAGTCAGTTCGCATTTGTTGGTCATTGCGGCCTATATCTTGATATAGGATGCTTTGATTTTCACTGCTTATTGTCTGCTCGTTTCTGGTATTCATTTCGTTCTTTCAGGCCTTGCTGTTTATCTTTGCTTTCTGTTAGTCCGTTCTGACCAGCTGACCGTTTGTGAGCGATGTTTACCGTACGTACTCGTTGCCGAGTTCGTGCTGTACGCGGAATTGGTGTCGGGCTTTTAGCTTTGAGCCAAGACCCGTCCATGAACAGAGTGACGAGGAGTACGTGGACCAAGAATTGGTGGCTTCAGCGTGATCAGTTCTCGCACATGCGTTTGCTTCGTGAGATCCGGGAGAATAATCCTGATGATTTCAGGAACTTTCTCCGGATGACGGACCCCGATTTTCGCCGTCTTTTGGCTTTGCTGACCCCTTTTATCAGCCGGCAGGATACCTGCATGAGACAAGCCATCACTCCGGAGCAGAGGCTTGTTGCTACGTTGAGGTACTTGGCGACAGGGAGAAGCCTTCAGGATTTGAAGTTCTCTTCAGGTATCTCTCCCCAGGCCCTGGGAATCATTATTCCAGAGACCTGTTCTGCCATCATCCAGGTCCTGCAGGAGGACTATATTAAGGTAACATTTCTACTTTACTATTCCCTTCTATGTATGCTCTGTTTGCTAATGTCTTCTATTTTTGACCTCCTTCCCTAATTACCATGATTGCAATATGCTCTAATATGCTGTGCCCCTTTTCTCCTTCATGCATTTTTCCCTTCACTTACCTCCCCAGCATGCTCTTCTGCCCCAATAGACACCTATATCCTCTATCTGCTGGCTTTCACAGAGTCAATACACACTATATACCTACCTCTTTATAGTGGGCATCTTTAGTGATGAATTCAGCAAAGCATGTAGTGCAAGGGGCTGCCTCCATACTTTCCATTTCCTCTTTTTTTTGTGTTCTTTCCCTCCTATTAGCTTGCTTGGTAATTTCAGAATGTCACAATGTGCTTTCCTTTTTTTGGGGGGGGGGGGGGGGGGGGTGGGGGGGTTTGAAATGTTATTTTATCTTTCCTGTGGGCTGCCAATAGTGTTAAGTACAGAGGGTCTGGCCAAACTAGCACACATTATTGAGCCATTTGGCAATCAATGAAGTGCAGAGGGTTACCTGTCCAACCCCCCCCCCCCCCAAAACCCTAGTTATTGCCAATGGCCCATCAGAAGTGGGGGTATTGATGGTGGGTGAGTAATCTGCGAAGGGGACCCTCTACTTTTCTGTGCAAATACTTTCCAGCCTAAAATGTTAAAGTATGCTCTTGTTCCAAGATGTTGATTGTCTAATCTGCTTGCAATGTTTATGTGCAAAGTGACTAATTTTTTTTATTGTTTCACTCCACAGTTCCCTTCTACGCCACAGGAATGGCAGACTGTGGCCTCCCACTTTGCCAGCCGTTGGGACTTTCCTAACTGCGGAGGGCAATTGATGGGAAACACATCCGCATTGTCCCACCGCCCAACTCGGGGTCCTACTATTATAATTATAAGGGGTTTAATAGTGTAGTGATGTTGGCGGTGGTGTCGGCGACATACGAGTTTATGTATGTGGACGTGGGGATGAACGGCCGGATCTCGGATGGTGGTGCCATTTCGCACACGGAGTTCTACTGGCGTCTCCAAAGTGGCAGTCTGTGCTTGCCACCTCCAGAGGAGAATGCTGAAGGACTCCCCTTCGTCTTTGTCGCAGATGAAGCTTTTGCGTTGACTCCCCATCTGATGAGGCCCTTCCCGATGAGGATCCTCACCCCAGACCAGAGGGTCTTCAACTACAGGCTGTCCAGAGCCCGAAGAGTGGTGGAGAACACCTTTGGCATCCTGGCCAGCCGCTTCCGCCTGTTCTTGACGGCTATTAACTTGGTGGAATACAAACTGAACCACATAGTTCTTGCCTGTTGCATATTGCACAACTTTTTAAAACGACACAACAGCAACTACGTGGTGCCCGTTGGCCCAGATGTGGAGGGCCCTCCAAATGCTGACCTCACAGCCCTTCAAGCGGCACGTCCAGGCTTGCCCCCTCTAAATGCCCGCGCGGTCCGCGAGCAATATATGGACTACTTTGTGGGTAGGGGGGCCATTGCTCTGCCTGACGATGTGTGAGAGGCATTTTTTAATAAATATATTTTTGAAACCAACCTATGATTTCTTGTCATTTCCGTATTATTGCTTATTTGACCTTGAAATTTTTTCCCTTTAGCTTCGACAGTGGGAATGCACTTTCTGGGCAAAAGGATGTAACAGTCTCTTCTTCCCAAAAAGATTATTCTCATGTTGTGTGTTTGATACCTAATCTTTGGTCTAGAGAAGGTTTCTAGTGCATAACTGACACCCAAAATACTCCTTGTCATCACCATGACAGAAATGTGTGTATTACCAAAAATGGTGTGCTAGGTGTTTTCAAACAAATCACTGTGGGTGTCATTTACATAAGTCAAATCCACTATGCTCTACAAGTGCAGTGCAAAAGTGCCCTGGAAAAGAAAATTGCAGTGCAAACTGGACTTGCCTTTAGTAAATAACACCCATTGCCCCCCAAATCCTTTACATTTGACATACATAATGTTTTTTTGTTTTTAACCACTTCAACACCGCCCGCCGTCATATGACGCCCACAAGGTGGATCTCCCATCCTGGGTGGGCGTCATATGACGTCCTCGGATTCCCGGCCGCCTGGGGGGCGCGCGCGCGCCCGCGGCATCGCTCGGGACCCAGTGCGAGTGCCCGGCGGCCGCGATTGCCCGTTAAAACAACGGGACCGGGCGGGAACGTGGAGCTGTGTGTGTAAACACACAGCTCCACGTCCTGTCAGCGGAGAGGAGACCGATCATGTGATCCCAGTACAGAGGAACACATGATCGGTCTTCTCCCCTTGAGTCCCCTCCCCCCACAGTTAGAATCACTTCTATTAGGGACACACATTAACCCCTACAGCGCCCCTAGTGTTAACCCCTTCCCTGCCAGTCACATTTACACAGTAATCAATGCAATTTTATAGCAACGATCGCTGTGTGAATGTGAATGGTTCCAAAAATGTGTCAAGTGTCCGAAGTGTCCGCCGCAATGTCGCAGTCACGAAAAAAAAAAAAATCGCAGATCGCCGCCATTACTAGTAAAAAAAAAAAAAAAAATTCAATAAATCTATCCCCTATTTTGTAGATGCTATAACTTTTGCGCAAACCGATCAATATACGCTTATTGCGATTTTTTTTTACCAAAAATATGTAGAAGAATACGTATCGGCCTAAACTGAGTAAAAAAATAGTTTTTTTTTTTAAAAATGGGATATTTATTATAGCAAAAAGTAAAAAATATTGTGTTTTTTTTTTCAAAATTGTCGCTCTTCTTTTATTTATAGCGCAAAAAATAAAAACCGCAGAGGTGATCAAATACCACCAAAAGAAAGCTCTATTTGTGGGAAAAAAAGGACGTCAATTTTGTTTGGGTGTTACGTCGCACGACCGCGCAATTGTTAGTTAAAGCGACGCAGTGCCGAATCGCAAAAAGTGCTCTGGTAAGGAAGGGTAAAAAATGGCCGGTGCTGAAGCGGTTAAATAAGGAAGCCACACATTTAGAAAATTAAAAAAGTTTACTTGCAACACATTCACAAGCGCGTTTACAAACTTCTTGCCAAAACTGACAAGATCTGGGTTATTTACAACATTGTTTACAAACATTCCGCATTTGGTAAAACCAGGCATGGAGCAAAACAGAACATAGGAACTCGGAAAGATCAACTTTCTAAAGTGAAGACAAGATCAGACATGACTATATGTTCAAAGTGTGTTTGATCTTGCCTTCATCACATGGGGGGTCACCCCTGGAAACTGGAAATTTAGAACATGCACACAATTTGGGTCTGAAAATGGTCATTCGATGGTAAAACACATGCCTAGAATCTTCAAAAGTGCCATTTTCCATCATGGGGATGAATGGACGTTTTTTGGGGGTGCAACCCCTTAACCACAACCACCTTAGTAGTTCGTAAAGTGGTTGCACCCCCAAAAAAAACGTTGTCATTCATCCACCATGATGGGAGCTAGCACATGTGGACACAATGTGTGCATGTTCAAAATTTCACACAGTTCTTAAGTTGAAAATGTGTTCAGAAGCAGCCACAAATGTGTGTTAATTACTTGGTGCGTTTTCATATTTTTCCTAAAACATCAATGATGTTCTTCAATTTTTGTTGAACATCATTGATGTTTTGCTTTATGTCATCTAGATCTCTATTGCAGACCATTATCTCCCCGATGAGTACGTGGGCACTCTCTGTGGTAAAGTGCGATTCTTCTTCCACAACATCCACGTATCAGAGACGTACTTACCGAGACCGAGATGCTGAGAGCGGTTCACCCTTGCGTCCCGGCGCAATCTGCCCCCTGGAGATGAGACAGGGAACAAACGGCACCAGGAGGCACAGGTCACCTCCGGCAGGTGGGCGGAACTGGTGGGATGCCTGGAGGAGATGAGGACCTGGCCTGGGCAGACCGGCAGATGGCAGGAAGGAGAGGCAGGGGCCCAAACACCTGGCTGAGAGACTGACACCGGTCACTGAGCAGTCAGCAGCTACGTAAGTCTGGAGAGCAGGCCGGGGGTCAAACACAGGTACAATAGCAAGTCCGTGGAAGTAAGCCAGGGGTCAAACACAGGATGGAGTAGCAAGTCCGTGGATGCAGGCTGAGGGTCAAACACAGGATCAGGCAGCAAAGTCCGTGGAGGCAAGCAGAGGGTCAAACACAGGATCAGGCAGCAAAGTCCGTGGAGGCAAGCAGAGGGTCAAACACAGGATAAAGCAGCAGCAGTCCATTAAACAAGCCAGGGGGGTCAGGACACAGGATCAGATCTGGTTTTACACAGGGACGCACAGGCACTAAGCTGGAAAGACAGACCAGCAAAGTGCCTGTGCGTCAGGCAGCTTTTATAGGCGCCCAGTGGACGCTAATTGTGCGCCATAGTGCGCATGCGCGAGCGCCGGACTGCCGAGCCGCGAGTGCGCATGCGCCGGAGTGCCGGGCCGCCGCGCATGCGCACTGGAGAGCGGGCCGCTCGTCCGGCGCTGGAGCCCTGACACCACGTCACCTAAAAACAACCCAAAAAAAAAATGTCTTGGAAATGAGGCAGGCATACATTGATTAGCTTACCAGTAGCTGTGTTCTCCCACACTCACCTGTTGTGGTGACAAGTTCTCCAATTTCTATGATCTCTCCTTCCTCCTCCTCCTCCTCCTCTGCTTCTGGTCTTTCCCCTTCTTTGGGAGGTGTTGGTTTGGTGGTTTCCTCTGACGTCACGAGTTTTCGCTCCCCTATGAGAAGGTACAAAAGGAAGATTTAGCAACACAATCTATTGAGGGCAGAAATAGGAAATGTCAAACATTGTTTAAAAGTGAGGGACAATATTTTTGTTGGGCCAGTTACAAATGACAACAACATGAATGTAGTCACTTTTTAAAGGTGCTAAACTTAGTAGCTTTTTGGTAGAAGTTTGTCTGATGGAGACCCCCCTCTAGTATCCACTGGAGCACATGTGTAGAAAAGCCTAATAAAAAGTGGGTTTGGGTGTCCCAGCACTAGTGCTCTAGAGTCCAGATGGGTAATCAGCTACTGGGTGACCTCTCCTTTACATCGAATAAATTGGCTTTACATTCTTGATGACATTTCTAGTGAGAACAAACTTCATTTCCCAAAAAAAACCAAAAAACCTCGTATTATAAATGGCCGAACGATCGAGGTTGAGTACGATCGAATGCACAGACGAACATGAAAGTGGCCATTTTCTAATGTACAACTTTGTAAAAAGACAAACACATGGAGCAGTATGCAAGCAAGAAATCAAACACAAAACACAACTACTTACTTTTTTGAAGAACTCGCTTGATCTTTCTGTACTGATCGGGCTCCCTCAGTTTCAGGTCTGACCAGCGTTTCCTCAGTTGCTCCTTGGATCGTTGTACCCCAAAATGATTGTACAGCCTCCTCACAACTTTAGACATGATCTTGGCCTTGCGGACATTGGGGTTGAGGTAAGGCCCATACTTCCCATCATAGTCGCTCCTCTTTAATATGTCCACCATCTCCAACATTTCTCCAAATGACATATTGGAGGCCTTGAATTTCAGGCTCCGGGATCGGGACGTTTCTGCCTCCGGCCTTTCCTCGTCCTCCTCCTCATTGGTGGGATATTTCGGGCGCACCTGCTGTGTCCCCGCCATGTGCTCTCCCCACTGCGCCGTAAAGAGAAGAGGTGGGGAATAGACGAGAAAGATCGTCAGGGGCGGGCGGAGTTTGACGCATGCGCACTGTATATAAAACGTCACACGCCTGTGTCGTTGCCACGATCTGTGAGACGAGGGGAGAGAAAGCTCACGCACGAGACGATCGCTATAACGAAGGTACAATTTGACTATTAGCCTAGACTGATTAGACCTTGAGGCTTCTTTATGGAGAAGATTAGGAGAGTTTTGCCTGACATTATTTATAGTGTTTTGTGTGGTGTTGTGTCTTGCAGAGATTATGGAGGGCTTCAACCATGCGAGTTTTCTCCCCCTCTTCATTGATAAATATAGGGAAATGCCCCTATTATGGCAGGCAAAACACCGAGACTATAGCAACAGACCAAAGAGGTACGCAGCCATGAAGAAACTTGTGGCATTTGTAAAGCCAAGGTTCCCCACGGCAAGGGGAGAGCTTAAGAATAAAAATTGCCAACCTGAGGAGTACCTATTTCAGGGAGCGCAATAAGGTCCTCAAGTCCCAAACATCTGGAGCTTGAGCAGCAGAGGTCTATGTCCCCACGCTCTGGTACTATGACAGGCTCCATTTTCTCAAAGACCAGGCTAATGTCAGGAAGTCACTCTCGACTCTTCCTTGCACGCGTCCTTCCGCGCACGCCACCCCTGATGAGGCTTCCGAGGAGCAACCTGGGCCTTCCAGTCTGGAAGAGGTGGAGGAGCCCAGCTTGAGCCAGGTATAGTAGTTTTGTACCCATTTTTGTGAAAAAGGAATGATGTTCACTTAATTCAGGATCCCCAATTGCTTAGTTCCTAACGTGTTTGACATATCAACTGACAGTAGTGTTGGAGACATTTGGGGCCAGAATCTAAACTGCAGGGCAGAGAATTGTATGGTTTTCTATTTGTAAACATTTTGCAACAGTCACTAGATGAGAATTGTGTGTGTTTCATGAACAAATAACTGAAACTATGTCCCTTTTTCATACACAGGAAGACCTCAGCCAGGAGGTGGCTGTGGAATGTGGCAGTCAGGAGGAGGCAGGGGTTAGTGGCAGCCAAGAGGTGGGTAGTGGCAGCCAACAGGGGGGTAGGCGTAGGAGCCTGACTGTCTCCCAAGTCCCTCCCCTCCGCCTTCCCTACAGAAGGGCGAGAAGGATGGGGGAGGTGGGAGAGTCAGCGCTCCAGCTGATCCGAGATGCTTCAGCCTCCCTATATGCCACACCCACCTACGAGGAGGCCTTTGGCTCCTTGGTTGCCAATAAAATGATGGGTATGGAGGCGGGGCAACGCAGCATGTGTGAGGATGTCATCCTCAAAGTCCTAAATGAGGGGATGGCTGGGGGGATGACTCCCCTCACACATGTTTGCGATAGTGACCTTGCTCCGCCTCCTCCTCCTCCTCCTCCTTCTGCCACCCCACCAGCACCACAGCGTGGAAGGAAGCGTACAAGGAAGACCTGAGAGTGACGACCTGGATTCAGTCTGGTCTGAGAGAAGATGGAGCCTCTCGTAGGACCAGAGCCTGGGGACCTAGATGGCATCTGCTGCAGTTCCGGATGTTTTGGACTTCAGGACCAGATTGCACTCCCTTATTATTTAGATAGGTACTCCTCAGGCCCCCAATTTTAGAAGCTTCAAAAATGATGGTTGCCATGGGGGTCCAAGGCTTTGCTAATTCCCCAAGTTTCTTCATCGCTGCGTTCCTCTTTGGTTTGTTGCTGAGACCTAAATAAAGTTTTTTTTGATTTGAAAAAATCCTTGCCTATTGTGTTTTACTTTTCTACAATGACAGTTTTTCTTTGAGTAGGCAGGTACATTTCACTAATCATAAAGTATAATTAACAAGGGGCACCAACAACCAACAAACTCCTAGTAAATTTAAGCAACAAATACAAATGTTAATAATGTTGTTTTGATAAGTTGAGACACACAACCCCCCTCAAAAAAAAAAAAAAATTATCCTTAAAATATGTATTCCAAAAAAAATACTAAAATGACAAATCATCCAAAAAATATAACAAAGATTCTTTTACGATCTGAGTAAAAATAAACATGTAGTCTAGAAATCGTGAAAAGTAATAAAGAACTAAGTTTGGGAGAAGTGCGGGTGAATATGAGCAGCTAAAACATGTCATTCTTCTTGCATTGTAAAGAAAAAGAGAATGCGCTGCATTAAAGACATTTTAACATTGCAGCGTGACGAATGTGCTGTGTCGATTAGGAAAGGTAGTTTTGCCTGACCGAGCGCTTCCGTCACAGAATTTCTTCTGAGCATGCGTAGCACTTTGTCCGTCGGACTACGCTACACACGATCGGATTTGGTGTGATCGGACCTTGTTGTCAAAAAATCTATCCAGCAGGAGATAGGACTTTGTCCGTCGGACAATCCGACGTACACTGTCCGATGGTGCCTACACACGGTCGGATTTTTCGACAACATTGTTCGATAGGACAGAATCCATGCGAAAATCCGACCGTGTGTATGGGGCTTTACAGTAATTGGTGGAGATTTTAATTTCGTCCTTGATCGAGAAATGGATACTTCAGCTTCCCTAAAAAAAGAAAGAAATAGTGCAAGGAAAAAGTTTAAAGAAATGATGAATAGATTCCATTTAGTAGATGTATGGAGAATGGCCCCCCCGTTAGATAGGGACTATACGTTACTATCAAGAGTCCATGGAACCTATCACCGACTTGATTACTTTCTAGTAAATCAACGGGGACTGGCGAGCTCTCTTCTCCCGAGATTGGAAGCGCAATATGGTCAGATCACACACCTATCTACAGTGGTGTGAAAAAGTGTTTGCCCCCTTCCTCATTTCCTGTTCCTTTGCATGTTTGTCACACTTAAGTGTTTCGGAACATCAAACCAATTTAAACAATAGTCAAGGACAACACAAGTAAACACAAAATGCAATTTGTAAATGAAGGTGTTTATTATTAAAGGTGAAAAAAAATCCAAACCATCATGGCCCTGTGTGAAAAAGTGATTGCCCCCCTTGTTAAAACATACTATAACTGTGGTTGTCCACACCTGAGTTCAATTTCTCTAGCCACACCCAGGCCTGATTATTGCCACACCTGTTCACAATCAAGGCATCACTTAAATAGGAGCTGCTTGACACAGTAAGGTCCACCAGAAGATCCTTAAAAGCTACACATCATGCCGAGACCCAAAGAAATTCAGGAACAATTGAGAAAGAAAGTAATTGAGATCTATCAGTCTGGAAAGGGTTATAAAGCCATTTCCAAAGCTTTGGGAATCCAGCGAACCACAGTGAGAGCCATTATCCACAAATGGCGAAGACATGGAACAGTGGTGAACCTTCCCAGGAGTGGCCGGCCGCCCAAAATTACCCCAAGAGCGCAGCGACGACTCATCCAAGAGGTCACAAAAGACCCCACAACAACGTCCAAGGAACTGCAGGCCTCACTTGCCTCAGTTAAGGTCAGCGTTCATGCCTCCACCATCAGGAAAAGACTGGGCAAAAATGGCCTGCATGGCAGAGTTCCAAGGAGAAAACCACTGCTGAGCAAAAAGAACATCAAAGCTCGTCTCAATTTCTCCACAACACATCTTGATGATCCCCAAGACTTTTGGGACAACATTCTGTGGACCGATGAGACAAAAGTGGAACTCTTTGGAAGGTGTGTGTCCAAGTATATCTGGCGTAGAAGGAACACTGCATTTCAGAAAAAGAACATTATACCAACAGTAAAATATGGTGGTGGTAGTGTGATGGTCTGGGGCTGTTTTGCTGCTTCAGGACCTGGAAGACTTGCCGTGATAAAAGGAACTATGAATTCTGCTGTCTACCAAGAGATCCTGAAGGAGAATGTCCGACCATCTGTTCGTGTACTCAAGCTGAAACGAACTTGGGTTCTGCAGCAGGACAATGATCCTAAACACACCAGCAAGTCCACCACCGAATGGCTGAAGAAAAACAAAATGAAGACTTTGGAGTGGCCTAGCCAAAGTCCAGACCTGAATCCTATTGAGATGTTGTGGTATGACCTTAAAAAGGCCGTTCATGCTCGAAAACCCTCTAATGTAACTGAATTAGGACAATTCTGCAAAGATGAGTGGGCCAAAATTCCTCCAGGACGCTGTAAAAGCCTCATTGCACGTTATCGCAAACGCTTGGTTGCAGTTGTTGCTGCTAAGGGTGGCCCAACCAGTTATTAGGTTTAGGGGGCAATCACTTTTTCACACAGGGCCATGATGGTTTGGATTTTTTCTCACCTTAAATAATAAACACCTTCATTTACAAATTGCATTTTGTGTTTACTTGTGTTGTCCTTGACTATTGTTTAAATTGGTTTGATGTTCCGAAACACTTAAGTGTGACAAACATGCAAAGGAACAGGAAATGAGGAAGGGGGCAAACACTTTTTCACACCACTGTATATTACATTAACTATAGACAAAGAAAGGAAAACTAGGAGCTCCTGGAGACTCAACGATAATCTATTATTCGATGAGATTTGTGCAACCGAGATTAGGGAAGCAATAACAAATTTTTCGGTAGATCCTATAGGAAATACCACCTCTCTACCCAATCAATGGGAAACGCTAAAATGTATTGTAAGAGGTCTGTTTATCAAACATGGGTCGAGATTAAAAAAAATAAAGGGGAATCAAATAATGCAACTATCAAGAGAAATAAAAAAACTAGAAAAAGAACATAAGCAAAATCCTGTACAGGAACTATTAAAAGAATTAACCATAAAGAAAACTGAACTTAAAATATTGGTAGACGAAAAAACTTTACAAATTCGAGATAAAATGCGGTCGCTGAACTATCATCAAGGGAATAAACCCGGTAGATTACTAGCCAGGAAATTACATCAACGAATAAACTCAACATCAATCATAAAAATTAAAACTGATGCAGGCAATTATGCCTATAATCCAAAAGATATTTTGGAAACTTTCCGGAGCTTCTATACCAGGCTATATAATATTCCTAATCCACTGGCGGAGAAAAGCCCTGAAACTTTTCAACAATTGGTACAGGAATATATTAAGAATACGCCAATACAAATGCTAACAAATGAGGATAAAGAATATCTTGAGGAAGACTTTACAGAACATGAAATTAAAAAGGTAATCGATCCTCTAGTAACAGGGAAAAGCCCGGGCCCGGATGGTTTTACCCCACGGTTTTATAAAACGTTTAAGGACTTATTAATCCCAATCATGAAACCTATATCCTATATCCTTAACAAATGTTGACCTTAGAATATATTCTAAGGTCATAGCTAATAGACTTACTCCGATACTTCCTAGATACATACACCTAGATCAAGTGGGATTTGTGAAAGGGAGAGAGGCGAGAGACAATACTTCAAAAACGGTAACACTCATGGAATATGCTCAGAGACACACCATCCCATCCTGTCTTTTGGCTGTGGACGCTGAAAAAGCGTTCGACAGGGTGGGATGGTGTTTTCTCGAAGACATTGAAACAATGGGGAATAGGACCAAACTTATTAGAAAAAATAATGGTATTGTATCAGAAACCCATTGCTAGAATACGAACTGCCGGAGAAATTTCGGAGCCCATAACGATAACCAATGGAACCAGACAAGGCTGTCCCTTGTCTCCCTTGTTATATGTGTTGGTCATGGAACATCTGGCAATAGCTATCCGAAACAATTCTAATATACAAGGGCTGAAAATAAAAGATACAGAGTATAAAATGTCCATTTATGCAGACGACTTATTGGTCTACATAACAAACCCTGTAATAACATTTCCAAATTTAATACAAGAATTCGAAAATTTTGCTAGAGTAAGTAATTTTAAAGTAAATTATAACAAATCGGAGATAATGGACATTGCACTTCCTAAAGATAAAATAGAATTAATTAGGGCTAACTTTCCCTTCAAATGGCAACCCCTAGCAGTAAAATATTTGGGAATATATATCCCCAAAGAATTAGATAAACTATATGAACTCAATTACCTCCCAATCACAAACAAAATAATAAAGCTATTACAACAATATTCAAAAGGGACTTATTCCTGGATAGGGAGGATAAACATAATAAAAATGGATATATTACCTAAAATTTTATATATATTTCAGGCCATACCTCTTTTCCCTTTAAAGAATATACTAAATCAAATACGGAAGGCAATAGGAAGTTTTATTTGGACAGGTAAACCCGCTAGAATAAGTAGGACAATACTAACCCGTTCAAAGGAGGAAGGAGGGCTGGCACTCCCAGACATTTTGACATACCTAAAAGCGGCTTTAATAACTAGGATAGTAGATTGGTTCCGAAATGAAGACTCTAAACAATGGGTCAGACTGGAAGAAGAGACCTCGGCCATTAGTCTAAAGTCCTTACCATGGGTTAGAAAGGAAAGGCGCCCGACGGATAGTGAAATGCCATTTTTTGTGGCTCAGACAATGAAAGTATGGGATGGACTAGTAAGACAGGGCAAGGGATCAACATATATAGGCCCAATGACCCCCGTATTCGATAACCCGGAATTCCCACCAGCAGTGAAATTAGGAACTTTTTTGAAATGGAATAAAAAACAAGATATCAGAATAAAGGATATAACTGAACAAGATAGGTTAATACCATTAGAAGCCATGGGTATAGAATATAAAAATAACTGGATACAATATTGGCAATTACATAAATATATTTCCTGTATAGCAAAAGAAGACGTAATTAATAGACCCTTATTAGATTTTGAGAAAATATTAATAGAAGAACAAAAACCGACCCACAATCTGTCTTATATATACAAATATTTAAGGACTAATAACAATGAACAAGAGACTATATACTGTACATAAAGAGATGGGAAGAAGAACTACAATTAGATATCCCTAAAGAAAAATGGAAAGAAGCATTTAAAATTATACATAAACTATCCGAATCCAGTAGAGATCAGGAAAGGAATTATAAGTTGTTAGCTAGATGGTACCGATGCCCAACAGACATGAATAAAATTAGCCCTGAAAATAAAGACACATGCTGGAGATGCCATAAAGCCATCGGAACAATGTCACATATTTGGTTTGATTGTCCCGGAGTCTATGGCTTCTGGGAGCAAATATATAAAACATACGCATTAATGACAGGAATAGAAATTCAACCTGACATCTTGATGTCAGTATTATCTATGAATATGGGATCTGTAAAAAAGGTGAGGAAAGGCACCCTGAGATATTTTTTAACAGCAGCACGTACCATAATAGCTAGAAAATGGAAAAATAATAGGAGCCCTAATATAGAAGAGTGGGAGATGGAGATGAACGAAATGTGTAAGCTGGAAAAAAGAATGGAAAAAGAAAACGTAAATAAGGATGAAACAAGGAATGCATGGCAGGCCTGGACAGGATTCAAAATATTATACCCAAGATGGAAAGAATCTCTCTAGAAGAAGGAGAGGTGGCGGACTTTGCACCTCCCTCGCCCTTTCTTTTTTTTTTTTTTCCCTCCTCCCCCGTGAGAATGAATGTGGTGGAAGTAGAAGAGTGAAGGGAAGAGAAAGGTAGGAAAGAAAGGAGGTGAATGAAAAAGTATTAGTAGACTCATGGTGATTTAAGGAACTACAGTCGGTTATGTACATGTGGTGCAATATAGTATATAAGATAAAATATAATACGAATATATAACCTATAAGATATGTGGTAGATACTTTGTGTATAGATGTAATGGTATGTATGTAATGTTGTAAAAGGAGAAGATTTTGATAAATAAAGATATATAAAAAAAAAAAACTAGGTGCAGTAGGACATAAAATGTTCATTACCTGAATGTCATCTGGAAAGTCTTGCTTCAGCTCCTTAAGAGCTAAATAAGCAGCCTCCTTTTCTGCCAGTTTTTTTGTTTTCTTCCTACTAGACTGAGGAAATATTTTTTTGTTGGCTTCTACACTACAAGCAAACCTGAAAAGCAGACAATAATTATGTAAATAATGAATACAAAAAAAACAAAAAAAATATATAAATTAACCCATATGACTCAATTATAGTAACCTTAACCACTTTCAGACCGGACCAATTTGCAGCCAAAGGACCAGGCCCCTTTTTGCGATTCGGCACTGCGTCGCTTTAACTGACAATTGCGCGGTCGTGCGACGTGGCTCCCAAACAAAATTGACGTCCTTTTTTTCCCACAAATAGAGCTTTCTTTTGGTGGTATTTGATCGCCCCTGCGGTTTTTATTTTTTGCGCTATAAACAAAAATAGAGCGACAATTTTGAAAAAAATGCATTATTTTTTATTTTTTGCTATAATAAATATCCCCAAAAAATATATAAAAAAACATTTTTTTTCCTCAGTTTAGGCCGATACGTATTCTTCTACATATTTTTGGTAAAAAAAATCGCAATAAGCGATTATTGATCGGTTTGCGCAGAAGTTATAGCGTTTACAAGATAGGGGATAGTTTTATAGCATTTTTATTAATAATTTTTTTTTTATTATTAATGGCGGAGATCTGCGATTTTTTTTGTGACTGCGACATTATGGCGGACACATCGGACATTTTTGACACATTTTTGGGACCATTGTCATTTTTACAGCAATTAATGCATTTAAATGCATTGATTTCTGTATAAATGACACTAGCAGTTTAGGGGTTAACCACAAGGTGGCAGTGTAGGGGTTAAGTAGGCCTAGGGGTGTGTTTTTTACTGTGGGGGGGGCGTGGCTGTCAGCTAGTGAATGCTGATCTCTGCTCCAATCACAGGGAGCAGAGATCGGCGTCACTAGTTGCTAGGCAGAACAGGGAGATGCTGTTTATCTCGGCATCTCCCCGTTCAGCCGCTCCGTGAGACGATCGCGGGAGTCCCCGCGGCGATCGAGTCCGCGGGGACCGCGGCCGGACTCACGGGGGTCCCGACCGGCGCGGGGGCGCGCCGCTCCCGGCGCGCTCCCGATGGCACGGACAGGCGAAAGGAGGGACGTATATATACGCCCTCCTGCCTGTACGTGCCATTCTGTCGACGTATATCGTCGTGCGCCGGTCGGCATGTGGTTAAAGTGATTGTAAATGATCACCCTGTAAAACAATCCATTCAGTTTAAAAATGAAATTAAATACCTTTAATTCCCTTTTTTATCAGCAGGACACAGAGCCGGTTATTATAATAACTACTTGGGTTATATGCCACCTATAGGTGAATGGACACTGGTAGACCAATCAGAACAATCAAACAGGAAGTCCTCCCCTATATAACCCCCTCCTACACAGGAAGCACATCAGTTTTGTAGCAAGCAATACATTCCCAAAAAAAGGAGAGGGACCTCTGTGTCCTGTGATGTACTCCAAAAAAAAAAAGGATTTTACAGGTAAGCTGTAGAAAAAAAAATCAAATTTTCTTTATCGTACATCACAGGACACAGAGCCGGTTATTATAATAACAACTACTTGGGATGTCCCAAAGCATTATTCTTGAGGGGAGGGAGACACCATTATAGAAACTGCCACCAGAGAAGGACCTACTCTGCTATTTGTAATACGCTTAGGCCAAACGCAGTATCTTCTACGTTATTGACATCCATCTGGTAAAAATCCTGTAGATGTATAAACCAAATAGTGGTCTTGCACACCAAGCCACTGACACCTGATGACGGATGGCCCAAGATACTCCCCCACACCTGACAGAGAATCCCTCCCCCAAAAAAAAAATAGATTTTGCCCTTTAAACCATAGGCATCATTGATAAACTGGCAAATCACTTGCTAAATATTCAACCTGAATGCCGCCTGCACTTCCTGGGCTCTTCTGGCATCACAAATCAGGATTCCTGACCTGTGCCGACAACTCAAGTAGATCCTGAGCACCTGAAGAACCTCTAGAGTATGTAGCGATCTTTCTCCTGCTGACTCTGGATTATAAAAAATAAAAAGGCAAGACACTGTCCTGATTCAAGTGAAATTACTTTAGGCAATAAAAATGGATGAGGATGCAACATCACCTTATGATGTGAGACCAAAAACGTCTCCTGGCATGAAAGAGCCGCCAACTCTGACACTCCACTTAGTGACGTGATCCACCAAAGCCACCTTCTGAGATAAAATCCCCCCCATTTCCCGAAAAAAGTGGCCTCTGCAAGGACAGTCAAGATCAAATTCAAGTCCCAAGGACACAAGAATGGCCTGACAGGCGGGACTGTCCAAGTTACATGCTGTATGAAGTATGAATCAAGGAGTGAGAAACAATAGCCTATGGAAAAAAAATGGATAAGGACAAATTCTGACCCTTAACGCTGCACTGGGAGTGTCCAAGGAGCAACCCCCGCAAGACTCGCTATGTCAGTGTACCAAGCCCTCCTGGACTGATTCGGCAAACACTAATATCAGTGTTACCACCTCACAGATTCTTTGCCAAAATATGGCAGAAGCCGAAACAGAGGAAAAATGTCAAATAAGGGAGAATTGGTCCCTAAGGTGTTACCAGTACATCTACCCCTAGTCCCAACTCTTGTCCCGCACACACCTGTCCCAACCTGTTGTAGGACTTGGAATCTGGTAGATTCCCCTGAAGAGTTCCCCCTGCCACCATTCTATCCCTGGAATATGTATTGGCGATAGAGACAGCACTTGTACTGTTCCAGACAGAATGTGGTTCACCTCCCTGAGTCGCATGACCTCTGGTGCCACCCTGGTGGTTGATATATATGCCTGCAGAGGCATTTCTGGATTTGTCCTATAATCCAGAGAAAGGCGTACTGGTCAAAAATTCCAAGATATTGATGGACAGTATTCTCGACTGCAGAGACCAAGCCCACTGAACTGTAGCCAGCCTCAAATCAACTTTGAGAGACTGGCATCAGTGGCTATTATTTTCCAAATTCCTGAAAAGGAAGAATATCAACCACCAATTTTTGCTCTGCAACACCCCGGAAACAGAGCCTTCCGGCAATCCAATGCCTGGATCTTCAGTTACAGACAAAGAGAATGATCCTCTACCAGGGGAAGACTGACCAGTAGGGCAGTCGGTCGCCGACCGTCCAGCAGGGGGCCCCACAGTGTTTGCAAACGCCCGTAGACTTAACCCCTTTTTGGGGCTGCCCATTAAAATCCATTATCGGCATCGGTGCCTGTAAAAAAGATGGCCTCGAGCCGAACATGGAACTGCGCATACGCCATTCCGAAGCCAGCTGGGCTCGGGAAAGCTTGTACACGATCGGCCGGGGGCCATTTTCGAATTGACGATCGGGACACTATGGCAAATGTCCAGACAGAGGAGCCGAGCAGGGGTGAGGACTGAGGAGGGAGGAGGAGAGTAAAACTGTGGGGAGTGAGAGCGGAGGATATCGCTGGGAGCCCGGAGGGTGAAGCTGTGGCATGCAGGGGAGGGACAGAGACTGATGTGTTCTGTCAACTATCATACAGGAGGAGGACACAGCACACTGATGATGTGGAGAAGTAATATGATGGTGGACAGAGGAGGAGGCTACTGTGAGGAGGACACCATCATGTCCGCAACCTCTGTCCCCCTCCTGCAGTATGTCCGCAACCTCTGTCCACCTCCTGCAGTATGTCCGCAGCCTCTGTCCACCTCCTGCAGTATGTCCGCAGCCTCTGTCCACCTCCTGCAGTATGTCCGCAGCCTCTGTCCACCTCCTGCAGTATGTCCGCAGCCTCTGTCCACCTCCTGCAGTATGTCCGCAGCCTCTGTCCACCTCCTGCAGTATGTCCGCAGCCTCTGTCCACCTCCTGCAGTATGTCCGCAGCCTCTTGTCTATCTCCTGTATCGTGTCCGGAGCCCCTGTCCACCTCCTGTATCATGTCTGCAGCCTCTGTCCACCTCCTGTATCATGTCCGCAGCCTCTGTCCACCTCCTGTATCATGTCCGCAGCCTTTGTCCACCTCCTGTATCATGTCCGCGGCCTCTGACCATCTCTTGTCTTTTATCATGTCTGCAGCTCTCTGCCCCCATCCCAGGGATCCCTCTCTGCCCCCATCCCAGGGGCCCCTCTCTGCCCCCATCCCAGGGATACCTCTCTGCTTCTATCCCACGGATACCTCTCTGCTTCCATCCTAGGGGTCCAGGGGTCTACACATCAGCCTCAGCAGAAATTATACACCCTGTCACGCTTGGCATGAGGCTTGCTCTGCAAAGGTTTTGCAACCTTATGCAGTACAGCGACCAAGTGGCTAAAGCAGGCTATAAGGAGGCGTTTTATTGCCTCATCACATAACCTGCTTTAACCTCTTAGAATCCACACTAGCATGCTGCTACTGCGTGCATTACACATTGTTGCTGGGTGTTTGCAGAGTGGCCCTATTCAATTGATTGGGTCATGATCACCCACCAAAAACAACAGGGGGTATAATTCCTGCCACAGCATGTGTACAGCCTCAGCTGCTGCCTCTGCAGCTAAAGGACGTAGAGACCAATGTATGTAATGTGGGCAGTGTGGCTGGGACACCGGGGGGGGCCCCATGATCCCCTATTGCCTGGGGGCCCCATGAGTTGTCAGTCCGCCCCTGTCCTCTGTATGTAGGGAACGTGCTTCCTCCTGTAGAAATATATCGAAGGATTCCCTGGAATCGATAATAGATTATTGAGGTAATGAGTATTGAGGGGTATTCGGCAAGCTCAGCACTGGGGATAGACGCTTTGTGAACCCTCTGGAGCCGCGGCCAACCCAAAGTGAAGATTCACAAAAAAAAAATGGACCCCGAAATCTACCTCTTGCAGAGGAGGTCATCACTGAACAGTCTAGCTTATCTGAAACAGAAGGATGTTCAACGGCTTGAGATCTTAAGATAGACCTCATGTCCCTATTTGGTTTTGGAACTGCTACCATTTAATTGTCTCACAATAATGAGCCCATAACTTCTGCTCCAAGAGCCAATGCAAGGCAAAAGACTGACGACTCTGTGGCAGACCCAGACAATCCCAAGAGGTGCACTTAACCTACCAGGTTTCTGCTGGCTAAAGATGGAACAAACCACCTCAGAGACTGCCCTAATATCTTCTGGCCTGAGATACAGCCAAAACACAGCAGCCTCAGATGCCTCCCTCACCCAGGGGAGGAAAAAGCTTACAGCTTTTTGGTATTACAGCTTTTTGGTATTCCCTAGCAGTCTCCCATCCATATACTAACCAGGCTTGATCCTGCTTAGGCTTCGATCAACCGAGATCGGGCATGAGCAAGGTGATGCAGCCGCAGTCTGACGAAAAAAATGAATGTGACAGGTAACACTGCAATGCCAAACACCACAATGCACCCGACACCACTGTCCATCGGAAATGTGGACACTGCCAGATCCCTGAACCTGAGAGAAGTGCTCCTGGCTCCCACCGCTGCCTCTCTTTTCTGGAACCATTTAACTGGTATAACAGGTAAATAACGCAGCAACTATATTAGCCAGTCCTTCAAGGTCCATGGATGCAGGCCTAAAACAATGTTGGTTTACCTCTATGTAACCCCTTAGGTATGCAAGTATGCAGGAACCCAGGTATGCCGTTATGTAAGTAAGTATCTAGGTATGCAAACATGCAGGTATACAAGTATTCTTGCCATTCATGCATTTATGTATGCAGTTCAAGGCCAATAAGCATGTACTCCTAGGCAGATAAGCACATACGTATGTACACCCAGGCAAACATCACATACGTATGTAGTCAAAGGCAAATAAGCACATATGTATGTAGTCCCAAGCTAATAAGCACATATGCATGTTGTTCCAGGCAAATAAGCACATATATATGCACTCCTAGGCAAATAAGCACATATGTATGCAGTCCTAGGCAAATAAGCACATATGTATGCAGTCCTAGGCAAATAAGCACATATGTATGCAGTCCTAGGCAAATAAGCACATATGTATGCAGTCCTAGGCAAATAAGCACATATGTATGCGATCCTAGGAAAATAAGCACATATTTATGTAGTCCTAGGAAAACAAGTACATATGTATACAGCTTAATGTAAATAAGCACATATGTATGCAGTCTAATCTAAATAAACATATACGTATACAGTACAAATGAAAACATGCCAGCATGTGTTTAAGCAGTATGCATCTATAGAAGCATGCGTTTAAGGAAGTATGTGCTTATGCAACTATGCATTTAGGCAAAACCTGAATGCGTGCAATCCTGTAAACACGCATTTATACAATACGTGCCCATGGAAACATGCATTTACGCAAGCATGCGTTTATGAAACGTGTTTATGCAACATTACGCAACATAACACGTATCTATGCAGAAATGTATAAACATGCATCTTTATGTAGACATGTATCTTTATGCAACCATGTATATTTATGCAAACATGAATAAACATGCATCTTTATGCAACCATGTAGCTTTATGCAATCATGTATCTTTATGCAATCATGTATAACCATGTATATTTATTCAAACATGTATAAACATGCATCTTTGTGCAACCATGTATCTTTATGCAAACATGTATAAATATGTATCTTTATGCGAATATATATATATACATAAACATGTATCTTTAGCAACTGTGCATTTCAGCAATCGTGCGTTTCAGCAACCGTGCGTTTTAGCTAGTTTGCAAGCATGCACCTGCTTAACTGCAGTTGGCCCCATACTAGTCCTGCAGGATTTAGCCAAGCACATATGCATCCAATGCAGCCTCTATGCCATTTCAGAACAGTGAAAAAAGAAAAAAGAAGCTTCTGCAGACCAAACGCACACTATACTGGAGACACAACTCATTAAAATGCTCCCATGCCCATGTTTTTTCAAACGTGTATATTTAAACATGCCTTTAAGCAACAAGTTTGCAAGCATGTATACTACGCTGCACCTGCCTTCCGGGCAGTAAAAAACACTTTAAAGTGAACTGCTATCCGTCCAAGGGTGTATCGATTTACAGTTGCCCAGTCCCCCTGGATTAAGCAGTAAATATGCAGCATATAATCATGTCCACACAGACTTGTCCACACAGTTCTCCTATAGTAAGTACTCACATTTTGTTAGCATCCATGGGCTGCTGCTACGTCTCCAGAGGCCCTGCTGAACCTATTGACCATATGGCAACATGGCCGCCATTCCACTACCTCCCTTTTTAAAAATACATACTGAGCAAGCCTGCACCCTCTAGTGGCTGGAGGAGAAACCGCAGCCCACACGACTAAGAATTACACCAGCACACATCACGGCAAGCTTTGTAATAAAAAACCTTCAGAGACTGGGTCCCCTTTATCTGGGGTCCTGTATAGCACCCTGCAGGAAAGCACCTTGGTCAGAACAAATAATGCACAGGGTTCCATTATGCTGGGTCCAGTCCCGTAAGGCTGCATTACAGGCAAACCTTCCAATGAGGCTCAGGTACCATCCATTTTGGCTGACAGATTCTTCGAATGGATCCGATTGAAGTCCATTCCGTCCAGACCTCCAAGTATGCTCCAAGAGCACATGTATCACATCAGTGACCACCAGCTTACAGACACTGGTGAAAAAACTGATGTGCTTCTTGTGTAGGAGTGGTTATATAGGGCAGGACTTCCTGTTTGATTGTTCTGATTGATCTACCAGTGTCCATTCCCCTATAGGTGGCGTATAACCCAAGTAGTTATTATTATAATAACTGGCTCTGTGACCTGTGATGTACGATAAAGAAATAAGAAATTTGCTGAGTAAATGTTATATGCACAGTTAGAAGAAGGCAGCCCAGTATCCCATTTGATGTGTTCACTCTCTGCCAGCAATTAGAGAGCTGGCCTTTAGAACATTTACATCTACAGGAATGTCAAGGGAGCTTTCTTTCTTTCTTCTCTGTAGAAGAGAAGTAACGTCAGCAGCTACAAGTACTGTAGCTGCTGACTTTTGCAAAATAGATACTTACCAGACCACAGTGTCCAGTGCTGAAATCTTCAGAGATGTATTCAATATTCATCTTGGATTCAGGAGCTGGCTATGACTTCCTGATCAGCGACAACCAGTTCCCAACTGCCCATGTATGAAACGTGCGGATTAGAGGAGACTGTTCCGAAGCCTCCTGAGATGTGTGTGTGCCCCATGAGGCTGCAGGTAGGAGAAGGGGCGGTCCCTACAAATGTCATCCTCGTCTAAGCGAGGAATAGGGAAGTGGGAGCAAGTACCTTATGGCCAAAATACTTGCTACCCAAAAAGAAAATTTTTTTTTTCTAAATGTGTGAAAGGGAGAGGGAAAGTCCCAGATAATGCAATATACAAAAAGAGAGTGAAGGTCCACTTTAATATGGTATGGTACAGCCCATAAAGATTTCAGTATAGCTCTATGTAAAAACTAAGAACAAGGTTTTATTTGCAAAGTCTGCTAAATAATAGTCAGCCTAGCAATGTACATAACTGTCAGTGTGCTACTGGAGAATGAGCTAGAGCAAGCTAGAAATACAAAGCTCTTATATTCTGATTATGGTTTTGCCAAATGTTGGTGCAATTTTCAGTACAGCTGTTCAGGACATTCTAATGGTTCAAAAGATAGAGCTTATGCATCAACTGTTAGTAATCTTCACATTACTGGTTCATTGTTGGTAGATTGCGCTCAAATATTTACATAGTTAAAGGGGAATTTCACCCAATAGGGGAAGTTCTGCTTTTCCACCTCCTTCCTCTCTCCTCCACCACTTCTGGAAACGTATCTTTTGAGGGGGAACGGGTACCTAGTTTTGACAGGTACCCACTCCCACTTCTGCCTGTATCGCCTAGGTGATCTGAACAGAAGTTTGGCCTCCTCCCCTTTGCCCACAGCCTTCTGGGACACATGTCCAAGAAGATTGCGGGACAATTCAAAAAGTGCAGCTTGCATGTGCACAGTGGGAAGCTGGCTGTGCATCCGCAAGCCAGCTTTCCTTAGTAAACATGCCGGCGCTGGGGAACCACAAACCAGCAAAAAACTGGGTGGGGATGGGCGCTGGATCCCTGGACAGGTAAGTGTCCTTTTATTAAAGGTCAGCATCTACAGTATTTGTAGTGTATGTATAAAAAAAATATTTCCTTGTTTTAGAGTTAGGGAGGAATACAACCCCTGTCAGATTTTTATTGTTTTTTTTTTTTTCCATTTGTTTTTTCATTTTTTTTTTCAACTGGTTGATTCACCTTCTTTCAAAAATGGTTATACATACATTTTACTGAGTGCAAAACCTTTCCTTGTTCAAGGCTCAAAGTGTTCAGCTAAATAACAGTATACCTAGCTTTTACAGGATTGTTACTTACTCGGGAACATGTGCAGGTCCAATGCGTTCAGCCTTCACAAAGTTGAAAGTCCAACCTTTTTTTTGACAGAATTGAAGCAGTAGAGAAATAAAATCAGGCTGAAACTACACAGAAAAAAGAAAAAAAAAAGCCAGTCATGCAAAAATTCATTTATTTTCTATGGAATCTATACACAATAATGCACAATAACATGTGTTAACCCATTGTTAGTTTTTGAACAGTAGTTTTACTGTACATTAAAAGTATACATGATACCAGGGCTGCTGTTAGAAATCATAGGGCCCTGTACAGCCTACATGATAGCCCCCTCAAAATAGTGACCACTTCCCGACCAGCCGCTTGCAGTTTTACTGCGACATAATGGCATGGGTGGGCGAATCGACGTTATGTTACAGCGGCCGCATCGATCGGATTCATTGTAGGACCGATCAGTCTCCAGGTCCAGGCCAATGATTTCTGGCCTGGACCTGCTGATCGGTCCTGATGAAATCCTCCCCTGCCTGTGTAAACACAGACAGGGGAAGTGATGTCATCTCTCCTCTTGGAATCCGTTTAGTTCCAGAGAGAGGAGAGATAACATCTAACTGTGAGTTGTACCAACACTACACTAACATCAGTACACATAGGCATATATTTCACCCCCCATCGCGCCTCCAGTTAACCACTTCATTCCCTGTCACTGTGTCATCCAGTGCAGTGTTCATATTGTCTTTGATCACTGTACTGGTGTCATTAGTGACACTAATTAGTGTTCGGGTAATTGGTAGTAGGCCCAGATAGGTCTAGGGACCCCCCCCCAATAATAAAGGTTTAACCCCTTGATCACCCCCTCACCAATGATCACTGTATTAGTGTCACGGGTGACACTGATTAGTTAGATATTTTTTATAGCGTCAGGGCACCTGCCATATATTCCCCCGATAAAGGTTTAACCCCCTGATCACCCGGCGGGTGACATCAGTTAGGTTTTAGCGTCAGTAAGGGTCTGCGTCGCCCCAGGCAGCATCAGATTAGTGCCAGTAGCGATAACACCCACGCATGCACCATATACCTCCCTAAGTAGTATAGTGAAAAAACAAAGTGAAACACTGCGCTGATCCCTACCTCAAAGCATAAAACTCACTAACATTGATCAGGATAAGTGATATCAATATAACAATACGAGTGAGAAAATAAATATAAACAATAAACCCTAAAGCAGCAGCTAAAAAATTGTGAGATATACACAATAAATGGACAAAATAATACAAAAAGCCGCGCTATTACCTAAATTAAAAAATAATAATAATAAATGGTGCAAATAAATAATATGGAAAGCCTAAAGCAATATCATGTGATATGATCCAATTAATACCCTAAAAAGTCCAGTGAATTAATGAATAGAAACCTAGAACAATTTATGTAATATGAAATAATCAAAGAAAAGTCCAGTATGGAGAACATAAATCCAAACGTGACAAAGTGAAAATCCAAAAAAAAATAGTGACTGTCGTGATCCACCACCAGATGTTGAATGTGCTTACCAGAGGGCAAGCTAAAATAGGCCCATAGGTTGATGTCAGGATGAGTCGCAGCCAAATAGACCCCAAATATGATCTCCTTCACAGGGTTAACCAGAAACGGAAAACGGGCTGGCAATCCTCCTTGGGACCGATGATACCAGGGGCAACCTCCGGTTGATAACGAACCAACAAACTCTTAATAGCCAATTCGGACATGTAGGAAAAAAAGGGATGCTCCCATAGTGTGATATCAGGGTAAAAATTTTATTCAATAAAAGACACTCCTACTTACATCAAGGCGAAAATCAATAAGCAGGAAACAAGAGATAAAAACATATGCCGGCCGGCAATTCGTACACCCGCTCAAACGCGGAACGCGATGACGTCAGCGCGTCAGCCTCCCTACGTCGTTTCGTCCAATGACGTCTTCTGGGAACGGGCGACGCACTGACTCATCGCAACTTTATAGACAACATAACATTCACGCCCTAATGTGACTCTCAATGGCGGATATGGTAGGAACATAACAAAAAATTAAAAAGTGAAGAATATCCACGGTGACAAATAGTCACCAATGCCGATCATATATGGAATATATATGTTGAATAATATTAGAAATATGATTGCGTACCAAAACGAATTGGCACACGAACAATTAAAACTAATAATTTGGACCAATAAAAGAAATCACTATTATTAAGCCACAATTAGCAGTCCGAGATATCGACTTCCATCTTGTGGTGAAATCTCAGAATGCATTCCCACTCACCACATAATGGACAGGAATCTATGAGAGTGACACCTCCAATATGGTAAGTGTAACAATCATAAGATTCAGAAGGAGCTCCTAACGAACCTGTGGATTCGCCTCACTTTTTAATCCACCTGGGGACTTGGCACCAGCTATAAAGGTCTTTAGAGATTTGGTATTGTCTGAACTAGAACAAATACCCATTAAAAGGGTAAGTACTGATAGGGATATTGTTAATGGTCTTAATTCTCTGTGTCAAAACAGGGAACTAATTATACGACCTGCCGACAAGGGGGGAGGTAATATTATTTTAGACAAGAAGGACTATTTGGAGGAGATGTATAGGATTTTGGGTGATTCTGATACCTATACACCCCTCCGGTCAGATCCCAAGTCATCATATTTGTCTGAATTGAAGGCTTTGGTGCAGGTGGGGGTAGATGGTGGGATCCTCAATAAAAAAGAGGCTCTCTATTTGGTACCTAAGGCACCTCGTACTCCCACCATCTACTACCTACCTAAGATACATAAGCACCCTACCCGCCCCCCGGGACGCCCAATTGTCAGCGGTATTGACTCCGTGACGTCCCGGGTGGGTAGGTATATCGATTACTTTCTTCAACCTCTAGTTAAAAATATGCCCTCTTATATTAAAGATTCCCGTGCTGTCATTAATCTGTTAGAGAATATTACTCCCCCCCCGGGTATATGGCTAGTGACAGCCGATGTCACTTCTTTATATACTATCATACCACACAACCTGGGGCTGACAGCTGTCGAGTACTATCTCAGGAGGGAGTCTGGGCTTTTTGATGAGCAGATCTGTTTTATTTTACAGTTGCTCAAGTTTGCTGCATCTTGCAGCTATTTCTGGTTTGGGGGACACTTCTATAGACAAGACAGGGGGGTCGCCATGGGGGCTAAATATGCCCCCAGTCTGGCGAACCTGTTTATGGCCCTATGGGAGGAGGATGTCGTCTATGCCCAACAATGTCCACAGGTTGTCCTGTGGGCTAGGTATATTGACGACATCCTCCTCCTATGGGATGGAAGTAGGGATGATTTGGATCTTTTTCTCACTGGTTTGAATGTTAATGAGAGGGGTATCATCCTCAATTATGAGGCCAGTCAAACCACTATCTCCTTTTTGGACTTAAGAATAGGGGTCAAAAATGGAGTATTTACTACTGCCACACATTTCAAAGATACAGATAGGAACTCTTATATCCCCTTAGGAAGTTGCCATCATGAGGCATGGCTTAAGTCTGTGCCTAAAAGCCAGTATTTGCGCCTAAGGAGGAATTGTTCCGATTCTGCAGAGTTTTTCAGTCAAGCTGAGATCCTCACCAAACGCTTTCTGGAGAAGGGGTATGCATTACCTTCACTAAGGGCGGTATTGGATGAGGTCTCGTTTAAGGATAGGGCTGACCTCCTTAAAGAAAAAGATAGGGGGGCTCCAGAGGTTTCTAGGGTCCCCTTTATTACCACATTTTCCATTCAGCACAGGAATGTGAGTAAAATGATTGGTAAACACTGGCATGTCCTTACCAGTGATCCAACACTCAATACAGTCCTTCCATCCAGGCCACAAATTGTTTATAGGGGCGTCCCTTCTCTTAAGACTAAGATATCCCCTAATGTTTTAGACCCACCGGTGGTTAACACCTATAATTTTTTTAATAACCTTACAGGTTTTTATCAGTGTAGGCGGTGCAGGATATGTTCACTTAGTGGGTGTACCCATAGACGGACGCACAGGTTCAATTCTACCAGCACTGGGGTCGAGTTTGAGATCAAACCGTTTATCACCTGTGGAACTGAGGGGGTCGTTTACCTACTCCAATGCCCATGTGGGCTTCAGTATGTGGGTAGGACTAAGCGCCCCCTCAAGGTGAGACTTAATGAGCATGTTACTAATATTCTGGGGGGGTTCCCCAAACACCCAGTGTCGAGACACTATTTGGAAGCCCACAGTAAGGACCCCTCTAAAACTATTTTTCTGGGGATTGATAAATATGTGCCCCAATGGAGGGGGGGTTCACTTGTCCGGGGCATTTCTAGACTAGAAATGGCCTGGATATATAGGATCAAATGTTATACTCCGTTTGGGCTAAATGTCGATACGGACGTTAATGCGTTTATAGACAATTCCTGATGCCCTGCTGACCTCTTTTTTATCTGCAAATTTAAGGTTGGAGGGTTGACGATTTCTATAAGGAGTCTTATCCGAATAGTTGGGGTTGTTCACGGTATTTCCATCTGCTGTACATATTTTGATTAAGTAGACTGTGAGGTGTTGTCTCTCAAAGGCGGATTTAGTTCCCCCACAATCACCTACTCTCCCCTTTAGGGAGGTGTATTAAACATTTTCTATAATCTTTTTATCCCCTCAATTATATATTTTGTTTATTATGTCAATATTCTCATCTGGATATGGGAGTCCTTACGACCCCCATTTTTTTGCGAGTTGCTTTCCAATTCATAGAAACACTCATTATCTTTTTCTCTAATGTTTTATGTTGTTTTTTACCAGTGGTGTGAGTACCTAGTCTAATATATAGTTCTAACTCCAATCCACAGGTTCGTTAGGAGCTCCTTCTGAATCTTATGATTGTTACACTTACCATATTGGAGGTGTCACTCTCATAGATTCCTGTCCATTATGTGGTGAGTGGGAATGCATTCTGAGATTTCACCACAAGATGGAAGTCGATATCTCGGACTGCTAATTGTGGCTTAATAATAGTGATTTCTTTTATTGGTCCAAATTATTAGTTTTAATTGTTCGTGTGCCAATTCGTTTTGGTACGCAATCATATTTCTAATATTATTCAACATATATATTCCATATATGATCGGCATTGGTGACTATTTGTCACCGTGGATATTCTTCACTTTTTAATTTTTTGTTATGTTCCTACCATATCCGCCATTGAGAGTCACATTAGGGCGTGAATGTTATGTTGTCTATAAAGTTGCGATGAGTCAGTGCGTCGCCCGTTCCCCAGAAGACGTCATTGGACGAAACGACGTAGGGAGGCTGACGCGCTGACGTCATCGCGTTCCGCGTTTGAGCGGGTGTACGAATTGCCGGCCGGCATATGTTTTTATCTCTTATTTCCTGCTTATTGATTTTCGCCTTGATGTAAGTAGGAGTGTCTTTTATTGAATAAAATTTTTACCCTGATATCACACTATGGGAGCATCCCTTTTTTTCCTACATGTCCGAATTGGCTATTAAGAGTTTGTTGGTTCGTTATCAACCGGAGGTTGCCCCTGGTATCATCGGTCCCAAGGAGGATTGCCAGCCCGTTTTCCGTTTCTGGTTAACCCTGTGAAGGAGATCATATTTGGGGTCTATTTGGCTGCGACTCATCCTGACATCAACTTATGGGCCTATTTTAGCTTGCCCTCTGGTAAGCACATTCAACATCTGGTGGTGGATCACGACAGTCACTATTTTTTTTTGGATTTTCACTTTGTCACGTTTGGATTTATGTTCTCCATACTGGACTTTTCTTTGATTATTTCATATTACATAAATTGTTCTAGGTTTCTATTCATTAATTCACTGGACTTTTTAGGGTATTAATTGGATCATATCACATGATACTGCTTTAGGCTTTCCATATTATTTATTTGCACCATTTATTATTATTATTTTTTAATTTAGGTAATAGCGCGGCTTTTTGTATTATTTTGTCCATTTATTGTGTATATCTCACAATTTTTTAGCTGCTGCTTTAGGGTTTATTGTTTATATTTATTTTCTCACTCGTATTGTTATATTGATATCACTTATCCTGATCAATGTTAGTGAGTTTTATGCTTTGAGGTAGGGATCAGCGCGGTGTTTCACTTTGTTTTTTCACTTGTTTTTTGATATAACCACACTGCTGCTAGAGTTTGATACTCTCTTATGAATTGATTGTTCATTAGATTTGTTTGTACACATTTGGGTAGAGGTTGTTATTCACCTTTACTTCTAATTTATTATTTAATCTACATATCACGTTTCTATATGGATGTGTTTGACTATAGGGCCACCAGAGTGGTCAACGTTGAGGGGGTATTTGAAAGATACAAAGATGAAGAGGGTGACCTAAGTGGTCTCTTCATGCGTCTAAAAAATCTTACAATATCTGAGTTGCATACCCAATGGGATATCGCTTATTTAGAAACCTATGTTAGGAATAACATGGTACCCAGAAGCCTCAGATGGGAGATCAACCCACAGAAAGGGGATGTGGAGTTGGAAGACTGGTTTAAGTATTTTAACACTGCGGGGGTCAATTTTCTTAAGTTTTTGATAGAGAGGAAATCATCCAAGCTTACTAGATTGGATGAGGAGATTAAGACAATCAAAGACAAACTTAATCCCCTTAAAGATGAGACTGATTATAAAGAAAGGTCTACCACACTCCTTAAAACTCTTGAAAAAGAGGATAAGGAACAAAAAATTAAGAAAAAGAAAAAATTCAACAGAGACCTGACAGATTATCAGGGTGGGGTTGTTTTTGAATGGCAAAAAAAACTACTGTTGGAACAAGCTAACAGTGGGAATATAGTTATGACCGATGTAGCTGGGACTGCAGTATCGGGACCCACCGCCCCTTACCCTGTACCTAAAAGATCTAACAAGGCTGTTGCTAAACCTTTAGGGTCTGTGCACCGGCCCAACCAAGGTACTTATCAGTCTCCTAATAGACAAGGCTACCCGGGGGGGAATTTTCCACCTAATAATCAATTTCCACCATCTACGAGAAGGCCACGTGGATCTAGTTATAACTATAGGGGATCCAGAGGTCGTGTTGGTAATAGTTATGGAAGTGGTTTCCCTCCAATACCCACTAATAGACCCCTGGGACCACCTAATTATTTCCCTTCGGGAGGGGGTGGTTCTTTTCCGCCAGATTTTGGATCTGGCTATGGGGCTAACCCCTATGGAAGTTATGGGATGAATCCCAATTTTAGGATGGATCCCTATTTAGCACCTCCTGCGACTTTTCATCATTTTGACACTACAGGAGGCTATGACCCCAGAAACGAACTCGGGCACAATCTAAATGTTCAAAATTTGTATCCCCCCCTAGACTTTGACAGATCCCCTGGTAATTTTGAGGGGGCAGATGAAGGAGGGTTGATCAATTCTAACCAACACCTGAGTTCTGGACCACCTAACCAGCATTGGGGTTTTCTGAGACCGAACCAAGGCCTAAAAAGGCCTATGGATCGAAAAGAGGAACCAGAGGGGGGAGGAGACGTCGAATTAAAAAGAAAAAGACCCTCCTAGACCACGGTATTTTTAATTTGAGTTCTGCTTCTCTGAACGATTCGGAGAAACTAGTGTTGAGTAAAGGTTTGAAATTTGCCCCTCCACGGGGTCTGAATAAGTTCCAAACATATATGGACGTTCACAAATTTGTTCGCAAGATCAGCATCAAAAGGCATATGGCTATTAACCCTATTAGTGCAAATAGGGATGCGACCTCAGGTTTTCGGCACTCAGGGTTATCTAACGCCTCACTTTTTAATCCACCTGGGGCCTTGGCACCAGCTATAAAGGTCTTTAGAGATTTGGTATTGTCTGAACTAGAACAAATACCCATTAAAAGGGTAAGTACTGATAGGGATATTGTTAATGGTCTTAACTCTCTGTGTCAAAACAGGGAACTAATTATACGACCTGCTGACAAGGGGGGAGGTATTATTATTTTAGACAAGAAGGACTATTTGGAGGAGATGTATAGGATTTTGGGTGATTCTGATACCTATACACCCCTCCGGTCAGATCCCAAGTCATCATATTTGTCTGAACTGAAGGCTTTGGTGCAGGTGGGGGTAGATGGTGGGATCCTCAATAAAAAAGAGGCTCTCTATTTGGTACCTAAGGCACCTCGTACTCCCACCATCTACTACCTACCTAAGATACATAAGCACCCTACCCGCCCCCCGGGACGCCCAATTGTCAGCGGTATTGACTCCGTGACGTCCCGGGTGGGTAGGTATATCGATTATTTTCTTCAACCTCTAGTTAAAAATATGCCCTCTTATATTAAAGATTCCCGCGCTGTCATTAATCTGTTAGAGAATATTACTCCCCCCCCGGGTATATGGCTAGTGACAGCCGATGTCACTTCTTTATATACTATCATACCACACAACCTGGGGCTGACAGCTGTCGAGTACTATCTCAGGAGGGAGTCTGGGCTTTTTGATGAGCAGATCTGTTTTATTTTACAGTTGCTCAAGTTTGCTGCATCTTGCAGCTATTTCTGGTTTGGGGGACGCTTCTATAGACAAGACAGGGGGGTCGCCATGGGGGCTAAATATGCCCCCAGTCTGGCGAACCTGTTTATGGCCCTATGGGAGGAGGATGTCGTCTATGCCCAACAATGTCCACAGGTTGTCCTGTGGGCTAGGTATATTGACGACATCCTCCTCCTATGGGATGGAAGTAGGGATGATTTGGATCTTTTTCTCACTGGTTTGAATGTTAATGAGAGGGGTATCATCCTCAATTATGAGGCCAGTCAAACCACTATCTCCTTTTTGGACTTAAGAATAGGGGTCAAAAATGGAGTATTTACTACTGCCACACATTTTAAAGATACAGATAGGAACTCTTATATCCCCTTAGGAAGTTGCCATCATGAGGCATGGCTTAAGTCTGTGCCTAAAAGCCAGTATTTGCGCCTAAGGAGGAATTGTTCCGATTCTGCAGAGTTTTTCAGTCAAGCTGAGATCCTCACCAAACGCTTTCTGGAGAAGGGGTATGCATTACCTTCACTAAGGGCGGTATTGGATGAGGTCTCGTTAAAGGATAGGGCTGACCTCCTTAAAGAAAAAGATAGGGGGGCTCCAGAGGTTTCTAGGGTCCCCTTTATTACCACATTTTCCATTCAGCACAGGAATGTGAGTAAAATGATTGGTAAACACTGGCATGTCCTTACCAGTGATCCAACACTCAATACAGTCCTTCCATCCAGGCCACAAATTGTTTATAGGGGCGTCCCTTCTCTTAAGACTAAGATATCCCCTAATGTTTTAGACCCACCGGTGGTTAACACCTATAATTTTTTTAATAACCTTACAGGTTTTTATCAGTGTAGGCGGTGCAGGATATGTTCACTTAGTGGGTGTACCCATAGACGGACGCACAGGTTCAATTCTACCAGCACTGGGGTCGAGTTTGAGATCAAACCGTTTATCACCTGTGGAACTGAGGGGGTCGTTTACCTACTCCAATGCCCATGTGGGCTTCAGTATGTGGGTAGGACTAAGCGCCCCCTCAAGGTGAGACTTAATGAGCATGTTACTAATATTCTGGGGGGGTTCCCCAAACACCCAGTGTCGAGACACTATTTGGAAGCCCACAGTAAGGACCCCTCTAAAACTATTTTTCTGGGGATTGATAAATATGTGCCCCAATGGAGGGGGGGTTCACTTGTCCGGGGCATTTCTAGACTAGAAATGACCTGGATATATAGGATCAAATGTTATACTCCGTTTGGGCTAAATGTCGATACGGACGTTAATGCGTTTATAGACAATTCCTGATGCCCTGCTGACCTCTCTTTTATCTGCAAATTTAAGGTTGGAGGGTTGACGATTTCTATAAGGAGTCTTATCCAAATAGTTGGGGTTGTTCACGGTATTTCCATCTGCTGTACATATTTTGATTAAGTAGACTGTGAGGTGTTGTCTCTCAAAGGTGGATTTAGTTCCCCCACAATCACCTACTCTCCCCTTTAGGGAGGTGTATTAAACATTTTCTATAATCTTTTTATCCCCTCAATTATATATTCTGTTTATTATGTCAATATTCTCATCTGGATATGGGAGTCCTTACGACCCCCACCTTTTTGCGAGTTGCTTTTCAATTCATAGAAACACTCATTATCTTTTTCTCTAATGTTTTATGTTGTTTTTTACTAGTGGTGTGAGTACCTAGTTTAATATATAGTTCTAACTCTAATCCACAGGTTCGTTAGGAGCTCCTTCTGAATCTTATGATTGTTACACTTACCATATTGGAGGTGTCACTCTCATAGATTCCTGTCCATTATGTGGTGAGTGGGAATGCATTCTGAGATTTCACCACAAGATGGAAGTCGATATCTCGGACTGCTAATTGTGGCTTAATAATAGTGATTTCTTTTATTGGTCCAAATTATTAGTTTTAATTGTTCGTGTGCCAATTCGTTTTGGTACGCAATCATATTTCGAATATTATTCAACATATATATTCCATATATGATCGGCATTGGTGACTATTTGTCACCGTGGATATTCTTCACTTTTTAATTTTTTGTTATGTTCCTACCATATCCGCCATTGAGAGTCACATTAGGGCGTGAATGTTATGTTGTCTATAAAGTTGCGATGAGTCAGTGCGTCGCCCGTTCCCCAGAAGACGTCATTGGACGAAACGACGTAGGGAGGCTGACGCGCTGACGTCATCGCGTTCCGCGTTTGAGCGGGTGTACGAATTGCCGGCCGGCATATGTTTTTATCTCTTGTTTCCTGCTTATTGATTTTCGCCTTGATGTAAGTAGGAGTGTCTTTTATTGAATAAAATTTTTACCCTGATATCACACTATGGGAGCATCCCTTTTTTTCCTACATGTCCGAATTGGCTATTAAGAGTTTGTTGGTTCGTTATCAACCGGAGGTTGCCCCTGGTATCATCGGTCCTAAGGAGGATTGCCAGCCCGTTTTCCGTTTCTGGTTAACCCTGTGAAGGAGATCATATTTGGGGTCTATTTGGCTGCGACTCATCCTGACATCAACCTATGGGCCTATTTTAGCTTGCCCTCTGGTAAGCACATTCAACATCTGGTGGTGGATCACGACAGTCACTATTTTTTTTTGGGATTTTCACTTTGTCACGTTTGGATTTATGTTCTCCATACTGGACTTTTCTTTGATTATTTCATATTACATAAATTGTTCTAGGTTTCTATTCATTAATTCACTGGACTTTTTAGGGTATTAATTGGATCATATCACATGATATTGCTTTAGGCTTTCCATATTATTTATTTGCACCATTTATTATTATTATTTTTTAATTTAAGTAGTATAGTGCCTGAACGGATCAATATCTGATCTGATCAGAACTATATTAGCGTCCCCAGCAGTTTAGGGTTCCCGATTACTGTCACTTACAAAAACACAACACACATAACTGCAGCGTTTGCAGTATCAGGCCTGATCCCTGCGAACGCCAACAGTTTTTGTGGTAGCGTTTGAAGCAGTCTCTGACAGTCAGGAGCTCTTTTTCCTGTGAGTCTCACTACTGTACCAGTAAATTTAGAGACAAAATTATTATTTTTTAATTTAAGGTCAGGCGTACCCAACCCCGTCCTTCTACGGTCGTTGAGGTGCAAGAATCGCAGGGCTCTCGTATGGAGCAGAGAGCCAGTACTAGTGCCGCTCATCCTTCTGGTGAACTGGCAAGCACTAGCGGCCTAGTACATCCTGGTCGTACATCCAGCACTGCATTAACACTTGGTGACGTAGCGAGTCCCATAAGTGCAGTTCAAGCTGGTGAGGTGGCTAGCACGAGTAGAGTCTCGCAGCCACCAAGAAGACAAAGACAGGCCTTTCGAGCCCATAGTGCCCTTCCTGCTGCATTTGCCAATCCAAATTGGGAGCCCACCACTTCTGCAGCACCCGCACTTCCCCCATTCACTGGCCAACCTGTAATTCAGGTGGATTTTTTTTCATTGATTTTCACGGAAGATCTCTATAGATCTATTGTGGACCAAAGCAATTTATATGCTGGTAAATTCGTAGCCGCTAACCCTTATTTGACCCTTGCCAGAGAATGGAAACCTATTACGGTTTCCGATTTTAAGACCTTTCTGGGCCTATCCCTCTTCAGGATAACTAAGAAGAGTGAGTTGCGGTCATATTGGTCCACTGACTCAATTCACCATATGCCGTGTTCTCTGTCTCCATGACCAGGATGCGATACGAGCAGATCTTGCGGTTCATGCATTTCAATGACAATGAACTCTGTCGTCCTCAGGGTGACCCTGAATACGATCGGCTCTACAAAATTTGGCGTAAAACACTTCAACCAGCAGTTTGCAGCCTTGTTTACTTCTGATCAAGTTGTCTGCATTGACGAGTCCCTGATTAAGTTTTCTGGCCGCTTGTCATTCAATCAGTATCTTCCCAGCAAGAGTGCCAGATATGGGGTCAAGATGTATAAGCTCTGTGACAGCGCGGATATAGGCGTGACACCAGTTTTCCCCGTTACCAACACTACCACACACTAGTGGAGTATTAGCGTAGGGTACTGCATTGCAAAGTCCTAGGCACACTAACACAGGGTCTCGAAAGATGAGATGGCCATCACATTTTGAGAGACCCTAATCTGGAATGTATACAGTTTTATATAAAAGTGAAAAAAAATTTAAAAATAAATAAAAAACACACAAAAAATAAATAAATAAAAAAGCCAAAAATAGTTGTGGTTTTATTTTTCTTCTCTCTATTGTTCTCTCTCTTACGTCCGCTCTCCATTGTCTGCTCTATTGTTCTCTCTCTTGTTACTGTATTTTAGAACTGTAATGTTTTATTGTATTTGCTTTGCAGGTATGGTATGTCTAATTGTTATACTGTAATGTTACTTTGTTTTATTGTTAACCATCATTTGCTTAGAAGGTACGCCATTCAGCTACAGCACTGGTTTCTTTATCTTGACAGCAACAGCGTTTGCTCCCATGATACGTAAATCAGCGACTCCAGCGCTGTATGAGGTGATTTCACCACCACAGTTAAAAAAAAAAAATGGTGCATGTATGCCCATCATTAGAAGTGGGTGGATGAAGGGCGGTGTTGTAATGGTGGGCATACCCACCGATCAATCTCATTTTTTCATTCAGCCCACAGGCTGCATGAAAAAAAAAATTACAATATATGCCCAACAAGGACCAGCAACGGACTGGTATGCTGCTGGACTTTGAGTGGTTATACCAGAATGATCATCTTGGTATTATTCTTTTCAGCCAGCGGTCGGCTTTCATGTAAAAGCAATCCTAGTGGCTAATTAGCCTCTTAACTGCTTTAACAGGCAGTTGGAGGGAACATCCCCCCCTCTCCCACCATCTTCCATGGATTTCTTGGGCTCTCCTGTCCCAACAGGGAACCTGAGAATGCAGTCGGTGGTTTCGCCAGCTGACCATAGAGCTGATCGGAGACCAGAATGGCTCCAATCATCTCTATGGCCCAAGAAACCGGAAGCTACGAGCATTTCATGAATGGATATAAACAGCGCCATTGGCAAATTGGGAAAGCATTTAATCACACCAATCTTGGTTTGGTCAGATGCTTTGAGGGCAGAGAAAAGATCTAGGGTCTAATAAACCCCAATTTTCTATCAAAAAAGAGTACCTGTCACTACCTATTGCTATCATAGGGGATATTTACATTCCCTGAGGTAACAAAAATTATTAAGTATTAAATAAAAAATGAAAAGGAACAGTTTAAAAATAAAACATAAAAGCGAAATAAATAATAATAAAAAAGAAAAAAGCACCCGGGCTGGTATCATATGTAAACAACAATTGCACCATGCATGTGAGGTATCACTGCGAAGGTCAGATCGAGGGCAGTAATTTTAGGAGTACCTTCTCTGTAAATCTAAAGTGGTAACCTGTGAAGGTTTTTAAAAGCTTTTAAAAATGTATGTAGTTTTTCGCCGCTGCATGTTTGTGCGCAATTTTAAAGCATGTCGTGTTTCGTATCCATGTACTCGGCATAAGATCATCTTTTTTATTTCATCAAACATTTGGACAATATAGTGTGTTTTAGTGCATTCAAATAAAAAAAAAGTGTTTTTCTTCCAAAACAAATGCATTTGAAAAATCGCTGCGCAAATACTCTGAGGGAAAAAAAAGTTACAACACCCACCATTTTAATCTGTAGGGCCTTTGCTTTAAAAAAAATATATAATGTTTGGGGATTCAAAGTACTTTTCTAGCAAAAAAAATGTTTTTTCATGTAAACAAAAAGTGTCAGAAAGGGCTTTGTCTTCAAGTGGTCAGAAGAGTGGGTGATGTGTGACATGAGCTTCTAAATGTTCTGCATAAACTGCCAGGACAGTTCAAACCCCCCCCCCCCCCCCAAAAAAAAATGACCCCTTTTTGGAAAGTAGACACCCCAAGCTATTTGCTGATAGGCATGTTGAGTCCATGGAATATTTTATATTTTGCCGCAAGTTTCGGGAAAATTACAAACTTAATTTTTTTTTTGCTGTCACTAAATGATATATTGTTCTAACATGCCAGGGGCATATGTGGAATTACACCCCAAAATACATTCTGCTGCTTCTCCTGAGTATGGGGATACCATGTGTGAGACTTTTTGAGAGCCTAGCCGCGTACAGGCCCCTGAAAACCAATCACTGCCTTCAGGCTTTCTAAAAAGGCATAAAATTGTGATTTTACTCCTCACTGCCTATCACATTTTCGAAGGCCATGAAATGCCCAGATAGCACAAAAAAAAACCAAATGACCCCATTTTGGAAAGTAGACACCCCAAGGTATTTGCTAAGAGGCATTGTGAGTATTTTGAAGATCTTATTTATTTTTGAAGATGAAGAAAGAAAAGAAAAAAACATAATTTTTTCTTTTTTCAATATTCAAAACTTTGTGACAAAAAGCGAGATCTGCAAAATACTCAACATGCCTCTCAGCAAATAGCTTTGGGTGTCTACTTTCCAAAATGGGGTAATTTGGTGTTTTTTTGTGCTATCTGGGCATTTCATGGCCTCCGAAAATGTGATAGGCTGTAAGGAGTGAAATCTAAAGTTTACTTAACTAAACTTTACCTGAAGGCGGTGATTGGTTTTCAGGGTCATGTACGCGGTTAGACTGCCAAAAAGTCTCACATATGTGGAATCCCCGTACTCAGGAGAAGCAGCAGAATGTATTTTGGGGTGCAATTCCACATATAACCGTGCCATGTTTGAACAATATATAATTTAGTAACAACTTTGTGTAAAAAAATAAAAATACATTTAATTTTCTTGAAAAGTGTGGCAAAATATTCCATGGACTCAACATGCCTCTCAGCAAATAGCTTGAAGTGTCTTCTTTCCAAAATTAGGTCATTTGGGGGGGTTTGTGCTATCGTGACATTTCATGGCCTCCGAATCTGATCGGTAGTGAGGAAGTGAATTCACCATTTTACACTCTTAGAAAGCGTGAAGGCGGTGATTGGTTTCCAGGGTCCTGTACACGGCTAGGCTCCCAAAAAGTCTCACAGATAGTTACATAGTAGGTAAGGTCGAAAAAGACACAAGTCCATCAAGTCCAACCTATGTGTGTGATTATATGTCAGTATTACCTTGTATATCCCTGTATGTTGTGGTCGTTCAGGTGCTTATCTAATAGTTTCTTGAAACTATCATGCCCCCCGCTGAGACCACCACCTGTGGAAGGGAATTTAACATCCTTTCCACTCTTATAGTAAAGAACCCTCTACGTAGTTTAAGGTTAAACCTCTTTTCTTCTAATTTTAATGAGTGGCCACGAGTCTTGTTAAACTCCCTTCCGCAAAAAAGTTTTCTCTCTATTGTGGGGTCACCAGTATGGTATTTGTAAATTTAAATCATATCCCCTCTCAAGCGTCTCTTCTCCAGAGAGAATAAGTTCAGTGCTCGCAAACTTTCCTCATAACTAATATCCTCCAGACCCTTTATTAGCTTTGTTGCCCTTCTTTGTACTCGCTCCATTTTCAGTACATCCTTCCTGAGGACTGGTGCCTAGAACTGGACAGCATACTCTAGATGCAGTCGGACCAGAGTCTTGTAGAGCGGTAGAATTATCATTTTATTTCTGGAATTAATCCCCTTTTTAATGCATGCCAATATTCTGTTTGCGTTGTTAGCAGCAGCTTGGCATTGCATGCCATTGCTGAGCCTATCATCTACTAGGATCCCCAGGTCCTTTTCCATCCTAGATTCCCCCAGAGGTTCTCCCCCCAGTGTATAGATTGCATTCATATTTTTGCCACCCAAATGCATTATTTTACATTTTTCTACATTAAACCTTATTTGCCATATAGTTTCCCACCCCATTAATTTGTTCAGATCTTTTTGCAAGGTTTCCACATCCTGCGGAGAAGTTATTGCCCTGCTTAGCTTAGTACTTGTCCTCAAATACAGAGATGGAACTGTTTACCCCATCCTCCAGGTCGTTTATGAACAAATTAAACAGGATTGGTCCCAGCACAGAACCCTGGGGGACTCCACTTCCCACCCCTGATCATTCTGAGTACTCCCCATTTATCACCACCCTCTAAACTCGCCCTTGTAGCCAGTTTTCAATCCATGTACTCACCCTATGGTCCATGCCAACGGACCTTATTTTGTACAGTTAACGTTTATTGGGTACTGTCTCAAATGCTGTTGCAAAATCCTGATAGATCACGTCTACGGGCCTTCCTTTATCTAGATGGCAACTCACCTCCTCATAGAAGGTTAATAGATTGGTTTGGCAAGAGCTATTCTTTATGAATCCATGCTGATTACTGCTAATGATACCGTTCTCATTACTAAAATCTTGTATATAGTCCCTTATCATCCCCTCCAAGAGTTTACATACTATTGATGTTAGGCTAACTAGTCTGTAATTCCCAGGGATGTATTTTGGGCCCTTTTTAAATATTGGTGCTACATTGGCTTTTCTCCAATCAGCTGGTACCATTCCAGCTCCCAAAAAGTCTCACATATGAGGTATCCCTATACTCAGGAGAAGCAGCAGAATGTATTTTTAGGTGTAGTTCCACATATAACCATGGCACGTGTGAGCAATATATCATTTAGTGACAACTTTGTGTAATTTATGTTTTTGTCATTTTTCAGTCACTGAAAAATTAAATATTCAATGGGCTCAACATGCTTCTCAGAAATTTTCTTGGGGTGTCTACTTTCCAAAATGGGGTCACTTGGGGGGGGGGGTTGTACTGCCCTGCCATTTTATCACCTCAAGAAATTAGATAAGCAGTCATAAATTAAAAGCTGCGTAAATTCCAGAAAATGTTTTGCGCAAACCAATAAATATACACTTATCGACATTTTTTTTACCAAAGACATGTGGCTGAATACATTTTGGCCTAAATGCATGACTAAAATTGAGTTTATTGGATTTGGATTTTATAACAAAAAGTAGAAAATAATATTTTTTTCAAAATGTTTGGTCTCTTTCCGTTTATATTGCAAAAAATAAAAATTGCAGAGGGAATCAAATATTTAAGAGGACCTGTCATGCTTTTTTTTTCTATTACAAGGAATGTTTACATTCCTTGTAATAGGAATAAAAGTGAGCCAATAAATGTTTTTTTTTAAAAAACTAATAAATTGTTAAAAGAAAGCTCTATTTGTGGGAAAAAAAGGACGCAAATTTAGTTTGAGTACAGCATTGCATGACCGCGTAATTACCAGTTAAAGCAGCGCAGTGCCAATTTTGTAAAAAGTGCTCTGATCATTGAGCAGCCAAATCCTCCGGGGCTGAAGTGGTTAAACCAATATTTTTACTAAAATCATTATTAGAAGACACAAACTAACTTACAAATTGCTACTAAATCTAAAATATAAAAAGGTATTGAGTTAATAAATAAAGCTCCGTTAGTGAATGAGGCTTGAGGCTTAAGGCTCATTCACAGAGGTTTGTGGCCTGTACAGTGTGAATCAGTTTTTTTTAATGTTATGTAATGCTGTCGGCTTGCAGCAGCTGTACGGACACAGCTGCAGGTCTTAAAGCGGATCTTCAGTCATTTTTTTAACTTTCCATCTATTAAACCGTCTGCTCTTGTTGTTTTAACTTTGAATAGTAAAACATTTTTTTTCTGCCAGTAAATACCTTATACAGCCCACTTCCTGTTTCTTGTCTGGTCATTAGCCTAGGCTTATGACATCATTCACAGCTCTTTCTCTCACTCTTGTAAGAGTTTGCCAGGAAGGGAGGGGGGATGAGTCATAAGAGGGCCAATGAGAGCTGCAGGACTGGAGGTGTGCCTCTGTGTGTCTGTGTAAATCCAGGAAGTGAACAGGCAGCAGCTTCAGCTGCCCACAGTTAAAATGGCTGCAGCCAAACTTAGCGGTGGGAGATTTCTGCAGCATATTTGGCAAATACAGAATCACAGTATATCTAAAATAATATGCAAAGTGGTTGGAGGAGGCAAGCTTCAGAATGGCAAATATGTTTTTATTACAAATTATGTAAGCAGACTGCAGTTCCTCTTTAAATTGACAGGTGTGAATGCAGGTGTACGGCCCTGAACACAGACAGTGTGTATTCAGGGCCACTCCCCAACACCTGCACATCTGTCAAATTAGGACCTGCAGCTGTGTTTGTACAGCTGCTGTGCCCTCATAGAGTAACAACATTAGGTCCTGATGAAGCTGCTTTGTCCATGAAACGCGTCAACCCACATTTTACCATCTGGGAGGATCTCAATGCTACAGATGTCATGTCTTCCAAGGGGAGACAAGTGTTAGATTGCATTTCTCTGTAGAATGATGTGTTTTTAACCACTTCCAGACCGCCAGACGTCGTTTTACGTCGCTACTTTGAAGAGGAATATTGTTGTTATGGCAGCAACTAGCTGCCATAACCCCAGTATCCTATTCTTCAGCGGGCAGCCCGATTCAAGATAAAAGTGATCTCTTTTGCGGATTCGCCGTGAGATCACTTTTATCAGCGATGGGAGAGGGGCCCCCCCCCTCCCGCCGCTCTCCGGTGCCCTCAGTCGCTTACCGGAGCCATCGGTAGAGGCGGAGGTGATCGGGTCCTTCTTCCTGCTTGGCATGGAGATGAGTGAGGGGGAAGATGGCCCCCACCCATCTCCATATCATTGCAGGGCGGAAGCGATGTCAAAACGTCACTTCCACCCATAGCTCTTAAAGAGACTTTTTATTATTTTATTTTTTTTAAATGACATTTAATTTTTTTTTCTTTTAGTGTAAATATGAGATCTGAGGTCTTTTTGACCCCAGATCTTATATTTAGGAGGTCCTGTCATGCTTTTTTTCTATTACAAGGGATTTTTACATTCCTTGTAATAGGAATAAAAGTGACACCATTTTTTTTTTTAAAGAACAGTGTAAAAATGTAAAATAAAAGGTAAAATAAATAAGAAAGATGGTAGAGCGAGAGCAATAATTCTAGCTAGACCTCCTCTAACTCAAAACATGCAACCTGTACAATTTTTTCGCCTATGGAGATTTTTAAGGGTAAAAGTTTGTCGCCATTCCACGAGCGGGCGCAACTTTGAAGCGTGACATGTTGGGTATCAATTTACTCGGCGTAACATCATCTTACACAATATAAAAAAAACATTGGGATAACTTTGTCAGTGGTGTGAGTATAGTCTAGGTTAATAGAAATATAATTAGTTTAAATAAGTACCATCATCCATCAAGTTTGAAGAGAGCAAGGGGTGACTAGGTCAGGTAACGCAGGTGCTGAATCTGCGTATAGTAGACCTATAACCCACAAGAAATAGGGGAGGGGGGAATTGGACTATATCGGTACTGTTGAGTGATGTAAACAGGGACTGGAGTAAGGATTTTATAGAAAAAGTAATAAATTTTAATAAACAAAACACATTACACATTACATGGTCAACACTAAAACAGTATTGAATCGCATAAAAACAAACAAGCACGTTAATCCCTCCTGTACAGTTATCAAACTTGACTAAAGAATGCAGGCCTAGGCCCGTAAGCTTGACGTCTGTTTGAGCGTAGGGAGGAGATGTCTCGACCGGTTTCGCAGCATAGGCTGCTTCTTCAGGAGATAGCTCTAAAATAGATATCATTGTTCAGTATATGATATATAAACAGCATTGGTACATGGGGATTACAATAAGAAAAAAGAAAAAAGAGGATGCGTCCACTCACCAGTGCGTATGGAGAGAAGTATCCAACGAGCCCAGAAATGCCTTACCCGGCAGATATGGGGGCATGAGTACATGGACTAGACAATGACAATGAAAGAGGAGGTATAATGTAAGAATAATGGTTGGCCAGTAAGACAGCACCACCCGTGATGGTTTCGGGGTAATTTGTGCATGAAAGTAGTCCCCAGAGAGTAAAGGGAGAGGGAGGGGGGGGGAGGGGGGGGGGAGGTGGGGGGGGGAAAGGGGGGAGGGGAAAAAAGGGAAAGGGGGGGAGAGGAGGGGGAGGGAAGGGGGAAAAGGGAATGTGAGGCCAAGGGTAACATGGGGAGGACTAAAGAAAGGGGGGAAGGGGGGGGAAGAGAAGGTAGGGGTAGGTAGGATGGGTCAGGGTATTGGGTGAGAGGGGGGGGGGGAAAGGGGGGGGGGGGGGGGAGAAGTGTTGGAGAGAAGTAGGTAGGGAGAGCGGGGAGGACTGGGTAGGCGAATTGGGGAGGAAGAAGGGGGAAGGGGAAAGGGGGGGGGGGAGAAAGAGAAAGGTGATGGGGCGGGGGGGGGGGAAGGGATTGGAAGGGACAAAAAAGAGGAACCAGGGGGGGGAAAAAAGGGGGGGGGGGACGAGGAAGGGAGAGGTAGGGTAAGGAGTGTGCGGGAAGGAAGGCTGTGCAATTCATGCCAAAGACTAGTGATAGAATTAATGAAACACTTACAAAAAGTATGTATGTCAATGTCAGGCTAGGATAGCGGAACGTGGGGAATATCAGCTGGTTGTAATAGTTGTTAGATGCATGGGGTTGGCAATTGAAGTAAACAGCCGTTGAGGGGTTGCAATGTCCAGCATTTACAGTCTAGACAAGAGACATATAATAATCCCACTCATTAGAGGTAAAAGTTAAGTAATCAGTGAGGTAAACTTAGAAGGGTACATACCCACAAGCTGGATTCCCACACAATGTTCCGCGTCCTAGGTGTTCCATGTGCCTATTGACGGTGAACAAACACCGTCATATAGGCGCCCCAATCAGTGACGTCATGCGCCCGCCACAGGTGTGGCGCGCACCGGCGTCACTGATCAGCCCATCTACAGATCCTCCGGATCCGACGGGACCCCCGACAGGCCGTGCTATGCAGAGCACACACCGCCATGTTGACTATGGGCGACATAGTCAACATGGCGGTGTGTGCTCTGCATAGCACGGCCTGTCGGGGGTCACACACCGCCATGTTGACTATGGGCGACATAGTCAACATGGCAGTGTGTGCTCTGCATAGCACGGCCTGTCGGGGGTCCCGTCGGATCCGGAGGATCTGTAGATGGGCTGATCAGTGACGCCGGTGCGCGCCACACCTGTGGCGGGCGCATGACGTCACTGATTGGGGCGCCTATATGACGGTGTTTGTTCACCGTCAATAGGCACATGGAACACCTAGGACGCGGAACATTGTGTGGGAATCCAGCTTGTGGGTATGTACCCTTCTAAGTTTACCTCACTGATTACTTAACTTTTACCTCTAATGAGTGGGATTATTATATGTCTCTTGTCTAGACTGTAAATGCTGGACATTGCAACCCCTCAACGGCTGTTTACTTCAATTGCCAACCCCATGCATCTAACAACTATTACAACCAGCTGATATTCCCCACGTTCCGCTATCCTAGCCTGACATTGACATACATACTTTTTGTAAGTGTTTCATTAATTCTATCACTAGTCTTTGGCATGAATTGCACAGCCTTCCTTCCCGCACACTCCTTACCCTACCTCTCCCTTCCTCGTCCCCCCCCCCCCTTTTTTTCCCCCCCCTGGTTCCTCTTTTTTGTCCCTTCCAATCCCTTCCCCCCCCCCCCCCGCCCCATCACCTTTCTCTTTCTCCCCCCCCCCTTTCCCCTTCCCCCTTCTTCCTCCCCAATTCGCCTACCCAGTCCTCCCCGCTCTCCCTACCTACTTCTCTCCAACACTTCTCCCCCCCCCTTTCCCCCCCCCCCCCCCCCCTCTCACCCAATACCCTGACCCATCCTACCTACCCCTACCTTCTCTTCCCCCCCCCTTCCCCCCCTTTCCCCCTTTCTTTAGTCCTCCCCATGTTACCCTTGGCCTCACATTCCCTTTTCCCCCTTCCCTCCCCCTCCTCTCCCCCTTTCCCTTTTTTTCCCCTCCCCCCTTTCCCCCCCACCTCCCCCCCCCCTCCCTCTCCCTTTACTCTCTGGGGACTACTTTCATGCACAAATTACCCCGAAACCATCACGGGTGGTGCTGTCTTACTGGCCAACCATTATTCTTACATTATACCTCCTCTTTCATTGTCATTGTCTAGTCTATGTACTCATGCCCCCATATCTGCCGGGTAAGGCATTTCTGGGCTCGTTGGATACTTCTCTCCATACGCACTGGTGAGTGGACGCATCCTCTTTTTTCTTTTTTCTTATTGTAATCCCCATGTACCAATGCTGTTTATATATCATATACTGAACAATGATATCTATTTTAGAGCTATCTCCTGAAGAAGCAGCCTATGCTGCGAAACCGGTCGAGACATCTCCTCCCTACGCTCAAACAGACGTCAAGCTTACGGGCCTAGGCCTGCATTCTTTAGTCAAGTTTGATAACTGTACAGGAGGGATTAACGTGCTTGTTTGTTTTTATGCGATTCAATACTGTTTTAGTGTTGACCATGTAATGTGTAATGTGTTTTGTTTATTAAAATTTATTACTTTTTCTATAAAATCCTTACTCCAGTCCCTGTTTACATCACTCAACAGTACCGATATAGTCCAATTCCCCCCTCCCCTATTTCTTGTGGGTTATAGGTCTACTATATGCAGATTCAGCACCTGCGTTACCTGACCTAGTCACCCCTTGCTCTCTTCATTGGGATAACTTTACTGTTGTCTTATTGTTTAAATTCAAAAAATTGAATTTTTTCCAAAAAAAGTGTGCTTGTAAAATCGCTGCACAAATGCGGTGTGACAAAAAGCAGCGACCACCATTTTATTCTCTAGGGTGTTAGCAAAAAAAAAAAAATATATATATATATATATATATATATATATATATATATATATATATAAAATGTTTGGGGGTTCTAAGTAATTTTCTAGCAAAAAAAAAATGATTTTAACTTGTAAACAACAAATTTGAAAAATAGGCCCGGTCCTTAAAGCGGAGTTCCACCCAAAAATTGAACTTCTGCTTTTCGGATTCCTCCCCCCCTCCAGTGTCACATTTGGCACCTTTCAGGGGGGAGCAGATACCTGTATAATCCAGGTATTTGTTCCCACTTCCGGGCATAGATCAATGCAGGCTTCTCGGCGATCTACGCCATGTCTGGCCCCTCCTCCACCCCCCGCTGCCTTCTGGGAGACACACAGGTCCTAGAAGACAGTAGGGACCATTGAGGACGCGCAGAGCGACTCGGGCATGTGCAGTTGGGAACCAGGCTGTGAAGCCGCAAGGCCTCACTTCCTGATTCCATTACCGAAGATGGCGGCGCCTCCACCCAAGAGGGGACAGATCGGCTTCGGGTGAGGACATTGCGGGCACCCTGGACAGGTTAGTGTCCATATTTTAAAAGTCAGCAGCTGCGGTATTTGTAGCTGCTGACTTAAAAACTCTGCTTTAAGTGGTTAAAGGATGGATGTTTTTAAATTGACTAAAAAAAAAAGACATGTTTACATTTTAAAAGTTGTTTTAAATATATATGTTCATTGGAGGGATTTTTAAAAGTCCCAATATATATAGAGTTGTCTTTTGAATATATGAATGAAATAATAAGTACAACAGAACAATACACTTTGACAGCCGTTCCTGCTGTGTAATACAAAGCACTTACCAGCTGTCATTTTTACTGCTGGCAACTGTTGGTAATATTGGCAGGGGGGAGAGAAGCTGGATATTAGAGATGCATCCTAAAAACGTTGACATTGATCAGTGGGGAGGATTCTTGCATCCACATTGGGCGTGTATCTGAGGGCATTGAGTCAGTCTTTTTGTTCAACCCGCTAGTTGAAAAACTGTATAATCTTTGGGCTGCTTAAGTCTTTCATGCTAATTTGCAGTTCTTTTAGTGTGAATGTTATGGTATTATAGGTATAAAATTCTAAAATCTCTAGAGACCTAGAAGTGCAGAGTACAGTAAATTGGATATAGAGAGATCAAATATTTATAGACAACACTCACATTACCTCCATCCACTAAATGGACTTCACCTAAGCAGGGAAACCAAATGAGGATCACAATACAACGCTTTTCTCCAAAACTTACCTCTAGTCCTTCATATCCTAGAGATTCTAGTGCTTTTTTTGCTGCTTTGTTCTCCGATTCCTTCTTCTGCTTTCCTTCTGCTTCACCACGCAATATGTCATCAATAGAGACTTTACAAATGAATCTTGGAGAATAGTTAAAATGGTCTTAGTTCAGCCTGTCTTTTTTACAGATAATTAAATAAAATAAAAAAACACATTATACCTATATAATACTTGTAAAAATTGTACACTAAGCTCTAAGTAACATGGGTTACTGTCTAGGCACGTACCAAAGAGGTATTTTAAAAATGTTTACACTGACACTTTAAAGTAAACCTGTGCCCAGGAAAACATAGAAGATGCCATTGCTTATCTTGCCATCTGAAAAAGCTAGCTGCCTGGCTTTTGTGTTGAATTTAAAGGTTTAATACTATTTGAAGAACTTACCCAAGCACAATGCAGGACCTGGATTTTCCATAACCTCTTGGCTTTAGCCCTGCTACAGGAACAGCTCAAAAGGTCCCTTCCTTCCCTTAACTCACCTGGCCTATCTTTGAGCCCGGGACCAATGTGGAAGCATTCAGGATGCCTCAGGGTAGATGAGATCAGAAACTAGCCATCCCCCAATCTCCTTCTACTAAAAGTGAACCTGGAAGTGCACTTCTGGGTTTGGAGTTGTCAGAAACCCAGCACAGCTGCCAGATGAAAGAGAAGATTGGGGACTCGCTGTCCTCGATCTGCTTGGACTAGTGACAGGTGAGACATCAGGAGTCTCCATGAAGAGGACCTGTCACTGCTGTCCAATAGAAGGCTTATACTTTACGATAGAAGCAAAATAATAAAATGCGAGAAAAGGATTTAAAAAAAAAGTAAGACTGCAATAACAAATTGGAGGGGGATCTGTACATAGCCGTACATTACAGGACAAGGGCTTTTTAGTCTTTACCATGGGACATCCAAAAGGGGTCAAACTGAGGAGTGGGTAGCACAGCAACAATGCATCAAGAAAGGCTTGATAGAAATTCAGAGAGCAGCCTGTAGCACCTTATGCTCAAGAAGCGCAGATATTGACAAGAGGCCTGAACATCTTTATGAAAATTAAAAGTCAACAGCTACAAAAACTGTAGCTGCTGACTTTAAATAAACAGAACACTCACCTATCCCAGGATCCAGCTCTGTGCTCCCCTGAGGGGCATCTTAACTGTGGGCACCTGGCTGTGACAGCTTGCAGCTTCACAGCCGGCTGCCCGCCGCACTGCATATTCTGAATGGTTCCGCAGTCTTCTGGGTTCTGTGACGTTTCCCAGAATACTGCAGGGAGGGAAATGAGAGGAGAACTTCCACTTGGAGGCGATCCAAGCAAAAGTGAAAGGGCATATTTGTCAAAATCAGGTACCTGCTCCCCCTAAAAAATGTGAAAATGTTAAAGAGGAGGGGGGGCCTTAAAGCGGAACGTCCCCTTTGGAGTGGAGTTTCGCTTTAACAAATGTGTAAACAGAAGGCTATGAGGCCAACAGAAGTCCTCCAACTCTGACAAATGGAGAATGCCCTAACACTGGGAGAAAGGCTTGGAGCAAGACTTGGCTGGTTTGGAGGGCCATGTTTTCTTTAAAAAAATGTTTCCAACTTAGATTTGAAACTGGAGGTTGAGAGGGAAGACTGGAACCTTTTCTAACCTGAATATCCCTGGACATGAAAGGATTGAGTCCAACAATAGACATACTAGGCCTCTGTAAAAGTGCATAAGTGAAAACCAGTACTTCTTAAAAGCAGAGGTCCGCCCACCGCTGCAAAAATTAAAAGGCAACAGCTACACAAACTGCAGCTGCTGACTTTTAATAATAAATAGGAAACTTACCTATCTGATGTTGGCACCTCAGCTGATGTTTCCATCGGCTGTCGGGTGCTGCCGCCGCCATAGCCAGTAAGTGAACTAGGTAGTGAAGCATTACGGCTTCACGCCGGGTCCCTACTGCACAGGTGCCAAATGTGGCACTGGAGGGGGGAAGGAGACAAATGAGCGGAAGTTCCACTTTTGGGTGGAATTCTGCTTTAATAACCTTAATCAAATACTAAATTTTCCCTTTTCCCTCACCCTAAACTCATAAGGGTCTGTGTAGACAGGCTTTGGGCTTGTGTCAATGGCATCAGTTTGACACCAGTTTGAAATGCTTCTGAAATCATTCAAAATTCATTACCAGGTGTATCTGACCTGCAGTTGACCACCCCTTTGGCAATGTAAAACCTGCTTGATGCCTGTCAATACAGGTACTAAGATCAACCCTTAATGATTAATTCCCACCAACACTTAGGGGACTATGTTTAAAAAAAAATTGGTAAGCAAAGGTCACAAGTAGGGTTGCACCAATACCAATACGGGTATCGGTACTCGTGCAAATGCTCAGATACCGGAAGTGACGTCTTCTTCTCCCCTCCAGCCGGCTTTCTTCTCTGGTGGGTGCCATCCCCGCCTCCTCCTCCCCTCTAGTATGTGTTATAGATGGAGGAGGGCCTATGTCGGTGTGAGGAGATTCTGCAGGGCTGCTGAGGAGAGGGTTAATGGTCAGTGGGTGTGGAGGGAGGGGGCAGAGTCAGTGTCGGTAAGGTATGCCTCTGTGAGGAGCTCCGCTCATTCCAAGGCAGGGACACACCGGGGAAAGATTCAGAAAGATTTGTGGAGTGCAGAGCTGAGCCGGGCCCAGGATGCTGGTGAAGGAAAACCAGACCGGTATGCTGCTAACAGGGTGGGATACAGCAACATGGTGTGGTTGAAAATGTGTTGCCACAATGCAGGGTAAAACAAAGTGATGTGTTTAATGTTGAGAAGTGTAAAACTGACAAGAGCATTGTTTCAGTTGCTATTGAGCCTCTTGGTCTGTCCAAATCTCATTGGGATGATGTAGCCCAACAGAGCAATACCTACTGGGATGATTTGGCCAAGAGACTAATAGCAATGCTGGAAGAAGCTTTTGCTGCTAAAAAGAGTAGTGGATGCTATGGCTGCTGTGCCAGGAGAGGTGTCTGCAGAACAGCCTATAGGCCAAGATGCACAGGTTGTTGCAAAGACTAATCCTCTCATGACTGAAGGTCCCAGCGAGTGTAAACGCACAGCAGAAATTGTGTCCACAGTGATAAAAAGGGAAAATGTGTATTTTGTGACAGACATGCTTAGTAAAATGTTAGCATCATGGAGTGTACAGCCAGTATATATCCTGCCGTCCTCTCCTGTGTTTGGAGAACTGGTACCATGGGGTATGGCTGATTGCCACTGGATATTGCAGGCTGTACTGTGCAGAAATCGCAAATGCTTAAATCGTTTAATGCAATGTTTTGTATTGATGTGGAAAGTTGTCTCACAGTGTGCTGGATTGCTTCATACAAAGATTGTGTATGACAAGCACTCTGGAGCCCTGTTAGACAAGGCAGAGGTATCGGAAATACCAGCGGTAACAGAAATGGTGAAAACTGATTTGGAAAAAAGTGTTGTGCAAGAACAGTCGCTCATGGAGTGTTGGACAACAAGGGGCGATGTGAAACTGTGGGAAGGTCCCATAGAGAGTAACTGCTTCCCTGTGTGTGGTCCCTCCTCAGACACTGTCCTAGCAAGCAATGGGACCAGAGTTCCTGGTGGTTTTGAACTGGGTAATTTTGAGAAAGCGGTTGCCAGGGGTAACTATGCAGGTATCAGCGAACCTGAAACCCAACAAGTGCTGGGTAAAGTTAAGACAGATGTCAAAGTAGGACCCCTACAGTTTTGGCAGAGTAGATCTGGGGGAGGTGAGAAGAAATGTGAGCTCCCAAAAATTAGGAAGAAGTCCACATGGAAGCATACCCGGAAAAAGAGGTGGGTGGAGCGCCCCTTTAGGAAGAAGGGTTTTGTATTTCTCCCTCCGGTGCGAAACAGGGGGGGAGGATATGTGGAGATGCGACCCCATCTCACAGGTGCATATGTGCAGTGTATGCCTGATTTTGGCAGGAATACTAATTGCACACCTGTGGGCTGGGTTCATAAACATCCCAGGAAGAGCAGTCAGTGCTCAAACTTGGAGACGGCTCTGCCCAGCAGACAGGAAGTCTGGCTAGGAGGTCAGGAGAGTTCCAGGAGGGCTCGGAGCCTAAGACTGCAGGTGACAGTCTGTGCGTACGTTTGAAGCAGGCAGGTGTAGCCTGTGACTTAAGCAGCACGAAGCTGACAATGAGTAAGTCAGGAGGCTATCGTTTGGTTATGCAGTGATGGTGGAACCCCCTGCGAGGGAAGATTTCTGTTGGTTTGAACTTTTTCGTTTCCTTTAAATAAAAGTGGGCTGCCATGCCCTTAAAACACAAGTCTGGAGTGGCACGTTTCTGAAAAATCGCATGCACCACTTGTACCTAATCACCCCAGATCGTCACAATATATATATAAATCTGTGATCTGATTGAAAGAAATCTTCTGTGTATTCAAAGTAATTCCAGTGCTGAGTGTGCTCTGCTGTGTTCAAATCATTCACCAGAAATCAGGAATGATTTGAGGACACATGGATGTTAAGCTGGTTCCGATGCTTTATTCACCTTTATTTTGTCTAAATGCTTCTGAACCATATCAGAGGGCCTGCATGTTCAGACCTGAACTTTTACCATTAACATATTTACCGTATATACTCGAGTATAAGCCGAGATTTTCAGCCCTTTTTTTAGGGCTGAAAGTCCCCTTCTCGGCTTATACTCGAGTCAGTGCCGTCTGCCTACATGAACAGCTTGTCATGTAGACAGACGGCACTGTTCAAAAGCCGCGCCGCCTCCTCCCGCCCGTCCGTGATAGGCGGACACTAATTTTCCCAGCAGCGCAGTGTTCCGCCTATCACGGATGTTCTCTCATTCTCATCTCATGGACGAGGATGAGAGAATATCCGTAATAGGCGGAACACTGCACATGACTGCTTGGAAAACCGAGTGTTCCTCCTATCACGGACGAGGAGGAGGAGGAGGCGCGGCTTTCAAACCTGCAATGGCGCCTGGAGCCTCAGCGCGTACGAGGGACACCGGACACCGCACACCGCACACCGGACATCGGACACCGCACACCGGACACCGAGGGACAGCGGCCCCCGAGGGACGCGGGACACCGGATCGATCTGTCACAGGTAGGCTGCACTGGGGACACGGGGGGGTTGTATAGGACACAGGGGACATGTAGATGGGCATTTGGTGACACACTTTTCCACTTACAGTAGCTGCTCCATTTCCCCCCTCGGCTTATACACGGGTCATTAACTTTTCCCATTTTTTTGTGGTAAATCAGGGGCCTCGGCTTATACTCGGGACGGCCTATACTCGAGTATATACGGTAATTCTTTTTTGGGGGTTTTCCTACTTTCTTTCACAACATGTTGTTTATTTTTGATTTGCGTGGCCCCGGTTTCCTATTTATGCTTTTACACTTGCAAAGCTTGTAGGCAAGTTTTGGTGCCCTAAATAACTGCCCTATGCTAGGTCACATGTTTTAATCAGGACACTTCCTTGTTTTCCTGGTCTTATAGCATAATATATTGTGAAAAATGTATAAGTAATCTTATATCAAAGGGTTATTCCTACCAATGATGGGAAAAATAGGATTTTTTTGTACTCACCGTTAAATCCTTTTCTCTGTAATTCACCGACCGACAGAGCTCCTCTCTGTAACAAATGGGTTGTTAGCCTTATCACTAGGAGAATACTAGGCATAGTTGTAATACAACACTCAGAACTCTTAGTTCCGCCCAGGGGGCGGTCCCTTGGGTAACAACCCTCCTGTCTGCAGACAGACCTCAGTACGTCAACAAGCAGTATAACATAAGATAAAAGGAGGGGCGGGTGCTGTGTCGGTCAATTATAGAGAAAAGGATTTTTACGGTGAGTACAAAAAATCCTATTTTCTCTTATATTCACCGACCGACACAGCTCCTCTCTGTAACAAATGGGACGTCCCCAAGCAATGCCAAACGAGGGGTGGGAAAACAGCATAAAAACTTCATTCACCGTGGCAAGTGGGAACTAGTGAAACTTTACCCACAAAAAACAACAGTGCTGGAAAAACCACCACAAAAAATCAGGTATCCTCAACAGGAGTGATCACCCAAAACCGCATCAAACTGCGGAAGTAATGCAACAGTGCATTAATATAACAATACTGTGTTTTTATCGAAAAAACAGTAAAAAACTGAAAATATATATTGCATATTCAATTGCAACTACATGGCCGCCTGCAAAACTTTGCAGCCAAAACAGGCATCAGCCGATGCACCGACGTCTACCTTGTAGAACTTGGTAAACGTGTGGACAGACGACCAGGTAGCCGCTTTACACACCTGAGCGGCAGACGCTTGGTGTCGGAAAGCCCAAGACATTCCGATTTCCCATTGAGGAGTGGGCCGTGACCGGAAAGGGGGGCACCTGCCCCTTCAAGGCGTAGGCTTGTTCTACAATCTGTCCGATCCACCTTGAAATGGCGGCCGACGAGACCGCCATGCCTTTCTTTGGACCAGCCAGCGAAACAAACAGTAAGTCCGACTTCCAAAAGGGAGCAGTGGCAGACAAATACACCTCAAGAGTCCAAAGTACATCCAGAGCATGAAGGGCCACCTCCTTAGGGTGCTTCGGCTTAGGACACGGAGATGGCAATACAATGTCCTCATTGATATGAAAAGCCGAGACCACTTACGGTAGAAAAGACGGTTGCAGACACAACACCACCTTATCCTTGTGGATAACTAGATAGGGCGACTTGCAAGACAAGACCGCCAGTCCCGAAGCCCTCCTGGCCGATGTGATGGCCACTAGGAAGACCACTTTCAGGGAAAGAGTCCACAGGGGAATCTCCCTGATATTTTCAAATGGCGGTTTTTGTAGCGCAACACCCGGTCCAGATCCCAAGGGGGTAGCGGTGGACGCACCGGAGGGACTACATGTCGTACCCCCTGAACGAAGGTACTCACTGAGGAGTGAGATGCCAGGGGGTCGCTGAAAAAAAAACCAGCTAAGGCTGAAATTTGCCCTTTAAATGGTGCTTAATGCCAATTTCTGGTCTACTCCTTGCTGAAGAAACAGCAGGATCCTGGATATGGAAAAGGAGCACGGATGCCATCCTTTCTCCTCACACATGGAGATGTAGGCCTTCCAGGTACGATGGTATATCTTCCGAGAAGAAGATTTCCATGCTCTCAACATTATTGGGATCACCAAGTCCGACAGACCCCGGATCCTCAACACCTGGCTCTCAATAGCCATGCCGTTAAAGTCAGCGACGGTAAAGCAGGATGGAGAATCAGACCTTGAGACAGAAGGTCCTGTCGCAGCGGCAGTCGTCAGGGAGCGTCTGCCACCAGACGCACCAGGTCTGCGCACCAGGGACGCTGTGGACAATCTGGGGCAACCAGTATCACTGGGATCCCCACAGCTTCCACTCTGCGAAGCAGACGTGGTAACAGTTTCAGTGGAGGAAAGGCGTAGATCAGCTGGTACTGATCCCACAGAGCCACCAGCGCATCTGACGCGTCGGCCCACGGATCTCTTGTTCTGGACACGAATCTTGACACCTTCCGATTGATACGGGAGGCCAGCAGATCCACGTCTGGTGAGCCCCACCACAGGCACAGTAACCTGAATGTCTCCGGATGCAATGACCATTCCCCAGGGTCCAGAAACTGTCGACTCAAATAGTCCGCCTGCCAGTTCTCCACTTCCGGGATGTAAATGGTTGACAGGGCCGGTACGTGTCGCTCTGCCCACCAAAGTATGTGAGCGACCTCTCATGCAGCGGCTGAGCTTCTTGTCCCCCCTTGGTGATTGATGTATGCCACGGCCGTGGCGTTGTCTGACTGGATCCTGATCGGATGCCCTTGTAGTCTCATCGACCATGTAGAGAGACCGATTTCCCAGACTGAATCACCGGGGACCTCAACCACCAGATCAGTGAGTATCTGACTGACTGACTCACCTGGATCTGTCGATCCAGGGACAACTGAGATTTGTCCCATTTTGTCAAAATCTCCTTCTGCAGGACTCTGGTGTGGAACTGGGCATAAGGTACTGCATTGAAGGAGGCTACTATGAGTCCCAGTACTCGCATGCAAAAGCGGAGCGACGACCACTTGTGGTTCATCCGCTGTTTTACCACAGATCTGAGAGAGTCTGCAATTTGTATGAAGGGAGAAACACTCTCGCTTCCCTGGAGTCCAGCCGCAAGCCTAGGTACTCCAGACGCTGGGTTGGCAAAATCACCGACTTCATTAGGTTCAACAGGCACTCAAATTCTTGCAGGGTCTGCATGGCAATCGCCACATCCTCGTCTAATACTGAGGCGGAAGATCGTCTAGGTATCGCATGATCGCGATCCCATGTTGCGGTAGCAACGCCAACATTGGAGCCACTACCCTGATAAAGACTCGGGGGGCTGAATCCAGACCAAAGGGACGAGCCACGAACTGGTAGTGGGCTTCCCCGACTGTAAACCACAGCAACTTTTGATGCCGAAGGCATATGGGTATGTGCAGGTACGCATCATGGATGTCTAAGGACGCCAGGGAGTCCCCTTGATGGAGTGCAGCGACTACTGAGCGAACCGATTCCATTCTGAACCTCTACACTTTTACAAAGTGATTGAGGGCTTTTAGGCCCAAGATCAGACGTACCCCTTCCTTTTTGGGAACCACAAACAGATTTGAGTAGAATCCCTGGAAGCGTTCCGACCCCAGAACCTGTACAATCACCCCGCACTTCAGCAAATCCCTTACCGCCCCCAAGAGGGCCTCCCGGCGAGCCGGGGAAACGGGCATGCTGGAGGGGAAAAAACTGTTTGGCGGCCAAGAGAGAAACTCTATCTTGTAGCCTGTGGAAATCAGATCGCAGACCCATTGGTCGGACAACCGTGAGGACCACCGTGCTGCAAACTCCTGAAGGCGACCCCCCGCCCGAGATATGGGTGGGGGCAAACCTTCATGCGGTAGCACTTTTATTCGCAGGCTTGTTAGGCTTGCGGTTCCAGGGTTGTCTTTGATCGTCCATGGATGTTCTGTTGGGCTGGGACGTTTTGTCGAAGCTCCAGGCGGACGAAAAAGCCGCTTGTGAGCGGAAAAGGAGGGCCCTTGCCTACGGCGTGGCTCCTTAGCCTTCCTGGCCTGTGGGAGTAGTGTACTCTTACCACCGGTGGCATTTTGAACAATGTCATCTAATGAGGCTCCAAAGAGCCGGTCGCCAAGGAAGGGAAGAGCCGTCCGGGCTTTTTTGGATGCCTGGTCAGCAGACCAGCATTTTAGCCAAATCAGGCGCCTCAGCACCCAGCTGACACTGAAGCCCTGGATAACAGAGGGAGAGTATCAAGGGCCGCGTCACAGATGTAACTTAAGGCCTTGCACTAGTTGGTCTGCTAGTTCCACGCAGACAGGAGAAGCCTGTTGGTCTCCCAATTCGCGGTGCAAAAGATTTGCCCACTCAGTCAGTGTCTGCGACACAAGTGAGGATGCCAGTACTGGTCGCACGGCTGACCCCACCACCGTAAACGAGGAACGAGCCACTGCCTCGGCTGTCCTGTCCGTGGGATCCTTGAATGCAGGAGTCCCCTCAACCATGATCGTGGTTACTTTATTTAGCCTGGATACTGGGGGGTCCACGACCGGAGGGGCCGACCATCTTTTGAGAAGGCTCTCCTCAAAAGGGTAACGCACCGTCATGTATTTGGGGACCAAAGGTCCGTTGCGGGCGACCCCATTCACTGTAAATTAACTTGTCAAAATAAGTCAGATACGGGAACACCTTAGGTGAACATGCTGGCTTGCGGGACCCAAAAGTGACCGGTACATCAGCAGAGGAATCTGCTGGCTCCTGAATCTTCAGGGAATCACGCACAGCTGTGAGAAGTGCTCCAACAAGCGCTTTGTCGCGCCCGGACCCATACGGGCACTCATCCTCCTGTCCGAAACGGCCCTGGTCAGCGTCATCTGACAAGACAGAGCAGGGGTCACCAGCCTCAGCAGGACCCGAGTCTGCGTCAGCGCTCTCCCCAGAGGATGGGGGACAGGGGCCTCTTTAGTGCACTTTCTTCCCACGCACCACCTCCATCTTGGCAACGAGTAAAATGAGGACCGCCGCCAGGGTGTCCATGGGTACTGCGCAATCCGCAGGTGACCCGGTTACAATTGCCTGGATTTCGGGGGAAGAAACACCAGTTTCTGAAGCCATGCTGACCCTATCCTGTCTGCCACCCGAAGTGGACTTAGGACAGTGACAGTCCCACCCTCCTTGCCGCCGCTGACTGAGGGGCTCTTTCTGCCGGACTCACCACCCTGAGGAGTTCTGCGCTGTCCACAAGTAGTGCCTGTAGTCCCTGAGTGCTCCCAAGTGCATAGGAAACAAAAACTGTGGCTGTGTCAGCCGCTAGAATGAGCCCTAAAAAGTTCTAGAAATGTGCTCTTGCTTCAATAAAATGGCTGCCCAGCATCCAGTACACAGACAGGAAACACAGGGAAAATGGCTGTGAGAACACGAGTCATGCTGCTGCTAGAGAACACTGAGAATGTGTTCAGACTTCCAGAAAATGGCCGCCAGTGTCCTGAATAGGAGATCACTTGGAAAATGGCCGCTGGAGTCCAGGAAGGCAAGCTGCCCTCGCCCACACCCGCCAGCAGCTCCATGAGGTACAGAAAGCAAAGATGATAGCAGAAACACAGCGCCGCACCAGACCACAGCAGATCCTCACAGGCACCTTCCGGGAGCATAACCCACAGGACCCAGGACACCCCCAGCCAGCCAGCATCTCAGGTGAGAGCCCACAGAGATCCCTGTATATACAGACATACACCGCTCAGCAGCCACATGCAGCACCCCACCAGGGAGGGGGGGAGGGAAGAGAGGGACTGGAGAGCCCCACTGAGGCAGGGAGAGCTGTACTTACCAGTCCTGAAGAGCTGGGAGACATTCCACTGCAGAACAACTCACTGATCAGTACAGGGTAGCTGCTGGCCTCGGCATACTGTGACACAGACATCAGTAGCCCGGTCATATGTACTCCCCGGAGGATAAAAGCTCACTGACCACCTCTGGAGCTGAGGTTTTGTCGTGGCCTGCCGAGCCGTAGCTGCGACCTGCACACGCTCGATGGCCGGACTGGGGAGACTACAAGGATAAGGGTATCCAGCCTGTCACCCAGCCGGCTGTTGATAGTAGATCACAGGATCAGTCATCTTGCGCAAAAAGCCAAGCTTTTGCATAAAAAACATAAAAAAACACGGACCGATGGGCCCGCAGGGTTCCTAGGTCTTTTCTCCTTACTAGGCAAAATAAAACTGAGGTCTGTCTGCAGACAGGAGGGTTGTTACCCAAGGGACCGCCCCCTGGGCAGAACTAAGAGTTCTGAGTGTTGTATTACAACTATGGCTAATACTCTCCTGGTGATAAGGCTAACAACCCATTTGTTACAGAGAGGAGCTGTGTCGGTCGGTGAATATAAGAGAAAATGGTATGGCCAATATTTAAAAAGTCCCCTCTTTGCCTCTGGAGCCTAAAGGTATGTGCATACTATGCCTAAATGGTATATCTGGCCCTGTGCATACGCCAATAAATGAGAAGCATGTGACCATTTTTACAGCTCTTCAGTCCTTCTACACTACCCAGACAGACATTACAATAGTGTACCGTAGACATACAGTATCTAACAAAAGTGAGTACAGCCCTCACATTTTTGTAAATATTTTTATTATATTATTTTAATATATCTTTTCACATTTCATTGAGGGAACCATGAATGCCAACATGTACTGTGACATACTGAAGCAGAGCATGATCTCCTCCCTTCAGAGACTGGGCTGCAGGGCAGTATTCCAACATGATAATGACCCCAAACACACTTCAAAAACGACCACTTCCTTGCTAAAGAAGCTGAGGGTAAAGGTGATGGACTGGCTAAACATGTCTCCAGACCTAAACCCTATTGAGCATCTGTGGGGCATCCTCAAACTGAAGGTGGAAGAGCGCAAGGTCTCTAACATCCACCAGCTCCGTGATGTTGTCATGGAGGAGTGGAAGAGGACTCCAGAGACAACCTGTGAAGCTCTGGTGAACTCCATTCCCAAGAGGGTTAAGGCAGTGCTGGAAAAATAATGGTGGCCACACAAAATATTGACACATTGGGCCCAATTTTGGACATTTTCTCTTAGGGGTGTACTCATGTTTGTTGCAAGCGGTTTAGACATTAATGGCTGTGTGTTGAGTTATTTTGAGGGGACAGCAAATTAACACTGTTATACAATCTGTGCACCCACTAGTTTAAATTGTAGCAAAGTGTAATTTCTTCAGTGTTGTCACATGAAAATATATAATAAAATATTTACAAAAATCTGAGGGGTTTACTCACTTTTGTGAGATACTGTACATGCAAGAAATATATGTAAAAGTCTTTAAAACTGTACCTGCGGTCATGAGGAGGTCCAGTGGGCTCACAAAGAAATATGGGTGTTGATTTATTTGTCGAACAGAAGGTTAAAAGCAGTCCTTTGTAGTTAATCTTTGCCATTGTTGTTGAAAAATAAACAGGAATCTGTAACCAGAAAACCAAATGAAACTTAGAAAATTATGAATTATTATAGTTGCCAAAATTCACTGATCAGTTTCAGGCATGGATTAGTAGTCTTGCAACTTTGGACAGTGGAAGGGAAAGGAGGGGTCACATAGTATAAAAGACCATAAATGCGAGCATTTATTTTATATTTTTTCTAGTACACAACAGCAACATCATGGAAAAAACATGAATAATTATATCTTAGCCCCATTCGCACCTATGCCTTGCAGTAACACACAATTTACTGCAACATATGGCATCACAGCATTTGCTTGTTACTGTTGCACATGATCGCAATGCATAGCATAGTAACATAATTATGTGGGGGGGAAAAAATGGTACATGTCTCATTTAGGTCCACTGTAACACAAATGTTAATGCACTGCAAGGGACTGGAAAAGTGTGACTTGGTTTTTACAACATAGAGATTGGCTACACCAGACCCTGGCACTCTTAGCACTTTGACTTGACCCTTCACTATCTGTTGATGTTAAGCAAAGAAGAATTGTTTTTTTCCTATACATGAAAGGATGCCTTCCAAGTATACAGTAAGTGCACTCAAGGTAGTGCTAAACTGACTTTGGGATTTGTCCCATCCTGGTTTAAAGTGAGATGTGCTGGAAGAGAAGAAAAGTTTGTTGGATTGTACATTTCATATGGAAAGCTGATGTTTTTGGAGTGCACCTAGCCTTTGCACTGATATTTCCAGTTAAGCCCCATACACACGCGCGGATTATCCGAGGACCAGGTCGGTCGGATCCTGTCCGTCGTACTTTGTCCGATGTTGTTGTTGCGTACACACGGTCGGACAACGTTGTCGGAATTTCCGGTCTGCAGGAACGTCGTGACGTAAGTCGTCTTCCACGAGACTAGAAAAGGGAAGTTCAGCACCACGTCAGGCACCCGTTGGGCTCCTTCTGCTGATCCCGTGTTTATCGCGAGTTAGTCGAAGTTTGGGGACTTACGATTTGCGCTTCTCAGTTTTCTGACTCAGATCGTTACTGCTCTTCAGTTTGTGCTTGTCGTGCGTATCTGCTTATTAGTGCGTGTAGTCAGTTCGCATTTGTTGGTCATTGCGGCCTATATCTTGATATAGGACGCTTTGATTTTCACTGCTTATTGTCTGCTCGTTTCTGGTATTCATTTCGTTCTTTCAGGCCTCGCTGTTTATCGGTGCTTTCTGTTTGTCCGTTCTGACCAGCTGACCGTTTGTGAGCTTGTGAGCGATGTTTCCCCGTACGTACTCGTCGCCGAGTTCGTGCTGTACGCGGAATTGGTGTCGGGCTTTTAGCTTTGAGCCAAGACCCGTCCATGAACAGAGTGACGAGGAGTACGTGGACCAAGAATTGGTTGCTTCAGCGTGATCAGTTCTCGCACATGCCTTTGCTTCGTGAGATCCGGGAGAATAATCCTGATGATTTCAGGAACTTTCTCCGGATGACGGACCCCGATTTTCACCGTCTTTTGGCTTTGCTGACCCCTTTTATCAGCCGGCAGGATACCTGCATGAGACAAGCCATCACTCCGGAGCAGAGGCTTGTTGCCACGTTGAGGTACTTGGCGACAGGGAGAAGCCTTCAAGGTTTGAAGTTCTCTTCAGGTATCTCTCCCCAGGCCCTGGGAATCATTATTCCAGAGACCTGTTCTGCCATCATCCAGGTCCTGCAGGAGGACTATATTAAAGTAACATTTCTACTTTACTATTCCCTTCTATGTATGCTCTGTTTGCTAATGACTTGTATTTTTGTCCTCCTTCCAGAATTACCATGCTTGCAATATGTTCTAATATGTTCTAATATGCTGTGCCCCTTTTCTCCTTCATGCATTTTTCCCTTCACTTACCTCCCCAGCATGCTCTTCTGCCCCAATAGACACCTATGGCCTAGTCCCTTAAGCAATGTATTTTGTGTGCTGCATAGTATTGTTTTCCCCCAAACACCCCCTAAAACATGCACCAATGTTTGCTGTGTGTTTTACTTCATGTAGAGCCCCCTTTTTTTTTTTTTTTTGGGGGGGGGGGGGGCAAACTCATTAGGAACCCCCTCCTCCAACTGCTCTGTCAGATGCTACCAATCCTCCATCTGCTGGCTTTCACAGGGTCAATACACACTATATACCTACCTCTTTATAGTGGGCATCTTTAGGGATGAATTCAGCAAAGCATGTAGTGCAAGGGGCTTTCTCCATACTTTCCATTTCCTCTTTTTTTGTGTTCTTTCCCTCCTATTAGCTTGCTTGGTAATTTCAGAATGTCACAATGTGCTTTCCTTTTTTTTGGGGGGGGGGGGGGGGGGGGGGGGAGTTGAAATGTTATTTTATCTTTCCTGGGGGCTGCCAATAGTGTTAAGTACAGAGGGTCTGGCCAAACTAGCACACATTATTGAGCCATTTGGCAATCAATGAAGTGCAGAGGGTTACCTGTCCCCCCCCCCCCCCAAAACCCTAGTTATTGCCAATGGCCCATCAGAAGTGGGGGGATTGATGGGGGGTGAGTAATCTGCGAAGGGGACCCTCTAATTTTCTGTGAAAATACTTTCCAGCCTAAAATTTTAAAGTATGCTCTTGTTCCAAGATGTTGATTGTCTAATCTGCTTGCAATGTTTATGTGCAAAGTGACTAATTTCTTTTTCTTGTTTCACTCCACAGTTCCCTTCCACGCCACAGGAATGGCAGACTGTGGCCTCCCACTTTGCCAGCCGTTGGGACTTTCCTAACTGCGGAGGGGCAATTGATGGGAAACACGTCCGCATCGTCCCACTGCCCAACTCGGGGTCCTACTATTATAATTATAAGGGGTTTAATAGTGTAGTGATGTTGGCGGTGGTGTCGGCGACATACGAGTTTATGTATGTGGACGTGGGGATGAACGGCCGGATCTCGGATGGTGGTGCCATTGCGCACACGGAGTTCTACTGGCGTCTCCAAAGTGGCAGTCTGTGCTTGCCACCTCCAGAGGAGAATGCTGAAGGACTCCCCTTCGTCTTTGTCGCAGATGAAGCGTTTGCGTTGACTCCCCATCTGATGAGGCCCTTCCCGATGAGGACCCTCACCCCAGACCAGAGGGTCTTCAACTACAGGCTGTCCAGAGCCCGAAGAGTGGTGGAGAACACCTTTGGCATCCTGGCCAGCCGCTTCCGCCTGTTCTTGACGGCTATTAACTTGGCGGAATACAAACTGAACCACATAGTTCTTGCCTGTTGCATATTGCACAACTTTTTAAAACGACACAACAGCAACTACGTGGTGCCCGTTGGCCCAGATGTGGAGGGCCCTCCAAATGCTGACCTCACAGCCCTTCAAGCGGCACGTCCAGGCTTGCCCCCTCTAAATGCCCGCGCGGTCCGCGAGCAATATATGGACTACTTTGTGGGTAGGGGGGCCATTGCTCTGCCTGACGATGTGTGAGAGGCATTTTTTTAAAAATATATTTTTTAAACCAACCTATGATTTCTTGTCATTTCCGTATTATTGCTTATTTGACCTTGAAATTTTTTCCCTTTAGCTTAGACAGTGGGAATGCACTTTCTGGGCAAAAAGAGGTAACAGTCTCTTCTTCACAAAAAGAATCTTCTCATGTTGTGCGTTTGATACCTAATCTTTGGTCTAGAGAAGGTTTGTACTGCATAACTGACACCCAAAATACTCCTTTTCATCACCATGACAGAAATGTGTGTATTACTAAAAATGGTGTGCTACGTGTTTTCGTACAAATCACTGTGGGTGTCATTTACATAAGTCAAATCCACTATGCACTACAAATGCAGTGCAAAAGTGCCCTGGAAAAGAAACTTGCAGTGCAAACTGGACTTGCCTTTAGTAAATAACACCCATTGCCCCCAAATCCTTTACATTTGACATACATAATGCTTTTTTGTTTTTAAATAAGGAAGCCACACATTTAGAAAATTAAAAAAGTTTACTTGTAACACATTCACAAGTGCGTTTACAAACTTCTTGCCAAAACTGACAACATCTTGGTTATTTACAACATTGTTTACAAACATTCCGCATTTGGAAAAACCAGGCATGGAGCAAAACAGAACCTAGGAACTAGGAAAGTTCAACTTTCTAAAGTGAAGACAAGATCAGACATGACTATATGTTCAAAGTGTGTTTGATCTTGCCTTCATCACATGGGGGGTCACCCCTGGAAAGTGGAAATTTAGAACATGCACACAATTTGGGTCTGAAAATGGTCATTAGATGGTAAAACACATGCCTCGAATCTTCAAAAGTGCCATTTTCCATCATGGGGATGAATGGACGTTTTTTGGGGGTGCAACCCCTTCACCACAACCACCTTAGTAGTTCGTAAAGTGGTTGCACCCCCAAAAAAACGTTGTCATTCATCCACCATGATGGGAGCTAGCACATGTGGACACAATGTGTGCATGTTCCAAATTTCACACAGTTCTTAAGTTGCAAATGTGTTCCGAAGCAGCCACAAATGTGTGTTAATTACTTGGTGCATTTTCAGATTTTTCCTAAAACATCAATGATGTTCTTCAATTTTTGTTGAACACCATTGATGTTTTGCTTTATGTCATCTAGATCTCGATTGCAGACCATTATCTCCCCGATGAGTACGTGGGCACTCTCTGTGGTAAAGTGCGATTTTTCTTCCACAACATCCACGTCACCTAAAAACAACCAAAAAAAAAAAAGGGTCTTGGAAATGAGGCAGCCATACATTGATTAGCTTACCAGTAGCTGTGTTCTCCCACACTCACCTGTTGTGGTGACAAGTTCTCCAATTTCTATGATCTCTCCTTCCTCCTCCTCCTCCTCTGCTTCTGGTCTTTCCCCTTCTTTGGGAGGTGTTGGTTTTGGGGTTTCCTCAGATGTCCCGAGTTTTCGCTCCACTATGAGAATGTACAAAAGGAAGATTTAGCAACACAATCTATTGAGGGCAGAAATAGGAAATGACAAACATTGCTTGAAAGTGAGGGTCAATATTTTTGGTTGTCCAGTTACAAATGACACCAACATGAATGTAGTCACTTTGTAAAGGTCATAAACGTATAGCTTTTTGGTCGACGTTTGGGTGATGGAGACCCCCCTCTAGTATCCACTGGAGCACATGTGTGGAAAAGCCTAATAAAAAGTGGGTTTGGGTGTCCCAGCACTAGTGCTCTAGAGTTCAGATGGGTAAACAGCTACTGGGTGACCTCTCCTTTACATTGAATAAATTGGCTTGACATTCTTGATGACATTTCTAGAGAGAACAAACTTCCTTTCCCCAAAAAAACACCAAACCTCGTATTATAAGTGGCCGAACGATCGAGGTTGAGTACGATCGAATGGACACACACACGAACATGACAGTGGCAGAAAGATCGAGGTTGAGTACGATCAAATGCACAGACGAACCTGAAAGTGGCCATTTTGGAATGTACAACTTTGTAAAAATACAAACACATGGAGCAGTATGCAAGCAAGAAATCAAACACACAACACAACTACTTACTTTTTTGAAGAACTCGCTTGATCTTTCTGTACTGATCGGCCTCCCTCAGTTTCAGGTCTGACCAGCGTTTCCTCAGTTGCTCCTTGGATCGTTGTACCCCAAAATGATTGTACAGCCTCTTTACAACTTTAGACATGATCTTGGCCTTGTGGACATTGGGGTTGAGGTAAGGCCCATACTTCCCATCATAGTCGCTCCTCTTTAATATGTCCACCATCTCCAACATTTCTCCAAATTACATATTGGAGGCCTTGAATTTCAGGCTCCGGGATCGGGACGTTTCTGCCTCCGGCCTTTCCTCGCCCTCCTCCTCGTTGCTGCAATATTTCGGGCGCACCTGCTGTGTCCCCGCCATGTGCTCTCCCCACTGCGCCGTAAAGAGAAGGGGTGGGGAATAGACGAGAAAGATCGTCAGGGGCGGGCGGAGTTTGATGCATGCGCACTGTATATAAAACGTCACACGCCTGTGTCGTAGCCACGATCTGTGAGACGAGGGGAGAGAAAGCTCACGCATGAGACGATCGCTATAACGAAGGTACAATTTGACGTTGGTACATAACTAGCCTAGACTGATTAGACCTTGAGGCTTCTTTATGGAGAAGATTAGGAGAGTTTAGCCTGACATAATTTATAGTGTTTTGTGTGGTGTTGTGTCTTGCAGAGATTATGAAGGGATTCAACGACGTGAGTTTTCTCCCCCTGTTCATTGAGAAATACAGGGAAATTCCCCTTTTATGGCAGGCCAAACACCCCCATTACAGCATCAAACCAAAGAGGTACGCAGCCCTGCTGGAACTTGTGGAATTTGTAAAGCCAAGGTTCCCCACGGCAACTGTTGGTGATTTAAGAAAGAAAATTGGCAGCCTGAGGAGTGCGTATATCAGGGAGCGCAAGAAGGTCCTGAAGTCCCAAGAATCTGGAGCTGCAGCAGATGAGGTCTATGTCCCCAAGCTCTGGTACTATGACAGTCTCCATTTTCTCAAAGACCAGACTGATGTCAAGGAGCCACTCTCGCCTCCTCCTTCCACGCTTCCTTGCGCGCAGGCCACCCCTGATGAGGCTTCCGAGGAGCAACCTGGGCCTTCCAGTCTGGAAGATGTGGAGGAGCCCAGCTTGAGCCAGGTATAGTAGTTTGGGAACCATTTTTGTGAAAAGGGAATGATGTTCACTTAATTCAGGATCCCCAATTGCTTAGTTCCTAACGTGTTTGACATATCAACAGACAGTAGTGTTGGAGACATTTGGGGCAAGAATATAAACTGCAGGGCTGAGAATTGTATGGTTTTCTATTTGTAACCATTTTGCAACAGTCAATAGATGAAAATTGTGTGTGTTTGATGAACAAATAACTGAAACTATGTCCCTTTTTCATACACAGGAAGACCTCAGCCAGGAGGTGGCTGTGGAATGTGGCAGTCAGGAGGAGGCAGGGGTTAGTGGCAGCCAAGAGGTGGGTAGTGGCAGCCAACAGGGGGGTAGGCCTCGGAGCCTGACTGACTCCCAAATCCCTCCCCTCCGCCCTCCCTACAAAAGGGCGAGAAGGGGGGGTGAGGCGGGAGAGTCAGCGCTCCGGATGATCAGAGAGGCTTCAGCCTCCCTACATGCCACACCGACCGACGAGGAGGCCTTTGGCTCCGTGGTTGTCACGAAAATGATGGGTATGGAGGCGGGGCAACGCAACATGTGTGAGGGGGTCATCCTCAAGGTCCTAAATAAGGGTATGGCTGGGGAGATGACCCCACTCACACGTTTGCCATAGTGACCATGCTCCGCCTCCTCCTCCTCCTTCTGCCACCCCACCAGCAACACAGCCACAGCGTGCAAGGAAGCGTGGAAGGAAGACCTGAGAGTGACGACCTGGATTCAGTCTGGTCTGAGAGAAGATGGAGCCTCTCGTAGTACCAGAGCCTGGGGACCTAGATGGCATCTGCTGCAGTTCCGGATGTTTTGGACTTCAGGACCAGATAGCACTCCCCTTAAGATACGTACTCCTCAGGCCCCCAATTTTCGAAGCTTGAAAAATGATGGTTGCCGTGGGGGTCCAAGGCTTTGCAAATTCCCCAAGTTTCTTCATCGCTGCGTTCCTCTTTGGTTTGTTGCTGAGACCTAAATAAAGGTATTTTTGATTTGAGATTATCATTGCCTATGTGTTTTACTTTTCTACAATGACAGTTTATTTGTGAGTAGGCAGGTACATTTCACAAATAATAAAGTATAATTAACAAGGGGCACCAACAACCAACAAACTCCTAGTAAATTTAAGCAACAAATACAAATGTTAATAATGTTGTTTTGCTAAGTTGAGACACACAACCCCCCTCAAAAAAAAAAAAAAAAACATCTCCTTAAAATATGTATTCCAAAAAATAAAAAAGAGAGAAATCATCCAAAAAATATAACAAAAGATTCTTTTACGATCTGAGTAAAAATAAACATGGAGTGTAGAAATCCTGAAAACTAATAAAGAACTAAGTTTGGGAGAAGTGCGGGTGAATAGGAGCAGCTAAAACATGTCATTCTTCTTGCATTGTAAAGAAAAAGAGAATGCGCTGCATTAAAGACATTTTAACATTGCAGCGTGACGAAATTGCTGTGTCGATTAGGAAAGGTAGTTTTACCTGACCGAGCGCTTCCGTCACAGAATTTCTTCTGAGCATGCGTAGCACTTTGTCCGTCGGACTACGCTACACACGATCGGATTTGGTGTGATCGGACCTTGTTGTCAAAAAATCTATCTGTCAGAGGTACTCACCCGGGCCGATATGCTGAGAGCTGCTCCCCTTGCGACTAAGCGCACGATGCCTCTGGAGTGGGTACAGAGGACACCGGGCTCAAAGATGCACGGGTTGCCAGCAGGAGTGTAGCAGGTGGTGTGCAGTAGCGTCGTAGACCAGGAGAGGCTGAAGCTGCACTGGGAGTAGACACCTGGCAGGGTTGTGATCAGGTAGAGGTTGCAGAGGTACCAACACGTATACTGAAGGAGGACCCTCGGGAGCATAAGAGAACTGCAAGTCCTGAACACTGAGCGGGAGATAGTCCAGCAAGCAGGCCGAGGGTCAAACACAGGCAACCAGGCAGTAGAAGTATCCAAAGGCAAGCCGGGGGTCAAACACAGGTAAGTAACTCAGAGAATGTCCAGGAGGCAAGCCGGGGGTCAAGCACAGGTAATCAAGCAGTAGAGGTGTCCAGAAGGCAAGCCAGGGGTCAAACACAGGTAAGTAACTCAGAGAATGTCCAGTAGGCAAGCCGGGGGTCAAGCACAGGTAATCAGGCAGTAGAGGTGTCCAAAAAGGCAAGCCGAGGGTCAAACACAGGTAAGTAACTCAGAGGAAGTCCAGTAGGCAGGCCGAGGGTCAAACACAGGTAATCAGGCAGAGAGGTATCCAGGAAGCAGGCCAGAGGTCAAACACAGGTAATCAACTCACGGAAGGACCGGTAGACAGGCCGAGGGTCAAGCACAGGTAATCAAGCAGTAGAGGAATCCAGGAAGCAAGCCAGGGGTTCAAACACAGGTAGTAGCGGTAGCGGTAGTCAGGAGGATTCGGGTCGGCACTGGTAGTCAGGTAGATGCAGGGTACAGGGTACAGGATACAGGATACAGGATACAGGACTGGAGACAGGACTCAGAAGAGACAACAAACCAGCAATTTGGAAGCGGACAGGGAAGGCCTTTTATAGGCCAGGTAACTGGTCAGGTGGGATACCCGGACGAGTGCGCATGCGCACTCGTCTTCCGTCAGCGCCGCGCACAGTGGTGAGGCGTACTGGCTGGGTTGTGACAGATACCCGAGAGCCGCGGACCCGCGCATGCGCACCTGTTACCCGGCGTACCTGTAAACCTCGTTGCGCCGCTCTACCGCGCGTGCGCAGCCCTGGAACCCGGCGGAGAGACCTGGTATTTCCCTGACAGTGCCCCCTCCTAAGGGCAGCCTCCGGATGCCCACTTCAGGATGTCTTTGGTGATATTCCCGGATTAAGCGGGGGGCATGAATGTTTTCGGATGGCTCCCAGGAGCAGTCTTCTGGGGGATACCCCTTCCATTTAACAAGATATTGGACCTGCCCTCTTCTTCTTCGGAGATCCAGAATTTTCTCAACCTCGAATTCTTCCTCTCCTTGGATGGTGATGGGAGGAGGAAGTGGCGTTTGCCTATCAGGGAAAGAATTAGCAATTATGGGTTTCAGCAAAGAGGCATGAAAAACTGGGTGAATCCTATAGGAACTGGGGAGATCTAGTTCAAAGGCCACTGGGTTAATCACCCTCTTGACCTCAAAGGGGCCGATGAACCTGGGACCCAATTTCCGAGAAGGACAAGGGAGTTTTAAATTAGCGGTTGATAACCAAACTTTCTCACCAATCTGGAAAGGCGGACATTCCTTCCTGCCCCGGTTGTATTGTACCTCATAACCCTTCTGTGCTTCCTTCATGGCCTGTTGGATCCGGGTGAAGTTGTCTTGGATACTTTTGACTAGGTCCTGTGCAGCTGGAGTAGGGACGTCTGGAATGGAATCTGGAAGAAAAGAAGGGTGATAACCGTAGTTTGCCCAGAAGGGCGTCTGATTAATGGCAGAATGCAAAGAATTATTGTAGGCAAACTCCGCGTAGGGTAGTAAGCCTGACCAGTCATCTTGGGAGTAAGAGCAAAAACACCTCAGGTATTGCTCGAGGGTTTGATTCGTGCGTTCAGTTTGACCGTTGGATTGGGGGTGATATGCTGAAGACATGGAAGTCCTGATTTCAAGGGATTTGCATAGATCTCTCCAGAACCTAGAGGTGAACTGTACCCCTCGGTCCGAGGTGATGTTAGCTGGAACTCCGTGTAACCTTATAATTTCCCTGATGAAGATGTCAGTAGTAGCGGAAGCCGAGGGAGTACCTTTCATGGGTAGGAAGTGAGCCTAAGCCTGAGGATCTTTGAGAGACGGTCAATGACAACCAGAATCGTGGTGAAGGAATCTGAAGGGGGTAAATCCACGATGAAGTCCATGGAAATCTCCTTCCATGGACGTTCCGGGACAGATAGTGGACGTAACAGACCCCAGGATTTAGTGTTGGACCCCTTGTTCCTTTGACAAATGTTGCAAGAGAGAACGTATTCCTGACAGTCTTTTCTCCAGCCCGGCCACCAGTAAGATCGACCTACCAAGTCCACTGTTTTCTGTACTCCAAAATGGCCGGACATCTTGTGGTCATGAAGGGTCTGCAGAACTTGGAGTCTGACAGGAGGAGGGACAAAGATTCGGGCATGGGCCCAGAGTAGATCCTGCTTCCTTTCAAGAAAAGGTAATGTGGGAGAAGAGAACTGGTTGGAAGCCTGTTTGAGGGCTGTGGTTAAGTCAGGCTGAATGGTATGGAGAAAATTGTGGGCGGACAGGATAGTAGCAGGTTCTTTCGAGGATTCAGTGTCCAGAAACATACGGGATAAGGCATCCGCCTTGCCATTCTTGGAGCCAGGACGGTAAGTGATGTGGAAATTAAATCGGGAGAAGAACAAGGCCCAGCGGGCCTGTCTGGGTCTAAGGCGTTTTGCAGCCCTGAGGTACTCCAAATTGCGGTGGTCAGTGAAGATGAGGATGGGTTGGGAAGCTCCTTCAAGCAGGTATCTCCATTCCTCGAGAGCGAATTTAATCGCAAGTAATTCCCGGTCGCCTACATCATAATTCTTTTTAGGGGGACTTAGTTTTCGGGAGGAAAAGGCGACTGGGTGAAGGAGGGCCTTTGGGCCACTTCTCTGCGATAGGATTGCTCCTAAAGCAGAGTCTGAAGCGTCCACCTCTAGGACGTAAGGGAGTTCGGGGTCAGGGTGCTGTAAGATGGGTGCAGAGGAAAAGAGTTCCTTGAGCTTCTCAAAAGCGCTCTGCGCTTGGGGAGTCCACTGGAACTTAACTTGCTGGCGAGTCAGTTGGGTGATTGGGGACACAATGGCAGAAAATCCCTGAATGAACCGTCTATAAAAGTTGGCAAAGCCGATAAAACATTGGACTGACCTCTTGTCCGTGGGAGCAGGCCAATCCTGGATGGCCTTCACTTTTTGGGGATCCATCAGTACTCCTCCGGTGGTTATGATGAAGCCCAGGAACTGGATGGTATCAGTCTCGAACTCGCATTTCTCTCCTTTGACGTAGAGCCCGTGTTTGCGGAGGATGAGAAGAACTTTCCGGACATGTTGACGATGGGCTTCTAGGGAATCGGAGAAAATCAAGATATCATCAAGATATACAATGAGGAAGTTATCCAAATACTCACGAAAAATGTCATTGACAAGGTGCTGGAAGGTAGCTGGGGCATTACAAAGTCCAAACGGCATGACCAGGTACTCAAAATGTCCGAATCTGGACCTAAAAGCCGTCTTCCATTCATCCCCAGAGCGTATTCTAACTAAATTGTAGGCCCCACGAAGATCCAGCTTGGTAAACACTTTGGCAGTCCTGAGCCGTTGAAAAAGTTCGGGAATAAGCGGAAGTGGGTACCTGTTCCTGATAGTAATTTTATTGAGTTCCCTGTAATCTACACAGGGTCTGAGGGAACCGTCTTTTTTTTCAACAAAGAAGATCCCAGCCCCTGCTGGCGAAGAAGATGGTTGGATGAACCCTTTGGCAAGATTCTCGTCGATATATACCCGTAGGGCTTCAAGCTCAGTTTCAGACAAAGGGAAAATCCTTCCGAAGGGGATCTCAGCCCCTGGTAGGAGATCAATCGGACAATCGTATGAGCGATGAGGGGGAAGAACTTCGGCCTTTTTTTCATCGAAGATGTCCATAAAGTCTTGGTAGGGTGTTGGGACGTGTTGCAGGTCCTTGGCACTGGGTTGCAAGGCAAGATGGGTGAGAGGTACTGCGGGTTGATCCGGAAGGCAGTGCTGCAAGCAGTAAGAGGAGGAGAACTCCACTTCCTTGTTGACCCAGTCAATCCGAGGGTTGTGAGCCAGTAGCCAGGGGTACCCCAGAATGATGGGGAACATGGGAGAATGGATAATGTCAAAACGTAAGAGTTCCTGATGACCTGATTTGGTGCAGGTCAGGATGGGAGCGGTTTCCTGGGTAACCGGTCCCGAGCAGGGTGGAGAGCCATCAGCTAGCTGGATCTGAAGAGGTTGTTTCTTGGTAGCTAAAGGGAGGTTCAGGTGTCGTGCCAGGGTCAGGTCCATGAAGCAACTGCAGGCTCCAGAGTCAAGGATGGCTCCCAACTGGAAAGACTCTCCCGCTACCTGTAGGGAGAGTGGAACAGACAGATGAAAATGCGGCACTTTAACAGAGTGTGAACTTGAGAGGGACCCAGAAGGACACTTACTGGGTCTTATGGGGCATTTCTGTAGGTAGTGCCCCGTGCCCCCACAGTAGAGGCAGAGGTTGGCTTGACGACGACGGAGCCTTTCTTCAGCAGATAGGGGGGACCGTGCCAGGCCCAGCTGCATGGGTTCCCCATGAGGAGGGGAGCGAGAGTTCCAAGAAAGAGAAGGTGCTGGAGGGACCCGGGGCATCGTCCAGGTGGGACGAGGGCTCTGCAGTCTCTCTGCTCGCCGTTCTCGTAGTCGACGGTCAAGTTTAATGACAAGTTGGCAGAGATCTGTGAAGGTACTTGGGATCTCTCCTCGAGCCAGTTCATCCTTTAATACCTCGGATAGCCCTAAACGGAATTGATATTTTAGGGCTGATTCGTTCCAGTCAGTATCGGCTGCCCATTTGCGGAAATCTACTACATAGTCCTCTACAGGTCTTCTCCCCTGGGATAGGGTATGCAGGGCTAGGTGAAGCAAACAGGAGTTTTTAAAAGAGCGAAATTTCCTTCGGTCCCCGGAAAAACGTTCTGGTGTGGGGACCCTGGGATCAGGATGGGACACATCATAGGCAGGGAGAGCACCTCCAGGTGTTGATAGAAGAGAGGAGGTGCTGGCTACCGGGGGTGACTGGTCCCCTTGGTTTGGGGATAAGGTCAGATGCTGAAGACGCCCCTCGATCTGGAAGTATCCATCCTGGAGGCGTTGTACAGCCTGGGTAAGGGTTGTCACCTGCTGGCATAAGGCCTCAAGGGGTGAACCAGCTCTGTCGGCCTCGGACATTGGCTGGTTTGTACTGTCAGAGGTACTCACCCGGGCCGATATGCTGAGAGCTGCTCCCCTTGCGACTAAGCGCACGATGCCTCTGGAGTGGGTACAGAGGACACCGGGCTCAAAGATGCACGGGTTGCCAGCAGGAGTGTAGCAGGTGGTGTGCAGTAGCGTCGTAGACCAGGAGAGGCTGAAGCTGCACTGGGAGTAGACACCTGGCAGGGTTGTGATCAGGTAGAGGTTGCAGAGGTACCAACACGTATACTGAAGGAGGACCCTCGGGAGCATAAGAGAACTGCAATTCCTGAACACTGAGCGGGAGATAGTCCAGCAAGCAGGCCGAGGGTCAAACACAGGCAACCAGGCAGTAGAAGTATCCAAAGGCAAGCCGGGGGTCAAACACAGGTAAGTAACTCAGAGAATGTCCAGGAGGCAAGCCGGGGGTCAAGCACAGGTAATCAAGCAGTAGAGGTGTCCAGAAGGCAAGCCAGGGGTCAAACACAGGTAAGTAACTCAGAGAATGTCCAGTAGGCAAGCCGGGGGTCAAGCACAGGTAATCAGGCAGTAGAGGTGTCCAAAAGGCAAGCCGAGGGTCAAACACAGGTAAGTAACTCAGAGGAAGTCCAGTAGGCAGGCCGAGGGTCAAACACAGGTAATCAGGCAGAGAGGTATCCAGGAAGCAGGCCAGAGGTCAAACACAGGTAATCAACTCACGGAAGGACCGGTAGACAGGCCGAGGGTCAAGCACAGGTAATCAAGCAGTAGAGGAATCCAGGAAGCAAGCCAGGGGTTCAAACACAGGTAGTAGCAGTAGCGGTAGTCAGGAGGATTCCGGGTCGGCACTGGTAGTCAGGTAGATGCAGGGTACAGGGTACAGGATACAGGATACAGGATACAGGACTGGAGACAGGACTCAGAAGAGACAACAAACCAGCAATTTGGAAGCGGACAGGGAAGGCCTTTTATAGGCCAGGTAACTGGTCAGGTGGGATACCCGGTCTTCCGTCAGCGCCGCGCACAGTGGTGAGGCGTACTGGCTGGGTTGTGACAGATACCCGAGAGCCGCGGACCCGCGCATGCGCACCTGTTACCCGGCGTACCTGTAAACCTCGTTGCGCCGCTCTACCGCGCGTGCGCAGCCCTGGAACCCGGCGGAGAGACCTGGTATTTCCCTGACACTATCCAGCAGGAGATAGGACTTTGTCCGTCGGACAAGCCGGGGGTCAAGCACAGGTAATCAAGCAGTAGAGGTGTCCAGAAGGCAAGCCAGGGGTCAAACACAGGTAAGTAACTCAGAGAATGTCCAGTAGGCAAGCCGGGGGTCAAGCACAGGTAATCAGGCAGTAGAGGTGTCCAAAAGGCAAGCCGAGGGTCAAACACAGGTAAGTAACTCAGAGGAAGTCCAGTAGGCAGGCCGAGGGTCAAACACAGGTAATCAGGCAGAGAGGTATCCAGGAAGCAGGCCAGAGGTCAAACACAGGTAATCAACTCACGGAAGGACCGGTAGACAGGCCGAGGGTCAAGCACAGGTAATCAAGCAGTAGAGGAATCCAGGAAGCAAGCCAGGGGTTCAAACACAGGTAGTAGCAGTAGCGGTAGTCAGGAGGATTCCGGGTCGGCACTGGTAGTCAGGTAGATGCAGGGTACAGGGTACAGGATACAGGATACAGGATACAGGACTGGAGACAGGACTCAGAAGAGACAACAAACCAGCAATTTGGAAGCGGACAGGGAAGGCCTTTTATAGGCCAGGTAACTGGTCAGGTGGGATACCCGGTCTTCCGTCAGCGCCGCGCACAGTGGTGAGGCGTACTGGCTGGGTTGTGACAGATACCCGAGAGCCGCGGACCCGCGCATGCGCACCTGTTACCCGGCGTACCTGTAAACCTCGTTGCGCCGCTCTACCGCGCGTGCGCAGCCCTGGAACCCGGCGGAGAGACCTGGTATTTCCCTGACACTATCCAGCAGGAGATAGGACTTTGTCCGTCGGACAATCCGACGTACACTGTCCGATGGTGCCTACACATGGTCGGATTTTTCGACAACATTGTCCGATCTGACAGAATCCATGCGAAAATCCGACCGTGTGTATGGGGCTTTAGACTTACCGATAATGGTATTTCTAGGAATCTCTCAGGACAGCAACCTAAGAGATGATTGGTTCCTCCCTCTATAGGAAACACAATTAAAACTATTCAAAATCCCTCCCATTCTCGTCCCTAAAGTTGAAAAAAGGGCCCAAAGGGAAAAAAATGTCTATAAAATTTAACATATAAAAAGGAAGGGTTGGAAATAGGCGTGCTGTCCTGGAAGATTCCTAGAAATACTGTTAGCAGTATGTTCAAATATGAATTCCTCCAATCAACTTCGAGGACAGAAACTTGAGAGGAAAAGCAAGTACCGTAATAAAAACAAGCCTACACCAGGGTGGGACCAGTGGCAATAGAACTTTACTATCAAATGCTAGGTCTTGTCATTAGGGAACTTCCACTCAACAGTACCTCAATATGACCAAATAGCTGCTCCGCAGATTTGCACCACTGTCGCTCTCACCTTGCTGCCCGCAAAGTAGGAAAGAATGCTGCTTAAATGGAGGTGCCTGCTATTCTTATTAATAATTATTATTATTATTATAGGTATAAACAGAGTATACAACAATGTACATAAGAATAAGCCCAAACAATTAAAATATCAATATTCACATGTCGATATACATATACGGTGTGTATAAAAAGTCTACACACCCCTGTTAAAAATGTTGGGTTTCTGTGATGTAAAAAAATGAGATAAAGATAAATCATTTCAGAACTTTTTCCACCTTTAGCTGTGTTCAGAATTAAGGAATCACATTCAAACTTGTGTTAAATAGGAGTCGTTACACACTGGCAATTATTTAAAGTGCCTCTGATTAACCCCAAATAAGGTTCAGCTGTTCTAGTAGGTCTTTCCTGACATTTTTTTAGTCGCATCCTACAGCAAAAGCCATGGTCCGCAGAGAGCTTCCAAAGCATAAGAGGGATCTCATTGTTAAAAGGTACCCGTCAGGAAACGGGTAAAAAATAATTTCCAAGGTATTAGATATACCATGGAACACAGTGAAGACAGTCATCATCAAGTGGAGAAAATATGGCACAGTGACATTAAAAAGAACTGGAGGCAACTCCAAAATTGATGAAAAGATGAGAAGAAAACTGGTCATGGAGGCTGCCAGGAGGCCTACAACAACATTAAAGGAGCTGAAGGAATATATGGAAAGTACTTGCTGTGTGGTACACGTGACAACACTCTCCCGTATTCTTCATATGTCTGGGCTATGTGGAAGAGTGGCAAGACTGAAGCCTTTTCATACCAAGAAAAAACATCCAAGCCAGGGAAAAGTTTGAAAAAACACATCTGAAGTCTCCCAAAAGCATGCAGGAAAATGTGTTATGGTCTGATGAAACCAAGGTTGAACTTTTTGGGCATAATTCCAAAAAATATGTTAGGCGCAAAAACAACACTGCACATCACCAAAAGAACATCATACCCACAGTGAAGAATGGTGGTGGCATTGTGCTTTTGGGCTGTTTTTCTTAAGCTGGAACAGGGGCCTTAGTTAAGGTAGAGGGAATTATGAACAGTTCCAAATACCAGTCAATATTAGCACAAAACCTTCAGGCTTCTGTCAGAAAGCTGAACATGAAGAGGAACTTCATCTTTCAGCATGACAATGACCCAAAGCATACATCCTAATCAACAAAGGAATGGCTTCACCAGAAGAAGATTAAAGTTTTGGAATAGCCCAGCCAGAGCCCAGACCTGAATCCGATTGAAAATCTGTGGGGTGATCTGAAGAGGGCTCTGCACAGGAGATGCCCTCGCAATCTGACAGATTTGGAGTGTTTATGCAAAGGAGAGTGGGCAAATATTGCCAAATCAAAATGTGCCATGCTGATAGACTCATACCCAAAAAGACTGAGTGCTGTAATAAAATCAAAAGGTGCTTCAACAAAGTTTTAGTTTAAGGGTGTGCACACTTATGCATCCATGTTATAATTTTTTTTTATTTTTACTTCCCTCCACCTAAAATATTTTAGTTTGTTGTTCAACTGAGTTGTAGAGTTTATAGGTCACAATAAGGCCTCTTTCACACGAGGCGGATCCGCTTCCATGGAGTCCGCCTCTGTCCCCTGGCTCAGCGGGAGATCTCTCCGTTGATCTCCGCTGAGCCGGCAGATGACAGGTCCCTCTCCGCTCGCTGAGCAGGGAGAGGCTTGTCGAGCGCCGCTGCTTGCTATGGAGAGATCGGATGAAAACGGACAGCATGTCCGTTTTCATCAGATCTCACCCAATCCAATAGCGATGGATCCGGACGTAGGGCCATCCGTCTGCTTTTGGCAGATCGGACCGGGTCGGATGTCAGCGGACATGTCACCGCTGACATCCGTCCCTCCATAGACCAGCATGGAGCGCCCGTTCAGGTCCGCCGTCAAAACTGACAAAAAGTTTTGAAATGATTTAGCTTTGTCTCATTTTTTTACATCACAGAAACCTGACATTTTAACAGGGGTGTGTAGAATTTTTATATCCACTGTAGGTCCAAAATATGGTCTAAAACCCATCCAAAAGGGAAGGGGCGAGAAGCGAAGAGAAAAAAAATGTCATCACATGCATTCTCTATGAAAAAGGATACTTACAAAAGGAAATACTCCCAAGTAGAGATTAATGCATGCTCCTAGGCTATGGGGAGGCACATAAGAGATGACCAACGAGGAACGACTGTCTCCTATGTACCTCCCCATAGCCTAAGAGCATGCAATACTTACAATACGCCAAACAGCACAGAGACAAGCCTCAAAACTTCTGGCACAAAGTCATTTGAAAATTTAGCTTTTTGGCCAAAACCATAAACGCTACATTTGGAGAGGAGTCAACAAGGCCTATGATGAAAGGTACACCATTCCTACTGTGAAACACAGAGGTAGATTGCCGATGTTTTGGGGATGTGTGAGCTACAAAGGCACAGGAAATTTGTTCAAAATTGATGGCAAGATGAATGCAGTATGTTATCAAAAAATACTGGAGGAACATTTGCATTCATCAGTCAGGAAGCTGCGCATGGGATGTACTTGGACATTCCAACATGACAATGATCCGAAACACAAGGCCAAGTCGACCTGTCATTGGCTACAGCAGAATAAAGTGAAGGTTCTGGAGTGGCCATCTCAGTCTCCTGACCTCAATATCATTGAGCCACTCTGGGGAGATCTCAAACGTGCAGTTCATGCAAGACAGCCCAAGAATTTACAGGAACTGGAGGCTTTTTGCTAAGAGGAATTGGCAGCTTTACCATCTGAAAAGATAAAGACCCTCATCCACAAATACCACAAAAGACTTCAAGCTGTCATTGATGTTAATGGGGGCAATGCACATTATTAACCACTACAATACTGTGCACTTTAGCCCCCTTCCTTCCCAGACCAATTTTCAGCTTTCAGCGCTCTTGCACTTTCAGTGACAATTGCGCGGTCATGCAATGCTGTAACCAAATTAATTTTTTATCATTTTGTTCGCACAAATGGAGCTTTAGTTTGGTGGTAGTTCGCGACTCCGACTCTTTATTTTTTGCGATATAAGCGAAAACAGCGGAAATTTTGAAAAAAAAACAATATTTTCTCCTTTCTTTTTTAAAAGAAATCCAATAAAATCACATTTTGTCATAAATTTAAGCCAAAATGTATTCTGCTACATGTTTTTAGTAAAAAAAAAAAATCCGTTAAGTGTATAATAATTGGTTCGCGTGATCACGGACATATGTACGCAAATGATCATGTACAGATGTGTGCAGGTGATCACGGACATATGTGTGCAGATAATCATTGGCACATGTTATTTTACTGGGACATATGTGAGGGACATGTGTTTTTATTATTTGGGGACATGTGTTTTTATTTGGGGACATGTGTGTTTACACTGTGGGGACACTACTGGTGATCAGTGAGTAAAAAGCTGTAAAAAAACAGCTAATACTCACTGATCACCAGCCGGCTGCAGCGATCCTCTCTCCTCTCCTCACTGACGACTTCCGTGTGAGGAGAGGAGAGCCGATTGCCTAGCAACCGGCTGTTTGTTTACATCACATGACGGCTGTGATCCGACACGGCCGTCATGTGATCACTCCTGATCACATGACGGCCGTGTCGGATCACAGCCGTCATGTGATGTAATCACCGAGCCCTCCTGCCGATCCGAGATGCGCCGTGTCCGGGTGACACGGCCGCATCGGGATCGCGCTGCTGCGCGGGCACGCGCGCGTGCGCGATCCCTCTACTTCTGAAGGACGTTCCGGAACGTCCTATCAGAAGTAGACGGCTCCCACCCGGCCGTATATGTACAGTGGCCGGGTGGGAAGTAGTTAAGAACCGGGGTATGTAAACTTTTGATCAGGGTCATTTTGGTTTTTTCTGTTGCCATTATGATTTAAAAAAAGAGTAAACACAGTTGATTGATAATAAATGGCTTCAGCCAAACACTAACCATGAGCGAAAGAAACGTTTTTTTGTTATCCTTCATATTCTCAGAAAAGTGGCCAAGAAATCATAAATTCTGTCAGGGTATGTAAACTTATGAGCACAACTGTATGTCCGGGCTTTGACTAAGCCACTACAAAACCTAAATTTAGCTTTGTTTGAACCATTTGGAGGTAGACTTGCTGTTGTGTTTAGGGTCATTATCCTGCTGCATAACCCAAGTGCACTTAAGGCCTGAGGTCACAAACTGATGGCCGGACATTCTCCTAAAGGATTTTCTGCTAGAGCTCAGAATTCATGGTTCCATCAATTAGACCCCTTTCACAGTGGCGCGTTTTGCAGGTGCTATAGCGTTAAAAATAGCGCCTGAAAACCGCCCTAAAAACAGCTGCTCCATTCACTCCAGTGTGAAAGTGCGGTGCGCTGGCAGGGCGTCAGAAAAAGTCCTGCCAGTAGCTTCTTTGGAGCGGTGAACTCACCGCTCCTCCCCATTGAAATCAATGGGGCATCGCTCCAGCTGTGTTTTGCGGGCGGATTTAACCCCTTTTCGTCCGCTAGCAGGGGTTAAACCCGCCCCGCTAGCGGCCGAATAGCGCCGCTAAAACGACAGTAAAGCGTCACTAAAAATAGCGCCCCTTTACCGCCAACGCAGGTGGCAGCACAGTGTGAAAGGGGTCTTATGGTAAGTCGTCCAGGTCCTGAAGCTGCAAAGCAGCCCCAGACCATCACGCTACCACCACCATGTCTGACTGTTGTCTGACCACGTAGAGGTGATCAAATACCACCAAAAGAAAGCTCTATTTGTTGGGAAAAAAAGATGTCAATTTTGTTTGGGTGTAGCGTCGCACAACCGTGCAATTGTCAGTTAAAGCGACGCAGTGCTGAATCGCAAAAAATGGCCTGGTCATTCAACAGCCAAATCCTCGAGGGCTGAAGTGGTTAAAGACTTGGCATAAAAATTACATTTTCAAGAGACTTACTATGCTACTTAGATTTTGGCCCCCTCTGTGCACCTACAGTAGGCTATGAAAATGTCTCACGTGGTATCCCCATACTCAGGAGACATAGCAGAATGTGTTGCTTAATTAATAAGATGTGTGACTATATGTCTCTGCAAATAAATGTTTATATATGTTATACAGTGTTTATAGGTGATACCTATGAATGATGGCCCAAGAATTATTGCTCTCACTCCAGTGTGCGCTGCAATACCTAATATGAGTGGCATTGTTGTGCACCCAACATGTGCTTTTTGCATTCGTAGGTGCAAACAAAAGTTTATTTTTTTTATTATTTTAACCACTTGACATCTGGCCATAGCCGAATGATGGCTTCGGCGCGGATGTCAATTCCCGGGAGGGCGTCATATGACGTCCTCCCCTTTCCTCGCTCCCTGTGCGCGCTTACGAGCGTGCAGCAGGGAGATTCTGTGTTGGCCGCGTCCCTCGGACACAGCCAATCACAGATCGCTGTAAACGGCCAATCACAGCGGCCGTTTAAAGCGCGATCGGCGTGTCCAATGGGAGATGATCTCATATGTAAACATATGAGATCATCTCTCAGTGCCGCTCTCCCTCCTCACACAGAGATAGCGTGTGAGGAGGGGAAGATGAATGGCTGCAGCGGCCTTAAGTGTAAAAAATAAATAAAAAATAAAAATAAAAACACGAATAAATGTGCCATCTGTCCCCACTGCCACCACTGCCATCTGTCACCACTGCCATCTGCCAGTGCCATCTGTCCCCAATGCCATCTGTCCCCAGTGCCATCTGCCAGTGCCATCTGTCCCCAGTGCCATCTGTCGTCAGTGCCATCTGTCCCCAGTGCCATTTGTCCCCAGTGCCACCTGTCCCCAGTGCCACCTGTCCCCAGTGCCACATGTCCTCAGTGCCACATAGTGCCATCTGTCATCAGTGCCATATCAGTGTCACGTGTCATCAGTGCCACATATTAGTGCCATCTGTCATCAGTGTCACGTATTAGTGCCATCTGTCATCAGTGCCACCTGTCAGTGTCACGTGCCATCTGTTATCAGTGTCACCTATGCCACGTATCAGTGCCATCTGTCATCAGTGTCACGTGTCATCAGTGCCACGTGATATCAGTGCCACGTATAAGTGCCATCTCTCATCAGTGCCACGTATAAGTGCCATCTCTCATCAGTGCCACATATTAGTGCCATCTGTCATCAGTGTCACGTGTCATCAGTGCCACGTATCAGTGCCATCTGTCATCAGTGCCAGGTCAGTGTCACGTGTCATTGTTCTGGTGCTCCAGGGCCTTCAAAAGTGTACTAGGCAGTCAACAAGTTAGATGTGTAATTTATGCTCCTAGAACACGTGATGGCGCTCCCTGCATGTTGGGCCTCTCTAAGTGGCCAGGCTGTGAAAAGTCCCACACATGTGGTATCGTAATACTCAGTAAGAGTAGCAGAATTTATTTTGGGGTGTCATTTGTGGTATTTACATGCCATGTGAGAGAAAGAACCTATTACAATGACAATTTTGTGGAAAAAAATAAAAACTAAAAAAATAATTCATTTTGCAAAGAATTGTGGGAAAAAAATGACAACATCAAAAAGCTCACCATGCCTCTTACTAAATACCTTGGAATGTCTACTTTCAAAAAAGGGGTCATTTGGGGGTTATTTGTACTTTCCTGGCTTGTTCGGGTCACAAGAAATGAGATAGGTCACCAGTGCATCAGGTGTGATCAATTTTGTATAATTTGCACCACAGTTTGTAGACTCTCTAACTTTCACAAAGACCAAATAATATCCACTAATTTGGGTTATTTTTACCAAAGATATGTAGCAGTATAAATTGTGGCAAAAATTTATGAAGAAAAATTAATAATTTCCTAAATTTTATCACAGAAACAAAGAATAATGCGTTTTTTTTTTTCAAAATTTTCAGTCTTTTTTCATTTATAGCGCAAAAAAAATAAAAAACCCAGAGGTGATCAAATACCACCAAAAGAAAGCTCTATTTGTGGGAAAAAAAGGACAGAAAATTCATTTGGGTACAGTGTTGCATGACTTAGTATTTGTCATTCAAAGTGTGAGAGCACCGAAAGCTGAAAATTGGTCTGGATAGGAGGGGGGTTTAAGTGCCCGGTAAGCAAGTGGTTAATAAACCTTACCTTTTTAAACTTTTTTTTTTAACCTAACTTTATTACTGACCACAATGTGATAGCATAGTACAGGTGACAGTTCTGTTTAGGGAGACATCAGGGTCCCTATTGTCACAATCCACAGAAGCCAATCGCCCATAGTTTGTGTTCAATCAGCTTTTTTCCTAGCCAGAGTGATTAAGGCCCCTACGGCTAAAACACATTGGGGGAACTGCTGGGTTTTTATAGAGGCGTGCATTTATTCTAAAGTGTCAAGAAATTTTGACCCGGGTAGTGTTCTGAAGTGCAACATATAAATTTGAAGGACTGAAGTAACACGTGAAGTATTAACAGCCCAACTCTTAATTTTGGACACAATCAGGGCTCAAGTCCTGCGGGAATGCATGGGAACGGAGTTCCTGTACTTTTTCCACAACAGGAACTCAGTTCCCGTTAGCAGCCGTGTCCTGCAAGACTTTGAAGTATGCGAGCTGTGTGTCAGGTGCTACACCAGCAGCTGCCGTCACAGCTTGCAATAGTAAGTGCCGCACACCTGACTATTCAGGCATTGCCAGTAGGGGGCCCCATGACAGCTTCCACTTCAATCTACCTGTCAATCACAGCTAGCTGACAGGTAGATCAGGTCCCTGCTGCTAAGAGATTGTATTTAGTCAGACCTCTCATGATGCCCTCCTCCCCTCCCCGCTGGCCCCTCCTGATTTTCGGTCTCCTCATCCCCCCCAGTCTCCTACATACTTGCTCTGTGTGTCCCACTGAATCCCCCCCTCCTCTATCTTCAGTGCCATATGATGAGAGAACCCAGAGGAGGAGCACAGCTATTCTGCTCACAGGACATGCAGGGAGAGAGGTGAGCTGAGGGAGGAACATCAGTTTGGGGTGGTAAGCTGAGCACAATACCTGGCAAAGTTTAATGCCAGGAGGGAAGTTTATGTGGAAATATGTGAAGGGTTGGAATAGCAGCGAGTGTGTGTTGGAGCCCTGCAGAGTTTGCAGCCCCCCAAGCTAACATACATCTCCTAAGCAGGAACACATCACTATCTCCCCAAGCATTCTGTCCAGATAATAATGTGCAGTTAATTTATGACCTTTCCGTTTAACCCTGTGTTATCCAAACTCTGTTCAATGAAAAGTGTAAACTCACCACATAAACACTCTATATACAAAATAACATTCCCCAATAAACATCAGAACATGATGTTCACATTTGCATGGAAGCACAATTGAATGAATGCTGATTATTCAGAGAATTATAACAGTTAAGCTTCATACACACAATACGAAAATTGGATGAAAAATACCACTTTTGAAGTGTTCGTGCATATGAGCGTATCATTTTTTTTTTTTGGTGTGCGGGTGGATCTTGGGTGGGAGTTCCCACACTTTTTTCCCCAGGACTTGACCCCTGGACACAATCATCAGATATTTGAATGCACTTAACCAACAGATACAGTATAACAAAATGTTAGTTTTCATTTTTTCCGGCTGAAAAAATTTTCAGCAAAGAAAATACCTGCTCATCTTGCCAGAAATACAGTGTCAATTCAACTTCATATGAGCTGAACTAAAAGCACAATTATTCTTAAAGGATAAGTTCACATTTAGTAACATGTTACTGGGTATTACCAGGGTGTAACATGTAGTTCATTGGTCTTCAAGGAGTTCAGGACCTGCCTCCCAATATGGGAGATATAGGCAGACAGTGACGTACTGAGAGTCTGCAGGAGTCTGGCATTGCACCTGTGGTCGGCTGATCATGGGTGCAATACTTGCAGGGGTGTCCAACCTTTTGACCTTTCTGGGCAGAACGGGAATTGCCTTGGGTCATACATAAAATGCGCAAACAAGAAGAATAGCTAATGAGCAGAAGAAAATCGGGGAGATAAGAAGTGAACAATCATTTTTTTTTGTAAGATTTTATTGTAAAAGTAAAATTTGACACTGTTTTTGATAAACTAACAAATCAATATCTGGTTTGATGGATGTAATAGCAATTCTTAATAAATTCTCAAGGTGCTCATCAGATATTTTGGATTTAATTTTGCCCTTTGTGTGCTTCATCCTTAAAAATAGTTGCTCACAAATATAGGTGCTGCTAAAAACTGATGACATGAATAAGGTGTGATTGGGAAGAGTGGGATATTTTTCTTTGGGAAAATAACATTTATAAAAGTCCAGTAAAGAGATACAGTCCATTTTTTCTTTGGGTGCATGTGTTCGCCAAGTGTTAATGCATTTTTACACAAAATTTCCCCCCAAAAAACATTTCGAAGTAGGTTTCCGATTCTGTGTTGGGCTGCATTCATAGCTATGGTGGGCAACGGGTTGGAAACCCCTGCTTCATAGTCTCCCTCTTAAGAAAAAAAAAAATAGTAAATGCAAATTTTTTGCCTGCAAAAGGTGAACTTAGCCTTTAACTGCTTTTAAGTTGTTTTCTGTAAACTACTTATTCCCTCTCTTAAATAGGGCTTATTTTCCTTCACTTCCTTTTCTAGAGAGGCTAGAGGAAGTGACAGCAAATCTCTCCAAATGAGGGAAAATCCTCTCTTAGGCTAGGTTCACACTAGTCAAAGCTCTTACAAGCAATCTGTGACGGATCACTGTCAGTTGTTCAGGAGATCCTGCCACCTCCTGAATGTTTTTATTTTTTCTGTTGAACAGCAGTGCATAATGTGGCCAATGCGCTGCAACCGAGAGCCAAGCATTTTGCTTGCTGTTGCAGCACGGAGACAGTGGGGTTTATTTACTAAAGCTGAAGAGTGCAAAATCAGGTCTCACTTCTGCAGAGAAACCAATCAGCTTCCATGTTTTATTGCCAAAGCTTAATTGAACAAGCTGAGGTTAGAAGCTGATTGGTTTCTCTGCAGAAGTGAGACTGATTTTGCACTCTTCAGCTTTAGTAAATAAACCCCATTGACTTTAAATTGTGACAGGTGGGGCCATCTGTCAACTCGACATATTGCATAAAATTTGCTGCGGCATAAAGCATCACGGCCACAGCATATGAATAGCCTTCTTCAGCTGTTTAGCTTTTAGGTGAGGGGGCAGGGGGCAGTAAAACCACAGCTCAGCCACCCATGTGAAAGAGACCTTAGACAGCTGTCACCAGAGCAGGTGTTTCCATTGAAAGCTTTTCCTCACCTAGTTCTGGTGACAACTGTAAAAATTTCAGATTTTGCATCATTTTCTGTCCAGATAAAAATGGTCACAGGACAAATACAAGGGGAGAATCCTCCCAATTGAGGCACAGACAGCAATAACAAGTGGACAGGTGGTCTAACCCTTTTCTTTCCTACTCAATCCAAAATTAAAAGAAAATGCATCCCCTTTTGTATAGTATTCAGTTCCTGGTGGGACAAAATACATGTGGTACTTTGTCCCATCTTCCTAGATGCCCTGTAACACCAGCTGCAATGTCGGACAGGGTGCCCTCTCCCTCAGTCCCTGGCTGCCCGAAACTACAGCTAGCAAGGAGACAGCTGCTTTGCTAGTGAGCAACTGTCTCCGGCTTTCAGCACATGTCCAAGGCAACTACGGGCAAGAGCAATGCCGAGAAAGGTGAGGTGTGTCAGTCATCCCTCCCTCTGCATTCCACATGCCGGTATTTGCCTCTGGCACTTCTTTAATTTTTATAAGAAAAATAATCCTTAAGTTTTAGGAAGCATGGATGTTCAGTATGGATGCAATTCCTCTCTTCTTTTCTATTTGATATTCCTTACCAGTTCTGAAAATCTGGTTTGGGATAAGCTGGTAGTACTGCAAATTTTGTCTTCCCTGGATAATCTAGATCGTGATTGCAAGGCTTTTACATTTGGTTTGGGATAAACTGAAGGAGCAGGAGCCACAAAGCCTGAATCAGTCTTCTGTGGATGAACCAGAAAGCATCAGTAAAGGTTACTATATACAAGTTGTAGATTTACTCTCACTTTTTGCCTGGTAAGACGTTATCATTAGGGCATAAGCTGAGGATACATCTCTAAACCCCCATTCACTCCTGAGCCTTCTGTTGTGCAATTCTTGAAGCACAACAATGCTCAAGATGAAAAATCCCATGATTTTGATGCACCCGTTAACACCTGAGAGCTGAGTCGCTTGATGCCTGTCACAGAAAGCTCAAAAGGTGCATGAGCTTCTTCAAGGCATTTTGGCCCTTAATGCATTGGTGGGGAAATGTGTGTTTTTACACTTGATTTTGCAAATTGTAGAAGTTATGCATGCAAGTATGCAAAAAAAAAAATTAAAAATTCTGAATTACCTGGATACTCTTGCACTAAGCGTGAATGGGGAAATACAGAGCCCTGGTTCACAGTAAAAAACAGACATGAGTTCTAATCCTTCCCCACTTTATCTAAAACTAGAAAAACTTTTTTGATTTGACACACACTTAGCATTAAACAAAAAAACTGAAACTTTATATAGTGCAGCTTATCAATGCTTACATTTGCGGGATGCATTCGTTTTCTTTTTTTCGGTTCATTTCCTTTATTTAACCTTTGATATAGACAGTAACACACTTCCTGTCTTATGCCACGTACACACGATCGGACATTCCAGCAGACTTGGTCCGGCAGACTATCCGACGGACTTTGCAGTGGAGGTCCGACGGACTTTCCAAACGAGCGGACTTGCGCACACACGAACGGACTTTCCGGCGGACTAGGTCCGACGGACTTCCCGACTGACTTCCCGACGGAAGTCCGACAGAATTTCCAAATGAATGGACTTGCCCACACATGGACTAAAGTCCGTTCATTTTGAACGTGACTCCAGGTACGACGGGACTAGAGAAGGAAGTCAATCTCAGCGATTTCATCGCCTGGTATGGATTTTAAGGGTAACCCCCTTTGCCGAAAAAATGGCGTGGGGGTCCCCCCAAAGTTCATACCAGACCCTTATCCAAGCATGCAGCCCAGACGGTCAGGAAAGGGGGTGGGGACGAGCGAGCACCCCCCCTCCTGAACCGTACCAGGCCGTATGCCCTCAACATGGGGGGGGTGGGTGCTTTGGGGGAAGGAGGGTGCCCTGCGGCCCCCCCACCCCAAAGTACCTTGTCCCCATGTTTATGAGGACAAGGGCCTCTTCCCAACAACCCTGGCTGCTGGTTGTCGGGGTCTGCGGGCGGGGGTGCTTATCGGAATCTGGGAGACCCTTTTAATAAGGGGGGCCCCAGATCCCGACCCCCACCATATGCGAATGAGTATGGGGTACCCCTACCCATTCACCTGAGGGAAAAAAGTGTCAAATAAAAAAACACACTAGACAGGATTTTAAAGTAATTCATTAGTTAGCTCCGGGGGTCTTCTTCCGACTTTCTCCTGCTTTCCGGTTCTTCTCCGCGCTCTCCGTTATCTTCTCCCGCTCTCCGGTTCTTCTTCCGAGCTCCTCCACTATCTTCTTCCAGCTCTTTTACTAGCGGTGGCCCGGTCTTCTTCTTCCCTCTTCTGTTCTTCCGATGTTGACACAACGCTCTCTCCCGCTGTAATGCTGTGCTGGGGTGACCCCGCCCATTATGACGGCAAGGTCCCAGCATGCCCCGGGCGGTGACATCATAAGGGGCGGGGTCGCCGAGTGACATCACCCGGTGACCCCGCCCCATGCCTATATAAGTGGTCGTGCACGCTGTACACAGTATTACAGTGGGAGAGAGCGTTGTCAACATCGGAAGAACAGAAGACGGAAGAAGAAGAAGACCGGGCCACCGCTAGTAAAAGATATGGAAAAAGATAGCGGAGGAGCCCGGCAGAAGAACCAGAGAAGATACCGGAGAGCGCAGAGAAGAACCGGAGACCGGGAGAAGAGGCCGGAGAAATTCGGAAGAAGACCCCCCCGGAGCTGACTAATAAATTACTTTAAAATCCTGTCTAGTGTGTTTTTTTATTGACACTTTTTTCCCTGGGGTACGATGTACGGCCTGGTACGGTTCAGGGGGGGGGGAACACTCGCTCATCCCCACCCCCTTTCCTGACCGGCCGGGCTGCGTGCTTGGATAAGGGTCTGGTATGGACTTTGGGGGGACATAGGGGGTTTCCCTTAAATTCCATACCATAAGAGACATTGTCGCCTATCTCTCGTGCTCGCTGCAATGGGAAAATGTGTTTTTCCTATTGCAGTGAGCGCGAGATGTACAGTACCCTCGCGGGCAGGTGCTGTAGCAGCCGTTGCATCGTAGTCAGTCCGTCGGACCAACATACAGACGAGCGGACTTTCCGATAGGAACTGGGTCCGGCGAACTTTTGGCAGGAAGATTTAAAACGTGTTTTATTTCTAGGTCCGTCTGACTTTTGGGAAGAAAAAGTCCGCTGGAGCCCACACACGATCGGAACGTGCGACGGATTCCGGTCCGCCGAACCAAGTCTGCCGGAAAGTCTGATCGTGTGTACGGGGCATTAGTGTGTCTCCACTCCACTGGAGGAGCAAAAAAAGAGTCACCTTTGGGCAGCAGCATTTGACTGAGAGCTGAACGCTAGCTAACACTTTTTTAAGGGGTTGTAAACCCTGTTACACCACTTGTACCTAGAGGTAAGAATATAATAAGGCTTATCTCTAGGTACTGTAAATATCTTCTAAACCTGCACTGTTCAGGAGCTATTTACCATATACGTTTGCACCGACGTCATCGGCGCATGTGCACTGAAAAAACGTCTCTCTTGTGCCATTTCTTCAGTAGCGTGCCATGACCGATGCATACTAGCTCATTATGCCTTTGTCTTACAGGGTTTTGTTTTTGTTTTCTAGACTTTTTTTTCTAGAAAAATAACAAACTTACTTGATGGATCAACAGGTGAAGGAAAAAAATGTCTAAAAAAACAGCCATTGGTAAGCTACATACTGTATATGCTTTTGGATTTAAGTCTTTTGCTGACAATTTGTTCTTATGTTTTTGTGCCTACATAGTTAAAACTTATTTTAGACCCTAGTATCACCTAAAAACCTGAAAACTTTATACATATCTCCCAACTTTCTGAGATGGGAACAAGGGACACCTATTAGCAAAAGTATGTAGGCATAGGACACATCCCCTGTCATGCACCCCTTAACCACTTAACAACCAGCCCATACCCGAATGACGGCTACAAGGCGGTTGCTTAACTCTGGGAGGGCGTACTATGACGTCCTCCCAGAATTCCCGAGAACATTCGTGACGCGGCCGTTTACCACGTGGTCGCTCCGTCAAATGACGGACCATTTCACTTGTAAACAAACCGGCGTCATGTCATGACTCCTCTCTCCTCTCTGTGTGCCGATTGGTACATTGTGAGTGGAGAGATCGGTGGCAGCAGCGATGTGGGCGGGATCTGTAGTGCCCACAGCGCTGCTCTGTGCAGTCACATCCACCGATCGATCCATCCATGCTCAGCCATCCCTCCATACTCTGCAATACCCAGCGATACCATGCAATACCCAGCCATACCATGCGATACCCAGCCATACCATGCGATACCCAGCCATACCATGCGATACCCATCCATACCCTGCGATACCCATCCATACCCTGCGATACCCAACCATACCCTGCGATACCCAACCATACCCTGCGATACCCAGCCATACCCTGCCATACTCAGCCATACCCTGCCATACTCAGCCATACCCTGCCATACTCAGCCATACCCTGCCATACTCAGCCATACCCTGCCATACTCTGCCATGCTCGGCTGTAGTCTCACACATGTGGTATTGCCGTACTCAGGAGGAGTAGGAGAATCTATTTTGGGGTGTCATTTTTTTTTGTAAATAACGTTTTATTCAAGAAATGTGCAGTACAAATAAATCAAGCAAACAGAGTAAAGAGTGTGGCGTGTGCTTTCGCTCATGGATTGGGGTGTCATTTTTGTTATGTACATGCTATGTTAGGAAATATTGTATAAATGGACAACTTTGTGTTAAAAAAAATAAAATAATGTGTTTTAACCACTTCCCGCCTGCCGGCCGTCATATGACGTCCCTGACTTTGTGCGGGGATATCTGAATGATACCTACAGCTACAGGCATCATTCAGATATCAGCTTTTTCAGCCAGCGATTCCCTACACCATAAGAACAATCATAACGGCTGTTCCGCTGCTTGATCGTTCTTACGGGAGGCGAGAGGGGACATCCCCCTCCTCCCGCCATCCTCCGGTGCTTCTACCGACTCGCCGATACGATCAAAGCCAGGATCGTTTTTTTATTTTTTTTATTTCAGGCTTTACAGCCTAGAGGTGAGTTGTGGGGTCTTAATAGCCCCCATATCTCACTGTAAAGAGGACCTGTCATGCCATATTCCTATTACAAGGGATGTTTACATTCCTTGTAATAGGAATAAAAGTGATCAAAAAAATTATTTTTGGGAAAAAAGTGTCAAACTACAATAAATAAAGTAAAATGAACAATAAAAAAAAAAAAAAAAAGCGCCCCTATCCCCGTGTGCTCGCATGCAGAAGCGAACGCATACGTAAGTCCCGCCCACATATGAAAACGGTGTTCAAACCACACATGTGAGGTATTGCTGCGAACGTTAGAGCAAGAACAATAATTTTGGCCCTAGACCTCCTCTGTAACTCAAAACATGTAACTAGTAAAAAAAATTTAAGCGTCGCCTATGGGGATTTTTAAGTAGCGAAGTTTGGCGCCATTCCACGAGCATGTGCAAATTTGAAGGGTGACATGTTAGGTATCTATTTACTCTGCGTAACTTCATCTTTCACATTATGCAAAAACATTGGGCTAACTTTACTATTTAGTTTTTTGTAAAGCACAAAACATTTTTTTTTCCAAAAAAAAACGCGTTCGAATAATTGCTGCGCAAGTACCGCGCAAGATAAAAAGTTGCAACGACCGCCATTGTATTCTCTAGGGTCTTTGCTAAAAAAAACATATATAATGTTTTGGGGTTCTATGTAATTTTCTAGCAAATAAATGATGATTTTTACATGTAGGAGAGAAATGTCAGAATTGTCCTGGGTGCTCCAGGACGCCTGATGGTGCTCCCTGCATGTTGGGCCTCTGTATGTGGCCACGCTGTGTAAAAGTCTCACACATGTGGTATCGCCGTACTCAGGAGTAATAGCAGAATGTGTTTTGGGGTGTAATTTATGGTATGCATATGCTGTGTGTGAGAAATAACCTGCTAATATGACAATTTTGTTAAAAAAAAATTTTTTAAAAAGGAAACAAAAATCTTGATTTTTTCAAAGAATTGTGGGAACAAATTACAACTTCAAAAAACTCACCATGCCTCTTTCTACATACTTTGGAATGTCTTCTTTCCAAAAAGGGGTCATTTGGGGGGTATTTGTACTTTTATGGCATGTTAGGGTCTCAAGAAATGAGATAGGCTATCAGTACTTCAGGTGTGATCAATTTTCAGATATTGACACCATAGCTTGTGGACTCTATAACTTTCACGAAGACCAAATAATATACCCCAATTTCTACTTATTTTTACTAAAGATATGTAGCAGTATAAATTTTGGCAAAAATTTATCAAGAAAAATTTACAAATTTGCTACATTTTATAATAGAAACGAAGAAAAATCGACTGTATCACTCGGCCCCTCCCCCCGGTGTGCCGCGTCATTGATTTGATTGACAGCAGCGGGAGCCAATGGCTGCGCTGCTATCAATCATCCAATGAATCATGCAGCCTGTTCACGACGTGGGACTTTCGGCGGCTCAGGTAAGTAAACGGGGGGGGCTGCTAATCGTCTGATGTTTTTTCACCTTAATGCATAGAATGTAAAAATATAAAAAAAATATAAAAGATAAGTAAATAGATACCTAACATGTCAAGTCTTAGGCTGCATTTCTATGGATGTTTAGTCACCACTGCACCAGCTATGTGAACAGTGAAAGCTAATCATTAAGGATGGGCTCAGGCGTGTTCGCAACTCCACATGCCCACGCCCATCAGGAAGCTGACACTGTGCAGCGCTAAACACAGGCAGTGAGACATTTCCTGATTCGCGGCTGCACAGATCAGGAAATGTGTCACTATCTGTGATTAGCGCTGCGCAGTGTCAGCTTCCTGGCGCGCGCAGGCACGTGGAGTTGCGAACACGCCTGAGCCAATCCTCACTAATCATCCACAGAGGAAAATGCAGAAGCACAGATTAGAGCCAGAGGCTCTAATAGGCTTTACAATAGGGTGAGCTCGGGGCACAGAAAATGCGAATGGCGCCCACCCCGAGGTGTTACAATAGCGAATGAATATTTGCTATTTTAACACTAATCCTCCTCCTGGCCAATCAGGAAGCGGGTCATGAGACCCGTCACCCGATTGGCTGATAGGACAGGCAATCCTATTGGACGCCTAGGAGGCCGCACGGCCGCAGCTATGGAGGAAAGAACACAGGATGCCTGTCACCTAGATGGGGTAAGACAGTGGGCAGGCGGGCAGGCTGGGGGGGGTTTGATGTTCCGCCGGGGGGTATGCTGCCTGGGACATGGCCATCCTGGGAAAACTTTGTAAAAAGCGTGACTGTCCCGGCAAATCCAGGACAGTTGGCAAGTACTGTATGATATAATGCAAGATTTTCATGCTGTTTCAATGCACCTGGGGCCCCAGGGGTGCCGAAGCATTAAGAGAGCCCTGCCAGCATGCATGTCAAATTTTGGGTCTGTGCATCTGCTTCCACTTCTATGGGCTGCCTGCACTGCTGCTGAGGTGGCTTCACACACAGCAGACAGCAGCTCACATCAGAGGACGGGTCTGAGGAAGCCCTAAATAGTTATGTGTTATATGAAGGGATATGACCATACCTCCACATCTAACAATGCTACATCAATGGAGGCCAGTTCTGTCAGGGAAGGTGGGTACAGTATGCAATCATAGGAGAAAAACACAGCATTATCATACATAGCATACAGCACAGCTACATGTTATTATTTTATATACAACTCTATTGCGGTTGTGCAGTCTACATGACCTCATTTCATTTAGTTTAGGCAGAAAAAATACCAAAATGCCTCTTAATAACACACTCACCTCTATTCCTTGACTTGTGCTCTATTACTGACTGAAATGCTCCCAATGACTCAAAGGGAGTCCACATGACATTACACTGCACACACCTCCTCGCCGGTCCATAGCACTCTTTCGTTTCTGATTTTCCTCTGGAAAACAGATCCCCATAACGCCTGAGCTGTCACAGTGCGATACTCAGACAGTTAAATGGGAGGCCCGATCCTCAGCTTGTGGGCGGAACTTAATGGTAACCACGCCCGCTTCTCAAACTCCAGTACGGCAGAACGGGAGGTTTGGTTTCGGTTTCGTTTCTTCGCTTCTTTTTCCTAAATAGCTGAAGACACTGCAGTGTAGCGTTTGTCTAAGGCGCATGCGTGCCTTAGGTCCTTATCTGACTCTCAGCACGCTCTGCATTTTATTACAGACTGGTGCCTGAAAAAGAACTGCTTAGTTGTAAAGGCTTGTTTACACTTGCTGTTTCGGGGATAGTAAACATGCACGGATGAGTTGTGTTTTTCCACACCCCAAAAGTGGAACTATGGTTGCCACTTTTTCTTCAAGCCCAAAGCCCTTCGAACCCAAAAGCTTTTAGCGTTGCATGGAATTATTTTTATTTTTTTCAGAATACACTATAGATTGTAACAGACCTGGGACACCTTTGGGCGCTCCAAAAAGAATAGTACCCCTGACCCTCCTGTTGGGACCTGTTCTGAGCCACATTCCTGTCTAAATATTGTGTCTGGGTTAACCCGGACACATGATTCAAAACTCAAACTTTCCAGGTGAATCCCAGACAGATGGCAACCCTAGTCATCACCATTATGGCACATGCACAGATGCGCCTATGGGCTCTGTTTGGCGTTGAGTCTTGGCAAGGCATAGGCAAAGATGATTTTCCACACATATGCTAAGACAGGGAAGTTTTCAATCCCCCCCCCCTCCCCCCCCTGTAGTAATCTGTGTAAGAAAACCCACACGTGCGACATTGACTGGAAAACTGGCTTTCTCAGAACTCGAGCCCTGTGGCACAAGTGCACTCACATAGGGGGCAGGGAGAAATTCTTGCCTAGGTGAGAATTGTGAAAGAGTGGCTTTGCATTACAAAGTACTTTATAAAAAAAATAGCATATATTCTCTAATTGTAAGAGGAGGAGGCAGGGCAGCACAACATGCCCTTTAGGATAAAGATCCAATTTAGCTGCATAAGACGACCGGGCACGGTTATACACATACCTCAGCTGTGATGCTTTGCTTCACAGCAAACGTTACCCCCTCCCCCCGCTTTGACAGGCATTACCAACATTGAACACCACTAATTCAAGTGGATAGGGCTGACCTTTGAATCGTGTGCAATGCACAGAGGTGCTGGTTTTACAGGATTAACTAGTTGCAGACTTTGGGTGTGCTACACATACCAAAACAGGTATGTGTAGCACATCCAGTCTCTCAGCCTTGATTCTGGGACCCCCCCCAGTATCCCGTAATTGTTAACTGTGATAATTCAAAGCCGGTGTTCTATCGAATAGTGCCCTCTGTCGAAAAATTACCACTCCGGCCTGCGCATGCACAGTGCGGAACGGCACAACAGCTGATTTCCTGATTAGTGGTTGTGACGGCGTGAAGATGCATGCGCAGATCGTAGGAGCAAAATAGCAGTCTGACAGTGTTTATAAACACCACTGCTTCAGACACATTATACAAAGATACAAAATGACATATTGCTACATTTTTATTATTCTGCTCATTTATCTGCAGATCAAAGGAATGCACTTATATCTGCAGACATGTCAGTTAAAACAACCTAACACCAGCATCAAAAAAAAAAAAAGTTTACTGTAATCAACCCAAACTAACTCCTGAAGCTGGATACACACTATGCAATTTTCTTTAGATTTTCTCCTTTAGATTTACCAAAACCATATAATTTGAGGTCAAACCTAAACACTTTAAATTTGTATGCAATCAGGCAGGCCCTTGCACTATATAGTTGAAGGTAGATCTAAAGGAAATTGAACAACAAAAGTTGTATGGCGTTTATTCAGCTTCATGCCCCGTACACACGTTCCGATTATCGGACGACAAAAGTCGCTTTCGGACAGATCGTTCGATAATCTGATCGTTAGTTCGCAGCTTTCGACAGCCGATCACGACAGTCTGTCCAACCAAATCCGAAGGGACAAACAGGAAAACTTTGGTCGGACGACAGCCCATCGTACGACAATAGTGTAATCAGTACAGTATGCGTCCGATAATAGTCGTTCAACAAACACAGCGCATGCTCGGAAACACGAAAATAAACCAGAAGGACACAGAGGTCACACGTATTTGACATCATTGAAAATACGTAGCTACGCACAGCGGAAGATTTTTCAAGAATCGTACGACAAAAATCTTACACACATTTTGCACTGTTGTAATCTTAGTTGTATGCAACAAAATGTGAACAATCTGTCGTACGATAATCGGAACGTGTGTACGGGGCATTAGCCTCCTTCTCTCTTCAACTATTTTACTGCTGATTTTTTTGTTTGTTTCTATCTTATTAACTATTAATATTTAAACTTTTTTTTGTTTGGTAATATTTTTACACATTTAACATATATTTACCTATTTCCCATTTAAAAAAAGCACAACATTTTTAAAACAAAACACTTTATTTAATTTGTAAATAATGTAGCAATGCTTTGTTCCAGAATCATACATTTAGCGTAATTTCAAACAGGATAAATTACAGAATAAAAATGTGCACATTTTATGTGCAGTAGCACAGTCTATTTTTAAACTAACACTGCTCAAAAAAAAAAAGTTAGTTGTGTTGCGTTTTATTGTCCAAGGTTTGCGAAAAAAATAATTGTTGGAAAACAATATCATGAAAAGAGAGCCTTGTTTGTCCTTACAAAATTACCTTGTTATCTTTAGCAATGACAAAGATATCGCTGAATAAACAGACCCATAGCAGAAATATAAAAATTTGAATTTGTAAAAACCTTGGGAGCTGCTATGCTAATGCAGAGAAGTTGCCGGTGTACTTTAATTTTCTGTCCCCCATCAGAAAGTGTCTGCTGTGTACTGCGCATGCGCAGTACACAGGACAACCAGATTCCGAAAATTGCCGAAGATGAACGGCGCCTGCGCCGTGAGTCCACTTTCAAGCCCCACCATTCAAGTGGACATAGAGTTAGAATAAAAAAGAGCCGAGCGCAGCGAGGCCGTGCCCGAAGCGTTGCGAGCGAAGCGAGCCCGCGAGGGGCCCTCTAAGTTTGTGTAGCCCTATGTCCACTTGGATGGTGGGGCTTACACCTCGACTCACGGCGCAGGCGCCGTTCATCTTCGGAGATTTTCTGAAGATCCTCCTGCTCCGTACTGCGCATGCGCAGTACACAGCGGACACTTGATGATAGCCGGACTATTCGTAACAGAACACCGGCACTACCCACACTTCCTAAACATGTGACCAATCAAGATATATCAAAATTAGTGCAGCGCTAAATGAATCATAAGAATATCCACTTAGGATATAAAGTGCAATGGTATATACAATTATAAATTAAAGTGCAATGTGCAAAAGTTCTCCACACAGTATCCTCATATGAATCAAAGTGCAATATGCACAAATCTTTTCCACAGCGTCCTTATATAAATCAATCGATAATGAAAGTCTGTAATTTTTTTGAATAATGTTTGAATAATGTTAACAGTTAAATGAAACGGTCCCTCCACACTCATCCACCTCTGTGTACAGTATACTCTCAAAATCCTTGTGCTCCCTCCACCGGTTGTGCCCTCACCTTATAGGCTATATAAATGTGCCTTTGAGAATAATCAATCCTCTGGAGTGCCCCTTCTGATATTCCTCCTTCTTATAAAATGTCAATGAGCTCAGGTCACATCTATCACCTTTTAGTATAATGCCTCCTTATTGTTCCCCGTGAACTACAATCTCATCGACCACATGCAAAGAAATCAGATCTTGCAATAGTGCTTTATGGTTTTAAAATGTATTCAAAATCGTCATAGAACAAATATACACTCACATTTAAAATTAAGTAATCAGGCCTGTGTACGTTACATGTGCCAACAGTGTTCGGACAAATGTATCACCTTTCAACTGACTCTCCGGCCCCGGCCATCAGTGCTCCCTCCGTCCATTACACACTGAATATCCCTTCCTGGTTCCACGTTCGTCAGCCTCTCAGGTCCCTCCATATTTAAAATCATCATATAACAAATATAACTTATATCCAGAAATATAAAAATTGCTCTGGTCCATAAGAAGTGAACAGGTGAGAGAGGTGAGAGGTTTTTTCCTTCAGATTTACCAAAACCATATAATATGAGGTCAAACCTTAATGCCGCGTACACACGATCGGACATTCCGACAATGAAATTCTGGAATTTATTTCCGACGGATGTTGGCTCAAACTTGTCTTGCATACACACGGTTGCACAAATGTCGTCGGAAATTCCAATTGTCAAGAACGCACTGACGTACAACACGTACGACGGCACTATAAAGAAGAAGCTCAATAGCCAGTGCGCCACCCTTTGGGCTCCTTCTGCTAATCTTGTGTTTATCTCGTGTTAGTAGAAGTTTGGTGAGAGACGATTCGCGCTTTTCAGCCTCGTGCTTTTCAGATCGTTACTGCTCTTCAGTTTGTGCTTGTGGGTTTGTATCTGGTTTTCAGTGTGTATTTTTATATTACGTATTTGATTTTCAGTGCGTTCTTGATCGCTTTTTCTGAATTTCAGCTCGCTCTTCTCATGCCTTTCTGATTTTCAGTGCGTTCTGTTAGTTCGTTCTGACCAGCCGACCGTTTTGAAGCCATGTTGCGGGTACATACTCATCATAGAGTTTGTGCTGTGCAGGGGCTTGGTGTTGGGGTTCTTACTTTGACCCAAGCCCAGTCCATGAACAGGGGGAGGAGGAGTTCATGGAAGAAGAATTGGGTGCTCCAGCGTGACCAATTCTCGCACATGCCTTTGTTGTGGGAGATCCGTGAGAATAATCCTGATGATTTCAGGAATTATCTCCGGATGACGGACCCCGTTTTTCACCATCTGTTGGCTTTGCTGTCCCCTTATATTACGAAGCAGGACACCTGCATGCAGCAAGCCATCGCTCCAGAGCAGAGGCTAGTTGCCACCTTGCGGTACTTGGCGACGGGGAGAAGTCTGCAGGACATCAAGTTCTCGACAGGCATCTCCCCTCTGGGGGATCATTATTCCAGAGACCTGTTCTGCCATCATATAGGTCCCGCAGAAGGACTATATTAAGGTAAGATTTCTCCTTTAACATCACATTTTATGTATTTCAATAAATTTGTATTTTAAACTGAAAAATATTTCCTTTGATTTACTGCTTGTGTTTCTTTTAGCTGTCTCCTAGGTTATCCAATGGGCTTTTTTTTTTTTTTTTGGCCATTTTCTTCAATAGTGCAAATGTAATTTCTTTGATACATGAGGTGACAATCTCTTCTTCAGTTAACTATTATGTTGTGGGTCTGCTACACTCACACCTTGTTTTTGTTGTTAATGTGATGCATTAATGATAAAAATATTCATAATTTTCAGCACCATGAATACATTTTTTGGAGTGACGAAAATGGCCTGATTGGTGCAAATTATAAAGCACTGTGGGTGTTATTTACTAAAGGCAAATCCACTTTGCACTACAAGTGCACGGAAAGTGCACTTGTAGTGCAAAGTGGATTTGCCTTTAGTAAATAACCCCCATTGCTACTGTAAATACCAACTTTAGCAAAAACTGCTATTGAGCATTGAAAGAAGAAGCCACACATTGTTGAGTAGAACAATTTTTATTCTGTGCACATTCACATGTGCGTTTAGAAAAGGGTTTTTGAACAAACCAACATATTTTTTGAATACAATTTTTTTTTGGACAGTAGACATATCCTTTTTTTGTGGTAAACAGGCATATTTTTAAAACCATAAAACAATACACAACTCAGGAACTTACAAAGTCCAACTTTGATAAATTGAAGGCAATATCAGACATTAGTATGTCCAAACTGTGTTGATATTGCCTTCATCAGATGGGATGATTCCACCCCTGTGAAAGCCACATTTTGAAGATGCACACAAATTGTGAGTCAAAAATTGGGATTTCCCTCCTGATCCCATGCCTCAGGTCAACGTGTGCTAGCTCCTATCATGGGGGATCAATGGACGTGTTTCGGGGGGCCAACCCATTCCTCTCAGCTACTTTAGTTGCGAGGAAGGGGTTGCACCAACAAAACGCGTACATTGATATCCCGTGATGGCAGATAGCACATGTTGACACACTGTGTGCATCTTCAAAATTTGTATTTCAACATTTTTTAGAAAAGTTAGAAAAATAAAAACAATTACAAAAATTTTGGTGTGTTTTTAGATTCTGCCTAAAAGATCAGTGATGTTTTTGAGTCTTTTTTCCACATCATTGATGTCTTCCTTGATCTTCTGTAAATCCCGATTGCACACCATGATCTCCCCGATGAGGATCTATGCACTTGTGAAATGTGTTTCTTCCACAACATCCACATCACCTAAAATAAAAAAAAAACACACCATGTATTATAAATATGCAGGCATCCATCTATTACCTGAAGCTGTGGTCTCAGACACTCACCTGTTGTGGTCACTATTTCACCCAAATCATAAACCTCTCCTTCCTCCACATACTGAGGTTGTGGTTTTGGGATTTCCCCTTCTTTAGGAGGTTGTGGGTCCCTGGTGTCCTATGATGTCCCGAGTCTTTTCTCCCCTATGTGAATAAAAAAAAGTTATACTTGGCACACAGATATTTGAGGGCAGAAATAGGAATATGAAATGTTGCTTGGAAGTGACGTACAATTTTTGGCAGAGTTCCAAGCTGAAGACATGATTATTTCCCTTACAAAGGCTAGAATACTTACCTGTTTTGGTAAAGTTTCACAGATGGAGACACCCCTAGTATCCACTGGAGCACCTGTGTGGGACACCCTAAAAAGTTTGTTCTGGTGTCCTACACTAGTGCTCCTGCATCCAGATGTGTAAACAGCTGCTGAGTGTCCTCTCCTTACACTGAATCAAGTTTGCATTTCATTCTAGTTACCATCTAGACAACAATGTACTAAACTTCTTTGAATACAAATAAGCCTGAACAAATGTAGTTAATCTGCATCTGCCAAAAACATTGTATTAGTGAGTGAACGAACAATGTTTACTACGAACGATTACTGTGCCCACGAACCTGAAACTTGCCATTTTAAACTGTACAACAGTAAAGAAAAGCACATGGAGCAGCACGAATGTAATAATAATAATAGGGACACACGACAAAATACTTACTTTTTTGCAGCACTCTCTTGATTCTTCTGTACTGATCCTTCTCCCTCAATTTGAGGCCTGACCATCGTTTCCTCAGTTGATCCTAGTTACCCCAAAATTCCTGTGCAGACTTTTCACAACTTTAGCCATAATCTTGGCCTTTCTCACATTTAGGTTTGGGTAAGGTCCATGCTTCCCATCATAGTTGGCCCTCTTTAAGATGTCCACCATCTCTACAAAGGACATATTTGAGGCCTTAAATCTCCTCCGGGATCGGGACGTCTGTGGCTCCGGGCTTTCGTCGCTGCTGCTGCTGTCTTCATGCACCTGTTCTTTCTCCGCCATATGCTCTCCCACTGTGCCGAGAAAGAGAAGGAGCGGGGAATATACTATAAAGAAGGTCAGGGGTGGCGGAGTGTATATAAAGCGGAACAAGCGTGCGTGCGTACATACTATCTGTGAGCGGAGGAAGAAGTAGTGGAAGCACCGATTGTTCTAACGAAGGTACAATTTTAACTTGGGGCATCAGTGGCCTATACTGCTAGATTGAGGCCTATATTGGGACAAGATTATGCGAGTTTTGTCTGACATTAGGGTTTGTCTTGTGTTGTGTCTTGCAGATAAAATGGATCGATTCAACAATCATGATTTCCTCCCCCAATTCATTGATTTGTACAGAGAGCTGCCCTGTCTGTGGCAGACAAAACACCCCTTTTATATAAATCGACTAAAGAGGAAGGCAGCACTGGATATGCTGGAATTTGTGAAGCCGCAGATCCCCACAGCAGACATCAACTATTTGAAGTGCAAAATTGGTGGCATGAGGAGCACATATATTAGGGAGTGCAAGAAGGTCCAGGATTCCATGAGATCAGGAGCAGCAGCAGATGACGTTTATGTCCCCAGGCTGTGGTACTACGACAGACTGCGATTTCTGTCAGAACAGACTGAAATCAGGCAATCACTCTCAACCCTTCCTTCCACCCCAGCTGAGGCTTCCGACGTCCAACCTGGGCCTTCCACCCAGGAAGAAGATGTGGAGGAGCCCAGCTTGAGTCAGGTATAGCATTGTTCAACATATTTCTCAAAATTGTGTGTAATTGATGAACAATAACCTAAAAACATGTCCCTGTTTCATACACAGGAAAGCCTCAGCCAGGAAGAGGCTGTGGAAAGTGGCAGCCAGGAGGTGGCAGGGGGTAAGTGGCAGCCAGGAGGTGGCCGGGCCCAGTAGCCTGACCGAATCCCAGGTCCCTCGCCTCCACCTTCAACAAAAAAGGCCCAGGAAGGGGAGGAGCGTGGAGGAGTCAGCACTTGGGTTAACTCGGCAGGCTTCTGTGGCCCTCAGAACCCCCCCCCCCAGTCATCTTAAGGCCTATGCCTGCATGGCTGCCAACAAAATGCAGGAAATGGGGGTGGGCCAACGCCTCTTTTGTGAGGAAGTGATATATATGGACTTAAATAAGGGGTTGAGGCGTGAACTCACAAGCAAAACCCACCTGTGTGAGTTGAACCATCCTCCTCCACCTCCTGCCACAACTCCAACACCAGAGACACACAGCCTGGAAGCAAGTGTGGAAGGAAGTGTGTAAGGAAGACAAGAGAGTGATGGCCTGGGTTCGGTCTGGTCTGGCAAAAGACGCAGGCTGTTGTAAGACCACAGCCTAGGAACATATATTTCACCTGCTGCTGTTCCTGATCTCTCGGAGTCCTGGACAGGATTGTGCTCCCTATTAAATGAACTCCTCAGGCTCCCAATTTTGCATGTCAAATAGTTGATGTGTGCCCTGGGGTACAAAGGCTTCGCTAATTTCACCAGTTTATCCAGCGCTGCCTTCCTCTTTATTTTGTTATGACCCCTAATAAATGTATATTTTTTTTCTTAAATCATTGGCTAAATGTTATAATTAAAAAAGGACAGTTTATGAGTAGGCAGGTACATTTCAAAAATACAATGTCAAATTAACACTAACACCAACCAATCTCTTTGAGGTTAAAAAATACAAGATAATAATGGTGTTGTGGTAAGTTGACACACAAAACGAGAAAAAATATTATGGAGATCACTAGAAAAAAAAAACAGGAGATCTTAATTTTTTTAAAAAAAGGAGATCACTATAAACAAAAATTATAAACATTATTCTGGAGATCTGGTGAAAAAATTTAAAAGATTATTCATGAGATCACAAGAAATAATAAAGAAATCAGTTTGTCAGAACACTGTGTGAATATCAGCGGCAAAAAAACTTCATAATTCTAGCATTATAAAGAACAAGAGAATGCGCTGCATTTAAAGATTTAAAAATGTGCAGCGTGACAAATGTCCTATCTCCATTACGAATGCTAGTTTTACCAGACCGAGCGCTTCCATCTCGTACTTGATTCAGAGCATGCGTGGAATTGTGTGCATCGGAATTGTATACACATGCTCGGAATTTACGACAACGGATCCGACAAAAAATTTCCAATGGAGCCTACACATGGTCAGATTTTCCGACAACATGCTCCCATCGAACATTTGTTGTCGGAAATTCCGACCGCGTGTACACGGCATAAGAGTTTCAATTTGTATGCAATCAGGCAGGCCCCTGCACTACATGGTTTTGGTAAATTTAAAGGAAACCAGACAACTAAAGTTGTATAGTGTGTATGGGGTCTAAAGCCTTGTACACACGGTACGATTGTTGGCCAACCGAGCGTCTGATTTTTGTCAAAAGGGTGTGTGCCAAGATCTTGTCTTGCATACTCGGTCGACAACACAAACATGTACTGTGTGATGTACTACGAGGAATTTCAGCTCTTGAGTGCCACCCTTTGGACCCCTTCTCCTAATTTTGTGTTTGGTGAGCATTGATTCCGAGCATGCGTGTTTGTATTTTCGAAATTTTGTGCGACAGATTTGTGTACTAACCATACGAAAATCTGACATCCAACCGCTGTCCGCCGAAAATTTACTTACCTGTCATCCAACATTTGGCGGAAAATTGGACAACAATTGTCAAAAAAACTAAAAGTACTAATGGTAAGATTTTAGGACAACAGTCTGTCAACAGACAATCCCCTGCCAACAATCGTACTATGTGTATGAGGCTTTAGACTAGTGAGTCTTTAGGAAAGACAAGTGTGGTCAGTGACGCATTTAGCATGTATTCCCTTCCCCCTTCATATGTCAAATAAATTTTTTTGTTGTAATCATGAAATTAAAGTATATGTAAACCTTCACCTTGTAAGGCTGGATTCGCTGTGCACCGGGACACCACATGTAATTTGGATAGAAATTAAGCTGCATTCCTCTCCAAATCACATGTGATGTCTGTGCGGGGCACATAGGTGTGCACAGCCTATTACATTAGGATGTGCACCCCAAAGCTCAAACACATGCAAGTGTATATATACTGACGGTGTCAATAGGGCAATGGATGGTGTCAGTAGGGCAATGGATGGTGTCAGTAGTTTTTATTATTTTATTTTTTATTATTTTTCATAATTTTTTTATTTTTATTATTTCTTTACAGATTTTTTAGGAGCCAGTCATGGGACTTTGCTGAAATATCAGGGGTTTAAATTGGGGGAATCTGTGCCACATGGGGTGATTAGCATCGCATTTTAGCACATTATGAAATACTTACCTTAAAACTAAGCATTCCAGCGGCGCGCTGACAGCGATAAGAGGGCATCCATCTCCTTCCCCAGTCTTTCTTCTGGGTTCACGGACTTCAGCTGTGTGAGTGGCTGGAGCCACAATAACGCCACTCTCAGGCATACGCGCGGGTGCCCTCAGTTACGGCACAGTGCTCTGAAGGTCCGGCATGGTATGCTGGACCTCCGGAGAGCATGCCCCGGTGATGTCACCGGCTGCATCCAGGGTGAATATCTCCTAAGAGGTGCACGTGGACTTTACTACCGCTTTAACCAATTTCTAGCCATACCGGATATTGCACTTCATTATACACAGCAATATTAGTCAATGCTGCAGCCTGCCTTTAAGGCTCCATGCATATTGGAGCTCATAAACGGCCATTTTTTTGGAGTTTGGGTGTTTTTTTTTTAAAAGCCCATAAACTCCACTCTATGTTATCCTATGTGTCCACATGGATGTTGTTGGACGTTTATCAGCAGTGGAGTTTATGGGCTGTTTTCTGAACGCCATAAAATCTCGTTCAGGAGCAGTACTGGTAACGCCAGACACCAGTAAAAGGTGTTAAACAAAGGTTAAGCCTCGTTCAGCGTTTCTCTGCCTCTATTCAAAATCAATGGTTCCCTATGGGAGCCCATTGATTTGAATACAAGTCGCACCAGAAGTGGGATCATCATCATGCAGTGTGACTTGTGTGCTGAGGAGGAAGGGGAACCCCCCGCCAAAATGAAAAAAAAAATTGGCGTGTGGTTCCCCCCCCTCGGACGATACCAGACCCTTGGGTCTGGTATGGATTTTAAGGGGAACCCCCTTCGCCAAAAAAAACATACCAGACCCTTATCCGAGCACGCAGCCCGGCCGGTCAGGAAAGGGGGTGGGGACGAGTGAGCGCCCCCCCCCTCCTGAACTGTATTAGGCCGCATGCCCTCAACATGGGAGGGTAGGTGCTTCGGGGCAGGGGGGCCCTGCATCCCCCCACCCCAAAGCACCTTGTCCCCATGTTGATGAGGACAAGGGACCTTCGCGACAACCCTGGCCGTTGGTTGTCGGGGTCTGAGGGCATGGGGGCTTATCGGAATCTGGAAGCCCCCTTTAATAAGGGGGCCCCCAGATTCTGGCCCCCCACCCTATGTGAATGAGTATGGGGTACATTGTACCTCTACCCATTCACCTAGGAAAAAAAGCATAAAAAATAAATCACGCTACACAGGTTTTTAAAATAATTTATTAGGCAGCTCCGGGGGTCTTCTTCTGACTTCAGGGGTCTCTTCCTTCTCCGCGCCCTCCGGTTCTTCTGCAGCTATCCGGTATCTTCTGCCCGCTCTTTTACTAGCGTTGGCCTGGTCTTCTCCATCGTCTGCTTCCCTCTTCTCTTCTTCCGATGTTGACATAACGCTCTCTCCCGCTGCAATGCAGTGTGCGCGGTGAGCAACGACTTATATTGGCACGGTGCGTCACCACCTGGCAACTCCTCCCTCTTTATTTGGGAGTTGAAGGGTATTAAGGCTAATTCGTGATATACCTCCTTTCCAAACAAATTCTCTAAATAAGATGTCAATCTTATGGAACCATTTTTTGTAGATCCATACTGGGGAGTTGTGAAGGACATATAGAAGCTGTGGCAGGAATATAATTTTAATTAAATTGCAGCGACCTGCTGCAGAAAGAGGGAGTTTGACGTCACCACCTGGGGCGTGATGGGACGGTGACATCATAAGGGGGCGGCGGGAGAGAGCGTCATATATATATACCCAATAAGCGGTACTGACATCTAGTGGAAGGTCACAGTGGAGTGGTGGAAAAATGTACAATGTTTAAAGGCGCAGTTTTGCTGTATTTCTGGTGAGTGCATCCCCATAGGTGAAGTTTGCCGTACGTGGTGAAGTATACGTTGGAGGTTTCCTTTACAGAACACAGCAAAGACTTCTTTAAATCTCCTCCACTGCTTTGATTTCTCATTTATGAACAGTTTTTGAAAGCTTGTCTGCTACAATATTTCTAAGGACATTTAATTAGGACTTTTTTAATATTGTATTTACTTAGTTACAGAAAACAGTTGGGCAGGTGACAGACGCTGGGGTCAAGAGTGCACCGCTAAGCTTGTGGACCCTTTGGTTTAGTGCTGCAGATGGAGCGCTGAGTGGTTCAGGAAAGCAGCTCCACCTGAGCACCGACACGGATCAAACAGGGAGCAAAGGCTTAAGATTCATCAGGGCACGGAGTCTAAGAGCCAGCAGTTTTTCACCAGAGCCTCTGATAGTGATGATGGACTTTGCTGCTGCTGACTCCAGGTCGCCCCAGGGTCTCCCAGCTGATGCTCATGGCAGGCTCTGGTGGATGGAGAGGAAGCAGCAGTGCAGGGCAACAAGGAATAATCAGAAGGACAAGCCAAGAATCAGGGTAACAAGCACACAGGGATAGTCAGGAGAACACACCAAAGGTCGGGCTACAAGCAGACAGGGATGGTCAGGAGAACAAGCCAAAGTCAGTACATGGAATCAAACGTAGAGCACACGGCAAGAAACACACAGGGGAGCCTAAACACACTATTGCTCAGACGAGGTTGGCTTGCAGTGCACGGTGTTAAATAGTGTTTCCTGTAAGAGGCTTGGGTGACCTCCTCCTCCTACAAGGCCTCCTCCTCCCTTGCTTGGGCCCAGGCATGGAGGAGAACCTCAAATTAAACCTCCACAAAAGACGAGGTGCAAAGACATCAGATGCAGGGATCCAAGACCTCTCCTCAGTACCAAAACCTTTCCAATGCATGAGGTACTGAAGAATGCCTTTACAGAGCCGGGAATCCAGAATTTGACTAACCTCGTACTCCTGATTATCCTCAGAGACCGGAACCTAGGTAGAGAGAGAACGAGAGAACTTATTCCCTATATTCCCTCATGTTTCCCTATACTTAAGGGAAACATGAAGAGTTTGAGATCTTGAGGTTTTTAGGGATCTGAAGTTTAAAACAAACCCGATTTAACTTAGAAATGATAGTTAACGGACCAATGAATCTTGGGGCAAATTTGATATTCCTGGTGGAAAGCCAGACTTTGTCTCCTGGCTGTAGAGAAGGCGGCTAATGCCTATGACGGTCGGCAAAGCATTTTAATTTATCAGCAGCTGCCCAGAGGAATCATGAACACCACCCAAAATAGAATTTAATGATTGTTGAACCGTAGCCAAAGCTGGAATGTCCGGAGAACAGGTCATAGGAAGAGGGAGCTGAGGGTGTCTTCCATAAACTGTGAGAAAGGGTGTCTTCTAAAAACAGATGTTAACATGATTGTTGTGAGAGAATTCTGCCCACGGGAGTAGAGAGGACATCATTAGCAGAGACTAAAGTGCAGAGAAAGACCTCTAACTCCTGATTAAGCCTCTCAGTTGATCCATTAGATTGAGGATGGTATGAAGAGGAAAAATCCAAGACAATATTGAGGGATTTGCAAAAGGAGGAGCAGAAGGGAGACCAGGAAGAGGAACAAAATGAGCCATCTTGGCAGGGGCATAACTAGAAATCACAGGGCCCCATAGCAAAATGTTGTATGGGCCCCCCCCCCCTACAAAAAAATGGCGGGGCTTAAATTAAATAGTAGGCGTGGTTTAAAGGGCGGGGCTCAAAGGGTGTGTGGTTCGAGTCTGAGAAGGAAGAAAGAAAGAGAGCCCAGATCCTACACCACAATAGCAATATATGTATTCCAGAAAGTTTAATCAACAGATAAAGATACTCCAAACACCTGGTGTTAGCGCTTCAATAATCCCCACCTGTGCCCAATGCAGCGTGGTCTGCCCATGCCCAATACCGCCTCACCTGTGCCCACTTGTGCCCAATGCAGCGTGGTCTGTGCCCAATACAGCGTGTCCAGTGCCCAATGCAGCCTCACCTGTGCCCAATGCAGTGTGGCCAGTGCCCAATACTGCCTCACCAGTGCCCAATACTGCCTCACCTGTGCCCATTTGTGCCAAATGCAGCGTGTCTAATGCCCAATGCAGCCTCACCTGCCTGTGCCCAATGCAGCCTCACCTGTGACTAATGCAGCCTCACCTGTGCCCAATGCAGCCTCACCTGTGCCCAATGCAGCCTCACCCGTGCCCAATGCAGCCTCACCTGCCTGTGCCCAATGCAGCCTCACCTGTGCCCAATGCAGCCTCACCTGTGCCCAATGCAGCGTGGCCTGCCCATGCCAATACAGCCTCACCCGTGCCCAATTCAGCCTCACCCGTGCCCAATGCAGCCTCACCCGTGCCCAATGCAGCCTCACCCGTGCCCAATGCAGTGTGGCCTGTGCCCAATGCAGCCTCACCTGCCTGTGCCCAAAGCAGCATGCTCAGTGCCCAATGCAGCCTCACCTGTGCCCAATGCAGCATGTTCAGTGCCCAATGCAGCCTCACCGGTGCCCAATGCAGCCTCACCCGTGCCCAATGCAGCCTCACCTGCCTGTGCCCAATGCAGCCTCACCTGCCTGTGCCCAATGCAGCCTCACCTGCCTGTGCCCAATGCAGCATGTTCAGTGCCCAATGCAGCCTCACCTTTGCCCAATGCAGCGTGGCCTGCCCATGCCCAATGCAGCCTGACCCGTGCCCAATGCAGCCTGACCCGTGCCCAATGCAGCCTCCCCGTGCCCAATGCAGCATGTTCAGTGCCCAATGCAGCCTCACCTTTGCCCAATGCAGCGTGGCCTGCCCATGCCCAATGCAGCCTGACCCGTGCCCAATGCAGTCTGACCCGTGCCCAATGCAGCCTCCTCCGTCCCCAATTCAGCCTCCCCGTGCCCAATGCAGCCTCCCCCGTGCCCAATGCAGCCTCCCCCGTGCCCAATGCAGCCTCCCCCGTGCCCAATTCAGCCTCCCCGTGCCCAATGCAGCCTCACCTGTGCAGTGGAAGAGGTGAGCCAGACTGCAGCAGCCCTCAAATGGCTATTGGCGAGCGTGGGGCTGTCTCAGAGTGGGGGGGGCGAGCACTTCCCCTGGCTGGAGGACCGTGCGGGCATTGCTCGGCCCCCCCCGGGCCCCCCGCAGTATGCATTGCTCCTCCACCCCAGGGGCCCCATAGCGGCTGCGGGCCCCATAGCGGCCGCGTGTGTCGCTATGGCGGTAGTTCCGCCACTGCATCTTGGAGAACCGATTGATTACCACCCAAATGACGGTATTATTCTCAGACGGTGGAAGATAGGTAATAAAGTCCATGGCCATGTGAGATCAGGGCATGAGAAGACCAGCAGGAGCTTGCATGGCGGATTTAGACTGGACACAAACATGATAAGCCTTAACCTTTTTTCTTTTTCTTTATTAGTTTCTTTTCAAATTTTACAAAGCAATCATACACCTCTTACATTTAAAGTTATAAAAGGGAAAGTGTAAGAAGAAGGGTCTGATCTCCCCCTACATAACAACTAGATTTATATATATTATTCGTTTCCCTTACTCACACCTACTCCACCAATCTCTCATACCACTCTTCCAATAGCACTAACACCTACCACTCCATTCATCACGAAGCAGGTTTCTTATCCTTATTCCCTCCATCTTATATATCAAACCTTTCCCTTGCATATATTTATACCTCCCCATTGCTATTCCACATCTTCCAGATTTTTTCAAATTTTTTGAAAGTTCCTTGTTTGATATATGACGTCCTTTCCTTAAGAATCACTACTTCCATACTCTGTTCCCAATCCTTACTAAATGGGGGGGGGGGGGGGTAGGGGATTGCCACCTTTGGGCAATAAGTTTCCTTGCCTGAAAGAGGCATCTCAGGATTGCTAATTGGATATAATTCGGTCTACCTTTTCCCTCTATCCATCCCAGCACACAAAGAATAGGGTCCATGTCAATGTGCACTTCAAACACCTGGGCGATAAAATCCACCACCTCCCTCCAATATCGATAGAGTTTTGAACATCTCCAGAACATATGGATAAGGTCTCCCCCTGTCCTGCCACATCTAGGGCAGGTATCGTCCTGTCTTCGGCCAAACCAAAAGCCCGAATGTAGTAAGCCCTATAGAGTAAGAATAAATGTGACATCTTCTGGGGTGGGGACAGCGTTACCCATGGGGCAAGTTCCAATATCCTTTCCCATTGCGATTCCAATATAGATCCCACATCTTTTTCCCATTTCTTCCTATAGGGCTTAACTTGTAGCCCTTCCCGAGTCCCTTTATGTATGCTTGGATATAATTTGGATATTAAGCCTTTCCGTGAATTGGCCTTGATAATATTCTGTAGTACCGGAATACTACACCATTCTATTTACCTCCCTTTAAACTGTTCTGTCAAAGCGTGTCTTACCTGCAAATATCTGAAGAAGGATTTATTGGGGATTGCAAATTGATCCCTTCATTCCTGAAAGGATTTTAACTTTCCGTTCTGGTAGACCTGGGAAATAAACTTTAACCCTCGTCTTTCCCATTCTCTAATTGTCCCCAATTTCTGCACCTCACCCAGCTTCCTGTTTTCCCATAAAGGGGAATATTCTGTAAATCCCCTATATCCCATAGTTTTTTTTGCCGCATCCCACACTCTTGCCTCAAGTCAAGAGTGGGCAACCCCCGCAAGAAGGTCCCTGCCTCCAGGGCTTCCACCAATGAACTGTGCCAAGAGTTACATAAGAGAACCTTCCTCTCTCTACCTTCTCCTTCAGCTTCATAGCCACCCATATGTTGGAGCTGCGCCGCCAGGAAATAGCTATAAGGATGTGGGAGGGCAACTCCTCCCTCTTTATTTGGGAGTTGATGGGTATTAAGGCTAATTCGAGATATACCCCCTTTCCAAACTAATACTCTAAATAAGATGTCAATCTTATGGAACCATTTTTTGTAGATCCATACTGGGGAGTTGTGAAGGACATATAGAAGTTGTGGCAGGAATATCATTTTAATTAAATTGCAGCGACCTGCCGCAGAAAGAGGGAGTTTTTTAAAATTTTGTCTTTAAATTTGTTTAATAATGGAACTAAGTTGTTTGCTATAAACTGCTTGGGGTCTTTATCTATGTTTATACCAAGATATCTTATTTGGTTCACTATTTGTAGCCGTTCCGCCTCTTGAGACAGGGGGCTATCTAATGGGTCGATTGGTAATAAAGTCAATTTTTCTCAATTTATCCTCAATCCTGAGAAATGGCCAAAGTTTCTAATTTTGCACATAGTCTCCCTGAGTGAATCCTGTGTATCTCTAAGCAATAAGAGAAGATCATCCGCAAATAATATTACTTTTTCTTCTTCCTCTCCACGTTTATATCCTTTTATTCCCAAGGAGGATCTGAGAGACACAGCCAAAGGCTCGATCGCGAGGGCAAAGAGGAGGGGGGACAAAGGGCACCCCTGTATCATCCCCCTCAGCAATCGAAACCTGGCAGATTGCTCATTGTTCACTCTTACCCTCGCCTCAGGTGACCCATACAATAACTTGACCCAGTTAATAAAATTTGGTCCTATCTGGAATTCACTCAAAGTTCTCCAGAGAAATTTTCACTCTAGGGTATCAAAGGCCTTGGCGGCGTCCAATGAGAGGATCGCCTTATTACCCTCCTCATCCGTAGGGGTTTGAAGATTTAAATATAGCTATCTTATATTTATACTGGTAGACCTTCCAGGAATAAAACCTGATTGGTCCGGATGAACCAGTTTCTGTACAACCCTGTTTAGTCTAGCCACCAAGACCTTTGCCAAAATTTTTGTATCAGAGTTCAATAAAGAGATAGGTCTGTATGAGGCAGGGTTGAGCGGATCTTTTTCCTTCTTAGGAATCATAAATATTGTAGACTCCATCATGGATAAGGGGAGCTCTCCTTTCCCCGCCGACCAGTTGAAGACCTTCAGCAGTTCGGGAAGAATCACCCCCCCATAGTGACGATAAATTTCAATGGGGAGGCCGTCCGAACCTGGGGACTTCTGGCCCGCTATCTCCTGAACGGTCCGCTGTATCTCTTCTAGCGTGACAGGACTGTCCAATGCAGCCCTGTCCTCCCCAGAGTAGCAGGGGATCGTCAGGTCTCAAAAAAAGTTATCCATATCTTCCCCCATTTCATCTTGGTTGGACCTATATAGGTCCTCATAGTAGTTTCTAAATCTGTCCACTATTTGTGGTGTATATGTGGATGATCTTCCCTCACTATTGGTAATCATCGGCACCACCGATGAAGGTGAATTTGTTCGAACTAGGTGGGCCAACATCCGGCCTATCCTTTCCCCTTCCCCAAAAGCTATTTGTTTTTGAAAGATATACTTATTCTCAGCTTTTCCTAACAATATTAGATGGTAGTTCTACTGTGTCTCTGTCCAAGCCCTTAAGTTCCCAAGCCTTAACCTTAACGTAGTCTTTGACATCTGAACAGAGAGTAGGTCACCAGTAGTGGCGACTGGTAAAAAGAAATAATTGGAGGAATCCAGTACGACCTGCCACCTTGGAATGACCCCAACAAAAGTATCCTGGCTCTTAGCTCAGTGGGGAAAAAGGTCTCGCCAGGAGGAATTTTTGACACCAGGGTAGTAGAATTGGCAAGAATGCATGAGGTAGGAACGATCGGCTCAGGATCAGGGGTAGGCTCCTCATCCTAAATGTCAAAATACCTAGAGAGTGCATCAGCCCAACTGTTGCAAGAACCAGGTTTGTACGTAATGGTGAAATTGAAACAGGAAAAGAAAAAGACTCCACCTGGCCTGTCTGGGATTCAATTGTTTGGCATTCTGTACGTACTGCAGATTGTTATGGTCAGTGAAAAATGTTATGGAATGCAGGAGACCATCCAAGAGATGAAGACACTCTAATGCCAATTTAAAACGCAAGAAGTTTCCGATCACCAATAGCGTAATTCTTCTCTGCCTGAAATTTTTTTGGGAGAAAAACGCACATGGTTGACGTTTTACCTCAAAGGATTGAAGAATCACAGCTCCCACCCCAGTCGAGGAAGCATACACTTCAATAAAAAATGGATCCCCAGGGTCAGGTCGCTTCAACAAATATCCAGGAACAATGGCCCGTTTTAAATCATGAAACACAGAGACAGCTTCAGGGGGCCACTCCTTGGCATTTGCACCCTTCTTGGTCAAGGCGATAATAGGCGCAGCAATGGAAGAGTAATTCCTAATGAACTGCCTGTAATAATTAGTGAACCCAAGAAAGCGTTGTGTGGCCTTGAGGCTGGCAGGAGTCCAGTTGGTAATGGCCGAGATCTTTCCAGGATCCATACAAAGACCGAAACTAGAGACAAAGCATCCCAGAAACAGAACCTCAGAACATTCAAAAGAACATTTCTCCAGTTTGGCATACAGATTATTTTCTCGAAGGTGCTGAAAGAGGAAGTAAACTCTTGTAAAAAAAAAAAGACAACCTGCAAGACAAAAGCATAATGAGCTAGTATGCATAGCATACTAGCTCATTATGTATTACTTACCTCAGATTGAATTCCCTGAAGCATGCGCGCGGGAGATGCCGGTAACGGCACGCAGACTGATGCAGCGGCACATAGGTGCCATTGTGTCAGTTTGCTCTAGTGCCGATGTCATCGGCACATGCAGGGGACAGGGGATATCTCCTAAACCGTGCAGGTTTAGGAGATATCCTGGTTAGCTACAGGTAAGCTTTAATATAGGCTTACCTGTAGCATAAAGTTTAAAAATAGGGTTTACAACAACTTGAAGTACAATCCGGACATGGCTTCTGTGAACAAACAGATTTTCCAAAAACATGAGAATTTCATCCAGATAGAGGACAACAAATTGATAAAGCAGATCCCTAAAGATTTTGTTAAAGTTTTGAAACACAGCTTGGACATTTCACAAACAAAGGGCATAACCAAGTATTTGTAATGCCCATCTCTAGTGTTAAATGCAGTTTTCCATTTATCACCCTCCCGTATCCGGATCAGATTGTATGCACCCATGAGATCCAACTTTGTAAAAACGGAGGTACCTTTCAAGCTGTCGAATAGTTCAGATATTAAGGGTAAGGGGTATCAATTTTTGATTGTCACTGCGTTTAAGCTTTGATAGTCAATGGGTCTTAAAGTACTATCCTATTTGGCAACAAAAAAGAACCCTGCTCCCGAAGGTGATGAGGATTTCCGGATGAATCCTTTCTCTAGATTTTTCGCAACATATTTCGACATGGCCTGGGTCTCTGGGATGGATAGGGGGTAGGTACAACCCCTGGGCCAAGTTGCTCCGGGAACAAGGTAAATAGCACAATCAAAGGACCTGTGAGGAGGAAGCACCTCAGTTGATATTTTACAGAACACATCCCGGAAATAGCTATATGCAGCGGGAAGAGCAGAAGATACTGAGGTGGAGGCAACAGGAAGTCTCTCCTTAGGGGCAACCTTGAGTAGGCAGGATGAGAAACAGGAGGGACCCCAAGACAGGATTTGCCCAGAAGTTCAGTCAACATGTGGAGAGTGAAGGTGCAACCTAGGAAGACCCAATACAATAGGGGTTGAGGCCTTAGGTGGGTTAAGGAAGGATATCCATTCCTGGTGGAGGATCCCTACCAACATCTTAACAGGGAGGGTCTGGAAGCAGATAGGGCCCCCTGGAAGAACAGTTTAATCAATCGCAGAGACCACCAATGGAGTGGTGAGGGGTGAAAGGGTAAGGTTCATGGATAATGCAGTTTTCTAGTCCATAAAGTTGCCAGCGGCTCTGGAATCCAGATAAGCCAAAAACGAATGAGAGGAAGCGCCAACATGAGGGAACACCGAAAGGAGACGAGAAGGTGATATTTCTGGGTCCAATACTCCACCTTCCAGATGTATTAGACCCAAGCGTTTCCTGGAAAAAGTGAGCATGTGTCATGAAAATGACCTTTTTCCCCCAATAGAGACACAGGCCCAGAGTTCTGTGCCTAACTCGTTCCTAGGGAGATAGCCTGGTCCGGCCCAGCTGCATAGGTTCCTCAGCTGGCAGGGGTGCTCCACGGGTCGAAGAGAGGGGAGCTTAGGCTGACTAAGGACTAAGGAGTGCTGCTGTCCCTTTTCCAGGGTCCTTTCATTAAAGCGAATATGGATCTGGTTACACAAGGAGATGACATCGCCCAGATCAGCAGGGATGGTTCTTCCCACTAATTTGTGCTTCACACTGTCAGAGTGGCCATGTAAAAAGGTTTGCGACTAAGGCCTCATTGTTCCAGCTCAGCTCAGCGGTTAGTATACGAAAATGAAGAGCATACTGTGCCACAGAAGCAGACTCTTGGCGGAGACGTAAAAGGGCACTGGCCACTGAAGAGACACGACCTGGTTCCTCAAGGACATTCCGAAAGAGTTTCAAGAAATAAGACAGGCTGGAAACCACTGTATTCTTCTCCGACAGAGGGGCAGCCAAGGCTAAAGCCTCGCTGGACAGGAGGGAAATAGTATAAACTACCTTTGTCAAATCAGACGGTGTCAGGAACCATGAATCAGACTGAGACAGAAGTGCAGTAAAAATCACACTTTTTAATTGTAGCACTTACCCCCAAAGGAGCTGCTGGTAATTAATTGGGCCTGTACTCTGCTTCTCTTCCCCTTGAGAAAAGTTCTCAACCCCCTTGACACAGCTGTGTAATAGTGTTTGATGTCAAACCCTATAGAAATAACAACCCAACAATAGTATCAGATATTGTACTTTTACCGTTACCTGGGTATCCGACTCTCCACCTGCTATAATAACTGGACACGGTCTCACAGCAATTATATTTTAACCACACAGTAAGTTTACTGGAAACTGGTTTTGAGAAAATGCAAACACAATAATGACTTTAATATACAGAGTCAGAACATGTAATAATCAAAGGGCATTCAAGTACTCAGACTCAATGTTATAATGAGTATCATATGCGGATGTGTCTCCAAGTGGGACTAATGCTCAGGGTGGTAACACCTTGACGCTGGGCACTTCCCACTTCCAGTACAACCACGCAAACACACACAACCTATAATCTGTTATACAGTACTGGATATTAGTGTATATGCTCTCAAAAACAATCCCTAGGTTGCAATACTGCCTGCTGTGCACACTGCAGGATGAAAGGCCTTATGCTAGATTATAAGTCTCTTGTCTTCTTTCTTCAGCTAGCTCACTAAACTGCAGTATTTATAATCCAGTGAGTGAGCAAATGGCAAAGTAATATAAAGTGATAGATGACTGCAACTTGGATAGGCAACACGCTTATAACTTCTTCTTCTATAGTAAATTACAACCTGGAGTGTCACTCAGTAGTTAGTGGAGTGCAGACTTTGAGGCCTGGTTAAGCACCGTCTATGTAAGTGAGACCGCTCTGTAGAACTGCAGGTCTCAGCAACACTCTGAAGTAGTCTGCACAGTGTAGTTAAGTATTATATAAATCTTGGGCAACAGCCCTCTCACCACACCAGGCCTGGACAGCTAGAATGCTCTGCTTCCGCGATCTCAGTCCCGCTTCCAGCCAGCACCGTCACGCTGTACCGCTCTGCAAGATGATCGGGAACCCTCGGTTTACTCCGTCAGGTGTCCTGAATCATCCGTTGTAATCACGCTGCTGATCGAGCGCACTGTGATGTAAACTTCTCCAGTGGCTTTTGTTCCATTCCGTGCCCAGCAGGCCGCAGCTCGTCCAAACACACACCCACAGGTCCCTGGAGGCAGATCTCATGTCCCAGGAGGAAGAGATAGAAATAATGGCCGCGCTGGGCCTTTTATTTCCTACCCAGCATGCAGTTCTGTGACTTAGCTTCATGGGTAGGTGAGTGAGCACTGTGGGTAAGCGAGTCTTTTCCATAGAACATTTAAGTCACTTCCTGCTTAGGCTTTGCTTTAATGTGAAACAGCACAAAATCTTATTCACATTGAACTAGATTGACCACTAGGGGGAACCAACACCAATCTAACAACATTACATTGAATTAGATGGCAAAAACTTCAGCGCTACATAACAAAATGGTAAAATGGTACAAACAGAGCAAACGTAGTCAAAACATAGCAAGGGTTCGGTAACCAGAGCGGGTAGTCTGAACAAGCCAGTGAAACAGGAATCCAGAGATCAGCGTAGTAGAGGCTGTAAACAGGATCAGGAACCAGAAGGGAAGTCAGCCAGGCAAAAGTCTTTAACAGGAAAACACAGCAGAGAGTATCTGGATATGTTGACCAGGCGAAGGCACAGGAGATCTGATCCAGGCAGTTTAACTAGACAGCAGGGCTATGTCACGTACCTTCAGGTAGAGCCTGACAAGCAGAGGAAGGCCTCTCGTACAGCTCAGTTCACGGACCATTGAGGTTGCAACATTGGCCGCGAGAGCACGGTGAGGTAGGAGTGCCTGCAAAGTTATCCGTAGCAGGTGAAGCAGCTGGAGTGGAGCTGTGGGACATGGCTGTGGATGCATTCACGTTGTGGATGCAGGGGTGCTGTAGGGTGCCGGGGTTCTACGGATGCAAGTACGTAGAGGCTGTAGCATGTGGAGGAGACTGGTGCAGAGTCAGACAAGCCAGGTTATACAAGGAAGATCAGATACATCAGGCTAAGAATGGTCAAAGTTCAGGCAGAGGTTTGGCAACAGAGAATCAAGCTCAAGCAAGTCAGGAGTGGGAAGAATCAGAATAATTAGGAAGACGGGTCACAATCAGATCAAAGGCAGGTACAGGAACATGATACAGGGGAAAGCTGTAGATCAGACAGCAACGTCCTAGTGAATCTGCCATTCTTATATATGGCGTTTGGGTGCCATATAAAAGAGCGACAAGAATGTGGAATTCCATTCCACAGGTGGTGGCATCAGCAAGGAGCATCGGTAATTTAAAAAAACTATTAGATAAGCACCTGAACGACCACAACATACAGGGATATACAATGTAATACTGACATATAATCACACACATAGGTTGGACTTGTGTCTTTTGTGTCAATGGCCTCTGCCTTTGCACATCCACTGCGCTATGGCCAGCATGTCCCTGACAGGTTAGCCGATGAGCAGGAAATGAAGACCAGGTCACTGTGGAATAAAGAGTACTGGCAATTAACGGCAGCTGAGCATAGAACTCTGAGAAGGAAGGGCTGAGCCCAGCCCTGACAGATGGGAAGTTTTGGGGCTGGAGTTCAAAATGAATGGTACACTGGCTAAGGAACCCCCCTGCAGGCCTTGCAGTCCCCAGAGTAATGGGACAGAGCTGGTAATTGCAAAGGGTTAGTAGCTGTGACTGTGACCAGAACAGATACGGCAGCAGATTGTGGTTGAGGTTGTCGAACAGGGGGTCCCAAGGAGGCCTGTAGCTGTTCAAAGCAGGAAGCCAAATCCAAAAGGAATCACATCACCTGGGTCTGATTAGATTCCTGGGTCTCGAGTCTGCGGACTATGCCCTGCAGCTGATCATCGGTGGGTAGTGGCACATCAGCCGGGTCCATGGTCCGAGCAAACTGTCCGGTCACCTGAGGCCACGTGACAGATGCACACTGTTGTGGTCAGGAGCGCACAGCTAAGCTTGTGGACCCTTCGCCTGAGTGCTGCGGATGGAGCTCTGAGTAATTCAGGAAAGCAGCTCTACCTGAGCACAGACATGGATCGAACAGAGAGCTAGAGCATAAGACTCCCCGGGGCGCAGAGTCTAAGAGCCAGCAGGTTTTCACCAGAGCCTATGATGGTGAGGAAGGACTTTGCTGCAGCTGACTCCAGGTCACGGCACCTAGGGTCTACCCGGTTCACGCTCACGGCAGGCTCTGGTGTATGGAGAGGAAGCAGCAGTGCAGGGCAACAAGGAATAGTCAGCAGGACAAGCCAAGGGTCGGGGGAACAAGTAGACAGGGGTGGTCAGGAGTACACGTCAAAGGTCGGAGCTACAAGCAGACAGGGATAGTCAGGAGAACGCGCCAAAATTGAATTAGAATTAGATGTAGAGCACACGGCAAGAAACACACAGGGGAGCCTAAACACACTATTGCTCGGACAAGGCTGGCTTGCAGTGCACGGTGTTAAATAGTGTTTCCTGTTAGAGGCTTGGGTGGAGCCAAGCAGAGATAAGATTACTTAAACCGGAGTTCCACCTGAAAAAAAAATTAAAAGTCAGCAGCTACAAATACTGCAGTTGCTGACTTTTAAAATAAGGACACTTACCTGTCCAGGGCGCCTGCGATGTCCTCACCCGAAGCCCCCCCCCCCCCCCCCCCCCGGGTGGAGGCGCCAGCATCTTCAGTAAGGAAATCAGGAAGTGAAGCCTTGTGGCTTCACAGCCTGGTTCCCTACTGCGCATTCTGAGTGGTCCCTGCTGTCTTCTGGGACCTATGTGTCTCCCAGAAGACGGCGGGGGGGGGGTACGGAGGAGGGGCCGGACATGGCGTAGATCGCCGCGGATACCGGGGCAATCTTTCGCCAGAATTGGGAGCAAATACCTAAATTAAACAGGTATCTGCTCCCTCTTCCGCCCCCCCCCCCCCCCCGAAAGGTGCCAAATGTGACACCAAAGAGGGGGAGGAACCGGATCAGCAGAAGTTCCATTTCTGGGTGGAACTCCACTTTAAAAAAGGCAAGTGTGAGAGTGCGGTCCCTAAGCTGATACACAGACCAGAGTTAATCAGACAGGGCATGAAACATTGCTGCAGATTCAGGACACAGTTTTTTTCATTTTGGGATACAGGTTTTGCATGAATAAATAAAAGCTGACCATTTTAATCACCCCTGTCAGTGTTTAATGGGTTTGTCTCATCCATGTAAACCAATACATTCTGCTGGAGAGTTTGTGATGTGAAAAACAACAGATTTGCTGGCTGGATTACTAGATTAAAATAGAAGGAAAGCCTAAAATGAAAACTACTACAGTCATCATATCTAATGCCGAGTACACACGTTCGGACTTTGTCCGCCGGACTTTCCGAGGGGGGACTTCCCCACACACGCCCGGACTTCCGAGCGTGTGACTTGCCCACACACGCACGGACTTCTCCGGCAGACAATCCGCGGGAAAAAGTCAGCGGGACTTTTGAAAATGAACGGACTTGCCCACACACGGAGCAGTCCGTTCATTTAGAATGTAACTTCAGGTAGACGGGGCTAGCGAAGGCAGTGAATGCCGCCGCGCTAGCCCCATCACCTGGCATGGATTTAAAGGGAATCTTTTTGGTTAAAAGGGAAGTTTTTCGGCGTGGGGGTCCCCCCCAAATCCATCTCAGACCCTTATCCGAGCACGCAGCCCGGCAGGCCAGGAAAGGGGTGGGGACGAGCGAGCGCCCCCCCCTCCTGAGCCATACCAGGCCGCGTGCCCTCAACATGGGGGGTGCCCTGGGGAAATGGGGGCCGTGCGGCCCCAATAACCCCAAAGCACCTTGTCCCCATATTGATGAGGACAAGGGCCTCTTCCCGACAACCCTGGCCATTGGTTGTCGGGGTCTGCGGGCGGGGGCTTATCGGAATCTGGGAGCCCCTTTAATAAGGGGGCCCCCAGATCCCGGCCCCCCACCCTATGTGAATGAGTATGGGGTACGATGTACCCCTACCCATTCACCTAAGGTGTAAAGTGTAAATAAATAAAACACATTTTGTAAAAAATATTTTATTGCACTGCTCCGGGGGTCTTCTTCCGTCTTGGGGGGTCTTCTCGCCGGGAACAGGGTCACATGCTCATGTCACATGGTGACCCCGCCCCCCTGTGATGTCACAGTCCCAGCATCCTCCGGGACTGTGACATCATAAGGGGGCGGGGTCACTATGTGACATGAGCATGTGACCCTGTTCCCTTGTCCCTATATAAGTCCCAGCACAGCGCGGCTCTGGCATTCCGGCCAGAGACAGCGACGGGTCAACATCGGAAGAAGAAGAAGAAGGCGGCGCCGGCGGCGCGGAAAACGACGACCGCGGCAAGAACAGAAGAGACCCCGGAAGACCCCCAAAGGCGGATCGAGACCCCCAGACGACGGCGTCGACGACGAAGAAGGTAGCCGACCTCCTCTGCTCGGTAAAAGAGCTAGGTAAATGGCGGAGGTGTCCGGCGAGAAGACCCCCCAAGACGGAAGAAGACCCCCGGAGCAGTGCAATAAAATATTTTTTACAAAATGTGTGTTTTTTTTATTTACACTTTACACCTTAGGTGAATGGGTAGGGGTACATCGTACCCCATACTCATTCACATAGGGTGGGGGGCCGGGATCTGGGGGCCCCCTTATTAAAGGGGGCTCCCGGATTTCGATAAGCCCACGCCCCCAGACCCCGACAACCAATGGCCAGGGTTGTCGGGAAGAGGCCCTTGTCCTCATCAACATGGGGACAAGGTGCTTTGGGGTGGGGGGGCCGCACGGCCCCCCTTTCCCCAGGGCACCCCCCATGTTAAGGGTACGTGGCCTGGTATGGCTCAGGAGGGGGGTCGCTCGCTCGTCCCCACCCCTTTCCTGGCCTGCCGGGCTGCGTGCTCGGATAAGGGTCTGAGATGGATTTGGGGGGGACCCCCACGCCGTTTTTCGGCGTGGGGATTCCCTTTAAATCCATGCCAGGTGACGGGGCTAGCGTGGCGGCATTCACTGCCTTCGCTAGCCCGTCTACCTGCAGTTACGTTCTAAATGAACGGACCTTCCGCTGATCGGAAAGTCCGCTCATTTCAAAAGTCCGGCGGACTAGCCTACTAACGGCGGGATTGTCCGCCGGACTGCCAAGGACTGCCAAGTCCAGCGGACAATTTTTAAACAAAACTTAAAACCTAGTCCGCCGGACTTTTGTCGCCAAAAAGTCCGCCGGCGCCCACACACGAGGGGATTGTCCGGTGGACTCGAGTCCAGCGGACAATCCCGCGGGATAGTCTCTTCGTGTGTACGCGGCGTCAGAATTCATAAGCTGCAATATAAAAATATTTGCTTTTGGGTTTAATACTGCTTTGAGGAACATCTAAAATCATTAAACTTATTCTCCTTGAAGAAGAGACACTCAGAGGGTTATTTACGAAAGGCAAACCCACTTTGCACTACAAGTGCAACCTACAAGTGCAAAGTGCAATTGAAATTGCACCTGGAAGTGCAGTGCTGTAAATCTGAGGGGTAGATCTGAAATGAGGGGAAGCTCTGATGATTTTATTATCCAATCATGTGCAAGCTAAAATGCTGTTTTTTTATTTTTCATGCATGTCCCCCTCGGTCTACAGCGACTGCACTTCCAAGTGCACTTTCAGTGCAATTTCAAGTGCACTGTGCACTTGTAGTGCAAAGTGGATTTGCCTTTAGTAAATAACCCCCTCAAGGTATAACTGAAGCCAAGGAAAAACTTGCCTTTAGAATTGGAAAGAGTGGAGGGATTAGAACACCTAACATGTCTGTGCCCCCGTTAGCAAGATTCACTCTCCCTACTGGGTCATGTTTACTATTATCAAATGTTTGAACCCATACACACTATACAACTATTGTTGTCTGATTTGCTTTAGATTTACCAAAACCATGAAGTGGAAGAGCCTGCCTGATTGCATACAAATTTAAACTCTTAAGCTTTGGCCTCATATTATATGATTTTGGTAAATCTGAAGGAAACAATCTACAGAAAAATGTATAGTGTGTATCCAGCTTAAGAGTAAAGGGAAATCCCACATTTTGGGTTATATGCAGAAAAGTAATAGAGGGAGAATCTTCCAAAAGGGACACTAGTTCTTCTGACAAGTGATTACCTCATATTGTAGGGATTTCCTCTCACTTCTTGTTTTGGATATGGGACAGGAAGTAATGTAAAATTTCCCTAATGGGACACAGAGGGCAAAAGAAAAAAACCTGACAAGGTTTATGTCGCGGACACTGGCTGCAAGGATCTTTTTCTGTCCACATTCACCCTGTTATTTGGTATTGCTTTATTAATCTTTTTTTGTTAGATTTTTGAGAGACTGTTTTCTTGGTTGTTAATTCTGAACAATACACGATCCTTGAAAGAGCTGATCACATTGACCTGTGGAGATGGACTGTCTGGTCCTCTAGGCTGCCTTAAAGCGGTAGTAAACCCATCGATTTAAGTCTAAAAAAAAAAAGGCATGCCGTGAATGCTAACTGCACATTGGCTGTGCTCTCAACCAAACAGTCAAACCATCCAATGGCTGGTGTCATAACGGATCACATGTGCAGCACTGTGGCAGTTGAAGATTAAACAGAGGCAAAGATGGCAGCTTCCTTGGCTGAAAACGATAGGGGGGTTTACTTCCACTTTAAGTGCTGTGTTAATTACCATGTTAATTATGCAATTGTCTTTTAGGTTGTTGCTATAGGGGAGGGGGGAGTATCCATAAGCAGCCCTCAAGCGCCTTTAAAGAAGCTGCTTGCAGGACTTTTTTTGATGTCCTGCCAGCGCAGCGCCCCAGTGTGAAAGTACTCGGGCTTTCACACTGGGATTGCAGATGAAGCTTTTTTTAGGTGCTTTACAGGTGCTATTTTTAGCGCTAAAGCGCCTAAAATATGCCTCCAGTGTGAAAGGGGTCTAAGGTCCATAAAAGACATGGATGTGCGAGTTTGAGGTGGAGGCACTTGACTGGCCTGCACAGAGTCCTGACCTCAACCTTATAGAACACCTTTGGGATGAATTAGAGCAGAGACTGCAAGCCAGGCCTTCTCGTCCAACATCAGTGCCTGACCTCATAAATGCGCTTCTGGAAGAATGATCAAACATTCCAATAGACACTCTCCTAAACCTTATGGACAGCCTTCCCAGAAGAGTTGAAGCGGTTATAGCTGCAAAGGGTGGGCCAACTCAATATTGAACCCTATGGACTTAGGCTTCGTACACACGGTTTGATTGTTGTTCGACCGAGCATCTGATTTTTGTCAAAAGCGCGTGTGCAGGATTTTGTCCAGCATACTAACTATCCGCGTATTGTCCTTTGACAAACACGAACGTAGTGACGTACTATGAGAGTATAAAGAGGAAGTTAATTTCTCAAGTGCCACCCTTTGGGCCCCTTATGCTAATTTCGTGTTAGTAGAATTTTGGTGAGCGTTGATTCGTGGTTTTCAGATTGTACAAAACAAATGCCTTTTAAAATATGTTTGGCATAACTACATCAGTATCACCAGCAAAACAGCTTCATTATTATCCCATTAAAGAAGATGAGAATGTGCGCTGCATTTCAACATTTCATCAGCTGCCGTGTCACGTATGTTAATTCTAGATTACGAACAGTAGTTTAAAAGACCAAATTCTTCAGGCTCGTTGCTTGATGCCGAACATGCGTGTTTGTACGTTTCACTTTTGTGTGACGGTGTTGTGACCGCAATTACATCTACCGCCCAGGAGGCCCGCCGTGGCCGCGCAACCTGGCCGTTCGTTCCGGGGAGGGGGGCTTTCGCCCGCTGAGCTGAGAAGAGGCTGAGACTCAGAGAGACTGTCTGGACCGCCCCATCCTGCCCCGCCTATCCAGAGAGAGAGAATGTAGGGAGGCGGGGCGGACACTGAAAAATTAAGTCAGCTGACCAGCTGACACCAATCGAGTGAAGGGGAGGTTCTCTCTCTCTCCCCATGAGGAAAGGCATCCCTGGAGGCATTCAAGTAAGTGACTGTCTGACGATTCGAATTGCAGTGCAATCGATCCATCCCAAGTCCTCCACCAACTCTGCTTCTTACTGATCCCATCCCTACCCACCCACCACTTCTACAACAGAGGTGATGGGGGGGATAAGGTAGGGATGAGATCAGTGGTGGTGGGGGATGGGATCAGTAAGAGGCAGAGGTGGTGGTGGGAGAGGATGGCACCATCACCGCTGCCACCCCCCCCAAGTACCACCGCTGCCTGCCACCCCCCCCAAGTACCACCGCTGCCTGCCACCCCCCCCAAGTACACCACCGCTGCCACCCCCCCAAGTACTACCGCTGCCACCCACCCCCAAGTACTGTACACCACCACCACTGCCACCCCCCCCCAAGTACTGTACACCACCACCACTGCCACCCCCCCAAGTACCACCGCTGCCACTCCTCAAGTACCACCGCTGCCACCCCTGTCACAGTTACTTTGCTGAATAACTGATTACTTTTCCAATGTAGTAACCGAGTTACTAACGCAATTACTTTTTGGGAGAAGTAATTTGTAACTTAACTAATTACTTTCTTAAAGTAAGATGACCAACACTGCTAATAATACGAGAATTTTACTTTTGACGGAATACATCAGAAGGGACATAACGTGTTGAATAGTTTTGTACGTATTCTTTTGTTTCTGAGTATGCGTAGTCTTGCTCTTGCGATTTTTTTCGGACGAAAACCATACTAATTAAACGAAAATCAGACGTAGAGTTCACATCCGACAAAAATGTTATAGTCTGCACATCCAGCTTTTGTCTGACAAAAAAAGTGAAATCGGTTGTCGAAAAGTATAGAAGTGGGGGTGGTGCTGCGCTGTTCCCCAGGGAGGTGGCCAAATCTACCACAAGGTGGCAGTAATGGGATAAAGACGTAAACCCTTTAAGTGTAGCAATCATATGAGACAATAATTGTTGATGATGCGACTATTAAGTCGAAGTAATGCGAGTTGAGATAGATAATTCCCTTACTATACAAGATAAGGGGTATGGTGTGACCAATACAGGTTAATAAAAATTGCTATTGGTGAACCAGGTAAAAATATATATAATAATAGAATTGTAAATAGTACTAAGGTGCGAGAGTGTAAATTGAACTAATAGCACCTAAATAAAACTACTAATAAAACACCATAAGTAGGTAATAAAAAAATCAGATATACATATAAAATCATATAAGTGAACATATGGTAAAAATGCGTCTATAGATAAACAATTCCAAAGTGCATAGTAGATGGTGAACAAAATATAAAATCCTTAAAGTGCTAGTGCAAGTGTGCATAGGCTAAAAATGCGACTGAGTGATTGAGTGACGGATAAAACGATAAATATAATCACATTGGAGATATGTGATGAGTAGAGGTATGTGCAGAAAAGTTGCACTGGAGTGAACAGTAGAACAATAAATATAAAGTGCAAAGTATGCGAGCATACAAAATAATGTATAAGCTGGATGAAACTAGTCAGCGTGACTATAGATGAAAAAATCCCTGGCAAAATATAAAGCTACCAGTAAACAAAGTGCAGTGGAATAAAGTTTGAAATATAAAATATAACGAAATGCTAGGTGCAGACGCAAAGTGCACACACAGATATCCTATAGGAAAAATCGCATAATGTAGGATGCATAAAAAATAGTCATATCCGACTAAAATCGCATAGTCATATGCCACTAAAATCGCATAGTGCAGGATGTGTATAAAATAGTCATCTGCGACTATGTTGCATGCATATAAGTCTGTGATAAATAAGTCAATCCTCAATAGTTTATAAGTATATAATCATTTCTTGTGGTAAGGTGAGAGTAGTGATGTGATCCTTGGGTCAAAGGTGATATCCGTGCAGTGGCGTGTTTTAAGCAGTGGGGGTCACTCCTCTTCGTGTGGGGTACACTAAAGTGAGCAATGGACCCTTACCTTGCGGCAAAGGGTTAACCGCATATAAATGATGTAAAGGGGTCTGCTTTCTTCTCCTTCCCTCACGGTGGTCTGCCTGGGTAGGTGTGTATTCCTTTTCCCTGGTTCCAGGTATATCTAGCCTTTGTAGCTCACGGCAGATGCCAGAATGATAGGTAAAAGATGAGGGGGGGACCGTATAGTGTAGTATGTTTAAAATGTATTTGCTCAATAAAAACAGTTTAATATAGTACCTAGTACTCACAATAGAACTCACAGAATAACAATAAATATTTTCTCTTATCTTAGACGAGCGCCGAGCTCGTTCCCTCTGCTTCCTTCTTTGTATTGAATGCCTCTCCTGTTCCATATTTCCTTGTCGAAAAGTACCATACTAATGGTCAGATTTGCTTGTCATTTTACGACTTTTCCATTCTGATTTTCTTACCGTGTGTACGAGGCCCAAGACTGGGATGCCATTAAAGTTCATGTGAGTGTAAAAGCAGGTGTCCCAATACTTTTGAAAATATAGTGTATATTTCTAGCTCATATACTATACAGTTAGAGGTTTGTGGACACCTGACCATAATACCTAGATGAGTCATTCCATTCCAAAGGATATGGGATGGCTTTGTGGCTTTAACAGCCTCCATTCTGCTAGGAAGACTTTCTATGAGTGTTTTTGATATTATACAACAGCTGGCTCTCAGAAAGACATCATCAGCAGTCACTTCTGGTTCCTGTGTATAAATTCTAAGAGTGTCTGGTGCAAACGTCACATATGGTGTGGTATGCAGCGTGGAGCAGCAGGAAGGTGAGCGGGGTCCAGACCAGAGTGGAGCAGACGGCACACATGGTGCGCAACAAAGGGACGCTATAGCAGAAGGTGAGCAGGGACCAGAGAGAGAGGACCAAGCGGCAGAGGATCAGCAGAACTGGGGGACCATAGCAGGAGAAACTAGCAATGTCACATTTCCTGCGCAGCATGGGAGAAATACAGCAGAAGGTGAGCGGGAACCAGAGAGAGAGAGAGAGAAGGAACAGCGAACCAGAGGATCAGCAGAGTTGGGGGTTGCTAATGAGTGCCGGATCAGCAGAGCTGGAGGTTACAACTGAACGCGTGATCAGCAGAGCAGGGGGTTACTACTAAGCAGGTGATCTGCTTAACAGGGGTGCTGATGAGCTGGGGATCTGATCACTTGGGGCACTACCGAGCTGGGGTTCTACTGGGCTCATTTAAAACAAATAGACAATCAACGCAAACACAGGGCATTTGTCAAGCTCCATTAAAGCTTCAAAAAAGCATAATTGAAGCATCATCGTAGCTTCACAGAAGCATCAAAAGCTGAAGCGGTAGGTGATTTAATGTGTGTTGAAGTCAAAGCAAGTGTAAATGAGCCCTTACCGGTTTAAAAACACTCCTGCAGCACAACTTTTAGGGGGTTATTTACGAAAGGCAAATCCACTTTGCACTGAAAGTGCACTTGGAAGTGCAGTCGCTCTAAATCTAAGGGGTAGATCTGAAATGAGTGGAAGCTCTGCCGATTTTATCATCCGAACATGTGCAAGATAAAATGCTGTTTTTTATTTTCCTTGCATGTCACCTTTGGATCTACAGCGACTTTACTTTCAAGTGCACTTGCAGTGCAAAGTGGATTTTCCTTTAGTAAATAACCCCCATAGTGTTCTTAGAACTCAAAAAGGAAGTGCAGTGAATTCCCTCTCAGTCCACTGCTGAATCTCTCTCCCACCCCATCTCCTCCTCTGTATCAGTAGATCTAGCCTCTCAGAGATGCCCCTGAAAAGTAGACAAGCCTGAAAACCAGTTTCTCCATGTCTAAGCTTGTATAACCAAAAAGGTGTTCACTGTAAATAGTTTATGGTCCTCATTGACCTTGGCAAAAATGAGTCATTAAAAAAAGGGAGAAAAACTATAGGCTAGGACAATAAATAGAAAGATTATGCATCTAGACAATCATTATTTTTCAGAGAGCCAGAGAACTGAACGAAAAAAAAAAACACTGACATTTACTAAAAGCAAATATACTGCGCACTAGAAGTGCAGTCGCTGTAGTTCTGAGGGGAAGCTCTGAAATGATTCACTGCTGATTTCTATCATCCAATCATGTGCAAGCAAAAATTTTTTTTTTTTTTTTCCTTGTATGCTCCTCCCAGATCTAGAGCAACTGCACTTGCAGGGGCACAGACTATTTACCTTTAGTAAATCAACCCCAATAAATGGATTCCCCCATCCACACATACAAGGTAGATGGAGGAATCCTCCCCACTGTGCCATTGTATTCTGACAGCTGGATTCCTCTGCTGTCAAAAATTGATCAGCAGCTGCAGCCACTGACTGTTAGGTCCTCTGTATCAGCCCCTCTTTCCCTCAGCTGGACTTTGACGGTCAATGGAAAAAACTCTGTCCGGACAGGCAGGGCCGCTGATAAGCCAGTACAGCTGACCCTGTTGTACCGGGCCCGGCCAGCAGGGGGGGCCCGAGCAATCTGAACAGAGTATAGAATTAAAAAAAAAGTTTGACTGCACTGGGCTGGCCGAGGGAGGAGGAGAGCGGCACCCCAGGAGCCTGGATATCACGACCGCTCAGATAAGACACGCCTCGGGTCTATGGATAAGAGAAGAGAGGACTTGTATTCCTGTCAGCCCCCAAGCCTCCCTCCCCCCCTCCTCAGAAGGACAGAACAGGCAGGACAGAACACCGGAGCTCTCCACAAGGCAAGATAACGGGTGATAGATTGTATTCTTCTCCTGTGATCACCGCTGTTCTGCCTCTGTACAAATCTGTGCTGTAAACTTGCCCTGTACCTCAGAAGGGCAGGTCTGGTGAAAGTGAAATCAAAATTACTGAACATGTTAGGAATATAATGGGACTTTTCAGGTACTACACACAGATGCATTTCACAAAATCATTCTTTTAAATATATGTGTATGTTGAATATATTTATGTAGCACCTGAAAAGTCCCAGTATATTCCTAACATATTCCTAAAGTTGAGCATTAACAGCAAAGAAAGTGTGTGTGTGTATGTGTGTGTGTATATATATAATACAGCCCATCTCCAGGAAATTAAATAAAGTCCAATCTTGCAGTGTGTGTGTGTGTGTGTGTGTGTGTGGGGGGGGGGGGGGGGGGAATGGACGCTTTCACTTACCTTCTTCCACCAAACCTCAGCCTCATCACATACCATACAGGAACATTAACCCTGTATGGTATGATAAGGGGGCTGGAGTGTGAGCAACTGAGCATAGTCAGTAAAACATACACAGGCACTGTAGGGAACCAGTCAGCGCTGGAAGAAGCCAGCTAAAGCAAGGAATTAGGTAAAGCTGGGTACACACACATCAAAATTCAGTTTGGCAGGGATCGCCAAATTCTGATCTCTGTGTAGCCCTCCCTGTTAGAAGCCAATCATTAGACCACCTTAGTATATTCATGCCATCCCACATACTGACTCCTACCACCTTGACCACTTCAAATCACTGAAGTGGTCATTGTGGTTAGAGTGTTCCTTTAATGTCTCTCAGAAAAGTAAACATTTGTATACTGATTCCATTTCATTAGATCATCCTCTAGTTGTGTTAAATTGGTGTGTGTGTGTGGGGGGGGGGGTGCTGTCTGTATACCCTAGCCTCTCGGTATAGGGGCGGGGCCAGGGGTGGGGCTGATGGAGGGACCAGGGGTGGGGCTTAGGGTGACCACATTTCCAAACTGCCATTCAGGGACAATTTTGCCAAGGACCGGGGGGGGGGGGGGGGGGGTTGTGTTGAATGTAGTCTCCGGGTTGACGTTTTTTAGGCGGCGAATGATTTGTTGGGTGAATGGCTGGTTTTAGCACTTATCCCAGCACCATGCTTGAAATGTATTTCTATTATTACATTAAGTGTAGACCCCCCCTCCCTCAGTACAGACCCCCTCTTCACTAAGTACAGACCCCCCTCCCTCAGTACTGACCTCCTCCCCTTCCACTTGTGCTAGTAGAGAGGTGGAGGTCAGAAATGTGCTGGGGGGGGGGGCACTTTTTTCCTGATCACTGTCCCTGTCCCCCTCCTCAGTCCATCTATATACATATAATAATATAAGCTTAACAGCAGACCTCAGATCAGAGATCAGCACAAGAGGAGCCCGGAGAACAGCATAGGGGGGAACGGAGAACAGCACGGGGGGCGGAGAACAGCACGGGGGGGCGGAGAACAGCACGGGGGGGCGGAGAACAGCATGGGGGGGAGTGGAGAACAGCACGGGGGGGCGGAGAACAGCACGGGGGGGTGGAGAACAGCACGGGGGGGGGGGGGACCAGAGAACAGCACGGGGGGGGCCGGAGAACAGCACGGGGGGGGGGGGGACCGGAGAAGTAAACTGGATAGGAGGGGCGGCATATAGGGGAACTGATGCCCTTCATGTTCTTCTTGCAGCCACTGAATGCCCGCTTTTCCTCCTTTGCCACCTGCAGGCATTCAGTGGCTGCAAGAAGAACATGAAGGGCATCCTCTATATGCCGCCCCTCCTATACAGGTTTAGAGGGAAGCTGCATGGGCCCCCTGAAGTATGAGGCGGGGTTGCAATGGCGACCCCTGTGGTTACACCGCTGCAGTGAAGAAAAAAAAAATGTCAGGTTGAAGGAGCAAATAATGGAATGCTGGCAAGATTCTGAGGCTGATAGTTGCAGATGAGAGATGGGCCACTGCTGAGGATTGCTTGGCATACAGAGGGGTTAAAAAGACCAGTAGGTGAAAAGGTGGCAGAACATGAAAGGCTGAGGATGAAGAAGGGGGGCTGCTGCAGGTGTAGTGAGAGGCAAACAAGTAGTGGGAGAGAAGAGACAGTGAGCAGCTGGACAGAAGGTGGGTGTGAGGAGTTATCATTTGTGCAGTGATGAGGGAAACATCTTCAGCTCTGAGGGGTTCATGCTGGACCTGTAGTAGGATTTCAAGTCCCAGCATGAACCCTGCCCTGATATCTAAGGATGTGTCCTCCTTCCATCCAGGGTGTAATCCCATCTGTCAGTGTCCTCCCCTGCCGACCCTTATCTGCCGACCTTCCTCTGCACAGTGCACTGAGAGGCTTGATCGCTCCAGGCTGACACACACTCTGAGTTTCTGTGAAGTGCTGATAGCACAGAACTCTGGCTGCTGAGGGAAAGCTGACAGGAATTTAACCCCGATGGATCTGTCATGTTGGTGAGTGTTTAGCAATTTACTTGCCTTTTTACCATGTCTCCATTTCGTTTGTGCACTGACTGCAGTCTGTGTCAGATGTGTCTTCTGCTGCCTGGCTGTGGCTGGAGTCCAGATCATACAGGGAGGAGGTGGGTGGAGCTAAACTGTAGGCGCGGAGGAGGAAGTTAAATCTCCTCCGCTGTGAATTCTGGGTCTCTGCCTCTCTCCTGCTCATGACGTCACTGGTTGCTACACGCCAAGCGGGTGGCAGGTAGCAACCAGTTTGGGCGCTGAGCCAGCAGCGGTGGAGGTGAATAAAGTAAAAAAGGGTCTCTGCCAGCTAGGGGTCCACCACAGGCTGAGACAGAGAGAGACAGAGACGATGCTATTTTAGGGGGCATTCGATCGACCCAGGGCAATTCCGGGACACTGTATGGTCCCGGAATGAGGGTGCCCGGGACCCGGGACAGACCTGCTAATTGCGGGACTGTCCCGGGCAATCCGGGACACGTGGGCACCCTAGTGGGGCTAAAGGGGGCCCCGTCAGGTAGGCTGTACCGGGCCCCATGATTTCTATCAGCAGCCCTGCGGACAGGTAATCATAGACCATACACAGTATATGGTTGATCAAGAATACAGTTTATTTCCAGCTCTACAGAGTATATGCAATAATCAAAAAAGGGGCTGCATAGGGGGAACGCCCCATGAACAACCAATCACATTCAAGCATTTTGTTCTGCAAGATATTCATAATATTTCTGCCTTCAGACTCAACGTCACAATTCATTCTAAGAATGTTCCACGCAACATATGTCCTTGACAATGTTCTCAGCATTTTTGATAAACTTTCACAAGTTAGCGTGAGAAAGGCAAAAAACTAGCGTGAGAAAAACATCTTCTACAGAGAAACCTCTTTGAGAAATATTATTAAATCTCAAAGGGTACCTCTACACTCCTTGCAATAACCTTAAAGAGTGATCCCACATTTCCTTGCAATCCCTCCTTTGATCATAGGAGACTTTAAAAAAAAAAAAGTCTCCGCGGATCACTCACTGTACTGTACTCATTGTATACGCCCACCCCACCGAAGGATGCAAAAACTTTGTCCCACCAAGTGGTTATTTCCCTCTTATGCCTGCCAAATTCAAGGTGACCGTGGGCAGGTTTTAATGGACACAAGTGTGTCTGACCCTGTGGTCCCCATTAGAGGGATCATTTCCACAAGAGTACAACAACCTGAAGTTTTTCTGTCCATAGGATAAGGGACAGTGGTATGGCACCATAGTCCACAACAGACCATCCATCCATGGGGAACATGAGGTGCTTGAACCACTTTGGGGGGGCTCAGTCTTGACCTTAATCCCACTAAACATATCCAATCCCCCAATGAGGGAATGCTATCTTCACCTTGTCTCATCCAGGGGCGGTCCATGTGTGTGCTGTTTATCCATTCAGTAACCTGTGGATTGTTGGGTCCCCTTACCCATTTACATATGTCATATAGGGACATGTTACCTATCCTTTCATTAGGGTCCGGGATATTAAAATTAGCTAAACCCTCTATGTCTATTGTTCCATCAAGGGCCAGAGGTAAGTTTAACATGGTAAAATTAACTTGGGTATCTCTGCAGAACTTACCATTGTACAACATTTTTCCTGCCCCATTTAGGAAACAGAACTGGGGTTTTCTTGTGTATCTAGTAAACAAAAAAGGGGTTTATTTATGGGAGTGGTATTTATAATAGGGACTTCCTGGGTGGTATTTAGCAGCTGCTCTAGGGTAATAGGCCTTCCAACCATTGTGACCCATTTCCATGTATGCTGCTCTGGCCTTCACTACAACAGTATTCTCCCCCATCCCGCATGAGGAGTTTAGCCAACACCCAAAAAATAAGAACAAGAATACAGTGATGGTCATTACAATTGAAAAAAGAAAGACTGTCCGGGTGGTGCATTTTCTTGGCTCACGGGGAGAGTCTATGGTAAGAATGGTTTGGGGGGTTAAGGGGTTTTGTGGGAGGGGGCAGGGGGCAATAGTGTCTGAGTCTCTCTTTGTGCAGTTATTGGTGGGGGCGCCTCCATTTTCTTTCCTGTCTCCTTCATCTGTGGGCTCTTTTTCAACCTTGATGCATGGATCCATTGCGGCTTTGATCCGTCAGTATTGCTGTCCTGGAGACCTTGAGGACTTCAAATGGACCTTGGAAGATGGGGCCTGGTTGTTTGCGGACTGCAAGTTGTTTGATCAGTACCTTATCCCCCGGGACCAAAGGATGTGTTGGTTCTGTGGAAAGAGGAGGAAAGGTGACAGCAACCTTATCATAAGTTTCAGCAAGGCTACTTACCAGATATTTCACGTGCTCTTCCTGTAAGGAATATAAGTTAGATTCCTCGCCTATTCTGGTACCATCTGTTAGGTCCTCTGTATCAGCCCCCAGTGGCGGCTGGTGCTCAAAATTTTTGGGGGGGCGCAAACAAACAGCCTCACTGTGCCATCAAACGCTGCCACTGTGCCCATTAAATGCTGCCACTGTGCCCATCAAACGCTGCCACTGTGCCCATCAAACGCTGCCACTGTGCCCCAAGTTCTGCCACTGTGCCCCAAGTTCTGCCACTGTGCCCTTAAGTGCTGCCATTGTGCCCCAAGTTCTGCCATTGTGCCCCTTAAGTGCTGCCATTGTGCCCCTTAAGTGCTGCCACTGTGCCCCTTAAGTGCTGCCATTGTGCCCCAAGTTCTGCCATTGTGCCCCTTAAGTGCTGCCATTGTGCCCCTTAAGTGCTGCCATTGTGCCCCTTAAGTGCTGCCATTGTGCCCCAAGTTCTGCCACAAGTTCTGCCATTGTGCCCCAAGTTCTGCCATTGTGCCCCTTAAGTGCTGCCATTGTGCCCTTAAGTGCTGCCATTGTGCCCCTTAAGTTCTGCCACTGTGCCCCTTAAGTGCTGCCATTGTGCCCCTTAAGTGCTGCTATTGTGCCCCTTAAGTGCTTCCATTGTGCCCCAAGTTCTGCCACTGTGCCCCTTAAGTGCTGCCACTGTGCCCCCTGCCTGCCCTCTGCACTTACCTTGTCCCGGTGTGCAGCTGGTGACGGCGTCAGGCGACGAGCGGTGTCTCCGTCGGATGTCTTCTCCCGCGCTCCTCCTGTCTTCTTCTGCTGTGATTGGACGCTAGGTGATTGGACGCCTAGCGTCCAATCACAGCGCCTGTGACTTCAGCCAATCAGGTGACAGGTAACAGACCTGGCAACCTGATTGGCTGAGAGGCGGGTCTGTGTTAGGGAAGCGATGTATTCGCTTCTCTAACACAATACTGTGTAATCAGCGAACGCACGGCCGTGCGCCCGCTGTTTACACTTAGGGAAGCCTATTAGAGCACACCGCTCTAATAGGGTCCCCTATTAGAGCTTACAGCTCTAATAGGGGCGCTTCCCGCAACACCCCCCCCACTGTAATTCAGATGCCCGGCGCCCGATCAGGGGCCGGACACCTGAATAGGGGGCGGCAGAGGTGACCAATAGATAGATTCATGCAATGCATGAATCTATCTATTGGTGATAGAGCGGTGCATACTGCACTGTGCGCCCTTAAAGGGACATGTTTAAATACATTTTTTTTTTTTTTTGAACTTTTTTTTTTTATTTATTTATTTATTTTTTTTAACTGCAAGGAGGGGGGGGGGGGGGGGGCGGCGCAGTGGACGGGCCGCCACTGTCAGCCCCTCTTTCCCTCAGCTGGACTTTGACAGTCAATGGAAAAAACTCTCTGTCCGGACAGGTAATCATAGACCATACACAGTATATGGTTAATCAAGAATACAGTTTATTTCCAGCTCTACAGAATATATGCAATAATCAAAAAAGGGGGTTGCATAGGGGGAACACCCCATGAACAACCAATCACATTCAAGCATTTTGTTCTGCAAGATATTCATAATATTTCTGCCTTCAGACTCAACGTCACAATTCATTCTAAGAATGTTCCACGCAACATATGTCTTTGACAATGTTCTCAGCATTTTTGATAAACTTTCACAAGTTAGCGTGAGAAAGGAAAAAACTAGCGTGAGAAAAACATCTTCTACAGAGAAACCTCTTTGAGAAATATTATTAAATCTCAAAGGGTAACTCTACACTCCTTGCAATAACCTTAAAGAGTGATCCCACATTCTCTTACACTGACTGAGAAAGGTTTTCCAAAAGTCCCATTCTACAGAAGTCAATAATTAAATCGACTTCTCTGGAGCGGGAAGGGCCATAGATGGGTTGAAATTTGGCCAGTCCCTGCTGAATTTTGATCCATCTATGGGAAGCTTAAGTATGACATCATTGTAATGTACAAAAAAGTTGCAACCACCCCAACCTAAAACTAGCCTTTGCAGTAAGGTCACATGGAAAGGCAACGCACATCATAAACAAACGATCCCCCCCCCCCCCACATACATCCTTCTGCCTTTGAGGGGTGGGCTCCCTCCAGGCACACCTGCCCTTAACCACTTCCGTACTGCCTGCTGTCGTTATACGTTGGTACTTTGCGGCAGATTGGCCACGAGATCACTTTTATTGGGGGTGAGAGCGGCCTCCCCCCTTCTGCTGTGTTACGGGTGTCTCCGCCGCTTACTGGAGCCGTCCGTAGCGGTGGAGACGATCGGGTTCTTTCTTCTGTGAGGCAAGGAGTCGAGTGAGGGAAAGATGGCCCCCACTTGGCTCCATACCTTGGGATGATGGAGGCAGCATCACACGTCACTTCCGCCCAATGGTCTTAAAGGGGACATTTTTTTTAATTGCATTTAAGTGTAAATGTGAGATCTGAGTTTTTTTTGACCCCAGGTCTCACATTAAATAGGTCCTGTCGTGCTTTTTTTCCCTATTATAAGGGATGTTTACATCCCTTGTAATAGGAATAAAAGTGACACAAATATTTTTTTTTTAAATGGACAGTGTAAAAATAAAGAACTAAAATAAATAAGACATTTTTTTTTAAAGCACCCTGTCCCGCCGTGCTCGCGCACAGAAGCGAATGCATACGTAAGTTGCACCCACATATGTAAACAGTGTTCAAACCACACATGTGAGGTATTGCCACGATCGTTAGAGCGAGCGCTACAACTCTAGCAAAAGACTTCCTGTAACTCTAAACTGGTAACCTGTAGAAATTTTTAAACGTCGCCTATAGGTTTTTGTAAGGGTCAAAGTTTGTCGCCATTCCACGAGCGGGCACAATTTTGAAGCATGACATGTTGGGTATCAATTTACTCGGCGTAACATTATCTTCCACAATATAAAAAAAAAAATTGGGCTAACTTTACAGTTTTCTTATTATTTTTATTCAAAAAAAAGTGTATTTCCGCCTTTCGTCTTTCAGGACAGCACCTTTGAGAGACCTCGGCTCATCCCTTCTCAGGAAACACTGCCTTCATCTGAGCTTTAAGCCACACATCCCCTCCAGCCCGTCAGTTTCAGTGTTTCCTCCGGCGGGGAGACAATGCTAGGAACCAGGGTAATTTCAGCTGGGGAGGCTGAGGCCAGTGTAATCCTGGAAAGGGAGAGACAGATGTCTCTCACGAACAGCAGCTGGACTAGGGAGCCCGTTACCTATGTGACGCTGTATCACACCATGTCCTCTCTTGGGGAAGGTGGAGGCCAGGGTGCTTGCTTTCCGATGCCTGAGGAAGGTAATGGCGGAAGTATCTGAGTCCCCCTTGCTCTGGGGCGGCCAGCGTGGAGCTTGAGGCTGGGCCGGATGGTGGGTGAAGTGAGGATATGGGGGTGTTAGCAGACCCCATTGACAAAAGGATGGACTCCCTCCTCAAGAAGACCTGGGATTCATCCCTAGGGAATCTTAAGCCTGCCATGGCAGTCACAGTGGTGGCTCGCAACATGGAGCACTGACTGACGCACATAAAAGCACATAATGAGGCTGGAACTGCAAAGGAAACAATTATTTCCTCTTTTCCTATGCTCTTAAAGGGGGTAGCGTACATTGCAGATGCCTCAGCGGAGTCAGTTTGCATATCCGCTAGGTCCTCCGCGCTGGCCAATTCGGCCAGAAGAGCTCTCTGGCTAAAAACATGGCAAGGGGAAAAATTTGTCCTTTTTACAGGGGATTTACTGTTTGGTCCAGAGTTGGAGGCCGTCCTGGATCGGACAGTCGACAAAAAGGCTTTTCCCCTGAAGAGGAAGTTGGGGAAACAATCTAAGAAGAAATAAATATAAAAGGTATGTGGCGCTACCTTGTAAAATAAAAAAAAAATATTAAATACTAAAAAATATAAATCGCATGGAATAAGGGTAAAAATCGCATAAAAGTCGCAAAAAAGTTGCATGAAAATGAATATGCCTGGTATGCATAAAACTTCATGTGCCAGTGAATACTTCAAATCTAATACATAAAATGTAAAAAATAATAATAATATCGCATGTGAATTGATGTGCAAAGAAATCCTCATGTGCAAATAAGTGCAAATATTTCCACAAAAATATGTGTAAAAAATCTGAAATGATTGAAATATCTAAGGGGAAAGGATTATTCCCCAACAGTATTCAAATATATAAATAGTGTGCAATTCCTCTCCAGCATAATGTGCCAAACAATAAATAATGAATATATATCAATGAAATAAATATATAATAACGGTAATGGATAAATATAAAGTGCAAGTGCCAGAATAAAAAATATAAAATTAATTAGTGACTTCCACTCCAAGTGACTCAAAAGAAAAGAAGAAAAAAAAAAAACACAACACAAATAATGTGAAGCAGGTCCACTATGAAAGTCCTCAATAGTAAACCATCCAGGAACTGTCTATAAACAAATGGTGATATTCTGTGCATCCATCCATCCAGTGAAATCTGTGTCATCCAGGGTGCTCCCCACTGTTTTTCCCAGCCTCTCACCTCCAGCAGCGGCCTCCACAGGCCTAGCAGCGCTGTATGTGTAATATCACTTTGGGCAGGTCGATCTCCCTGTATCCACTCCAACCAGAAACTGCAATACTCCCGATAACCAATTAATGATAACGAGGGTAATAGAGGAGAGAGGGGGGTCCAATGTGTAGTATGGCAGTATAATTTTATTTAAACAAACATAATAACTTACATTAAAAACTTGTCACAGACGATGAAGACAAAGGACGCTTCCGGTCTCGGCCGTGACCAGAAGCAAAACACTGACACCTGGTTCCTTCCCTCACATGTATCGTCACTGAGCACGTGACTTTAGATATTTCAATCATTTCAGATTTTTTACACATATTTTTGTGGAAATATTTGCACTTATTTGCACATGAGGATTTCTTTGCACATCAATTCACATGCGATATTATTATTTTTTAAATTTTATGTATTAGATTTGAAGTATTCACTGGCACATGAAGTTTTATGCATACCAGGCATATTCATTTTCATGCAACTTTTTTGCGACTTTTATGCGATTTTTACCCTTATTCCATGCGATTTATTTTTTAGTATTTTATTTTTTTATTAATTTTACAAGGTAGCGCCACATACCTTTTATAGCAATACCAATACTGTGCGAGATCACATTTATGTTGGCAGCTTCCTAGTTTAGTTGGTTACAAAGTGAGGTCGTGCGCACTAGTTACACCCAATCTTCATTAATCCAAGAAGAAACCTCGTTCACAGAAGTATGGATTTCCAAGGGCGGAGGTTCAGAAAAAAGGTTGGACCAACAAGGGCAGAGGGCGCGGGGAGCGATTTTTCACCCTCTTAAACAGCCCTGAAAGACCCAATGACAAGTCAACCCCGGTGGGAGGAAGACTGGGGGCTTTCCTCTTAAGCCCCATACACACGGTCGGAAAATCCGACCACCAAATCCATCGGATTTGGTCCGACGGATTTAGTCCGACACTGGTGTTGCATACACACGGTCAGACAAAGTTGTCGGAAAATCCGATCATTCTGAACGTGGTGACGTTCGTTGCGTACAACGGGACTACGTAGAGGCTAGTAGCCAATAGCTTTGGTCTTGTAATGTGATCTGAGCATGCGTGGCACTTTGTCCGTCGGAATTCGCTACACACGATCGGAATTGGTGTGATCGGACTTTGTTGTCGGAAAATTTATAGAGCAGGAGATACAACTTTGTCCGTCGGACAATCCGATGGAAAATGTCCGATGGTGCCTACACACGGTTGGAATTTCCGACAACATTGTCCGATAGGACAGAAACCATCGGAAAATCGGACCGTGTGTATGGGGCTTTACAGTGGGAGTCGGTCACGTCCAAACAATTTATCTTAGGAATTTTAAGGAGGGGGTACAGGCTTTCAAGCCCCCCCCCCACAGGCTTCTTGTTACAGACCTGCCGAGGTGTGCGGTGAAGGCTGCGGTGAAGGCGAAGGCGGCGGCTCTGCTTTCTTCACTGGAAGAACTGGAAAAGCAGAATATAGTGTGTTCCACCTGGGGAGATAGGCAAAGGGTTTTACTCCCACGTCTTTGTGGTATGGAAGTGCTCAGGGAAGTTTAGGCTCATTTTGAACCTGAAACCTCTCAATCAAACAATCACCTACAGAGATTTTGCATGGACTCCATCTTTTCCGTGAAGACACTGCTCCCTCCGGACTGCTACATGGCGTCCATAGATCTAAGAGACGCCTATCTGCACATTCCTATTCCTAAGGGCAGTCAGAAGTTCCTCAGACTAGCAGTAAGGTTCGGGGAGGAGAAGGTCCATCTACAATTTTGGGCTCTCCCCTTTGAGCTATCCTCTTCCCCCCGCATATTCAAAGTCATGGTGGAATTCCTGGCTTTCCTGTGACTATGAGGAATCTCAGTGATTGCATACCTGGACGATCTGCTCCTTCACCGGAGCAGTTGGTCCAGGATTTCTGAGATTTTTTTTGGATAAAAAAATAAATAAAAATTTTAGGAAAAAGGAGACGCGCGATATTTAAAAGTCTGGAAAAAGTTAAATTCTTGGTGCACAGAGAGGTCCTTTAGCGTTCACAGCCCAGTAGCAGTACTGGAGTTCCTGCAAAGTGGGGCAGACAAGGGGCTGGCCCTCAGTACTCTAAGGGCCAGGTTTCTGCTCTAAGTGTTTTTTTTAGAACAGTTAGCAGTGAACCCCTGGATATCTAGGTTCTTTAAAGCCTTAAGTAGGCAGAGACCAGTTAACTCCCACCCCTTTCCCATGTGGGATCTCTTTCTGGTACTGCAGGCTCTTACAGGGGAACCCTTTGAACCTTTAGAATCTTGTGAAGTGAAATTTCTAACTCTCAATGTTTTTTTAGTAGTAGCGATCACTACCGCAAGGTTTAGTGAGCTTGAAGCCCTCTCGATTAGGGCACCCTCTTTTCAAATCTTTCTGGATCAGATAGTTTTTAAAACCGATCCAGCCTTTTTGCCAAAAATGGCTTCCAAATTTCACAGGAGCCAGGAAATCTGTCTGCCTACTTTCTGTTCAAATCCTGTTAGGGATTAGTACAGAACAGTTGAGAAAGTCTGATTCCTTTTTTATTTCCTTTTCAGGGGCTAGGAAGGGGTCCAAAGCCTCTAGGCGTACAATAGCCAGATGGCTGAGGTTAGCCATTAGTCAGGCATATATGGCAAAAGGGGTGGAGGTCCCGGAAGGTGTCATGGCTCATTTCATCAGGGCCATGGCGACATCTCAGGCAGAGTGGGCTGGGGCTACACCCGAACAGATCTGTATAGCGGCGACGTAGTCAAGTTTTAAGACCTTCGTTAAGCACTATAGGCTGGATTTATTATCTGCCCAGGACCAGGCCGTCGGGCGTAAAGTCCTGCAAGCGGTAGTCCGACCCTAGGGTAAGTGCTTGCTTATCCTCTCAAAGGTGCTGTCCTGAAAGGGGGGAAATCAAAGTTACTTACCGGTAACGTCTTTTCCAAGAGTCTTTCAGGACAGCACCGGTAGCCACCCAAATAACAATTCACCAATGGACGCGAGAGCATCAGCAAAATAAAGGTTGGTATGATGTGTTCTTGTGTCTCCCTAGAATGTTCTCGTGGAAAAAGTGACGGGCTGGAGGGGATGTGTGGCTTAAAGCTCCGATGGAGGCGGTGTTTCCTGAGAAGGGAGAATCTGAGGTCTCTCAAAAGGTGCTGTCCTGAAAGACTGGAAAAGACGTTACCGGTAAGTAACTTTGATTTGTTGTTTGTAAGACCGCTGCGCAAATACAGTGTTACAAAGTATTACAACGGCCACCATTTTATTCTCTAGGTTTTCTGAAAAAAATAAAAATAAATGTTTGGCGGGTTCTAAGTAATTTTCTGGCAAAAAAAAAAAAAAAAAAAAGATTTTAACTTGCAAGCAACAAGTTTGAAAAATAGGCCTGGTCCTTAAAGGGGTTGTAAACCCTCGTTTAACCACTTTAAGACCAGCCTCGTTTTTTGGATTTTAGGTGTTTACATGTTTAAAACAGTTTTTTTTTTTTTGCTAGAAAAAAAACTTAGAACCCCCAAACATTATATATTTTTTTTTTTTCTAACACCCTAGAGAATAAAATGGCGGTCGTTGCAACACTATTTTTTTCCCGGTATTTGCGCAGCGGTCTTGCAAGCGCACTTTTTTTGGAAAAAAAGTCACTTTTTTGAATAAAAAAATAAGACAACAGTAAAGTTAGTCCAATTTTTTTATATATTGTGAAAGATAATGTTACGCCGAGTAAATTGATACCTAACATGTCACGCTTCAAAATTGCGCCCGCTCGTGGAATAGCATCAAACTTTTACCCTCAAAAATCTCAGTAGGCGACGTTTAAAAAATTCTACAGGTTGCATATTTTGCGTTACAGAGGAGGTCTATGGCTATAATTATTGCTCTCGCTCTACCGATCGCGGCGATACCTCACATGTGTGGTTTGACCACTGTTTTCATATGCGGGCGCTACTCACGTATGCGTTCGCTTCTGCGCACGAGCTCGTCGGGACGGGGCGCTTTAAAAACATTTTTTTTGTTTTTCTTATTTATTTTTCTTGATTTTATTTATTTTTACACTGTTTTTTTAAAAAAAATTAATTGGCTCACTTTTAATCCTATTGCAAGGAATGTAAACATTCCTTGTAATAGAAAAAAGCATGACAGGTCCTCTTAAATATGAGATCTGGGGTCAAAAAGTCCTCAGATCTCATATTTGGACTTCAATGAAAAAAAAATAAAGAAAAAAAAAAAAATGTCATTTAAAAAAATGACATTTGAAAATTCCTCTTTAAGAGGTATGGGCGGAAGTGACGTTTTTGACGTCGCTTCCGCCCTCCTATGGTATAGAGATAAGTGGCGGCCATCTTAGCGTCACTCATCTCTAGACACAGGAGGGGAACGGACCCGATCGCCTCCGCCGCTGCCGACGGTTCCGGTAAGCGGCGGAAGGCGCGGGATATCTCGTGGCGAAGCCGCCGCGATGACCACCATTATCGGACAGCCGACCGGCGCCTGAAGAGATGGATACCTCGGTTGTGGCAGCAGCTGCTGCCGTTACCGAGATATCCCTCTTCAAAAAAGGGACGTACATCGTCGTGCGCCGGTCGGAAAGTGGTTAAAAAACAAAACAAAAAAACATGTCATACTTGCCTCCACTGTGCAGTTCGTTTTGCACAGAGTGGCCTGATCCTCCTCTTCTGGGGACCCTCATCGGCGCTGGTGGCTCCTCCCCGCATGGAGTGTCCACGTTGGAGAAGCACTCTCCTTGGTGGACACCCGTGCAGTCACACGGTCCCGAGTCCCGCATCTGTGTCCATTCATGCAGAATGCAGGACTCGGCCCCGCCCCCCATCATTGGATTTGATTGACAGCAGCGGGAACCAATGGCTGCACTGCTATCAATCTATCCAATCAGGACACGAGACACCAGGTAGAGCTGGTGTGCTTGTTCCCAGCCGGAGCAAGATCGTGGTCAGGTAAGTAAAACGGGGGCTCTGGGGGGGGGGGGGGGGCTGCAGCACCACAGAAGGTTTTTCACCTTAATGCATAGAATGCATTACGGTGAAAAACCATGAGGGTTTACAACCCCTTTAAGTGGTTAATCTATCCACTGCTATACATGCTTTTACTTAGTAGATAATTAGTAGAAAATTATAGTTAGGACTGCAGTAAACAGAGGAGCCTTGACGTGGGCACTGCCGCTTGCGCATTTACTGTATTTGCAAATGTGTGCAAACAAAACCCTCTGTTTTAACCGTAAATTGTTAGGCAGGGTCAATTTGGTTGTTTTGCAGGCTGGCTGGCAAGTGTACTGGGAAGTCTTTGTTTGTGATGAGGTCATTGTAAAGTCTGAAGGAACCAAACACACTGCTAAAGAAGATACGAAAAAATAAAAAAATCGCTAGCCTGCCTGCTCTTATATCTGAATGGCTTGAAGACAGCAGTTTTCTTCCTTATACTTGGAGGTCTTTTACAGTTGTGTGAAAAAGTAAGTACAACCAAGGAAATTGTTAACTTTTTCAACATAATATAAGAGCAAACATTATTATCTTTATTCAAATAGTGCTTACAGATAAAAGTGATTTATTTGAATAAAAGCACAAGGAAAATGCGCCTTTTAAATAATTAAAAAAATATATCCAATGATGTATTGTGGAAATAGTATGTAAATCCTTGGCTTCAGATGCTGGGATTGCCACCTTTAGCAGAAATTACATCTTGTAGGCATTTTTCATAACTCTAGTGATATTTTTGTTTTCTTGCATGAAGTGCCTGTTTTAAATTACCCATAACATTTAAATGGGATTCAGATCAGGGCTTTGATGATTAGGTCAGTACATAATGTAGTATGTTATATCTAATTATATATATATATATATATATATATATATATATATATATATATATGTAGTGCATTTTATATATGGTTATGTAGGCATTCTAAGATAAGTTCATTCTAGGCAGGCCACATTGGTAGCTGTTAATCTAATTGCGCATATTAAAGGGGGCTTGTTGATCAAAGGGGAAGTGGCCAAACAAGAATTGTTCCACATATCAAAGGGGAACAGATAATGATTCTGGGCTATGTTGATGTTAATATGCAAGAATGCAGATTAGGGCAGTTTATGACTACAGCTGTTCACAGCTTGGGGTGATCTGCTGTCACTCTGAAAGACAGGAGCAGATCAAAGCATTTAATGGAAATGGCCAATCAAAATGCTCAGCCATTCAGTGTGTGTGGGGGATATAACAGGGTATTCAGTCTAAAACTATCTGAGGGAGGGTTTGTGAGTATGAAGGCTCAGGTCTAGGGAAAATATTCCTTGTCATATGTGCTCTGTTGGATTTTTATCATCTATTACAAGACTGCTCTGTTTTGGAAGCCAATAAAATCTCTCTCTGGGAGAATTGGGTTTGCTGCGGGACAATACTTAATAACTACATATCATCTACGAACTATATATTATATCACTACACATAACCCTTCATAAAATAATAAAAGTCAGCGCAAGGCGTTTTAATAACGAGGCAGCTAACATCAAGATTTAAAGCGGTTGTATACCCTTAAATTCAACTTGCACCCACCAGTAAGCCTAGATTAAGGCTTACCTGTAGGTACAAGAAATATCTCCTAAACCTGCACGGTTTAGGAGATATTTGCAAAGAACGTTTTACAACGTTGTCTACGGCGCATGCGCGCCGTAGACAACGGTGCATTTACAGGGTTAATCCCCATTCACAACTGCGGCTCACCGCAGTTGAAGTGTCCCGCGCGCATGCGCGGAGCGACGTCCTCGCCGCTCTGGCCAATCACAGCGCCGCAGCGGTGCTGTGATTGGCCGGAGCGGCGATACCCGGAAGGGTATCTGTGGAGAGACGGATGAGGCCGGAGGGGGAGAAGAGGACGGCGTCGGGGGCCCCCAATCTAAGGTAAGTGATGCATAATGAGCTAGTATGCTAGTCATACTAGCTCATTATGACTGTGTCTTGCAGGTAGTTTGAAAAAAAAAAAAAACAGACTAAAAACGGGTATACAACCGCTTTAACATACAAAAATGCAAAAGAATGTTCAAGGAGAAAACGTATCGCCAAAAACCAGTAAATATTTCTACAAACAAGATGGTGTATAAATATTTACTGTTTTTTGGCACAACATTTTCACCTTGAACATAACCCTTCATACCTTATTGTAAGCCTTTGGCGGATTTGCTTGCGTGCATCAGACCATGACGATGTTGAAAGGTCCAGTTTTCCAGTTCAACTTACTGACAGCTGGCCTCACATTCTTAAAAAGCATATTTTGAAACAGGTAGACCTTGTGAGGCGCCAAGAAAGAGGACTTGCAGGAGAGAGCGGTTAGATCAAACGTTCCCCTTGGCGAGGCGACGATGACCAAAAATAGAATTCTTAAAAGGTACCCAATACAGTGGCTGAAAGCAGATAACCCAGATTAGTCATTAGGACCAGACTGAGGTCCCATGGATTTGTAGGAGGCTTATTTGAGGACCTTCCTGTAAAATAAGAACATATAAAAGAATTGATATGCCAGTGACCATTGGAATGGTGCATAATGGCAGACTCTGGTAAAGTCCCACTTGCAGGGAAGGTGAATACTCTTTCTTCCTGTGGTGTCCTTGATGTCACCCACTAGATCCTTTTTGGAAACTTGGTCCACAGATCAGCAATTAACCACTTCACAACCGGCCCATAGCCGAATGACGGCTACAGGCCGGTTGCTTAACTCTGGGAGGGCGTCATATGACGTCCTCACAGAATTCCTCTCTTGCGCCCCCCCTGGGGCGCGCACTCGAGAACATCGCGGCCGTTTACCACGTGATCGCCCCGTCAAATGACGGAGCGATCACATGCAAGCAAACCGGCGTCATTTGATGACGCCGGTTCCTCTCCCCTCCTCTCTCTGTACCGATCGGTACAGTGTGAGAGGAGAGGGGGAGGGATCGGTGGCAGCAGTGCTGTGGGCGGGATCTGTAGTGCCCACAGCCTGCTCTGCCACCACCGATCCATCCATCCATGCTCAGCCATCCCTCCATACCCTGCAATACACAGCAATAGCCTGCAGTGTATTGCAGGGTATGGAGGGATGGCTGAGCATGGATGGATGGATACTCTGCCATACCCTGCGATACCCTGCGATACTCTGCCATACCCTGCGATTCCCTGCGATACTCTGCCACACCCTGCGATACTCTGCCACACCCTGCGATACTCTGCCACACCCTGCCATACCCAGCAATACTCTGCCATACCCAGCAAAATATCTATTTACTCGGCGTAACTTCATCTTTCACATTATTCAAAAACATTGGGCTAAATTTACAGTTTTGTTTTTTGTAAAGCACAAAACTTTTTTTTCCCAAAAAAAAACGTGTTCGAAAAATTGCTGCGCAAGTACCGTGCTAGATAAAAAGACCGCCATTGTATTCTCTAGGGTCTTTGCTAAAAAAACATATATAATGTTTTGGGGTTCTATGTAATTTTCTAGCAAATAAATGATGATTTTTACATGTAGGAGAGAAATGTCAGAATTGTCCTGGGTGCTCCAGAACACCTGAAGGTGCTCCCTGCATGTTGGGCCTCTGTATGTGGCCACGCTGTGTAAAAGTCTCACACATGTGGTATCGCCGTACTCAGGAGTAATAGCAGAATGTGTTTTGGGGTGTAATTTGTGCTATGCATATGCTGTGTGTGAGAAATAACCTGCTAATATGACAATTTTGTGAAAAAAAAATAAAAGAAAAAAAAAATCTTGATTTTGCAAAGAATTGTGGGAAAAAATTACAACTTCAAAAAACTCACCATGCCTCTTTCTAAATACCTTGGATTGTCTTCTTTCCAAAAAGGGGTCATTTGGGGGGTATTTGTACTTTTATGGCATGTTAGGGTCTCAAGAAATGAGATAGGCCATCAGTACTTCAGGTGTGATCAATTTTCAGATATTGGCACCATAGCTTGTGGACTCTATAACTTTCACAAAGACCAAATAATATACCCCAATTTGTACTTATTTTTACCAAGGATATGTAGCAGTATAAATTTTGGCCAAAATTTATCAAGAAAAATTACACATTTGCTAAATTTTATAACAGAAACGAAGAAAAATTCATTTTTTTTACAGAATTTTCAGTCTTTTTTCTTTTATAGCGCAAAAAATAAAAAACCCAACGGTGATTAAATACCACCAAAAGAAAGCTCTATTTGTGTGAAAAAAAGGACAAAAATTTCATATGGGTACAGTGTTGTATGACTGAGTAATTGTCATTCAAAATGTAAGAGCACCGAAAGCTGAAAATTGGTCTGGTTATTAAGGGTGTTTAAGTGCCCAGTGGTCAAGTGGTTAAAAAGCCCCACTCTGGGGGAAAAAAAAACAAAACATCCCTCTCCCCTTCACACCGCCCCTCCCTCTCTATCTAATAACCACATTAAAAAGAAAAATCATAGCCCTAAATGCCCTTATTACTTACTTGTAGCCACGGTCACGTGATTAACTGGCCCAACTCTTCTCTTGTTTACTTGCTGATTTGCATTCTTCTTAGGGCATCCATGTCAGTGCTTGCTTGGCGTGGACACTACCTATTGGATGGGCTGCAGCAGGTCTTCTTAAGATCCAGAATAGGATGATGTCAGCATAGGGGGGAAGCAGGGGACCGGTGATATCTGGGAAGGCATTACATCGCTGAATCAGTGGTCCCGCCACCCAGAAACAGGGGCGGTATGTGATCTGGATGGGGGACACAGATGGCAAATTGCACCTTCCAGTAAAATGTATGTAATGCGTGTAAAGTTTGTGCCATGTGCTGAAACAGTACCAGTAAATGTGGTACCCTGCAGTAAGCTTTAAGTGTTACTAAACCCACAACAGTAAAATCAGTCTGTATATGCAGAATAGCATGCTTGTTATACTCACTGTGGAACTTTAGGGGTTAATCCTCTGCATTGTGTAAAAAGGCTGTTTTATCCTGTATGCATAGATCCTCCCCCCTCCCTGAAATTTATATCTGGAGAAAGACAGCGAACACACAGGCAATAGCCAACCTGCAAATGCTCAGTTGTGTCTTTTATGCTGGAGAGAACAGTTTCTTGTTCTAAGAGATAGCCAGGTCACATGATATTGACATCACACATATGGGCGTGTATACAGGCTCCACCTTCCTGAACTCTCAGAAGAAACTGTGCAGTTTATGATGTAACCAAGGTATATAGAGCGAGTGGTGTCACCGGAAGGAAACCATTTTCCTGCGTCATTGGTGTTGCCAAGAGGAAAAATGGTGCTAAATCGGTGGTGTCACTTGGAGGAGGAAAGAAAAAAAAAACAACAGCATCGGTTGCATCACTGGACTGGTGGTGTCACTGAAAGGAAAAATGTCGGTGCGTCCAGTGCCGTCACCTGAAGGAAAAAACTTCCTTGCATTAGTGGTGTTGCCAAGAGGAAAAAAATGGCACTGCATCAGTGGGGAAAAATGTTGCTGCATCACTGGTGTCAACCTGAGGCGCACTGATTGGCATCTATGACAGTGGGATGAAGGACTCTGTGGGGTGCATGAAACTAAAGGGTTTGAGGGGCTCAGAGGAAAGAAAGCCAGCTGAAAGGACTGTCATTGCTGCACCTCTGAAAATCAATCCACATTGATAGCTTTTTAGGGGGGTGCTTGGCAGGCGATATTTCAACTGCCTGCTTTAACCCTGGAAATGCTAAACCACTACACGTGGTTGCAACACATTAACACAGACTACAAGTGTGGTCACCCTGAATTAGGCTGGTGTCCACAGGGTTGGCCATGATCACAGCTTCTGTACATTGCTAGAATATTATGGAAGAATAAGGGAGTACAGAGGTACTCCTCATTCGGGGCTCACACCTACTACACCTGGGCTAGCCTAGCCCCTGCCCATCTACCCACTTCCTGTACATGGTTGGGCTCCTCTGTAAGATCTATGGGCTGAAATTTGCAAACATCTTTTTCTGCCCTATAGGAAATAGTGCACCCATAATGCCAGACATGTCCTGCGGCTCCGGTCTGTGTACAACTGTGGTTACACAGTCACATACTTTGGTGCAGTAGGGGGAATTGGTAGTCTCTCCTTGGATGCCATCCTGACAGTGCAGTGTCATTCCAGGGTTGGTCCTGTTCTTCCAAGAAGGCTTAGGCTCCATGCTTCCCCATGGCAGGTGCTGGGAGGTGCAAGGCAGGTGGAAAAGGTAAACACTGAAAGCACAGCAAGTTGCTCCAAGTATTCCTTCTCCTCTAATGGCATCTATTTTCACCTACTGGCACATTGTAAGCACATCAGGGTTCCAGTGCACGGGAGTTGTTTAGCGACGATTAGAAGACTTACTGAATAGAAAGCACTGGAGTACAGGGATAGTGTCAGGAGGTGCCAGTACTAGAAGGGAAGTCTCCCCTCACTTCCCAGCAGCGCCACTATGACTAAAGTGTGTTCTCAGTCTCAGTACCCGCTGTCATACAGCGGACCCCGACTACTAACAGGAGTGACTCTGCAGTATTCTCAGAGAACAATTGGCTGCATGTCCAGAGCACCCACCACCACACACTCAACACAGCACCTGGGGTATGTGTCCCTTCTGCCCACTTTTTGTGCCAGGAACCACTCCAACATAAGGGGTACCTATTGAGAAAGACCCAGATAACCTGAGTTCAGAGTTGGTCTTGTAAGTGCCACAAATTAATAATGTACTTAGTTAATCTGAAGATTTTTATTGTAATCTGTACAAAAAGCTGAAATTAAAACTACAACACAACTTATTACAAATAAATTTAATAGCAGCAAATATTGTTTTTAAATCATACATTATGATTAATGTACAGATGTACAAAACATATTAGTGGATACAAAGTGCTCAGTAAAAGAAAGAAAAAAAAATAAAGCCATAAACAAAGTAATATGAACATTTTTGCCACAATTACGTGGTACCCTATTCTAATGACAGCCATTTAAAAAAAAATTCTGTAGACCAAACACATACCTTTAATAGGAAATATTACCTAAAAACTGTACATCTTTCAAACATCGCAAAGGCTGCCAGCATTATGTAAGCTAGGTGATGTGCTGTTCACATTCACTGTTTAAAAGGAAAACTATTACCTGTAGACAGCAAAATTTTATAGAAAAGTTAAACCAAGTATACATCTGTAAATGTATACTTGGTTTAACTTTCCTTTTAAATATTGTATACAAGTAGATGTTGGATGTGCCCTAATGCAAATTTGTGGGGAAGACCAATGAAGAAGCTGTATCAGATGCCTTACACCATTTGCAGTGGCGATACATGCTTATTTTTGATGATGTTCCCTTTTAGTACTACCTGGAGCACCCTCCACCCTTCCAAAAGTGTGTCCCCCTTAGACCACTTTCACACTGGGGGCGTTTTGCAGGCACTATAGCGTTAAAAAATAGCGCCTGCAAACCGCCCTAAAACAGCTGCTCCATTCACTCCAGTGTAAAAGCCCTCGGGCTTTCACACTGGTGCGGTGCACTGGCAGGGCATCAGAAAAAGTCCTGCCAGCAGCTTCTTTGGAGCGGTGAACTCACCGCTTCTACCCATTGAAATCAATGGGGCAGCGTTGCTATACCGATGGCAAAATGCCGCTGCGGCGGCTTTTGCAGGCAGATTTAACCCCTTTTCGGCCACTAGCGGGGGGTTAAAACCGCCTCGTTAGTGGCCAAATAGCGACGCTAAAGCAAGGCTATAAATAACACCTCTTTACCACTGACGCCCTAGGCGGCACAGTGTGAAAGGGCTTTTACAGTGTTACAGTGGAGGATAGGCAAACCCTTTTCATGCATCCCACAATAGGTGCTACAGAGGTGTTTTTTTTTTTTTTTTTACACACACAATAATCCTCTAACACAGGGGCATCAAACTGAATTTCATTGCGGGTCGCATCAGCAGTATGGTTGCCCTCAAAGAGTTCAGGAATGTATTACGTACAGCGTGCAGAGTTCAGGAGTGCGTTATGTAGAGAATGCAGGGTTTAGGGGTGCCCTACGTACAGAGTGTAATGTTCAGGGGTGCGCCCTGTATAGAATGCAGGGTTTGGGAGTGTTCTACACACAGAATTCAGAGTTCAGGTGTATGTTGTGTACAGAATGCAGCGTGTGCAACCCTAACCCCCCTCCAAAGCTTCCTTCCATCTGTCTTTACCTGACCTAGCTCTAGTACCTCCCTGTGTAGGTGGCGCATCTTGCAGTGAGATCACTCTCTCTCTCTGGAGATCTGTACCCACTGTGAGCGTGTACAGGACCTGAGCAAAGCTGTCCCTTGTAAACACAGACGGCTTCTGTGTCTACAAGTGACAGTGGGGAGCGGGAGCAGACTCCGCCACGTTCCAACTGCAAAAAAGTATGCAAGGGCCACACGACAAGGCCTGGTGGGCCAGATTCAGCCCACGGGCCTTGTGTTTGACATATGTGCTCTAACACAAGCAAAAGGGCGCGGTGGATCTTCAAATTAGGTAGGTCATTATGGGGTTTGTGACTCAACTACAGTGGAAGATTCACAAATTATCTGGTATCTGCTTTAATTTTTTTTCATAATTTTTGTAAGTTAAACAATAATATCAATGAAAACATGAACTTAAAAAAAAAGCATAGCAAATTGCCACTTACACTTGACAAATGCCCTAATGTGCCTGCACGTTGGTTCTGATCTCCTGTAAAGCACCCCAGATCCCTGAAACTCAAGACTCTCTTATGCAAAGTGACAGCAGCTTCCATGGTCACTGACTCTAGCCCACACTCTCCACTGGTTAGTGAGACCAACCATTGGAGTAATGAGCTTTGAGTGGAGTTAGAGACATTTACATTGAATACAACATGTATATTTTAGTGAAAAGCCATGACAAAATTGGTAAACGCATAATATCTTTCTGGTCCAAAAAAATTAGGAAGATAATTTAAGTCATTTTAGAAGTAATGCCTCAGTAATGGTCATTATATTTGTGAAATATATTCCATAATCTTAAGGAAATCATCTGACCAGTCATATTTGCGCATCTGGCATACTATTTTCTACCAGGCCCGGATGTCATACACTTGTACGTCTCCATTAACTGAGACCTCATTGACCATACTCAGATCTTTGAATCGGTGCCTATAATCCAGCACATGATGTCCATTCACTGCAACTTTATATTGATGAGCTTCGCAGTATATGAGGAGCTGCAAACACAGGGAAGACAACAAAATTTAATTACTGTGTAAGAATTTCGACTTTTAGATTGGTGTAAATTAGTTAAACATTTGTTGTGTCAATTTTCTCACGCTTATAATTATTAACCTTTGGTATACAGTAGTAGTAGTAGTAGTAGTTGTTTTCCCAATAATAATAATAATACTATAAGTAACAAAGCCAGTTCATTTTCCAGTATTGCTAAAACATTTACTTTATACATCAATCTTATACCTTTTTTGTGGAGAATACTGTTAACGATTGAATTTTATGTTAAAAAAAAAAATACCTTTTGAAATGAATCATTAGTTCTATTGCTAATTTACTGAAATCGTAAAAGCTAGCTAGAGTACGTTCAGATAATTATGTGAAATGTATTCATTATTTGTGCATTACTGTCATGTTTAACCCATAAGAATCCCAAAGTTTTACTCCTAAGGAATGCCATTATGTATTATAAACACACACACACACACTATATTTTATATATATATATATATATATATATATATATATATATATATATATATATATATATATATATATATATATATATATATATATATATATATATATACATATATACACACACACACACACACACACACACACACACACACACTGTAGCACGTTTACTGGTAAAGCTACAGTAACTGTACTTGATCAACATATATTAATAACATACACTATGTGTATATATGCATGCATGCCTGTATGTATACATATCCAAATGATGTGCCATATGTAATCCAATGGTAGCTAATGTGTGCATGAATATCTGGTGGGCTCCCAAGGACTACTACACACAAATACAAAATAAAAAAAGTTTGAGGCATAGATGGATGCAAAAATTAGATTGTGTAATAAACTTTGTATCATAATTCTGGGTAATAACATAAATTGTGTTTTTCTCTGTTTCATGTCCAGAGCAGGTCTCATCTATTGTACTGACTAACAGCATATCCTTTTTCAATAAAATGCATTTTTCAAGATAACAGTGTTCCACAGGATAGCAACTCTTATTATTCAAACAAGTGTTCTACATATGGCACTGGTGTCTGGTGGACAAGCACATATGCTCCATGTCCAACACCGCTTCTCTTTTTGGCAGATAATATGGCTAGAACTATGCAGAAGACCACTTTGCCTGATAGTGCTGGCTAAGGTCAATTAAAATGATCTGCGCTCTGTACTTGACACCTGTTCCTTCTCTGCATACAGTGCCTCCAGACTGCAAGGAGAAAACCCTGCATGCAAGACCTTCTCATTGCAGAGGCCAGCAAACCACAAACAGCAGGCTGTAGTTTTATACCACTGAATCCTGCATGGTTAGGTCTTCGGTTTTGCATCCACACATAGATATAGGGCATCAGTCTACTCTGTACCTTTTCTTGTTAATCTAACTAAATTTAGACTAGCTGTGTGTAATAGAGTTCAGATACTCCCAAACACATCACCTTTCTGTCTTACCTGAATATGAGATGATATAACTGTACGTTATGGTGAGAAGGGACTAAAGGAATTAAAAATCCATCCTACCATCCCATAGCACAGTAAAGCCTTCTCAGGCCAATTGCACTCATAGTTACATAGTAGATGAGGTTAAAAAAAAACTGATGGGGGTCTGCACTAAGGTCGGGGGGTGTCTGTAAAAAATATGAGATGATATAACTGTACGTTATGGTCAGAAGGGACTAAAGGAATCAAAAATCCATCCTACCATCCCATAGCACAGTAAAGCCTTCTCAGGCCAATTGCACTCATAGTTACATAGTAGATGAGGTTTAAAAAAAAGACACAAGTCCATTGTATATCCCTGTATGTTGTGGTCGTTCAGGTGCTTATCTAATTTAAAAAAAGAAAAACTAAAAACGATGCTCCCTGCTGAGACCACCGTCTGTGGAAAGGAATTCCACATTCTTGCCGCTCTTACAGTAAAGAACCCTCTACTTAGTTTGAGGTTAAACCTCTTTTCTTCTAATTTTAATGAGTGGCCACGTGTCTTGTTAAACTACCTTTTGCAAAAATGTTTTATCCCTATTGTGGGGTCACCAGTACAGTATTTATATATTGAAATAATTTCCCCTCTCAAGCGTCTCTTCTCCAGAGAGAATAAGTTCAGTGCTCGCAACCTTTCCTCATAAATAATATCCTCCAGACCCTTTATTAGCTTTGTTGCCCTTCTTTTTACTCGCTCCATTCCCAGTACATCCTTCCTGAGGATTGGTGCCCAGAATTGGACAGCATACTCTAGGTGCGGTCGGACCAGAGTCTTGTAGAGCAGGAGAATTATTGTTTTATCTCTGGAGTTGATCCCCTTTTTAATGCATGCCAATATTCTGTTTGCTTTGTTAGCAGGCAGCTTGGCATTGCATGCCATTGCCGAGCCCATCATCTACTAGGACCCCGAGGTCCTTTTTCACCCTAGATTCCCCCAGGAGTTTCTCCCCCTAGTTTATAGATTGCATTCATATTTTTGCCACCCAAATGCATTATTTTACATTTTTCTACATTAAACCTCATTTGCCATGTAGTTGCCCACCCCATTAATTTGTTCAGATCTTTTTGCAAGGTTTTGACATATCGCAGAGAAGTTATTGCCCTGCTTAGCTTAGTATCGTCTGCAAATACAGAGATTGAACCATTTACCAGGTCGTTTATGAACAAAATAAATAGGATTGGTCCCAGCACAGAATCTATAGCCAGCTTTTAATCCATGTACTCATCCTATGGTCCATGCCAACGGACCTTATTTTGTACAGTAAACATTTATGGGGAACAGTGTCAAATGCTTTTGCAAAATCCAGATATACCACGTCTATGGGCCTTCTTCATGAATCCATGCTGATTACTGCTAATGATACTGTTCTCATTACTAAAATCTTGTATATAGTACCTCATCATCCCCTCCAAGAGCTTGCATACTATTGATGTTAGGCTAACTGGTCTGTAATTCCCAGGGATGTATTTTGGGCCCTTTTTAAATATTGGTGCTACATTGGCTTTTCTCCAATCAGCTGGTACCATTCCAGTCAGTAGACTGTCAGTAAGAATTAGGAAAAATGGTCTGGCAATTACTTGTTCCCCAAGTACCCTCGGATGCAAGCCATCTGGTCCCGGTAATTTATTAATGTTAAATTTCTAAAGTCTAATTTTAATTCTCTCCTCTGTTAACCATGGAGGTGCTTCCTGCGATGTGTCATAAGGATAAACACTGCAGTTTTGGTTTCTGAAGCCCCCAGATTCCCTCGTGAAGGCTGAGAAGTATAAAATTCAATACTTTCGCCATCTCCCTATCCTTTGTAACCAGATGTCCTTCCTCATTCTTTATGGGGCCAATATGGTCTGTACTCCCTTTTTTACTGTTTACATACTTAAAGAATTACTTGGGATTTTTTTTGCTCTCCTCCGCTATGCGTCTTTCGTTTTCTATCTTAGCCGCCCTAATTGCACCCTTACATTTCTTGCTGCATTCTTTATAACATCTGAATGCTGATGATGATTCGTCAACCTTGTATTTTTTTTAAGGTCTTCTCCTTTACTTTTATATGCATTTTTACATTGGAGTCAAGCCATCCAGGACTTTTGTTTGCGCTTTTAAATGCATTAACCAATGGGATGCATTGGCTAATGCACTTATTTAATATGCTCTTAAAGCAAACCCATCTCTCCTCCGTGTTCTTTGTGCCTAAGATTTTATCCCAATTCATGCCTTTTAGCAAGGTTCGTAGTTTAGGGAAGTTGGCTCTTTTGAAATTCTGTGTCTTTGTGTTCCCCTTGTGTTTCCTATTTGTGCGATTTATACTGAAGCCAATTGACCAATGATCGCCGTTTCCTAAATTGCCCCGTATTTCCACATCCGTGATCAGGTCTGTATTGTTGGTAATCAGTAGATCTAGTAACGCTTTATTTCTAGTTGGTGCGTCTACCATCTGAACCATGAAATTGTCCTGCAAGACATTTAGGGAACCTAGTAGCTGTTGCTAGTTGCCTTTAGCTGCAGGTATTCTGCACTTGGGGCAAACGTCCCTGAACCCAACCAGACACAGCATATTTTAGTCTGTCATAGACTGACAGGCTGCAGACAGCAGGGCTGGCTCTGCGCCTCCCAAGCGCACTAAAACGCTGGGATTTCTCACCCAGCAGCTAAATGCACTGTGTGTAAGGGGTCCTAAAAGGTGGCCCCATACAAATAAGTTCTTTATGCCCTAAACAGCCAAATGCACATCTTGAGCCTTTGGTGTATACTGTAGTTCAAATACAGCCTAATAATAGATTCATGTATTGCTGCATACAGCTATTTCAGGCATTTTGGCCATCATCAATGCAGTGTATGGAAACCACAGAGTAGTGTTTGTGATCCAATGAGAAAGCATAACCATACAGGTCCATAAATCCTCCTTTAACCCCTTCCCGCCCGGTCAATAGCAGATTGACGTCCGGGAAGTGGTTCTGTTATCCTGATTGGGCGTCATATGAAAAGACGATGATCGGCTTTTCCTCACTCGCGTCTTACAGACGCGAGTAGAGGAGAGCCGATCGGCGGCTCCCCTGACAGGGGGGTCTGCACTGATTTGTTTATCAGTGCAGCCCCCCCTCGGATGACCACACTGGACCACCAGGGACTCCACTAGGACCACCAGGGAATGGGGCAACATGTGAATGGCCAGGTATGTACCCCTTGGCCATCCACATGTTCAAATGAATGCCCAATCTGTGCCAATCAGTGCCCACAAATGGGCACTGATTGGCACCAGTATGCAATAAAAAAGAGAACAGTGATGCCCAGCAATGCCACCCATCAGTGTCATCAGTGCCACCCAGTGCCCACCTATCAGTGCCACCCATAAGTACCCACGAGTGCCCATCAGTGCCACCTATCAGTGCCCATCAGTGCAGCCATATCAGTGCCCATTATTGAAGGAGAAAACGTACTTATTTACAAAAATGTTGCGCAAAAAATAAAAACCGCAGGAGGTGCTCAAATACCACCAAAAGAAAGCTCCATTTGTGGTAATAAAATTATAAAAAAAATTTGTTTGGGTACAGTATAGCATGACCGCGCAATTGTCATTCAAATTGCGACAGCGCTGAAAGCTGAAAATCAACTTGTGCAGGAAGGTGTCTAAGTGCCTGGTATTGAAGTGGTTAAACACAAGGTATTCATGTTTCATTTTGGTCAAAAATGGTGCCCAGTACTTAAAGTGGGGTGCCCCTTAAATATGTAAATACTTTTAATAAATCGGACACTTACCTGTCCCAGGGTCCAGTGATGCGGGGGGGAACGAAGCCCGGCTTGTTCCCCACTCTTACTGTGGGCACCCGGCTGTGTCTTCACAGTCGGGCACCCACTGCGCATGCGTGCGCGGCGCCGCGAGCCGTGATACGCCGCGCAGTCATCTGGGACCTGTCACGTGTCCCAGATGACTGACTGCGCCGAGGGGAAGTGATGTCACCAGCCAGTGCACTGAAGGAGGCAGACTACGAGGGACCCCCCTAGCAACAGGCATTTAGAGGCGAAGTATTTTAGAGGTATTTTCCAATTATTATTTTTTTTTGGAATTTTAAGCTATTTTTTTTTTTTTTTTTGGAGGGGAAACACCACTTTAAGTAGTTAAGCCCAAACTTGAAAGCTGATTTACCACTAGAGGTGGAATGCAAATCAGAATCCCCTACAGAATCCCCTCTAGTTCAACCAATAAAAATAAATAAATAAATAAAACATACAAATCCCATATACACAATCCTAGACCCACAGTTGATCCAGAGGAAAGCGAAAAACCCCAGCAAAGCATGATCCAATTTGCTACAGCAGTGAAAACAAATTCCTTCCTGATCCCAGAGAGGCAATTGGATATTCCCTGGATCAACTTTACATATACTTTAGTATATATATGTTAGTATCCAGTTATGTCATGTACATTTAGGAAAGAATCCAGGCTTTTTTTAAAGCAATCTACTAAGCTGGCCAGAACCACCTCTGGAGGGAGTCTATTCCACATTTTCACAGCTCTTACTGTGAAGAAACCTTTCTGTATTTGGAGATTAAATCTCTTTTCCTCTAGACGTAAAGAGTGCCCCCTTGTCCTCTGTGATGACCTTACAGTGAATAACTCAACACCAAGTTCACTATATGGATCACTTATGTATTTGTACATGTCATATCCCCCCTTAATCTCCTCTTCTCAAGAGAATACAATCAGTTCCTCTAATCTATCCTCATAGCTGAGCTCCTCCATGCCTCTTATCAGTTTAGTTGCCCTTCTCTGCACTTTCTCCACTGGTGCCCAAATCTAAACTGCATATTCCAGATGAGGTCTTACTAATGATTTGTACAGGGGCAAAATGATATCTCTCTCTCTGGAGTACATACCTCTCCAAATACAAGAACGGACTTTGATCGCTTTGGAAACTGCAGCTTGGCATTGCATGCTATTAAGCTAATGATCTTTTTTTTTTTTTTGTAGAAGATCCTTCTCCACTATGGATTTCCCCAGTTGTACTCCCCCTAGTATGCATGACGCATGCATATTCTTAGCCCCCAAGTGCATAAACTTTATATTTATCAACAAGTGGGCGGGATTAGCTACAGGGCTTAACTGCATTTGACGGGGCTGCCTCTCGCAGATAATTGCAGGAAACGCCAAGTGTGAATGCACCCTAAAGCTCCAGCCATCTGCTCCACACACTTATCAGTGAAAGAACAACAACCGCAGTGGAGAGATCTGTTTAACCACTTTCAGACCGGACCATTTTGCTGGCCAAAGACCAGACCACTTTTTGCAGAAGGCAAAAAAGGCACCAGAGAGCGGGAGAACAGGCCGGAGAAGTTGCAAGAGACCCCCGAAGTCGGAAGAAGACCACCGGAGCGGCCTAATAAATTACTTTAAAAACCTGTGTAGTGCGGTTTTTTTTTTTATTGACACTTTTCCCCCAGGTGAATGGGTAGGGGTACGATGTACCCCTTACTCGTTCACATAGGGCGGGTGCCTGGGATCTGGGGGCCCCCCTCAACATGGGGACAAGGTGCTTTGGGGTGAGGGGCACAGGGCCCCTCTGCCCCAAAGCACCCCCCCCCCCCCCCATGTTAAGGGCATGCGGCCTGGTACGGTTCAGGAGGGGGGCGGTGTTCACCCCCTTTCCTTACCTACCGGGCTGTGTGCTCGGATAAGGGTTTGGTATGGATCTTTGGGGGACCCCCCTTAAGATCCATACCAGACCCAAAAGGTCCTAGTATCGTCTTGGGGGGAGAACCTCACGCAAAAATTTTTTTTTTACATTTTTGCGGGGCTTCCCTTCAAGATTCTCAGCACACAAGTCGCACCGCAAGTCGGATCATCTTGATCTGACTTCTGGTACGACTTCTATTCAAATCAATGGGCTCCCATAGGGAACCATTGATTTTGAATAGAGACAGAAATGCCAGACGAGGCTTAACACGGCTTAAGCCTCGATAATTGTCGTTTAACACCTTTCGCCGGCGTCTGCCGTTTTTACAGCTCTAACGCTGGAGCCTCAGAACACACTGGTCCTGGGTTTTTTTTACAGCTTAAAAACGCCTATGCCATTTGCAGCTCAAAAAGGTGGGCATGAAGCCATAGACTAACATGGACAGGCGTTTTTAAGCTGCAAAAAACTCTCAAAAAAGTGGCTGTAAAAGTGTCCGTGTGCATGAGGCCTTATAGCTATATGTAGCGTTTACAATATAGGGGATAGTTTTATGGCATTTTTTATTAATAATTTTCTTTTTTTTTTTACTAGTAATGGCGGCAATCAGCGATTTTTATTGTGACTGCGACATTATGGCGGACACATCAAACATTTTTGACACAGCTATACAAATGCACTGATTCCTGTGTAAATGACACGGGCAGTGAAGGGGTTAAGTGTCCTAGGAGCGTGTTGCTAACTGTGGGGGGCGTGGTTATGTTTTACACATCACTGATCTCTGCTCCAATCACAGGGAGCAGAGATCAGTGACACTGTTGCTAGGCAGAAAGGGGAGATGCTTGTTTACTTTAGCATCTCCCTGTGAGACAATCGCGGGTATCTCCGCGGCGATCGTGTCTGCGTGACCCACGATCGGACTCACAGAGGTCCAGACCGGTGTGTGGTCTACTTCCAGGCTAGCCCAACAATGTCCATTCTGGCTAGGCTAAGGATAGCCAGGGCGAATAGCTGCAAACTATAGAGATCAGTTCTAGCAGTGATTTAAAAAAAAAAAAAAAAAGTGCATTCTCCTAGGATATGTGTCAGTATACCCTGGAGATTAAGGATTTTCTGTGCCCTTCAATAGATGAGTAACAGAAAACAATATGTTGAGGGTATACACCAAGTCAATACAAGGCGCCTATAAATAAATGTTCCATTAATCCCCTGCAAACTAAATGGATTAATAAATGAATATATTTATACATGGACCCCTACAGAATCATTAGTGACTACTCAATAGTAAGTACACCACAGTATGTATTACAGTATAAAAAAAAATCCCGATACCCCAATGAATATAATTCTCACGATTTTCACTTACCTCAAAATACAGGTCAGGAAAAAATGGGAATTCTTGCAGCTGCCTTTCCTCGTCTCCCCAGCTGTCATACAGGTAAGAGTTTCTTACAAACACTTTCTCCTTCATACGTGGGTTCAAGTGCAAAGCAATGGTTCTCGAACCACTTGGCTTTAGATCTATAGCAAAGCTATCAATAAAAATAAAGCATGAAAAAACAATTGTAACACTTGCAGTAAAAAAACAGTTCACATTAATAAGCATTATAAAATTTACCTTTTTGCATTTTTATTTACTTCTCCCTTTACAAGCACAGTTCTTCCAGGACCAAGAGCACTGGACAGACTTTGCGTGCAAGGCACTTTCTAAAATTAGAAAAGCACAGTATGAAAAAGGCAGTGGACAATTGTTTTAAATATATTAAACCAGTACAGCCATCACACCTGTACACCCTTTATGTAAATCCCCCATGGGACCCAGTGCACATAGCACTTGTCCCGTTTAATCTGTGCTGTGGTTCATAAGCAGCCATGTTGGATAGCTAGCCTCTCCTCCCTCCACTGCTATAAAACACTGGACGAAGGAGACAACAGTTCTGAGTGACAGCTCAGAGGAAAGGGAGCGTGATGGAAAGTGCACATACTACCCGGACAACCCCCTGCTAATTATGTGACCCTATGCCTCCTCTGCACCTTTACATGTATATTAGCTTGACTGATCCCAGACCCTGCTGATATTTTGGAGGAAATAAAATTACCAAGCTGTTGGCTTGTTTCCTTCTGAAATACAGTGGCTGCAGGAATCATGGTCATTCACAAAAATACAAGAACGCCTATAATTTGGTTTTCAGTCTGGGGAGGTGCTACAGCCAGCATTGACAGTAACACAAATGTCATTTTCTTTTCCTTTTCACTTCAGTTTTGAACAGGGACAGGTTTGTTGTGCACTGGTTCCCCTGGGGGATTTAACAAGCATTTTAAACTTGTGTTAATACTTCTTCCCTAAGATAAAGTAATCCAATAAAGTATTTTTGAGCATGTGGCACACACACTAGTTAAACTTCAACATCATTCAAACTGAGCCTCCAGTTTGTTAAAGTTGCTTCCAAAGCGTGCATAGAATGTAGTGGCGAGATATTCCAACCAGCTGTCAAGTTCAGTCAATGAATTTGCCACAAAATATAGTAAACATTTAAAGGCCCACTCACAACTGTTTTTTTTAAGTGCCATAAAATCATCCATGTAAAATTAATATTCTAAATTTAAAGCAATGTCACACGTTATCTCTTCATTCAAATCTACAATATCGTTTTATCTCCGACTATCGATTTCTCCCTTTGCTATGCATGGAGGCTCTTCCCCTTCATTTCTAGTATCTTGTTACAAGCAGTGCACTGCTCTCTTGGCTACACTTCCCAGAAACTATTGCACCTGCATGTGCCCTCTACAGTACAGGAGAAAGTTTGTTTGAACTACTCCAAGCTATAATACTAGCCAATAGGCAGCAATTTGATGAAGGAGAGCTATTGATTGCATAAAGTTCTTCTCAGAAGCATTTAGAGGAAGACAGCTACAGTTTCACATACAGGGACCATGTAGACTAAATGTAGCCACCCTTTTAGAATGAACGTTAGATGAAAGCATTTTAGAAGGATAAAAAAAAAAAAAAAAAAATTGTGTAGAGCTTCTGAAAAAGTCCCCTAGAGCGCAATGTGTAAAGCAGGGTGCCAATAGTGATGTCATCTCATGAGTGGGCGGAGTTACCTGAACAACCCTTTGAGGATAGGAACGTGAACATGTCAATAAACACACTGAAGATGCCGGCCACTTGTTATAAATGCATACAGCATGTTAAGATCTGTTACACTGAAAGTGCAATTGGATTTGATTAATAAATAGCATTTAAGGAGAGCATTAGATCTTCCCTTTTATCTGTTTATATGTGTGACAGACCTAGCCGGGACAGACTTTTGGAGAGGACTGAATGCTAGCCTCTTGCCTTGCGATTATGGGCCCTGGCATTTGGGGGGAACGGTGCTCTTTATGAGCTGTATGCCTGGGGACTCCTGAGGTGGTATTACTTTGGATTCAGGTCCATGTCCCCCCAAGTCACAGACTCTGGGAACCCTGTATATGCCATATTAGAAATAAGGGCTGATTCATAATGCTGGGACAAATACTGTTAGGAGATGCTGATGTCAACTCCAGCCACCTGTCTGTTGTCTGCTATAATGTAAATTAGTCTAGTATGACTTGTCACAGCTTCTAAGAGTCTTTCACCCATTGTTGTTTGTGCCAATTAACCCTGCAATTGTATGAAGGAGTTCTGTGTTGATATGTATGATAATGTGTATTGTAGTTAGGGAGTCACATCAGCTGCTCTAAGGGATTAGTTAATTAGCTCATGTTAATTTATGTTTCGGTTATAGGTGTATTGTTAGAGTAATATGAGCAGGAGGGGGGAACCTCCTCTTTAACGGTATACAAGACTGTATTCTTGTTCTAATAAACGGTCTGATGTTTTACCCTACACTGAGCTACGACTAGTGAATGGGAAAGCTAAGGGGTCTTGGATTGTGTGGTACCGGACAGAGGAGCAATACGGCGGACAGACTCATCTTGAGTATGGGGGGTCCGTCACAAAATGCAATACTGAACACCAAGGAGATGGTAATTTAGTGGAAGGAGAGAGATGACCAGATGGTTGTTTGTAGGGGTGCATCGAATGTTTTTTTTGGTGCCGAAACCGATACCGAAAATGAAAAATACACTAGGCCGAAAACCGAAACGTGCTTTTTTTTTATATATATTAACCACTTCAGCCCCGGACCAATTGGCAGCCAAAAGGACCAGGCCCCTTTTTGTGATTCGGCACTGCGTCGCTTTAACTGACAATTGAGCGGTCGTGCGACGTGGCTCCCAAACAAAATTGGCGTCCTTTTTTTTCCCACAAATAGAGCTTTCTTTTGGTGGTATTTGATCGCCCCTGCGGTTTTTATTTTTTGCGCTATAAATAAAAATAGAGCGACAATTTTGAAAAAAATGCAATATTTTTTTGCTTTTTGCTATAATAAATATCCCCAAAAAATATATATAAATTTTTTTTTTTTCCCTCAGTTTAGGCCAATACCTATTCTTCTACATATTTTTTGGTAAAAAAAAAAAAAAAAAAAAAAAAAAAAAAAAAAAAAAAAAATCGCAATTAGCAATTGATTGGTTTGCGCAAAAGTTATAGCGTTTACAAAATAGGAGATAGTTTTATAGCATTTTTATTAATATTTTTTTTTTTTACTAGTAATGGCGGTGATCAGCGATTTTTATTGTGACTGCGACATTATGGCTGACACATCGGACATTTTCGACACATTTTTGGGACCATTGTCATTTATACAGCAATCAATGCTATTTAAATGCTTTTTTTCCCCCCCCGGGGTTTTTTTAAAGGAAAAATGGGGGGCGGGAAAAAAAATAAAAAAGGGGGGTTTTTTTCCCCTTTTTAAAAAAAAAAAAAAAAAAAAACCCCCCCCAAAAAAATTTTAAAAAACCCCTTTTTTCCCCGGAAAAATTTAAAAAGGGGGTTTTTTTTTAAAAAAAAAAAAAAAAAATTTTTTAAAAAAACCCAAAAAAATTTAAAAAAAAAACCCCCCCCAAAAAAAAAAACCAAAACCCAAAAAAAAATTTTTTTTAAAATTTTCAAAAAAAAAATTTTTTTAAAAAAAAAAAAAAATTTTTTTTTTCAAAAAAAATTTTTTTTTTTTTCCCCTTCCCCCCCCCCCCTTTTTAAAAGTTTAAAAAAAAAAATTAGGGAAAAAAAAAAGGGGGGGGGTTTTTTAAAAAAAAAGGAAAAACCCCCCTTTTTGGGGAAAATTTTTTTCCCCCCCTTTTTTTTTGGGGGGAAAGTCTCCCCCCCTTTTTTGGGGGGAAATTTTTTTAAAAAAACAAAGGGGCCCAAAATTTTTTTTCCCCCCCCGGGGGGCCCCCAAAAAAAAAAATTTTTTTTTAAAAAGTAAAATTTTTAAAAAAAAAAAAGGGTTTTTAAAATTTTTTTTTTAAAAAACCCCCCCAAAACCCAAAAAAAAACCCCCTTTTTTCCCCCCCCCTTTTTTTTCCTTTTAAACCCCTTTCCCAAAAAAAAAATTTTTTAAAAAAAAATTTAAAAATTTTTTTTAAAAAATTTAAAATTTTAAAAAAAAATTTTTTAAAAAACCCCAAAAAAAATTTTTTTTTTTTTTGGGGTTTTTTTTTTAAAAAAGGGGGCGGGGGAAAAAAAATTTTCTCCCCTTTTTTTTTTTTTCCCGAAAAAAATTTTTAAAAGAAAAAATTTTTTTTTTTTTTCCCCGTTTCCCCCTTTTTTTTTGGGGGGGGAAAAAAAAATTTTTCAAAAAAAAAGGGGGGGGCCCCTTTTTTTTCCCCTTATGGTTTTTTTTCCCCTTCCCCCTTTCCCCGGGGGGTTTAAAAACCCCCCCCCCCCCCCCAAAAAAGGGCCCCCCCCCTTTTTTCCCCCCCTTTTCCCCAAAAAAAAGGAAAAAGGGGGTTAAAAAATTAAAAAAGGCCAAAAGGGTTCCCCAAAAAAATTTTTTGGGGTTTTTTCCCCTTTTTTTTTTTTAAAAAATTTTAAAACCCCCTTTTTTCAAAAAAAATTTTTTTTTTTTTTGGTTAATTTTTAAAAAAATTTTTTTTTAAAAAAAATTTTTTTTTCCCCCCCCCCCAAAAAAAAACCCCCCCCCTTCCCGGAAATAAAAAAAAAAAAAAAAACAACCCCCTTTTTTTGCAAAAGTTTCCCAAACCCCCAAAAAATTTTTGGAAATTTTTTTTTAAAAAAAAAAAAAAAAAAAAAGGTAAACCCCAAAAAAAAAAATTTTTTTTAAAAAAAAAAAAAAAAAGGGGGGAAAAAAAAAAAAAAAATTTTTTTTTTTTTTCCCAAAAAAAAATTTAAAAAAAATTTTTTTTTTAAAAAAAAAAAAGGAAAAATTTAAATTTTTTGGGGGAAAAAACCTTTTTTAAAAAAAATTTCCCCCTTTTTTTTTTCCCCCCCCCCCCCTTTTTTTAAACCCTTTCCCCTTTTAAAAATTTCCAAATTTTTTTTTTAAAAAATTGGGAAAAATTTTTTTTTCCAAAAAAAAAAAATTTTTTCCCATTTTTAAAAAAAAAAAAAATTTTTAAAAAAAAACCCCCCCCTTTTTAAAAAAACCCCCCCCCAATCCTAAATTTTTTTTCTTTTTTTCCCAAAATTTAAAAAAAAATAGGGTTTTAAAAAAAAAAATTTTTTTTTTTTTAGGAAAAAAAAAAAAAAACCCCAAAAAAAATTTCCTTTTTTTTTTTTTTTTTTTTTAATTTAAAAATTTTTTTTAAAAAAAAAAAAAAGGGGCCCCCCCCAAAAAAAAATTTTTTTCCCCCAAAAAACCCCCAATTTTTTTTTTTCCCCCCCCCCCCCCCCCCCCCAAAATTTTTTTTTTTTTGGGGAAAAATTTTTTTTTTGGGAAAAAATTGGGAAAATTTTTTTTTAAAATTTTTTTTTTTTTTTTCCAACCCTTATTTTGGGGGTTTTTTCCCCCAAACCCCAAAATTTTTCCCCCAAAAATTTTGGGCCCCCCCCCCAAAATTTTTGGGGGGTTTTTTTCCAAATTTTTTGGGGGGGGTTTTTTTTAAAAAAAAGGGGGGGGGGTTTTTTTAAATTTTTCCCTTTTTCCCTTTTTTAAAAAAAAATTTTTTTTTTAATTTTTTTTTTTTTTTTTTTTTTTCCCCCATGGGGGCCCCCCCCAAAAACCCTTTTTTTAAAAAAAATTGGGAAAAAAATTTTTTTTTTGAAATTTTAAAACCCCTTTTTTGGGGGTTTAATTTTTTTAAATTTTCCCCCCCCTTTTTTTAAATTAAAATTTTTTTTTTTTTTTAAAAAATTTTTTTTTTAATTTTTAAACCCCCAAATACCCTTTCCCCCCAAAAAAATTTTTTTTTTTGGGGTTTTTCCCCAAAATTTTTTCCCCCCCCCCAAAAAGGGGGTTTTGCTTTTTTTTCCAAAAAGGGGGTTTTTCCCCCCCAAAATTTTTAAAAGGGGGGGGGGGAAAAAAAAAAATTTTTAAAATTTTTCTTAATTTTTTTGCCTTAAAAAAAATTTGGGGGTTTTTTTTTTTTTTCCCCCCCCTTTTTTTTTAAAAAAATTTAAAATTTTTTTTAAAAACCCGGGGTTTTTTTAAATTTTTTTTGGGAATTTTCCCTAAAAAGCCCTTTTAGGTTTAAATTTTTTTTAATTTTTTTGGGGAAAAAATTTTTTTAATTTTTAAAATTTTAATTTCCCCTTAATTTTTTTTTAAAAAAAAAAAATTTTTTTAAATTTTTTTTAACCCCATCAACCCGGGGGGGGCCCCTTTTTTTGTTTTTTTCCTTTCCCCCCCTTTTTTCCCCCTTTCCCCAAAAAACTTTTTTTGGGGGGGGAAATAAAGGGGGGGGGTTTTTAAAAAAGGGGGGGGGTTTTAAAAGGGAAAAAAAAATTTTTTTTTAAAAAAAAATTTTTTTTTTTTAAACCCCCCCTTTTTTTTTTTTTTCCCCCTTTTTTTCCCTTTAAAAAATTTTTTAAAAAAAGGGGGGCCCCCCCTTTTTAAAGGGGGGATTTTCCCCCCAAACCCCCCCCTTTTTTGGGTTTAACCCCCTTTTTTTAAAAATTTTTTTTTTTTTAATTTTAAAAATTTTTTTTCGGTTTTGGGGTTTGGGGGTTGGGGAGCCCAAAAAAAAAAATTTTTTAAAAACCCAAATTTTGGGGGGCCCCCCCTTTTTTTTTAAAACCCCCCCCATTGGGGAAAACCCCTTTTTTTCCCCAAAATTTTTAAAAAAAGGGGCCCCCCCCCTTTTTTTTGGGGGTTTTTTTAAAAAAACCCGTTTTTTATCCTTGGGGAAAATTGGGGTTTTTTGAAACCCCCCCCCCCCCCCTTTTTTTTTTTTGGGGGAAAAAGGCCTTTTTTCCCCCCAAATTTTGGGGGGGGTTTTTTTCCCCAAAAAAATTTTTTTTTTTTTTTTTTTCCCCCCCTTTTTTTTTTTTTTTTTTCCCTTTTTAAACCCCCGGGGTTTTTCCCTTTTTGGGGGGGTTTTTTCCCCCGTTTTAAAACCCTTTTTTTCCCTTTTTTAAATTTAAAAAAATTTTTTTGGGCCCCCCTTTTTTTTTTTAAATTTTTTTCCCCCCCCTTTTGGGGGTTCCCCTTTTTTTTCTTTCCAAATTTTTTTAAAAAAGGGGGGGGCCCCCCCCCCGGGGGGGGGGGGGGTTTTTTTCCCCCCTTTTTTTTTTTTTTTCCCCCCCCCCCCTTTTTTTTTTTTTTTTTAAATTTTTTTTCCCCCTTTTTTTTTTTTTTGGGGGTTTTTGGTTTTTTGGGGTTTTTTTTTTTGGGGGGGGTTTTTTTTTTAAAATTTTTTCCCCCCCTTTTTTTAATTTTTTTAAAAATTTTTTTTTTAAAAAATTTTTTGGGGGGAAAAAAATTTTTTCCCCCGGGGGGGGTTTTTCCCCCCCTTTTTTTTTTTTTTTTTTTTTTAAATTTTTTTTTTTCCCTTTTGGGGGAAAAATTCCCTTTTTTTCCCCCAAAAATTTTTTCCCTTTTTTAAAAAAACCCCTTTTAAGGGGGTTTCCCCCTTTTTTTTTTTTTCCCCCCGGGGGGGGAAAAAAAAAAGGGGGGGGGTTTTTTTCCCCCCCTTTTTTTGGGGGGGGCCCCCCCGGGGGGTTTTTTCCCCAAAAAAAATTTTTTTTTTTTTTTTCCCCCCCCCCCTTTTTTTTAAAAATTTTTTTAAAAAGGGGGTTTTTGGGAAAAAAATTTTTTTCTTTTTTTTTTTAAAAAAATTTTTTTTTTTTTGGGTTTTTTTTTTTTTTTTGGGGCCCCCCCAAAAAAATTTAATTTTTTTGGGGAAAAAGGGAATTTTTTTTGGGGGCCCCCAAAAAAAATTTGGTTTTTTTTTTTAATTTCCCCCCCCTCCCCCCCTTCCCCCCCCCCCCCCCCCCCCCAAATTAAAACCCCCAAAACCCCCCCCCTTTTGGGGGAAAATTTTTTCCCCCCGGGGTTTTTTTTTTTTCCCCTTTTTGGGGGTGTTTTTTCCCCCCCCCCCCCTTTTTTTTGGGTCGGGGTTTTTTTTGGGGAAAAAAAAAAAAGGGGGGGCCCCCCCCCCCAAAACCCCCCCCCCCCCCCCCCTTTTTTTGGAAAATTTTTTTTTTTCTTTAAACCCCCCCCCCCAAAACCCCCCCACTTTTATTTTTTTTTAAAAAATTTTTCCCCCCTTTTTTTTAACTTTCCCCCCCCCAAAAAATTAAGGGGTTTTCCGGTTTTCAGGAAATTTTTTTTCCCCCGGAAAAAAAACCCTTTTAAAATTTTTGGTTTTTTTCCCCCAAAAAACCCCCAATTTTTTTTTCCCCCCCCCCCAAAAATTTTTTCCCCCCTCCCCCCCCCCCCCAACCCTTTTTTGGGGGGGCCCCCCCTTTTCCCCCCCCCTTTTTTTCCCCCTTTTTTTTTCCCCCCCCCCAAAAATTTTTTTTTTGTTTCCCCAACCAAATTTTTTTTTTTTTTCCCCCCAAGGGGGCCCCCCCCCGGGGGTTTTGGGGTTTTTTTTTTTTTAGGGCCCCCCCCCCCCCCCCCCCCCCAAACCCTTTTTTTTTTTTTTTTTTTTTTCCCCCCAATTTTTTCCCCCCCTTTTTTTTTTTTTTTTTTTTCCCCCCCCTTTTTTTGGGGGTTTTTTTCCACCCTTTTTAAAAATTTTTCCCCCAAAACGAATTTTGGTTTTTTTTGGGGCCCAAAATTTCCCAACCCCTTTTTTTTTTTTTGGGACCCCCCCCCGGTTTTTCCCCCCCCCAAATTTTTTTTCCCCCTTTTTTTTCCCCTTTCCCCCCCTTTTTTGGGGGGCCCCCCCGGGGTTTTTCCCCTTTTTGGGGTTTTGGGTTTAATTTGGAATTTTTTTTTTTTTTTCCCGGGTTTTTTTTTTTCCCCCCCTTTTTTTAAACTTTTTTTTCCCCCCTCCTTTTTTTTTAAAAAAAAAAATTTTTTTTTTTTTTCTTTTTTTTTAAAGGGAAAAATTTTTTTTTTTTTTTCCCCCTTTTGAAAATTTTCCGGGCCCCCCTTTTTTTGGGCCGGGGGGGGGTTTTTTTTTTTTGGGGCCCCCCTTTTTTTTTTGGGGCCCCCCCGGCCAATGGTTTTTTTTTTTTGGGGTTTTTTCCCCCTTTTAAAAAATTTTTTGGGGGGCCGGGGGCCCCCCCCCCCCCCTTTTAACCCCCCCTTTTTTTTTTTATTGGCCCGGTTTTTTTTTTTTCCCCCCTTTTTTTGGGTTTTTTTTTTTTTTTCCCCGGGGTTTTTTGGGGGTTTTCCCCCCCCTTTTTTTTTTTTTTTTTTCCCCCCCCCTTTTTTTTTTTTTTTTTTTTTTTTTTTTTTTTTGGGGTTTTTTTTTTTAAAAAAAAAAAAGGGTTTTTCCCCCCCTTTTTTTAAAAAAAACCCCCCCCCCCCCCGGGTTTTTTTAAATTTTTTTCCTTTTTTGAAAGGGGGGCCCCCTTTTTTTTTTTTTTTAAAGGGGGGAAAAAAAAACCAAAAAACCAAAAAAAAATTTTGGCCCCAAAGGGGAAAAGGGGGGGCCCCCCCAATTTTTCCTTTGGTTTTTTTTTTTTTTTCCCCTTCCCCCTTTAAAAAAGGGGAAAATTTTTTTTGGGCCCCCCCTTTTTTTTTTCCCCCCTTTTTTTTTTTTTTAAAAACCCCCCCCTTTTGGGTTAAGGTTAAAAAATTTTTTTTTTGTTTTTTTTTCCCCTTTTTCCTTTTTTTTTGGGGGGGGGGGAAAAAAAAAAAAGGGGGGGGGGGAAAATTTTTTTTTTTAAAATTTTTAAAAAAAAGGGAAAAATTTTTTCCCCCTGGGTTTTTTGGGGGTTCCCCCGAAAATTTTTTTTTTTTTTTTAACCTTTCCCCCCCCTTTTTTTTTAAATTTTTTCCCCCTTTTGGGGGGAGGGAAAAAAAAGGGGGGAAAAAAAGGGGGAAAAAAAAAGGGGGGGGGGGGGGGGGAAAAGGGGGGCCCCCGGGGGGGAAATTTCCCCCCCCCCTTTTTTTTTTTTTCCTTTTTCCCCCCCCCAAACCCCCGGGCCCCCCCGGGGGGTTTTTTGTTTTTCCCCCTTCCCCCTTTTTTTAAAAACCCCCCCTTTTTTTCCCCCCTTTTTTTTTTTTGGGGGGGGGGGGGAAAAAAAAATTTTTGTAAAAAAATTTTGGGGGGTTTTTTCCCCTTTTCCCCCCTTTTTTAAAAAGGGGTTTTTTTTCCCCCCCTTTTTTTTTCCCCCCCTTTTTTTTTTGGGGGGGGTTTTTTTCCCCTTTTTTTCCCCCCCCCCGGGGGGGTTTTTCCCAAAAAAGGGGGGGGGAAGGGGGGAAAAAAAAAAAAAAACCCCTTTTTTTTTTTTTTGGGGGGGGCCCAAATTTTGGGGGGGGGGGGTCCCCAAATTTAAAAAAAGGGGGGGGGGGGAAAAAAAAGGGGGGGGAAACCCCCTTTTTTTTTTTGGGGGGTTTTGGATTTTTTTTTTTTTTTGGGCCCCCGGGGGGGTTTTTAATTGGGGCCGGGGTTTTTTTTTAAAAACCCCCCCCAAAAAAAATTTTTTTAAAAAAAAAAAAAAAAATTTTTTTTAAAAAAATTTTTTTTTTTCCCCCCCAAAAAAAATTTTTTTTTGGGGAAAAATTTTTTTTAAAAAAAAAAAAAAAATTTTTGGGCCCCCCCAAACCAAGAAAAAATTTTTTAAAAAAAAATTTTAAAAAAAAAAAAAAAAAAAAAAAAAAATTTTTTTTTTTTCCCCCTTTTTTTTAAAAATTTTTTTTTTTTAAAAAAAAAATTTTAATTAAAAATTTTTTTAAAAAAAAAAAAAAAAAAAAAAGGAAAATTTTTAAAAAAAATTTTTTTTTTTTGTTTTAAAAAAAAAAAAAATTGGGTTTTTAAAAATTTTGGGGGTTTTAAAAAAAAACCCCCCCCCCGGAATTTTAATTTTTTCCCCCAAAATTTTTTTTTTTTAAAAAAAAAATTTAAAAAAATTAAAAAAACCTCCGGGGGAAAAAATTTTTTCCCCAAAAAAACCCCAAAAAACAAAAATTTTCAAGGCCTTTTTAAACCCCAAAAAAAATTTTTTTTTAAAAAAAAAGAAAAAAAAAAAATTTAAAAAAACCCCCCCCTTTTTTTAAAAAAAAAAAACCCCAATTTTTAATTTAAAAATTTTTAAAAAAAAGGGGGGGGGGGGGGGGTTTTTAAAAAAGGGGAAAATTAAAATTTTTTTTTCCCAAAAAAAAAAAAAAAAAAAAAAAACCCTTTTTTTCCCCCCCGTTTTTAAGGAAAAGGGGAAAAAAAAAAGGGGGGGGGGGGGGGGGGAAAAATTTTTTTAAAAAAAAACCCCCCCCGGGGGAAACCCCCCCCAAAAAAATTTTAAAAAAAGGGGTTTCCCGGGGCCCAAAACCCCCAAAAACCCCCTTAAAAAAACCCCCAAAAAAAAAGGGGGTTTTAAAAAAAGGCCCCCTTTTAAAAAATTTTTTTTTTCCCCCAAATTTTTTTCCCCAAAAAAAAGGGGAAAAAATTTTTTTTTTAAATTTTTATTTAATTTTTAAAATTTTTTTTTAATTTTTTTTTAAATTTTTTGGGGAAAAGGGGATTTTAAAGGTTTTTTTGGGAAAAAAAAAAGGGGGGAAAAACCCCAAAAAAGGGGAAAAAAGGAAAAAAAAAAACAAAAAACCCCCCCCCAAAACCCCCGTTTTTTTAAAAAATTTAAAAAATTTTTTTGGGGGGGAAAAAAAAATTTTCCCCTTTTATTTTTAAAAAAAAAAAGGGGGGGAAAAAGGGGGAAAAAAGTTAAATTTAAAACCCCCCGGGGGGCCCCCCCTTAAAAGGGGTTTTTTGGGGGGAAAAAAAAAAACAAAAATTTTTTTTTTTTAAAAAAAAAAAACATCGGTACCATCTGAATAGGATTTTGTAATTGCACTCTTGGGCTCTAGCAGATTTGGAACTTTTGTAGGCAAATGTCGGTATCTTGTCCCAATTAAACTCCTCAGCGAGAATATTACATTCCTGTTCCCATTTGGTCATAAATTGTGGAGCGTGTGGTAAAGAGGTCTTAAGCAAGTCTTCGTATATTTGAGACAAGGAGTGTTCTGGCCTGGTAGACTGAGACCGCAAACTCTCAAAATTTGAGTGGTCTAGTTAAGGCAGTCGTGGGTACATTAAAGTGTTACTAAACTCAGGAGCCTGCATTCACTATATCTGGTCTCCCACAATACACAGAACACGGAAATGCTATTATTTTAGTAAATATAAACTGATAAATAACTTCTCATCAGCAGTATATAGCAGTCTTTTGACTTCTATCAGTGTCTGGTTAAAGCTTGTAGGAGGAGTTTCTCCTCTGACTGCCCTATGAGGCTGAAGGACCTCTGGCCCTTTGTCTGGACAGTGCTGATTGGCCCTGTGCTGATCATATGCACCCTCCCAGGAATAAATAAAATAAAAAAATAAAAAACACACACCAAACTGTGCATGTGCAGAATGCCCCCAAGGCTCTGTTCTATCAGCAGATGGATTGGGAACAGTGGAAGAAGGGGAGGATCAGAGAAGAACGAAAATCAAACAGCCTTTTTACACAATGCAGAGGATTAACCTCTTAGGCTCCACAGTGAGTATAACAAGCATGCTTTACTGCATATACGGACTGATTTTACTGTTGTGGGTTTAATAACACTTTAAAGTGATTGTAAAGCTTTGTTTTTAAATAACAAACATTTTATACTTACCCCCTCTGCGCAAGGGTTTTGCACAGAGTGGCCCCGATCATCCTCTTCTGGGGACCCTCTGCGGTGCTCCTGGCTCCTCCCCGCATCGAATGCCCCCACAGGGAAGCGCTTCCCTGGGGACACTCATGCTCATCCCAGCTTTGTGCAGGTCTACAATCTTGTCCCTGATGTCCTTTGACAGCTCTTTGGTCTTGCCCATGACAATGAGGTTTGAATGGAAGAATGATTCTGTGGACAAGTGTCTTTTATACACATGAGTTGTCGTTAGGAGCACCTTCTTAAAATCGACAGGACTAATCTGTGTAGCACATGAGCACATAATGTAGCCAGTCTGTGGGAGACAGAATTAGTGTTGGTTGGTAGGGGATCAAATACGTATGTTACTCACTGAACTTCAACTCAATTTATAACATTTGTAGCATGTATTTTTTCTGGATTTTTGGTTGTTATCCTGTCTCTATCATTTAAAATATACCTATTATAGACCCTTCATTTCTTTGCAAGTGTGCAGACTTACAAAAATCTGCAGGGGTTTAATTAATTATTTTCGCCACTGTAGGATACCAAACATGAAGCGTGCCCCCTTTGTTACCAAAGGGGGCAGGGTATCTTGAGCAGGTCTAATATTAGGGTTCGTCCACAACAAAGATGTGATGTCAGGAACAATTAAATCATTTTCCAGCACTGTCCATAACTTAGATCCTTGACTATGGTACCAGTCAAGGAGCCCAAGTAAAGGGGATGCGTGATGGTATTACAGTAGTTTAGGCAAGGCCACTCCAACCCTAGATTTAGGCAGGAAAAGAGTAGAGAGATGGATCCTGGATGTTGCCATATGTCACGGATGAGCAAGTTATGAAAACGTGTAAAACAGTTTGGGTAGAATGTTCAACTTAAAAGGGGCATTCCGGACCAATAAATGTTTTTTTTAAAAGTCAGCAGCTACAAACACTGTAGCTGCTGACTTTTAAATAAGGACACTTACCTGTCCAGCGATTCCGCAATGTCGGCTGCCCCGTCCATCGGATCAGTTGCTGGCGCTTCCATCTTAACGAAGGGAAACAGGCAGTGGAGCCTTGCGGCTGCGCGAGTCGCGTGGCGCTTTGTGAATGGCCCCATTGTTTTCTGGGGGACACACACACACACACACACACACACACACACGCCCCAGAAGGCAAGGGGCCGCTCACCGAAGAGGAGGAAGCACCGCGGAATAGGAAGAGGCAGATTAGGAAGACTGCCTAGCAACAGGGGTTTCAGGTAAGTGAAAACATTTTTTTTTTTTTAAAGATTTTTAAGATTTTTAACTTTAACAACGGTCATATGGCCAAACAATGGGAGAGTAGGCTTATCATATGTTTTAAGACAAGTGGGAATTAGTGAGAGTAGGGGTTTGTAGTTTAAGTCTGCAAGATCGGAGAGAGAGGATGGGATACGGACACCAATTTATTTATAGGGTATGTTGGTTTTTGACTAAAGCCCCTTACACACGATCGGACTTTCCGATGGGAAATGTTCGATGACAGACTGTCGTCGTGTGTATGCTCCATCAGACAATTGTTGTCAGACTTTCCGCCAACAAATTTTCCGGACAAATGTGTGTTTTTGGATTTTCCGAGCGTGTGTACACAAGTCCGTCAGACAAAAGTCCAAAGTACAAACACGCATGCTCGGAAGCAAGGACGAGCCAGAAGCAGTCGGTCTTGTAAACTAGCGCTCGTAATGGAGAATTAACATTCCTGACGTGGCAAATTATAAAACCTCCAACTGCAGCGCACAATTCTCTTCTTCTTTAATGGGATAATAATGAAGCCGCCTTCCTGGTGCTACTGATGGAGTTATTGCAAACAAGTTTTCAAAGGCTTTTTTTTTTTTTTTTCTAGCGATAATCAAGAATATTATTATGAATAAAAATGAGTGCGCTAAAAAAAATAAAAATCGCAGTGCAGATCTGTAATCAATAGTGGTAGGATAATAATATGGCTCCACTCTGTGGATAAATAAATAAATACAATCACAGTGCTGTGCTCCAAACAATATGACAATAAATGTATTCTAAACTAATAAAGTGCAAATCCATTAATTGGAGTGCTAATATAAAATCCAAACACCTGTGTGCCAACGTATAAATAGCTGATGAGAACAAATGAGTTTCCGTGTGTTAAAGTGCTTCCTTCTGCTTAAGAGTAATTTATATAAATTAAATAAATAATTGCCACTGTGCTTAAACCTATGCCTTTACCTTGTAAGCATTTAGCAAGGTGAGCATAAATGTAAGAAATGATATTAAATGAATCAATTGCAACTGAGACTAGGTATTAAAAATCCATTCACATATAGCAGGCGATATATAATGAAAAACAGGTCTCTCGGTGGCGTTCTTCCTGCTAAGCATAAACTACTAAGCAATCCATCAGATTTAGAAAGCCGTGCAGCTGATTATAAAAGCTGTGCAGTCCACCGGGTTTTAAAAGCACCCCCTTTTCTGTGTATTCACTTCTCTGCTTTATAAGCTCTTGGTCTCATGATATATACCGTAGGGAGAAAAAAGAAAAAAAAACACAATAGTGTACACCTGTTACGGTAACAGGAACTGTATAAAGAGCCACCAGTTGTGTGCTCACAAACTGCCCATAGGTAGATAGCGTTGTGGTTATGGGGAAACAGTCAGGTTTGTCTCTCCTCACAGCCTCGCTGTGTGTGCAGACTCCTCTGGCTGACGTCACTGGCTCCTCCTCCTGGGAGCCATATTATTATCCTACCACTATTGATTACAGATCTGCACTGCAATTTTTTATTCACTATTATTCACACAGTGAGAGATCACCCACATTGGTTGCAGCTTTTAGATTGGTTTAATCGTTTTTTTTTTTTTGATCTTACCAGCGCTTGAGCATTTTATATATTTTTATGCTTTTTTTTTTTTTTTTTTTTTTTTTATTTGGGCAAGTTAACACAACACCATTATCCCGTAGTTTTTAAGATCAGAGTCACAACCATGTTGGTGTCCCTTTATAATTTTACATTGTATTTTTAAAAATGTAACTGCCTACTCCCAAACTGTCATTTGAAGTAAAAAACACATCGGCAAGTATTATTCTCCACAATTTTTTTTATTGTGCATTAAAAAAAAAAAAAGAAAAAAAAGAAATAAAAAGAAAAAAATATTAGGACATGCTATCTGCCAATAGAACTTAACCAAAAAGTGCATTCTATGTATTCAAAAATATACCAAATCAAATCATTATTCAACCAATAAATAAATAAAAATGATGATGTCAAAGCAATAACTCCAAGGCCAATAATAAATAACACGTCATCTCCTCCAATTCCGGAACATGTCTGGTTTATGAACGGCCGTTCAGAAACGAACTGAAAAGCGCAAACTAAAAAGCGCTAAATGAAAAATGCGAAAAGAAAAAGCGCAAATCAACACTCACCAAACTTCTACTAACGCGAGATTAGCAGGAGCCCAAAGGGTGGCGCTAAAGCGCTGAAAAACCACGTAGTACGTCACTACATTCATTGGCCAACAATTGTGTGGCCGTGTGGATGCAAGACAAGTTTGGGCCAAGGCCCTTTGGACAAACAATCTGATCGTTTGTACGAGGCATTAGAATTGTGAAGTGCGGCACTATAAGCCTCTTGCATTTTAGAATAATATATTTCTGGATGTCCTGACGCTGATCATACAAGGAACTCATATTACATCTGATGGATGTATGAAATACCGTATTTATCGGCGTATAACACGCACTTTTCCCCCCTAAAAATCGGGGGAAAGTCGTGGGTGCGTGTTATACGCCGATACCCCAAAAAAAAAAAAAAAAAATTCAAAAATGGCAAGCGCCGCCGAAAAAATAGCGAGCGCTGCCGAAAAAAACCCGAAGCCGCGCCGGAATAGACCGAGCAGACTGTTCGGCTCTGCTCGTAGTCCCGCCTCCCTGCGCTCGCTCTGGAGACAGCAGGGAGGCGGGGCCGCGAGCGGAGCTGAACAGTCAGCTCGGCCTTTTCGGGGGGGGCGCTTCGGTCTTTTTCGGCCGCGCCTCGGTCCTTTTCGGCGTCGCGCGCGACAGTCTCAGCGGCGGGAAATTTAAGACCGGACTTCAAATGACGCTGCAATGACGCTGGGCAAGGCTGCAATGACGCTGGGCAAGGCTGCAATGATGCTGGGCAAGGCTGCAATGACGCTGGGCAAGGCTGCAAATGACGCTGGGCAAGGCTGCAATGACGCTTAAATGTAAGTTTTTTTTTTCCCCCTAAACTTCCCTCCTAAAACTTTTTTTCCTTAAAATGCCCTCCTAAACTTGGGGTGCGTGTTATACGCCGGTGCGTGTTATACGCCGATAAATACGGTAGTTACAATTTTTAAATTGGGTTTAGTGACATTTTACCCTGTGTGAATGCATGTGCAGAGTTTTTCTTTTTTTTTTTTAATGCTGCTCATATATATGCATTGACCAAAAAAAAAAAAAAAAGTTCAAGTCTGTTTTCATCCATGTTTTTGCGTTATGCTGCCATTTCTTATAAAAGGCCCTTATATGTAGGGGCACCATGACACATTACAAAAATGCACCTAAAAAACACTCAGCAACACAAACATATGTGCATATCCAGCTTTAAACTTCCTGAACAATAAGACTATTTCTTTATAACCCTAAAGGACAGGGCGCAGCCTTTCAATCATTGAAATAACTTTTTGGCCTCAGGAAACCCCTGCTAAAAAAATTACTGTATTTACAGCCCACAGAATATTAGCATGATGGTTAGGTGGGACAAAATGCTACATTTGTGATCAATGGGAAAATGTCCACCCTTACAGATAGCCGAAAAGATCATTGGTGTCAGAGGTAAAATTACCTGAGGCAGAAATTGCTCAAGGAACCCCTAGAAACCTCTGGTGGAACCCTAGTTGAAAAAGGCTGCTCTATAGGAGGAGGATATCTGCGCTTGGAATAGAACCACCAGCAGCTGTATACTATAACCCAGATAATATAGAAATAAAGTGCAGCGCTAAACCAAATAAAAGTGCAAAACAGTGCAATCAAGCAATATGCATAAATTAATACAAACACTCAAAAAGGGACCATAAAAGGTCTCAAAACACATATACGAAGGATTAAAAGTGCAAACATCCCTCAGTGTGACACCCATCACCAAAGCTAAAATGGAGGCTTACCAGAAAGCCAGTCCCCCCCCCCCCCTCTTTACTCAGGGAGGTCAAACAGCGCTTATTCAGAGCTATGATCCACTGGAGGGAAGCCCTGATGTTAACTCTAGCAGCCGCAGATGGTGTATACCGGAAAGGCTTGCAATACCAGGAAGTAAATGGAATAAATCAATGTGTGGTGTTGCGCTCCCAGAGGGGTGTACTATATGGTTAAGCTAAAATAGCAATGATTAACACTGTAAAATGGTGAAGATTCTACCAATATATATATATATATATATATATATATATAAAAAAATATAAAGAATTGTGTAAAGGATCTGTGGGAAAAGGTAGTTGAACTGTATAAAACAGGAAAGGGATATAAAAAGATATCCAAGGAATTGGGAATTCAATCAGCAGTGTTCAAATTCTAATCAAGAAGTAGAAAAAGAGGGGTTCTGTTCAAATCAAACCACAGTCTGGTAGACCAACTAAAATTTCAGCTACAACTGCCAGGAAAATTGTTTGGGATACAAAGAAAAACCCACAAATAATGTCAGGGGTAATACAGGACTCTCTGAAAACATGTGGTGTGGCTGTTTCAAGATGCACAATAAGGAGGCACTTGAAGAAAGATGGGCTGCATGGTCGAGTTGCCAGAAGAAAAATATTACTACGCAAATGGCACAAAGTATCCCACTTACAATGCATATAGATGTGGGTTTACTTCCACTTAAACGAGGAGGTGAAGACTTAGCTCCTTGCACAGATGGAAAGGGCTGCATGGGCTGGGATGGTGAAAATAATGGGGGATTTTAACTACCTAGAAATTAACTGGCGTAATGGCACTGCTGGGACAGTTAAAGGGCAAACATTTATAAACCTATTACAGGACAATTTTATGGTCCAATTTATTGAGGCCCCAACTGGGAATGATGCTCTGTTGGACCTGGTAATCTCAAACCATGCAGTGCTTATTACTAATGTTCAGATAAAGCAACGCCTGGGTAGCAGTGATCATAACATGATTTCATTTGATGTTAGCTGTAAGAAATACATACGGGAAAGATAAAAACACTTAATTTCAAGAGAGCAAATTTTCCAAGGATGAGGGCTGCTCTCCAGGATTTAGACTGGGAGGGAATATTGGCATTAATAAACACAGAACACTAATAGGAATTCTTCAAAAAGACTGTTTGGGACCTCACTGCAAAGTATATTCCCATGGGCAATAAGTTTAAAAGGTTAAAAATAAAACCTATGTGGCTCAAGATCAAAGTTAAAAAAAGCTATAAACAATAAGAAAAATCAGGGGCATGCAAATCTGTACCCAAACCAAATTTTTTTTTGAGACAGATAAAGCTTTCCTTTTGGTGCCATTTAATTACCACTGGGTTTTTTCTTTTTTGGAAAAAAAAAAAGACAGAAAATTTAGAAAAAAATAAAAGGTTTCTCTTATAAAAATGTTGTAAAAAGTAATTTTACTCCTTCACTGATAAGGCTGCACTGATAGGAACTGATGAGGCACTAATATGCAGCACTGATGAGCACCGATTGGTGGCACTGATAAGCAGGCAATGACGGGACTGTTGGGGCTGAACTGATAATCGCTGACGATTGACGATAAACGTCATTTCCTTGTTTACATGCGATTGGGCCTCGTCATCGGCTCTTTACAGGAAATGTGCCGTATCCCAGGGACAGAGCGCACCACTGATCGCCACACGCTCCCGTAGGCGCACAAGCGTGGCAAGACTTCATATGGCGTCGTCCCAATACGAGAGAGCCGCCGCCCACAATACAGGTTGTTAAGCTGAATTCCAGCTAGTACTTTATAAGCAGATACAGCTAACAGTTTTTCCCTTTTATGATAAGGTTTCACATAAATGATTAAAAGCTGACCTTTGAAGCAAGAGGCACACAATCGGATAGGAAATAGCTACATCTGAGCTTTGTTTTTAGAAAACCCATACAGCTCTACAAACGTAGGTCACGGGTGCCCCATGTAATGAAAGCTTATTTGAAAAAGAAATAGAATATATACCTAGTATTATAATCAGTTTAAAGAAATGAATGGCTTCCAAACTTTAAATATATGAAAATATCAGCAACTTACCAGACAGCCATCCAAGAGGCTGGCAGCAAGGGAAGTGGGTGGTGTACTCTGCTGTAGCTGGCAGAAAGAAATAATGTTGATATTAGTGTTTTATTTTTTTTGTCACAGTGCGTTTGTACTAATCAACATAAAAAGGTTTATACACAGCTTAGACAAAAAAAAAAATAAGGAAAGAATGGGACTGAGGCATGTCACTGAATAAATACCAAGTTTATATTAATCATTAAATTGTTTAATTCCAAATCAAGTTGAAAAGTATCAATCATACATGACAGAAATTGATATTCTAAAAAGAAGAAAAAAAAATAAAATATATAAAAACTTTACTTTTACAAAATAAATTGGAGGATTATGAAAACAGAGCAAGATCTAACCTCAGATTTAGAGGTAGACAGGAAAACGTTTTAGATATACAATCTTCTATAACTGCACTGTCAGGAATTACTCCCAGGGATACCAATAGAGCGCCGGGATTGGTCCCCGTTGTGTCCTGGGAACTGTGTTTCCCAAGACGGGCGAACATCTGCGGATAGGGGCGGGCCAGCTGCGGCTAGCTAGTCCCAGGAATTGGGTGCAGATACCTGTATTATACAGGTATCTGCACCCCCCTCCCCCCTGAAAAGGTGCCAATTGTGGCACCGAAGGGGGGAGGAATCAGATAAGCGGAAGTTCCACTTTAGGGTGGAGCTCCGCTTTAAACTTCCAAAGACATACTTTCCAATTATTTGCAGACCTTTCCCAAACTACTGTTTCCAAAAGAGCTATGAAACCCCAGCTCCTGGAACTACAACGCCACAATATTTAATATTTTTCCCCCAATCTAGATAATCCTGGATCTTTCCCCCTTCCCTCTCTCTCTTTGTCCACAGGTGTTTGGTCGAGGAGCCACCACGTCGAAATATGTGGCAAGAACAGCTTATTGTGGCAGCAAATATGGCACCATTAAAATATACAGGGACTAAATGTACCACAAAATCGTGTCGATCTTTCCAGGCCAAATCTACACCCAAATTTTTTTGTTCCTCATACCCACAAGTATTCACAGCTTTAACAGATACCAAACAAAGGGGCACCTTAATAACGCTCCATTACTTTCACAATGCAGGCTGCAATAAAAGACCCTGAGGGATGGTATTTAATACTAACTGGATATGTTTTGGACATGGCAATATTATATAGAAATATAATATATAGGCGTCGCTATTGGACCATTTTGTAAGTTATAGATCTCTTTTTTGAGAGACGGTTCTCCTTTTAAAAGGGTATCCTATATTTATAGATATGTTATTGATTTAATTTCAGAGCATTTTACTCCCGATGAGTGGCGTGAGCCATGAAACGTGCGTCGAGTACACTTTGAACTGATGCCCAGACAAGCTTGGCTCACTAAGAGCAATTGCTTATGTTTTTATTACTAATGGATGAATGATCTATGAAATTGTACTGCTAATCATGTTGTATAATAATTGTATGTGTATACAAATAAACTTATTTACAGTAGAATATGTATTTTACCAAAAATTATTGATACTTTTCAACCTGATTTGGAATTAATAAACACATTTAATATAAACTATATTTATAACTAGGGTTGTCCCGATACCACTTTTTTAAGACCGAGTACAAGTACCGATACTTTTTTTCAAGTACTCGCCGATACCGATACTTTTTTTAATGTCATGTGTCAGTTTGACTTATGGGGACTGATAGGCAGCACTTATGGAATCTCTCTGACGTCTCTCTCTCTGACGTCTCTCTCTCTGACGTCTCCCTCTCTGACGTCTCCCTCTCTGACGTCTCCCTCTCTGATCGCTCTCTTGTATGTATTTCTCCCTCTCTGTTGTCTCTTTCTCTGATGTTTCTCTCTCTCTCTCTGATGTCCCTCTCTCTCTGATGTCCCTCTCTCTCTCTCTCTGATGTCCCTCTCTCTCTCTCTGATGTGTCTCTCTCTCTCTGCCTCTCTCTCTCTCTGATGTGCCTCTCTCTCTCTGATGTGCCTCTCTCTCTGATGTCCCTCTCTCTCTCTCTGATGTGCCTCTCTCTCTCTGATGTGCCTCTCTCTCTCTGATGTCCCTCTCTCTCTCTGATGTGCCTCTCTCTCTCTCTGATGTGCCTCTCTCTCTCTCTCTCTCTCTGATGTGCCTCTCTCTCTCTCTCTCTCTCTCTCTCTCTCTGATGTGCCTCTCTCTCTCTGATGTGCCTCTCTCTCTCTGATGTGCCTCTCTCTCTCTCTGATGTGCCTCTCTCTCTCTCTGATGTGCCTCTCTCTCTCTGATGTGCCTCTCTCTCTCTGATGTGCCTCTCTCTCTCTGATGTGCCTCTCTCTCTCTCTGTGTGCCTCTCTCTCTCTCTGTGTGCCTCTCTCTCTCTCTGTGTGCCTCTCTCTCTCTCTGGTGTGCCTCTCTCTCTCTCTGGTGTCTCTTTCTCTGATTTCTCTCTCTCTGGTGTCCCTCTCTCTCTCTCTGGTGTCCCTCTCTCTCTCTCTGGTGTCCCTCTCTCTCTCTCTGGTGTCTCTCTCTCTCTCTCTCTCTCTCTGGTGTCCCTCTCTCTCTCTCTGGTGTCCCTCTCTCTCTCTCTGGTGTCCCTCTCTCTCTGGTGTCCCTCTCTCTCTGGTGTCCCTCTCTCTCTCTGGTGTCCCTCTCTCTCTGATCGCTCTCTTGTATGTATTTCTCGCTTTGTTGTGTTTCTCTGATGGCTCTCTCTCTCTCTGTTGGCTCTCTCTCTCTCTGATGGCTCTCTCTCTCTCTCTCTCTCTCTCTGATCTCTCTCTCTCTCTGATGGCTCTCTGTTGTCTCTTTCTCTGATGTCTCTCTCTCTTTCTGTTGTCTCTCTCTCTGTTGTCTGTCTCTCTGATGTGTCTCTCTGTCTCAGGTACAGGGCAGCAGAAGACACGCCCCCTTCACACAGGCCCCCGTGTAATGTGTCTCATTACACAGGCTGACTCCGCCCACCATCTCAGTCCACCAGCTGACTCAGCCTGCCCTCTCCGCCCACCAGCCCACTAGCTCACTCCACCAGCTCACTCCGCCTGCCCTCTCCGCCCACAAGCTCACTCCGCCGCCCTCTCCACCCACCAGCTCACGCCGGCCGCCCTCCAGCTGACTTCGCCCGCCCTCTCCAGCTTACTCCGGCCGCCCTCCAGCTCACTCCGGCCGCCCTCCGTCCACCAGCTGACTGCCCGCTGACCAGGTATCGGATCTGGCATCGGGAGCATTTGTGCGAGTACAAGTACTCGCGCAAATGCTCGGTATCGGTCCCGATACCGATACTAGTATCGGTATCGGGACAACCCTATTTATAACTGTATTTATTCAGTGACATGCCTCATATAAAGTCCCATTATTTCCTTCTTTTTTGTTTAAATATATATTAGGGGTGGAGGTTTGCCACTGCTATGATTAGGTTGTGTCAGGTCACATTTTTTACATTGCCAAATAGGGTGGAAGTCACCCACTTTCCTAGCGCACTGCCACACTATGATCAAACAATTTATCACTCATGCACATTAATACATCCTTCTTCATTGAGCCAACTGTCTGTAAAATTAAAAAAAAAAAAAAAAAGAAAAAAATAAATATCGCCATATACACACACAAACAAAATATTTTATATTTAGTATATATATATATATATATATATATATATATATATATATATATATATATATATATATATATATATATATATATATATATATATATATATATATATATATATATATATAATACACTCTGTCTTTATAGGATACAATATAGTATACTTCCTTTAGCTTTGAGTGAGCCCCCTTTTTGGGGAGAGAGGGGGGTGTCAGGACGGTTTTTGACCCCGGGGCTGCGATGCATGGCAGCCTGTCTACTCACCCCCTCCCCTCTAAACAGGCTTGGGGGCGGGACCTTGCCTCCTATGCATCAGCATCTTTATTGGATGCCCTGCTCAGTGCGTAATCACACCTGAGCACGGGGTGGATCCCCCCCCACCCTTTTTACATCTAGTTGGGACTGGGACTTGCTTGGTTCCATAGCGGATTTATATGCCACTGATGAAGCCAAAGCTTGTCGCCATTTTCCGCCACATTGGCAGGGTTTTCATGACGTTGGTGGGGACCCGCCCCTCACCAGGGATAAAAGTGTCTCAGGCTGGCCAGCTGATCATTCCACAGGAGCCATTTATACGAGGGATCCCAGGCATGCTCACATCCACAGAGTCATACAATACAAAAGGTAACAGAGTCTCATCTATACCATACACACAACCCTTTTTTTTTTTTAGGTCCATGTTAGTATCACTTATTATTTCACTAGCATTATGGAGTGCACATAGTTATCATATAGTGGGTTTGGATTTAATCTTTCTTGGTAGCAGTCCCTTTAGCTAGCACACTTCAGTTCACTGCAGCAATCACACACCATAGATCACCTCCATTCAGTCATTGGTATATGTTCACCTCATCAACATTTCATTTAATTCACATGCTTTCATTTACATATCCATGCAGAGCAGTGTGGGTTGTCAAGGACAAACAAGATGCACATGTTTGTGATATGGTCGCCTGGTCTTCACCTGGCTTCTGTCCCCGGTTTGGATGGGATTCCTCACCTCAGCCCTGGGGGAGATCATCCCTGTCACCCGTCCTCCCTTGGATATAGATTGGGCCATTTTGTAAGTTATAGACCTCTTTTTTTGAGAGATGGTTCTCCTTTTAAAGGGTATGCTATATTTATAGATATGAAAAATAGTATAGACTCCCGCATTTATGGTGTGAGAAAAATGAAGAGCACTGCAGCCTCTATCAATTAATCCACCCTAAGGTGAAAAGAGGAAGAGGAAGAAGAGATAGAAATAGCGCTGTTCTTTATAGAGGGTTCCGAGCACCCCAAATTAACGTAGTAGATTCCTGGTGTAAATCCTGTGCAAATAAATGCTATAACAAAAATGTATAACAAGTGCTAATGTCTGAATAGTTATGACAGACTGCTATGCTATTACTGTGGTAACTGACACAAACAAAAGTGCGAAAAAACACAAAAAAAAACACTATGTTGTGTCCACACTCTTATATGCTAATCCTAAACTGCAGATTAGTGCCCATGAAATGATGTGAGCCTCCTGAGCAGAGGACCGCAATCTGAAGTAAATTGTCCAATGAAATAAAAAAAAAAAAAAAAAAAAAAACATAAAATCAATAAAACATAATAGTGCACTAAAAAAAATAGGTGGATATATTTCTGTGCAATAATCGCAAGTGAAACCTATCTTAAGATAATATAGTACTAGGCTCAGTTTGCATATAAAGTCCTTGAGTAAACTATGTTGGTGCATTACAAAGTCCAAATATAATACAGATAAGTGACAAAGTGCTCTTCAAAACTGTTATTCAGTTCTTCTTTAAAAAGGTGCCCCATAGTAAACACACTCACTGTTATTATTCACCCCACAAGGAGGTATTTCACCTTCACAGCATAAGCCACTGTGTAGCATACGGGAAAGAAAAGCCTGTTGGCATTGGTGGTGAATTATCAGGCTATTGACTGACTGACTCATTCAGGCCACAGGGTGTTCCTGTGACCAGAATGAGTCAGCCAATGCCTCTTGCATGCCCAGTGTAGTGTATGAGAGTTCTATAGGGACACACTGGAAGAAGAGGCTAGCCGCAGGAGATCACTTATACCGCAAACACGGAAGCAAACAGCTGATACAGGACTTTTCTTTCCTGTATGCTACACAGTGGCTCATACTGTGAAGGTGAAATACCTCCCTGTGGGGTGAATAATAGCAGTGAGTGTGTTTCCTATGGGGCACCTTTTTAACCACCTGAGATCCAGGCAATTCTGACATTTCTCTTACATGTAAAATTCCAAATTTTTTTGCTAGAAAACTACATAGAACCCCCAAATAATATATATGTTTTTTTTAGCAAAGACCCTAAAGAATACAATGGCAGTAGTTGCAACTTTTTATCTCGCACGGTATTTGCGCAGCAATTTTTCGAACGCGTTTTTTTCAGAAAAACAACAGTTTCCTGCTTTAAAAAAAAAACAAAACAGTAAAGTTAGCCCCATTTTTTTGCATAATGTGAAAGATGAAGATACGAGTAAATAGATACCCAACATGTCACGCTTCAAAATTGCATGCGCTTGTGAATGGCGCCAAACTTTGGTATTTAAAAATCCCCATAGTCGACGCTTTAACATTTTTTACTGGTTACATATTTTGAGTTACAGAGGACTAGGGCTAGAATTATTGCTCTCGCTAACGTTCGCGGCGATACCTCACATGTGTAATTTGAACACCGTTTTCATATGTGGGCGGGACTTACGTATGCGTTCGCTTCTGCGTACGAGCTCGCGGGGACAGGGCGCTTTAAAACATTTTTTTTTTTCTTTTTATTGTTCATTTTACTTTATTTTTTTAGTTCAACAACTTTAAAAAAAAAAAAAAAAAAAAAAAATATTTGATTACTTGGATTCCTATTACAAGGAATGTAAACATCCCTTGTAATAGGAATATTACATGATCGGACCTATTTACAGTGAGATTGGGGTCAATAAGACCCCACATCTCACCTCTAGGCTGGGAAGCCTAAAATCAAAAAAAAAAAAAAAAAAAAAAAAAAAAAAAAAAGATCACCGCGTCCCAGCGGAGGCGGCGCCGTTTTTTGAATGCAGAGGCCGGGCGTGACGTCATAACATCGCGCCCGGCCTCCGAACGATCATAGGGACTCCGGTGACCATCTGGTCCGCCGGAAATCTCTATGATCATCATCCGGTGCCGGCGGATCCCGAGTCTGACTCACCGATGGAAGCGGTGAGTCGGTAGAAGCACCAGAGGGCGGCGGGAGGCGTCCCCTCCCGCCGCCCGTAAGAACGATTAAGCGGCGGAACAGCCGCTATGATCGTTATGGTGCAGGGAATCGCCGGCTGAAAACGGCAATATCTGAATGATGTCTGTAGCTACAGGCATCATTCAGATATACCCCTGAGACCAAAAAGACGTCATATGACGTACTCTGGGTCTCAGGTGGTTAAAGAAGCGCTGAATAACATTTTTGAAGAGCACTTTATCTGTATGATATTTGGACTTTGTAGTGCACCAGCACAGTTTACTCAAGGACTTTATATGCATTCTGAGCCTAGTACAATATTATAATAACATTGATTTCACAGGAATATATCCACCTATTTTTTAGTGCACTATTATGTTTTTTTGATTTATGTTTTTTATTTCATTGGTCAATTTACTTCAGATTGCGGTCCTCTGCTCAGGAGGCTCACATCATTTCATGGACACTAATCTGCAGTTTAGGATTAGCATATAAGAGTGTGGACACAACATAGTGTTTTTTGCATTTTTTTCGCACTTTTGTTTACGTGTCAGTTACCACAGTAATAACATATCAGTCTGTCATAACTATTTAGACATTTGCGCTATCAGCATATTTATAGATATGTTATTGATTTAATTTCAGGAGCATTCTACTCCTGACGAGTGGCGTGAGACATGAAATGTGCGTCGAGTACACTTTGAACTGATGCCCAGACAAGTTTAGCTCACTAAGAGCAATTGCTTATGTTTTTATTACTAATGGATGAATGATCTATGAAATTGTACTGCTAATCATGTTGTATTTTACTTTGTATAATAATTGTATGTGTATACAAGTGAACTGTTATTTACAGTATATTATGTCTTTTACCAAAGATTGATACTTTTCAACTTGATTTGGAATAAATAAACAATTCATATAAAACTAGGTATTTATTCAGTGACATGCATCATATAAAGTCCCATTCTTTCCTTCTTTTTTTGTCTAAACATATTAGGGATGGAGGTTTGCCACTGCTATGATTAGGTTGTGTCAGGTCACATTGCAGATGTATACACAGCAAAATATATTAGGGCTGGTTCACACTACAATAAAGCACTCCAGATCTGTTCCAGATGCGTTTCTGAATAAAAGTTTTGAATGCGTTTTTTTTTTTTTTTTTTTAAATCAGATTCTTTTTATTTTTATATGCAAACAACATTAAACCAATACAAACACGTTATTCAGACAAAATAACATAAAACAAAACCAACACTACATAATAAGAAAAGGAATTAAAGGGAAAGTAAAAAATAAAGGGTCTCCCTTTCTTTCATTGAAAGAACCCGGGAGATTAATAGTGGCCAAGTAAATGGATAGCTCAGCTAACTTATAGTCAGCCCTACAAGTCTATAAATCCTGATAAGACTTAAAAATGGATACAATAGAGCTAGTCTGATTAATAATCTCCCCCTTGCCTTTTATTAAGGCTGAAACGTGTGTAGGGTTAGATTGAGACCTTACTATCTGAGCCAACAATCTACCATTCGCCTCTCCCTCAGTCCAGCGAAGTCTCTTCTGAAAGAAGAGTTTACTCCTCGCCCTAGGTTCAAGCAGATCGTTCAGCCTACTTGGAGATGAAAAATCAGCCCTGTTGGGTGTCCGGAGAGGCATCCTGGATATACATAGCTTCCGCCGCAGAGGTATCGGCCTTTGCAATTTCGAGCTCTCTACGAGAAGCAGTTTTGATGACACTTATTTTTTTGGATCCCCGAAGATAGGCCTTAAGAGCGTCCCATGTGACCTGTATGGAAGCAGAGCCGAGATTGAGAGACCAAAAATCCATGATGCGAGCGGGGATGGTATCCTCTTTGGGGAATAATTCAAGCCAAAAGGGGTTCAGCGGCCATGGCATTTTGGACACCCGATGCCCTGATATTAGGGTAGCTATTAAAGGGGAGTGGTCTGAAATTCCTCGAGGTTCTATATTAACATCTACTATGCATGGTACAAGATCTATCGAACACCAAGCTAAATCAATTCTTGATAGTGAATTGTGTGTTTTAGAATAACATATAATAACTTATTTGCAGTTTTTGTCTACCATAGTCCTACTGCAAGAGAACACTATACCAGTGTAAACTAGAACAGAAACCCCCTTTAAATGGTAGGTAAAAACCGAGTGATATGCTTCTCGAACAAAGCGACGTTTCAAAAATCTAGTCAAATTGCATGTGGCATGCGTCTCATGCAGACAGACGAGGGCAGGGCGGAAAGAAGCAATATTATCAAAGACAGATTGTCTTTTTAAATCATTATTCATTCCCCTAACATTCCAATAGAAAAGTCTAATTGATTTACCATAAGTACAAGAGTAAGCTTAAACTATTTACCAACCAATCCGCATCAAGTACAGTAATAGCAAGAGTTATGAAACATAATAAATACTCCAAGAAGAGGAAACCCCCTCCCCCCAAAAAAAAAAATAAAATAAAAAAAAAAACACACACACAATATCAGTTCCACACGGGAGCAAGCCACCGATCTAGAATAAAAAAAAAAAAAAAAAAAAAAAAAACACATCTAGTGGCTAATCGCTGATTAAGCCTCCGACAACCCGGCCTATAATTGAGTATGCACTGTTGTCCCCACAATGAGCTTTATATAAATTTCCTGATAGAGTGGGTCCTTCACCCTAAGGTCTAGGTTTTAAATTGACCTTCAAGCCAGTCCTGTGCATCCTGGGGTGTTTGAAATACTTGTACGTTGCCTTTGTAGACCACCAGTAAGCGAGCAGGATAGAGCATAGAGTATTTTAGCCAGAGTAACAGGCATTTCTTACCTTCTTGAAAATTTGCCCTTCGTTTCTGAACCTCTGGCAAAATGTCAGGAAAAAACATCATTTTAAATCCATTATATCCAATATCATTTAGGACCCACGCCCTTTGCAGAATATTTTCTTGTCTCAGTAGTTTAGGAGACTGATTAGAAAAGGCTGTGGTGGGGGCGTGGCCTGGAGCAGCATGGGATAGGACGCTAGAGACCTGAGCTCCGCAGGCCGAACATCCTGAGACACATATCCTGCTAAACCCATCAGCCCTACGGACCCCTAATCTTCACCCCCAGCTAGGGGAGAGTACTGGGACCATGTCTCCGCCAAAGAAATCCAGCGATCCAGCGGGCAAACTGGCGAAATATTGCCGCTTGGAAACGGAGGCCCCAGACCAAGATGGCGCCGGCGCGCTGGAGGAGGATGCAGCACAACGATCGGACACCGCTAAGGTACTCGATGCGATCACAGCCTGCCAGGCAGCAGTTACAACATGCCAAACAAACCTCACCACCAAAATCGAGGAGGTAAAGGTTGACATTTCCCTAGTGAGGCAAGATTTCCAAAAACTAAGGGAAAGGGTCACTGAGGCCGAAGCCCGCATATGCAGTGTGGAAGACTCCCTCCCCCCCATCCAGAACTCCACTGATGCTATGCAAGTACAGGTGAACCAGCTCCTACAAAAGCAGGACGACCTTGAAAATAGGCTCCGTAGATGCAACCTGAGGTTCATTGGATTGCCTGAGGGGGCCGAGGGTAAGGACCCCCCAACCTTCCTAGAAACACTACTCAGTGACACATATGGCAGAGAAGCCTTTTCCCCCACGTTTGTGGTTGAGAGAGCGCACCGCATGTCAGGCAGACCTCCTCCCCCTGGGCCCCCCCCCCCCCCGTACGTTCATTGCCAAGTTCTTGAACTTCAGGGACACTATCCTGCGTCTTAGCAGAGAGAAGGGTAACATACCCTTTGGGAACAAGATGCTAGCCATATTCCCTGATTTCTCGGCAGAGGTCCAACGCAAGCGCAAATCCTTCACTGAAGTTAAGAGGCGCCTACGCATCAAGCATATTAAATATGCTATGTTATTTCCAGCCAGGCTGCGGGTGGAAGGGGAAGACAGGGCACACTTCTTTGAGGATCCTGAAGCTGCTCTGACCTGGCTTGAACGCTTGGAGGAGCACAGATGAATACCTGCTTAACCCCTTGTATTCCTTCACACCATTTCGCCACTGCTTCAATCAAGCGTACGGATCCTATCCCCGCTGTGTCCATACAATGCTATACTTGTGCAGGGGATAGTGTATCTCCATGGGGATAATACCCCACCCCCAACACACCAAGATATCCTACACCTGCTCCCCATGGGTATGTACCCCCTGTCGCTATACAACGAGTATATCTACACCTGAACTTTGAATCTCCCAGTACCCCCATATTCAACAGATACCATACTGGACATCCTCTCACCCTTTTACATTTCTGGATTGATGAACACCAGCCACACTCCACGCCGGCGGAGGACAGCACCCCCTAGAGAGCTCACAGATAGTGAGCATAGTCCTACAGTATGCACCGTTATGCAGCGAAGTTTCGCCCCAGTTTATTTTTACTCCTACAACCTGGAGAAAAGAAACCTACGCACTACGGCATATACACCACCGAAACATATCCTACAGACAATTAATAACCCTTTCTCCACAGGTTGGACATGTTTTATGCCATGTTGGCAGTTCAGGGAACAAGCCCGCACAAGGTTGGGTCTGTGCAGGGCAGGGAGGGGGGAAATGTGGGAATTAAGGCCGGAAGGCGACTGTTTATACGTTGTGATAGAGTTTTATTGCTTAAACTTCTCATTTTACTTTTCATACCATGGTGAACAATTATCTGCTTTAATCGAATGTATTTCTGGGCGGCTGAGTCCTGGAGCTTCGGACAATATTCCCTTCCATCTGCTATGGCCTCCCTGAAGTTTCTTACCTGGAACGTCCGCGGTATGAGGGATCCAGTTAAAAGGTCAGCTGTTTTTTCCTTACTTAAAAAAGAGAGGGCTAATGTTATGGTCCTAGTGGAGACCCACGCTGAGGGCTCCTTTGTACGGGCTCTAAAACGCCCATGGATAGGATGGGCCTACCATTCGGTACACACGACCCAATCTAGGGGAGTATCAATTTTGGTTTCCAAACATACACATTTTGAGCTCCAGGACTCAGTAATTGACCCAGAGGGAAGGTATGTACTTTTAAAAGGTTAAAATACAAGCAGAATTTTTCCTGCTGCTGGCTTTTTATGTACCTCCACCGTTTAATGCTCATGTTTTATCTGTGGGATTTGACTTTATGGCTATGCACCCCTCCATTCCTGCAGTTTGGGCGGGGGATTTTAACAATGTCTTAAACCCTAATATGGACAGAATTCGTGGTAATGCAACTGCCCCTCCACCTACCCACCAGACTCGCTTCGCCAGACTGCTCCTCGATTTTGGGTTGGTTGATACTTGGAGGACTAAACACCCCATGACTAGGGCATACTCGTGTTTCTCCCCCTCCCATCACTCTATGTCTCGCATAGATTTAATCCTCATATCCAGGGTACTACAGCCAAGACTGCTAGACGCAGGCCTCTCCCCTAGATCACTATCTGACCATTCCCCCTGCTGGACCAAACTGTCTGTACCTTATGATAGGCCACCAACTACCTGGAAACTGAACCCATTCTGGTTGACATTATTTCCTGAAGATGACAGTTTAATGTCAGACTGGGAACAATTCCTGAGCACTAACGAGGGTACTGCACCACCCCAGGCGGTCTGGGAAGCATTCAAAATGCATGTGCGTATGACCCTCACGATGCACATCAACCAGATAAAGGGTAAATCTGCACAAGTTATAGACAAAGCAACAGACGACTTAACGACAGCAGAATCCGAATACCTTAGGGAACCGACACTAGAGAAAGCCCAGGTCATAAAGTTAAGAACTAGGTTACTGGACCAATTACACTATGAAAAGTCTAAACGTAAATTATTTTTCCATAAACAAAACTCTTTTGAACATGGGGAGAGGGCTGGAAAACTCTTGGCCTACTTAGTACACTCAGAGGAAAGACCACCAGTTGTAATCTCACTTCGCTCGCCCGATGATACCCTGCTGACAGAACCTAGAGAAGTGACCAAATGCTAGACTTCTTTACAAACCTATACGCCACAAGAGCCCCCACTGACGCCTCTGAGGTGGGCCTGTTCCTCTCCAGCCTGTTCCTCCCTCAGTTAACGGGGGAGCAGGTCGAAGAGTTGGAGGCGCCTCTTGGGGTAGACGAGATTAGCGCAGCCATAGCACAATTCTCCAGAACCAAATCCCCAGGGTCTGATGGCCTGCCGATAGAATTTTACTCCAACTACTCAGAACTATTGATCCCCAAACTACTCGCACTATACAATTCCATATTCGAGACCTCGGTACTCCCGGGCTCAATGCGCGAAGCCACCATAATATTAATCCCCAAACCAGACAAAGATCCCCACCTCCCAGAGTCTTACAGGCCCATATCCTTATTACAAGTTGACGTGAAAATTCTCGCGAAAGTCCTAGCCAACCGACTTAATAAGGTTATACTTACGCTTATCCATACAGATCAGGCAGGCTTTATGCCTGGTAGAAATACCTCCTTTAACTTAAGACGACTTTTTATCAACCTACAATCAAATCACGATAACCCCGGGTCCCGAATAGTAGTTGCGTTAGACACAGCTAAAGCCTTCGACTCGGTTGAATGGGGGTACCTTTGGTCTTGCCTACGTGAATTCGGACTGGGCCCCAAATTTATCAAATGGGTACAACTACTGTATCAGAACCCTGTCGCGAAGGTGGTGGCAAACGGATGGGCCTCGGACCAGTTCCCCCTTACTAGGGGGACCAGGCAGGGTTGCCCCCTATCTCCACTATTGTACGCTCTTGCAGCCGAACCTCTGGCAGTGGCCATACGCACACATCCAGATATTTCTGGCCTTAGTAAGGGAGGAGTGACCGAAATCGTTAGCACCTACGCAGACGACACGCTATTATATCTGGAGGACTCAGGGACATCCCTCCCTACTGTACTTTCACTGCTAGAACGCTTTGGAACCTTCTCTGGCCTCCGCATCAATTGGGACAAGTCCCAAATTCTACCACTAGACAGCTTCCCACCTCCCAGAAATAGAGCCGAACTACCCCTGCAGAGGGTTGCTAGTATTAAATACCTTGGCATTCGAACCACTAGAGACCCAAGGGACTATGTAACACTAAATGTCACCCCTCTATATGCCATGCTTAAAGCCAAAACCCAAACCTGGACCCGGCTTCCTCTGGGTGTCATGGGCCGTATTAATCTGGTTAAGATGGTCCTGTTACCAAAAATCCTCTACATCCTTTGGCACTCCCCAGTATATCTGATACTCAGGTACTTTAAGCAGATAGAAACCATACTTAAACCCTTTATCTGGGGCAAAAACAGACATAAGATATCGTGGACTAAACTTAAACTTAAAAACCCTACTGACCTCGCAGGCACCGCTCTACCTGACTTTAACCAGTACTATATCGCAGCCCAACTCTCCCAACTCTTCCATATTGACAAAATAGACAAAGACAGGTTCCTGACACTTATATGCCCAAGATGGGCGCGCACTATAGAAGACTCCCTTGCAGTGCTCACTAGTAAGGCTGGGGGAACGGATAGACCACATGATCGGGGATCTTTGATGTACCACTATGCTAGAATCTGGGATATCGCCCGCACTAGACTCAAAATACCGGAGGTCAATAGCTTCACCCCCTTATGGCATAATCAAACATTACCAGAATTTAATTTAATCCCTGATAGTGAGGCATGGAGCTCTAAAGGGGTACTATATCTTTCCCATATCGTAGACAACAACACACTTAAAACTTTTCACGGGCTAAAAACCGACTTTGACCTCCCGGACCAAATGCACTTCAAATATGTACAAATGCACCATGCATACCATGCCCAATTCCCGGTGGGAGACACACCCCTGCCCAGCAATCCACTGATGGAGGCAGTCAAATACCCAGACCCCAAAAAGCTAATATCGCAGTTCTACAGTATGTTGACACTTCCACAAGCTACTGTAACGGCATATCAACTAAAACTCCCATGGGAGGGGGGAAGTGGGCCCTTTGGAGGATGAGGAATGGAGCGAGGCTCTAGACGCCTGCAAACTAGTCTCTCCCAAACTGTCAGACCGACTCACCCAAATCTTTATTATACATAGGGCATACCTCACGCCAATCAAGATAGCTAAATACAAACCCTCCCAGACGGCCCTCTGCCCAATGTGTAATCAGACTGCAGGCTCATTTTACCATCTTATCTGGAGTTGCCCTAGAATACTGCCATACTGGACACAAGTGGTACAATTTCTTCATGATAGCATGGGTTCCCCTATAACGCTACAACCCAAAGCGTGTCTTTTGGGAATATTCCCTCAATCAGATTTAAATAAATATACCAAAATATTCCTACAGGAAACCCTCTTTTCAGCTAGAAAAGTCATAGCCAGATCATGGATGAGACCGAATCCCCCTGGGATATCACAATGGATAGCAGAGGTAAATAACTCCCTCCCCTACAAGAAACTGATCTACTCACATAGAGGATGCCCCGCTAAATATGACCAAATTTGGGGTAAATGGCTGGAGACTTCAGAAACTATAGTATAAGCTGTAATGGAGAGATCCGTCACCCCACCATGGTATGACCCTTTTCCTTCTCTTTTTTTTTTTTTTTTTCTCTTTTTGGTTACTTATATATCTGCCCTTTATCTACTCAATGGGACCATAGGACTTGGCCTTCTGCAAATATCAGCAGTATCACCTTTTCTGTTATGACAATATGTGAATGAACATGTAATACTCTAATCACCTGTAATACGGAATGTCTGTTTATGTTCCTTTGTATGACACTTTTTGAAGTTCAATAAAACCCTTTTTGATAAAAAAAAAAGAAAAGGCTGTGGTGTATTTCCCGGTTTCTGAGTCCGGGTAGAAACCCGATGGGCACGTTCTACCATAATGCGTTTTTGACGCGTTCTGAAGCATTTTTTGATGAGTTTCTGGAAGCTTCTTTTTTTTCTCCACTGTACTGGTGTCCGGTGCATTTTTGATGCGTTTTACTACATTCCAGTACAGTCCAGTTTTTTTCCTGGAACTGACCACACTGATGTGAGCTATGCCATTGAAAACCATACAACCTACTTTCCACGTGTTGGACTGGTGTGAACTGGCCCTTACAGCACGCACACACACGCGCACACACACACACGCGCACACACACAGTATATATTATACACACTGTTATTTTGTTCAGCAACCAGATGTACTTTGTGGTTCAAATTTTTTTTAAGTTAGTGCCTGGCCACTGAGGCCGCCCACCACCTTTAACACCCCAACCACCCATTTTAAATGGAACAGATGACCAAGAATTAAAAAAATAAAAATAAAAAAAAGGGCTTTAAAATCCTTGTTTTGAGAACCAAGCAACATGTGACTTTTGGTTGTCTGAGGGCTCATAACTCATATGGCCATGTCTGCATGTAATGAGGCTTCTATTTTTTTTTTTTTTTTACAGCCCATTTAAAATTGAGGCAATATTTTGCACTCCGCTATACCAAATAATTTACACAAAAGAATAAGTAATATAGATAATACATATGTGTAAAAGACAGTTAATTCAAAACAGATTTCCCTGATCAAGAGCAATTATTGATATTCTTTTCCCCTTCTCGCATAGGAAGAGTGACAGAAAAAAAAAATGACTTACTGTTTCAGATACAAAGCCAATTGTATTAATTTTCACTTGTCCATATATGCCAAGTGTATCAATTGTATTCAGGTTAATCCTGTGTTTGTATGAGAGCAAGAATTTTCCATTTGAAGAAACCTAAAAAACACATTCAGGAACATTTTATACTCGAAAAACTACAACCATATATATTCAGTAAAAGGCCTGTTTGCAAGTTTTCTTTTTAATATAAATAATAAAAATATTTTTATAAAAAATGTATCAGATTAAAAAAAAGACAAAAATCAACAAAACAGGCATAAACCAAATGTAAAGTGGTTTGTCAACTGTATTAGCCAACTATTCAAATTTTCAGTGCAATTTGGATGTGGTTTGCATATTCTATGGGGCCAAAATTGTGCTGGAATCGCAGCAGTACAGGCACCTTTAGTTTAACACTCTTACAACTTAAAGTGATACTAAACCTAAAAATGTTTTTTTTTACCTTAATGCATTGCTTGCATTAAGGTAAAAAACGGTTTCAGTTTCCATGTGCCCCCCTTCCCTGTGTGAAGGGGAAGAGAGGGGAGATGAGATCAGCGCTGTACACGGCTGCATCCAATCTCTCCTTTCTTCCTCTTCACACAGCATTCAAACAGCAGCAGGAGCCATTGGCTCTTGCTGCTGTCAATCAAATGCAGTGAAGAGGAAGTGGGGGGGCAAGCCTAAGTCCCGCTGTGTAAGTCTATGGAGCGCAAAAGAAGCAGAGGAGCCAAGATTGCCGCCAGGGACCTGAGAATAGGAGGATTGGGCCGCTCTGAGCAATACCACTGTACAAAGTACGCGAGTATAACATTTTTTTAATATTAAAATAGCAAAGGACTTTAGGAACACTTTATTAAAGTATATAAAAATTAAAAAAAAAAAAAAAAAAAAAAGTGTATTCCAAGTCAACAGTGCTTTCAAGATTTAAAAAAAGGTAAGGAATTATATTTTGCCCAAAGAGCAGCAAAGAGACAGCCCCATATATTCAGGAAAAAGCCAGCCCAATCCAGCAAAAAGACATCCCCATATATCCAGCAAAAAGACATCCCCATATATCCGGGCTTGCCAAATTTGTTTTGAATCTAGGAGCCAGCTGAAAAAGTTAGCCAGTTTTTTTAACCACTTGCTTACTGGGTACTTTCACCCCCTTCCTGCCCAGGCCAGCTTTCAGTGCTGTCACACTTTTAAATGACAATTACTCAGTCATGCAACACTGTACCCAACTAGTAAATTTTTTTTCACAAAAATAAAGCTTTCTAATGGGTGGCATTTAATCACCACTGGGTTTTTTTTTATTGTTTGCCAAATACATAGAAAAAGACTGAAAATTTAGAAACGCTGCACTGATGGGCCCTGATGAGGCAGCATTGATGTGGCTGCACTGATGGGGCTGAACCGATGAGACTGCACTTACAAGGCTGTACTGATGGGTAGTGATAAGACTGCACTGATAGCTGGCTGCATCAGCTTCGGGCTGTCCAGGGGGGTAGCAGGTTCCCGGGCTGCCCAGACCTGACTTGGAGCCACTATAGAAGGAGCTCCAGGAGCCCAGAGAGGGAGGCTAGAGTCCACACCACCATGGGGACACAGAAAGCAACTTCCTGCTATGTGCTCCAATACACCCATCAGCTCCACTCCTCCCCTGACCCACCCATCCTACAGCCCTGCATTCCCCTTAACCCCCTCCCGCTCACCCTTTCCAACCCCTGGCATCATGCACACACGAGGTATAGTGAGACCTGCCTGCCGGCCACCTGGCAGGAGTGTTCTAGGACACCAGTGCAGTGACTCCTGTTGCGCCCATTGCCCAGTGCCCCCCCACACTGCACCACTGAGGTTCACAAATGGCCAGGCTCCAGGACGCCATTTCTATTTGCAATGGCAACCTGGCACCTGGATTTGTAAAGCCCTGCTATATATTCAGCATAGAGATATTCCAATACAGCAAAGAGACAGCTTAATCCATTAAAGAGACATCCCAAAATATTCAGCAAAGAGACAGCCCAACAGGATCGGAGTGCAGGAGGGCACAGAGCAAGTGTGCAGGAGTCCGCTGGGGGAAGATTAAAAGAATATTCTGATCTTCTAAATGCATACACCGCTCCTCAGTGTATGCATTTAGAAGCAATGATACTGCTGCTGCTGCTGCTGCTGCTGCTGCTGCTGCTATCTCCACAGCCCAAATTCCAGCAAAAAGTTTGGCACTGAGCTGTAGCGGGATAGACTAGAAATAGATGGCAAGTATGGGCCCGAGCAGCAGGGCCCCCTACATGTGTATGGGCTGCCCCCCATCCCCAATGGTGGCCCCAAGTACAGGAACCATTTCCAAAACTGTGCAGTGCTGAGTTGCATTGATGTGAACAAGCACCATTGAAAACAATGTGCTTTACATTGTCATGCAATTCTGTGCGACTCACGTCACATCTGAAAATCGCACAGAGCCTAAGCCACAGTATGTACGATACTCATGGGGAGAATTAAATAATACAAACAAAAGTATTTGTTGCCTAATAGGGTAGTCCAAATTGCATTTACTACAACAACCCAGACATAGTGTTAGAAATGAGCATGTCCCCATCACAGTCTAATTAATAAAAAAAGAGGTGTGCCTAAGCAAAACAGAATCCTTCCCTCTCTTTAAAATAGTTTGAATATACAACAGAGTAATGATATGAACTCACCTGGAATTTATGAGGTAAAACAAGAAATATGACTTCAAATGGCTTTCCCGGTGTGATAGGCATGGGGTATGTTTTTTCTTCCCAGCCCCAGCTTTCATTCTGTAAGGTATTACAGATGATCTGGTCCCGGTACCAGCCTTTAAACCGTGGGTTGAAGTGGAAAGCCACATCACTACGTGGGCTTGTGCTGCTCCCACACTGGAAGTCTATCTGGAACCTGGCAACAATAATTTTAAAGCAGAATTAGGATCCTTAAATGGTAGCTATGATCAAAATTCTAAATTATATATTAATTTTTACATTGTATTTCAATTACTTAAAGACTGAAAGAGTGAATAGTTCATTTTAGATGTATAAAAGGTGGCCATACACTATGCAATTTTAATTGTTCAATTTCCTTTAAAAATTTACCAAAACTATGGTTTTCAAAATGTAGAAGAATTACAAGTTACACAATACAGTAACTACACAAAACAATAGAGAGGACACAAAATGAACATAAATCCACAACACCAGTGGCTCATACAGCAATTCCAGGTATTTACCAGAGATTAATTGAAAATACAAATCATACAACAAATGTAGGGTAAATCATGTAGGGTCACACATCCTTCCATAGCATATCAAGGAAAAAACACAGACAGGATCAGAGGAAGTCTATAGTTAACTGAGAGAACATAGGAGGCTGTCAAAAGGGTAACCTATAACAATGGTTAAAGGAAGGCACATAGTTGGTACTTTAACCAGTATATGGCTACCTTAACCACTTGCCTACCAGGCACGAACACCCCCTTCCTGACCGAAGCCATTTTTCAGCTTTCAGCGCTGTCGCATTTTGAATGACAATTGCGCGGTCATGCAACGCTGTACCCAAGTAACATTTTTATATTTTTTCCCCCACAAATAGAGCTTTCTTTTGGTGGCATTTCACCTCTGCGGTTTTTATTTTTTTGCGCTATAAACAAAAGAGGGACAGGTTTGAAAAAAAACACAATATTTTTTACTTTTTGCTATAATAAATATCCAATTTTTTGTTTGTTTTTAAAACAATTTTTTCCTCAGTTTAGGCCGATACCTATTCGACATATTTTTGGTAAAAAAAAATAAAAAACCAATAAAGCGTATATTGATTGGTTTGCGCAAAAGTTATAGCGCCTACATAATAGGGGATAGATTTATAGCATTTTTATAATTTTTTATTTTTTTTTACTAGTAATGGCAGCGATCTGCGATTTTTATCGTGACTGCGATATTGCGGCGGACATATCGGACACTTGACACATTTTGGGACCATTCACATTAATACAGCGATCCGTGCTATAAAAATGCATTGATTACTGTATAAATGTGACTGGCACACTAGGGGGCGATTGAGGGGTTAATATGTTCCCTACAGGAGTGATTCTAACTGTGGGGGGAGGGGACCGATCGGTGTCCCTATGTACAAGGGACACACCATCGGTCTCCTCTCCTCTGACAGCACGTGGATCTGTGTGTTTACACACACATATCCACATCCTGCTCAGTTACTGGGAAATCGTGCGTGCCCCCTAGTGGCCGCAAAGGAAATGCCGTCATATGACGGCGGCCTAGAACAACAGATGCTTCTTGCTGCCATCATATGACAGTGGGCGGGCAGGAAGAGGTTAAAGGAAGAAGTAGGAAAGTGGGTGAAAGAAAAAAAAAAAAAGGGGAGGTGGTATAATGATGAGAGAGGTAAATATACCCTATTATTTAATGCAGTAAGGCAGTGCATGATGGGATATGATGGTTTCCTAGATGGTCATATAATGCTACATAAAGTAATGCCCTGAGATGCATTTGTTAACATTTTGAACATAGGAGGTGCATATTCAAAGCTGTCATGAACCAGGTAAGTGAGAGATCAGATGAATGATAAACCTGTGCTCGGTGTCCAAAAAATGATCTAAATTTCAGGGGACTGCTGCAAAACCCAAATATCCGATAATAAATCATCAACTAAGGACTATACAAAAAAAGTGAACTGTCCTTTTAAAATCAGTAGTACATAAGTACTAAGTACATAAACATTTCATACATAAATACATAAGCATTTCCTAATGAAGAGTGCTTGTGTACAATCATAAATTCATATACATCAACCTTAAATACAAAAAGGCCAGTATATGCATATGTGTAACCAATCCAAAGATGCTCAAATGCATCCAACTAAATAAACAAATCCAAAGTCCATCTAAAGTCTTGTATCATAAAAACCAGTGCTGTGAATCTTCGCTTCCATTCACCGCTACAAACCACCTTTAACCTAGGTTCAAACTGAGCTGCGTGAATGAAGCCATGCGAGTTCAGCTGAACTTGCACAATTTCACTCCATTATGTCAGTTTCTGCACAGATGTCAATGTAAATCGCAGCCCGCACCAATTCGAACGGTGCCCTTTCTGACAATTGCTGATGATTTGACATGTCAAATCGCATGTGAAATTGTATCAATGTGAACCAGGGCTTACAGAACTCCAGCCAAAGCTCGTTTGTCCAGGCACCACGTCATTGCGACAATAAAGTCTGGATCCGCCAGGTGCCTGAACTGACACCCAACTCAGCCTCTCAGCGAGCCGCTGAGAGCCTGAGTCGGCCGCCCCCTCAACAGCCCAGTGACTGACAGTCTACAGCTCTCTGCTCAGGGAGCTCTGAAAACCGATTGATCGGCAGTGTTCGATCCCTCGGTTCTCAGTGCAGAGGCGCTGGGGGACAGATGCAAGTACGATTCCTAATAAAAAAAAAAAAAAAAAACGACACCTTTACTTCTCGTTTAAGAATGGCCACTTACCGTAAAGTATACCTCCAGTTTATAAGAGGTTAACACAGCAGGGCAGCGGATGAATCTCCTGGTCTGCAACTCTTCTCAGCACTTTCAAACTCGCTTGATACTTCCCGAGTTGTGCTTGCAATACTCAGAGAACAAACCAACAAACCATCTAAATCCTAAAAATCCTAAAACCAGCAGGATTTATTAGAAGATAGTCCCCACCAGTACACATTGATTATCATTAGCGGTTGGTATAGTCGCTAGCAATAATGTAAAATCTGGCAGGCTGGTTGTATCAAAGTTGATAGATCGATCAACCTGGGTACATTCAGCCTGCCCATACATGGTTCAAATCTCGGCCCGGTCATACTGAACTGTACAAGATTCGAACTGTCTATGACCGGCCTTAGACCATTCAAAGTATGAATCATTACTACTGTCTGAATACAGCCTTTTAGCCAGTTTTCCATCCATTTACAACTTGAATTTTCTAAGCCTATAGCTGTGTGTGGGGAACTGTATCAAATGCTTTTTGCAAAGTACACTATAACCACAGACACTCCTTTGTCTAGGTTTTTGCCTACTTCCTTGCAAAAAGAACTTGTGTGACAACTTTGCATTAATCCATGCCATCTATTGCTTATAATAAATTGTTATTTAGCTGGTCCCTTACCTCTCCTTTGGCAGTCCCCTACCAGCGTTCTCCCCTCCTTCTTAAGAGTGCCCCCATAGCAAGCTCGTGCAGGCACACTCCCGGGCTGGGCTGCATGCATCCCCAAGGACACACATCGCAGCTCTGCCCTGCACCCTCCTTACGGGATTTGACTGACAGCAAATGGCTCCAGCTGCTTTCAGTGAAACCTGCGAGAGCATGATGAGAGGAGAGAAGAGCTGCAGCCAGGCAGATCGCTGGATTGATAGAGGACTATGTTAATGTTTGGGGTGGGGAGGAGAATAGTTAGTGGGGTGTTTTTTTACCTTAATGCAGAGAATCCATTAAGGTAAAAGATACCTAGACTTTAGAACCACATTAAACTAACTGGTCTGTAGTTAATTGGTACAAACTTTAATTTCTTTTAAAATATAGGCACCACATTAGCCCTACGCCAATCTAGTACTGAGCCAGTCATTAAAGGGTCTCTAGAGATTAGAAACAATGGCTTTGAAATAACAGAGCTCAATTCTTTGAGGGCACCTGGGTGTAAGATATCTGGTCCAGGTGCTATATTTCACCTTTATTTTGTCACATGTTACCTACATAGTTTTTTTTACTTTTAAACTTATTGATTTTATTGGTATGGAATATGATCTGCTAAAATTAAGTGTTTTTTATCTTTCATTTTCACACGGACGATCCGTTCAGGTTCCCCTGTCAGTTTTTTTAGGCGGACCTGAACGGATGCTCCATAGACCTCTATGGAGGGACGGATATCAGCGGTGACATGTCCGCTGACATCCAACCCGCTCCGATCCGAAAAAGTGTGACGAAGGAAAAGCCTACTTTTCCATCCGTCTGTGGATCGGATGACGACGGACTCTACGGTCCGTCGTCATTACATCCCCCATAGGGGAGGGCGGCACTCTGACAGGTCCGTCCCTGCACAGAGTGCAGAGACGGACCTGTCATCTGCCTGCTCAGCAGGGATCGATGGAGCGATCCCCCGCTGAGCAGAGCGGGCTCCGTACATGGACACGTCCGTGTGAAAGAGGCCTTAGGGCTAAAGAGTGCAACTTCAGCCTCTTGCCCTCTGCTTTCTGAAAGCTCAGACAAGCTGTATAAATTTTTCACTTTGAACAGCTGTAGAGGAGAGCGGGCTGCAGATAAACAAGTACAACTTATGTAGGAGGCTTGTGTTTCACCTGAGTCTATTCACATCAGTGAGTAAATGTAAGGGTTTACAACCACTTTAATTAAATCATGTTATGGTCAGTGCTATGCAGAGGTTCATTTATATGAACATTAGTAATAAGCACCACATGGTTTCAGATCACCTGGTCCAGCAGAGCATCATCCCACAATAATTTGTAACCGAAGTAATAAATGATCTTCAGACAGCATAAGATACCGAAGCATATTTATCAGAGGGCAAAATTGTAATTTTAAACTTCAAAACCTGTCAAAAGTCTTTCATTACCGATAAGACAGTGAGTCTACAGTCATAGATTAATTAACAACTACTATAGAGGATACAATGGTTAACGGTTTTCTAAAACATTACAGAATACATTTTTCTGTTACCTGTCTGCATCATTAGGGACAGTTCCATGGATTACTACCATAGTCCCAGGTTCCAGGCCTCCAAGGATAGTACCCACATAAGGAATGGACTACAATAAAAGTAGACAATTACTATTATGTATAGAACTATAAAGAACAATACAGACTTTTTGCTCTGTCAGCATTATCACAAGGTTTCAATCTTTCATTTTGATATTCATTTCATATCTGTGTGCATGAGGCAAGAAATCAGTCCAGCTTTAAAATAAGACTATTTTTCTTATTTCTTTTTTTTATATATTGGATAGAGCAAGGGATGGTTATAACTGCTGTCATTTTTTGCTATCTGTGTCCCATTGGGGAGATTTTCCTTTACTTTCTGTCCCACAGCCAAAACAGGAAGTGAGAAAAAATCCCTGCCAATTACGGGGAATTCCTTGGGGGCCCCCCCAGGTCACCTGAACTAGTGTCCCCATTGAACATTTCCCCTCCATTACTGTTTTGGTGGACAACACAAAATGTTATAGTAGGAGAGGTTGAAAAAAAAAAAAAAAGTCCATCAAGTCCAACCTATGTGTGTGATTATATGTCAGTATTACATTGTATATCACTGTATGTTGCAGTCGTTTAGGTGCTTATCTAATCGTTTTTTTTAAACTAATCAATGCCCCCCGCTAAGACCACCGCAGGAAATTCCAAATCCTTGCTGCTCTTACAGTAAAGAACCCTCTACGCAGTTTAAGGTTAAACCTCTTTTCTTCTATATTTAGTGAGTGGCCACGGGTCTTATTAAATTCCCTTCCGCAAAAAAGTTTTATCCCCATTGTGGGGTCACCAGTACAGTATTTGTAAATTGAAATCATATCCCCTCTCAAGAGTCTCTTCTCCAGAGAGAATAAGTTCAGTGTGCGCAACCTTTCCTCATAACTAATATCCTCCAGACCCTTTATTAGCTTTGTTGCCCTTCTTTGTACTCCAGTACATCCTTCCTGAGGACTGGTGCCCAAATGCGATTCTTTTACTTTTATTTTCAATGTTAATGGTAAACCAGACAATTAGAGATGGTGAATCTTCCTGATAGGGGCAGAGGTAGCAATAATAAAACGACAGATTAAAAAAAAAAAATTAAAAAATAATGAAAGAAAGAAGAAGGTTTCGCCTTTAGATGTATTTTAATTCTTATTACTATTAGTCATATATATTTTTTTTTAATTTTAGGCCATAACAAAACGTGTAAAAAAAAACAAAAAAAAAAATTATAAAAAAAAAAAAAAAAAAAAATCATAGCAAAACAGAAATTGTTATATTTATTTTCTGTTATTTTGCTATTATATTCATCGTTTTTTTCTTTTTGCCTTTGTTCTTTTTCCAGGATGATTATTATTTTTCCTGTTTTTTTATTCTTTCCGGTTACTTTTGTTATCATATTAGTTATTTTTGCTTCATTTTTTTTTCAAGTGTAATTTTGTAGTTAGTATTATGGTGTATTGCAACACTGTGGGGGTTATTTACTAAAGGCAAAAACACTTTGCACTGCAAGTGCACTTGGAAGTGCAATCGCTGTAGATCTGAGGGGGAAGATCTGAAATGAGGGGAAGCTCTGCTGATTTCATCATCCAATCATGTGCAACCTAAAATTCTGTTTTTTATTTTCCTTGCATGGCCGCCTCAGATCTACAGCGACTGCACTTCCAAGTGCACTTTCAGTGCAAAGTGGATTTGCCTTTAGTAAATAACTCCCCATGTGTAGGTTCTGCTTGTATCACTGTGTTTACTTTCATTCCATGACGGGTTAATAGATGATTAGCAGCGCCTACACCTGTGGTTATTGAGGACTATATAGGAGACAGATAGTGGTGTTGATTTTATGTTATGAATAAGTGTGATGGGGTGAAACACGTTAACATCTCTCCTATTTGTATCCCTGTGATGTGCGCTATGAGTTTTTATACATGTTTGTGCCAAGGACCAAGTGGAGCGTGGGGCAATCCAATTTACCCAAGACTATGCATCAGTGATGAAAATTTAAGCAGGTGTTGCCTCTTTTTATTGCTCCTTGTAGCTCCCAGTTAAGATTACAAGTCTTGGTGGCACCCGGATCGAGTACATTTATTAGCGGTGGTAAATGTATCCAAACCTGGGAAATCCTGATCCACAAGACTGCAAATGTATTTTTTAAATAAACTATTTCCAAATGAATTTAGTATTAATACCTGTAAGACCCTTTATTTACCTCAAAAAACGTATCCTCTACTCTTGATGAAGAAAACAATTTACAGTGTCTAGAAAAGATATAGCCCAAAGTTTAACAACAATTAGACTTTCTTACCGGATCCAGGATGGTCCTCTTAAGATCATACCCAGACATCTTTCTCTTATGGGGACGCTGCAAAATACATACATGATGTTATGCACAGCATATATATGCAGTAGAAGTCTGTTTTGTAATCTTCTTTATTTCAAAAGTCCCAATAAGTTCCAAATAATTTACATATTAAAAGTACTGTACATATAATAATGTTCCTATAGAGACTTATCCTATAATATCTCTACACAATGGGGGTTATTTACTAAAACTGGAAAGTACTACAATTGGTGCAGCGCTACATAGTAACCAATCAGCTTCCAGGTTTTTATTGCCAAAGCTTAATTGAACAAGCTGAATTTAGAAGCTGATTGGCTACCATGCACAGCTGCACCAGATTCTGAGTGCTCCAGTTTTAGTAAATCTCCCTCATCAAACCATTTTTACGGTCACTGCCAGGGGCGGACTGACCGGTCGGTGACTCGGTCCCCACCAGCTGCACTCGCTGCCGCTTCCTCCTCGGCTGGGAGGAAGAGCCGAGGACGAGGAGGGACACAGACACCATCCACTACAGCACCTGCCCTGAGGTATGCAGAGGAGGGGGAGATAGTGGTTGGGGGGGGGAGGGGTTGGGGGGGGGGCATTGCCAGGTAATTATGCTGCCAGGAAGGGGGGTAGAGGATATTTGCTAGGGGGTGATCTTTTCCCGCTCCATCCATTCCCCCATGATCCTATCCCCACTCCATCCATCCCCCATGATCGTATCCCCGCTCCATCCATCCCCCATGATCCTATCCCCGCTCCATCCATCCCCCATGATCCTATCCCCGCTCCATCCATCCCATATGATCCTATCCCCGCTCCATCCATCCCCCATGATCCTATCCCCGCTCCATCCATCCCCCATGATCCTATCCCCCATGATCCTATCCCCGCTCCATCCATCCCCCATGATCCTATCCCCGCTCCATCCATCCCCCATGATCCTATCCCCGCTCCATCCATCCCCCATGATCCTATCCCCGCTCCATCCACTCCCCCCTGATCCTATCCCCGCTCCATCCATTCCCCCCTGATCCTATCCCCGCTCCATCCATTCCCCCCTGATCCTATCCCCCGCTCCATCCATTCCCCCCTGATCCTATCCCCGCTCCATCCATTCCCCCCTGATCCTATCCCCGCTCCATCCATTCCCCCCTGATCCTATCCCCGCTCCATCCATTCCCCCCTGATCCTATCCCCGCTCCATCCATTCCCCCCTGATCCTATCCCCGCTCCATCCATTCCCCCCTGATCCTATCCCCGCTCCATCCATTCCCCCCTGATCCTATCCCCGCTCCATCCATTCCCCCCTGATCCTATCCCCGCTCCATCCATTCCCCCCTGATCCTATCCCCGCTCCATCCATTCCCCCCTGATCCTATCCCCGCTCCATCCATTCCCCCCCTGATCCTATCCCCGCTCCATCCATTCCCCCCTGATCCTATCCCCGCTCCATCCATTCCCCCTGATCCTATCCCCGCTCCATCCATTCCCCCCTGATCCTATCCCCGCTCCATCCATCCCCGCTCCATCCATTCCCCCCTGATCCTATCCCCGCTCCATCCATTCCCCCCCTGATCCTATCCCCGCTCCATCCATTCCCCCCTGATCCTATCCCCGCTCCATCCATTCCCCCCTGATCCTATCCCCGCTCCATCCATTCCCCCCTGATCCTATCCCCGCTCCATCCATTCCCCCTGATCCTATCCCCGCTCCATCCATTCCCCCCTGATCCTATCCCTGCTCCATCCATTCCCCCCTGATCCTATCCCCGCTCCATCCATTCCCCCCTGATCCTATCCCCGCTCCATCCATTCCCCCCTGATCCTATCCCGCTCCATCCATTCCCCCCTGATCCTATCCCCGCTCCATCCATTCCCCCCTGATCCTATCCCCGCTCCAGCCATCCCCCTGATCCAATCCTGGCTCCATCCATTCCCCCCTGATCCAATCCTGGCTCTATACATCCTCTGATTCCATCCTGGCTTTATCGATCCCCTGATCCTATTCTGGCTCCATCCATTCCCCCGATCCCATTCCAGCTCTATCCACCACCTCAATCCCAGCTCCATCCATTGTGGTAGGTTAAGGGGGGAGAGCCGCACTGATGCACTATCCTGCTTAGTGGTGGGGGGTGACACCATGTATTACCGCACCAGGTGACACCAACCCTAGTGATGCCACTGCTTCACTCACCCCATGCCTGTATTATTACAGGCATGGAGTGAGTGAAATTTTTTTTATACTGGAGGGTCGCCAGCGGAGGGAGGGGGCAGTACAGATGTATGGGGCCCGGGGAACACTTCAGTATGCTCTCCCCCACACTGTCCCCCCTGTATGCTCTCCCCCACACTGTCCCCCCTGTATGCTCTCCCCCACACTGTCCCCCCTGTATGCTCTCCCCCCATACTGTCCCCCCTGTATGCTCTCCCCCCATACTGTCCCACCTGTGTGCTCTCCCCCCCACACTGTCCCACCTGTGTGCTCTCCCCCCCCCCCCACACTGTCCCACCTGTGTGCTCCCCCCCCCCCCCCACACTGTCCCACCTGTGTGCTCTCCCCCCCCCCCCCCCCCACACTGTCCCACCTGTGTGCTCTCTCCCCCCCCCACACTGTCCCACCTGTGTGCTCTCCCCCCCCCCCCCACACTGTCCCACCTGTGTGCTCTCCCCCCCCACACTGTCCCACCTGTGTGCTCCCCCCCCCCCACACTGTCCCACCTGTGTGCTCTCCCCCCCCCCCCCCACACTGTCCCACCTGTGTGCTCTCCCCCCCCCCCCACACTGTCCCACCTGTGTGCTCCCCCCCCCCACACTGTCCCACCTGTGTGCTCTCCCCCCCCCACACTGTGTGCCCCCCCCCACACTGTCCCACCTGTGTGCTCCCCCCCCCCCACACTGTCCCACCTGTGTGCTCCCCCCCCCCCACACTGTCCCACCTGTGTGCTCCCCCCCCCCCCCCCACACTGTCCCCACCTGTGTGCTCCCCCCCCCCCACACTGTCCCACCTGTGTGCTCCCCCCCCCACACTGTCCCACCTGTGTGCTCTCTCCCCCCCCCCACACTGTCCCACATGCGTGCTCTCTCCCCCCCCCACACTGTCCCACCTGTGTGCTCTCCCCCCCCCACACTGTCCCACCTGTGTGCTCTCCCCCCCCCCACACTGTCCCACCTGTGTGCTCCCCCCCACACTGTCCCACCTGTGTGCTCCCCCCCCACACTGTCCCACCTGTGTGCTCCCCCCCCCCCCACACTGTCCCACCTGTGTGCCCCCCCCCCCACACTGTCCCACCTGTGTGCTCTCCCCCAGTGTATCCCCGTGTGTGCTCTCTCCCCCTCCACAGTGTCTCCCTGTGTGCCCCCCCACAATGTCCCCCTGTGCAGCAGGTGTGACTTGGGATGCAGGGGGCCCCATGATCTTCTATTGCCCGGGGGCCCCATGTTGTCAGTCCGCCCCTGGTCACTGGCATGTGTTTTTTTCACCTTAATGCATAGGATGCATTAAGGTGAAAAAACACAAGGGTTTACAACCCCTTTAAGGCTTGGTTCACTTCATATCTAAGCCGCATGCGGCTCGCAGCAGCGGTCTCTTTTCTTCGTTTCAGGGACAAATTTTTGCCTGAATTTGGCACTGACACACACACACACACACACAGCCAACACACACACACACACACACACACACACACACACACACACACACACACATATATATATATATATATTAGGGCTGCAAGTAACGATTATTTTCATAATCGATTAGTTGGCCGATTATTGTTTCGAATAATCGAATAATCGGTTAATAACCTTTTTAAAAAAAAAAATATATAGTTATATTTAGTTAATATGTAATTTAAAAAAAAAAAAAAAAAAGGCAATTTATTCTTAAATATCTATATGCAGTGGTAAATATAAATAACCAACTATATGGTTAGGTAGCAAAATATTGAATCCACTCTGAGAATAACAGACAGAACTAATTTTGGCCAATTAGTTGTTGGGCAGATTAAAAAACACAAATTGCTGCAAAAACACATTACATGCTTTTCTGCAGCTTCTCCGTTGAAGTATATTGAACCAAAAAAAGCACAGTTTTGCGTTTAAAAAGTCCCTGACCCTTTCCAAACAGCAGTGGCTGAAAAAAGCATAGATGAGAATGTGTCCCATAGGAAACCATGTAAATGAACTGTAGTGCGTTTCTGAAAAAAGCACCAAAAAACACATAGGTGTGAACCAGGCCTGAGACGTTTAGCAACATAATGGGGGTTAAAAAAAAAAAAAAAAAATAGCACATAATCACTACTGTAGGGGTTCATTTTTTTTACTGTAGAAATGTGAAAGTAATATTTACAGTAGCAACTATTTTCTCTTTTTGTACTATAAAGGGCTATATTTTTTTTTTTAACCCTATTAGGTTACTGGCCGATTAATCGATTATGAAAATAGTAATCGATTAATTTCATAATCGATTAGTTGTTTCAGTCATATATATATATATATATATATATATATATATAAGGCTGCTTTCACACTGGGGCGGTTTTCAGGCGGTACAGCGATAAAAATAGCGCCTGTACACCGCCTGAAAAAAACGGCCCCATTCACTCCAGTGTGAAAGCCGGCGGGCTTTCACACTGGAGCGGTGCGCTAGCAGGACCGCAACAAAAGTCCTGCTAGCAGCATCTTTGGAGCGGTGAAGGAACGGTGTATTTACCGCTCCTTCCCATTGAAATCAATGGGAAACCGCGGGGATACCGCCCGCAAACCGCCGCTGCAGCGGCGCTTTGCGGAGGTTTTTAACCCTTTTGCGGCCGCTAGCGGGGGTTAAAACCACCCCGCTAGCGGCCGCATACCGCGGGTAAAACGATGGTAAAGCAGCGCTAAATAGAGCGCTGCTTTACCGTCGCCGCCCCGCACCGCCCCAGTGTGAAAGCAGCCTAACACATATAAAGCGGGCTGGGAAGCCAGCCGCCGCGTCCTTTACCGCCAGATGAGTCATGAGCTGTCAGCGGGGGTTTGACTAAAGATGACCTCAGGCATGTTCACAACCAGCACATGCGGAGCCCGACAGGAAGTCGGCACTGCACAGCACTAATCACAAGCAGTGAGACATTTCTCGATCGCTGGAGCCGTGGAACGGGAAAACGTCTCACTGCTTGTGATTAGTGCTGTGCCAAATTCCTGGCGGGCCCTGCATGTCCGGGTTGCGAAGACGCCTGGGCTCATCCATACCACTGACAGGTGAATGCAAATCATTTTTTAAAATGGCGTGGGGTCCCCTCCGAATCCATACCAGACAGATCCCCTGTAGAGCAAATCAGATTCAGCCCAGCGTGAAAGGGGCCTTATGCACAATTATAGATACAAAACTGTCAGCAAGGTCCCTTCAAAATGAAAGCCACAGTGACACTTCTAGAACCATCAGTCACAAGTTAGACGGGGAACCCGCACACTTCTATGATCCCCCGAGCAGGTCGGATGGCTTGGCTTCATAGAGTCTAATTGGAGTCAGACCAGTATATAGTGGATTCACCCCTGAGCCACATAGAACCCAATGATGTATGAATTTGGCTGGATCTGTATTACACACCACTACAAGCATAAACATCTCACCTTATTGATCTAAGTCAGGTGACTGCTACTGAAATATAAGAAGGCACACCCGAAAGTATAATCTCTACAGCTCAAAAAGAAATAACTCAATTACATAAGATTAGCAGCACCCATCTCAATAACCGATATCGTGTACACAAGACTGATTATATTATTTAACTCGTACAACGTTGTGCTTCCTCTACAATACACCCACCTGGAGCCTCTCCTGCAGCTTCCGTGTTTAGCTGCGGCCACTAACGAAACTGCCACACCGATCCTCGACTAGGTTTACCTGCTGACTTTCAATTACACCGCTGTATTTGTGAATTTACATGACAATACTTACAGCAAACAAGGGCTCTAGTGCTTAAAAATGTGTCTCTATCACCGCAAAGTTAAAACTGTGAAGGCAGCCATATTCTTGAAGACCTATTCAAGCTTTTTCACACGGGAGAAATGTCAGTAAAATGGCTTCATCTATCGGACTAAACATGTCATTCTTAGCCTTGAGACTTCAATAGGTCACGTGACATCTGGGAAAGCGAAAGTCACATGGCACTGTAGCAGCTGGCAATCTCACTTATAAACTGAGATCGCAACCATTTACATATTAGTTTAACGAGCGGAAAGTGTTGGTCTGGTATTCAACATATTGTGTTTGCCTGGCTGCAAGTATTAGCCCAAACGTCTTCGAAAATCTCTAAGTAAAAAATACACAGCAAATGGAAAACAGGTCAGAGCTGGAAGCGGTGTTACTTCTTCTTTCCTTTTTTTTTTTTTTTTTTTTTTGAGATTTGGTGATGTTGTTTCGAAGTTGTTAATATGAAGTTTTCATGCACACTAAGACTTTTGTATTGCTGCTCTTAGGGGCGTCTGGCATTTGTTTTCTGCCTCTAAACACCCCTGTATGTTCACCGATGTGGCCATGTACACATAAGCGGTTTGAAGCAGAAAAGAAACCCACAGCCAGCGCGTTCAGGAGCCCTTTTTTGGCAGGAAAAATAAATTTTGTGCCTGTGTAAACACTAGGTGTGTTTAGCACTTAAGCCTTAATTTAATTCACGGGCCAGAATAAATTATTACTCTGGCCCATGAAATGAATTAATGCATAAATGCGTTACGCGCGTTTACAGGCATCCAGTGGTTTTGTTTGCCAATATGCCGCTGCCAGGAGGAAAGGTGTCTAGGACAGTTTACCAAAGTGGCCAGTGTGCATAAGGCATTAGTGATTCTTTTTCACAGCTTGTCCTACTTCATGAGTTAAGTTTTGATCTGTAGCCCTTTGTAGATTATAGACCAAGGATATGCAATTAGCGGACCTCCAGCTGTTGCAAAACTACAAGTCCCATCCTGCCTCTGGGTGTCATGCTTGTGGCTGTCAGAGTCTTGCTATGCCTCATGGGACTTGTAGTTCTGCAACAGCTGGAGGTCCGCTAATTGCATATCCTTGTTATAGACCATCCATACTTTAGTCACATGTACTTACTGTTGTAGACGTGGCGCATCAAGGCAAAATTTATAGCACAGGTCACATTCGGTGGTCATTGCGGCTAGCAAACACAGCCTATTCAAGTAAATGAAGCTGTACCACAACTGTCTGCATTAGTGCCCGTTCACACAAGTGCGTTTTTCTCCTGTGTTTGCTGTCGCACTTGCATGTTGGACAATGGAAATCACATTATTGTCTATGGTACCTGTTCACATTAGTGCATTACATTTGTTGAACAGGCGCAGGCACATCTTTTGGGCAGTGCAGCACATTTTTATGCCCCGTAGACATCAGTGGAAACACACAGCACACATGTAAAACGCATGTACACACATTTTTAGTGTGATTCTGGCAGTTTTGTGTATAAAATTCAGTCCCCCCCCCCATAAAGAAAGAATGAAGCTTAAAAATGCATGTAAGCATGCACAAAAGCGCTACAGAAACATATCATCATGTGAACCTAAGCTTAGGTGTCCATGAACTCATTCTGTTTGTGTTAAGGTCCATGCACCCACACAGATGTCATAGCAGCACCCATGTTCATGCAACCACTGCATCCCAGACATCAATGGGACTGCTTGCACAGAGGATGCACAGAACACCTATGGCAAGCTTTTACAAAGCATTTGCAAGCTTTTCTGAAGCGGTTAAAGAGGAAGTAAAGCCTCCATTTAAAAAAAAAAAAAAAACGGAACCTGCAAGGCAAAGGCATAATGAGCTAGTATGCATAGCATACTAGCTCATTATGAATAACTTACCTGCGAACGAAGCCCCCGAAGCGACCATCGTCCACGACCTCCGCCGCCACCATCGATCCCAGGTCTCGCCGCCAGTGACTTCCGGGTCTCACCGTTCCAGCGCTGTCATTCGCTGGAGCGGCGATGACGTCACTCATGCGCACGAGCGCGGTATATCGCCATGATCTCGGCATGCTCAGCGCACCTGTGCGCCAGAGAGCGATGCCTCTTTTTTTCTAAATATCTCCTAAACCATGTAGGTTTGGGAGATATTTATTGGACCTACAGGTAAGCCTTAATCTAGGCTTACCTGTAGGTCAAAGTGGTTTGTAAGAGTTTACAACCACTTTAAAGTACCATTTGACTCCAGTTATTAAATGTTGAACACAGATCTTAATAGGATGGGTGTCTGTCACTTTAAGGTTCCATGCACACTGGACTTAAAAAAACGTTGATTCTACAGGCATTTGACGTTTTTACCTGCCTCTGGAAGCACTTGTATTGTGTTCTGTGTGTCTTTGCACATTATTACTACTACAGGTGTTTTCTGTCAGGGACGTTCATAGGCAGGGAAAAAATAACTTCTATTGCGTTTTCTGGAGAAGTTTAGGAGATGTAAAAACGTCAGTCTTTCCTAAACTCCTCTTATCTCTTCTAAATGTCAAGTTTCAACTTTTTATTTTATTTTTTTTTTTTAATAAAAAAAAAATGTGTGTTGTCACTGTACATCATTTCCTGGCTTTACAAAAAGTATCTTTTTTTACCCTGTCCATCGTCTCCATCTTTTTATGAGAGAGCCACACGTTCAGACATGACCAGGAGGGAGGTCACACAACATTAGCTGTGCAAGGACATGCCAACCTCTGGAATAAATCTCACCCAGATTATAAAGACCGAATTAGAAAACATTCATCCTGGGAGGAGATAGCGTGAACTGGAGCACTCTGAGTATTCAGGAGAGTAGAATTGAAGAGTAGAGCGGCATGGCTCTTGATGGCTCAGGAATCTCTGCTCACAATATCCTTTGCTCTTTTTGTCCAAAATGGCACCCAGCAAAAAAGGCTGTGAAATGCTTATTTTGGGAATAAAATTTTTGCAGAGGGGAGTCTAGTGCAACACGCCTATAAACTAAAATGCTCTCATAGACTCGCCTAAATTTTGTACAATATGCTCTCAATTTGCATCTTTTATGCCATGTTTTAAAGCTAAAACACTGACGTTTTTTCTGCTCCTAGTTTGCATGGAGCCTAAACAAGCTGCCAGCAGGCTTCAGCACTTCTTGAAGCTAGTTGAAAGCCAGTGGTGTCACTATGGGGGTGCGTGTACCGCACCCGGGTGACACCAGAGGAGTGACTCCCATTTTCGGCTGCTGGATTGCCTTCGCCGCTCACTAACACAGGAGAGTCGACCAGGGGGCAGAACGGGAGAGTGAAACGGCAGTGCTGAATAGACAGCGGGAGCTGCTGGAGTTAACTTTCCAAGTGATTGATTGCTAGGACCACCTCTTTCTCCCGCTCTGCCTCCTGCTCTGCTGTGCGGGAGACACGGCAGAGCTGTGCCCAAATAAGGTAGAAAGGGGCAGAGCTGTGGGGGTAGGGGCCGTGTAATGTAAAGGGGACCAGAGGTGTGGGGGGGGGGGCAGGGGCTATGTAATGTAAAGGGGTCCAGAGGTGTGAGAGGGGGCTGTGTAATGTAAAGGGCTTGTCCTGCGTTTTTTACCTGCAGTTATAGCTGCAGTCCTATAGATTTCTATTAGGTTGCAGGTTTTTTTTCTGCATCTTCTGAAAGCGCACCAAAAGTAAAAAATGCTGCATCTTTGGCACACTTTCAGAAAACAGGAAATTATATATATATATATATATATAATCTATCGCCATATTTTACTGCATCAAGTGACCCTAACCCTAGTGATGCCACTGTTAAAAGCCTTCTAGCAGCTTCTTTACATTGGCAGTCAGCCTTCCCTTTGGGATCTGTATTTAACATTTACAAACTGAAGTTGAATTGTAATTAAAAGAGCATTTGGCCACTCTTTTCCAAGCCTTACTCCAGTCTTCCAAATCCTGTGGGGGACTGGAGGTCCCATTCCCATTGGAGCATGTAAGAGAGGGGTGCTGAGGTTGGGCATCTATTCAAGGATGTGTACATGGCCGAAATGAGACCAGGGGCATGCTGGCATGCTTGTTCGTAGTGTTTCACGGCTGGCCTCCTAAGATGGGAAAGAGCGAGAGGAAAGGAAGTAATATGAGAGAGCCACTAGAAAAATGCCTGAGGCTCCTCAAGGCCTGGGGGGAAAGGATTGTGAGTGATAGGAAGTAATGGCAAAAAGGAGGACATCGAGTTGCCAGAATAGCAAACGGAATCTCATACCCACACAGCATGCGACAGCACAGGACTCAGGGAAGAGGGGGTGAAGCCAGAGTAAGGCTTGTAATGAGGACGAATCGCAGTTGGGCAATTTAGGTGTTACTCAAAGAGGGACATCTGTAACCACATTAAGCCTCGTCAATGGGGAGAACTGCACCACTGTATAGTACTTGAAGACGTTGGGGGGTCCCCTTGCATCTGTGGACATATAGTTGATCTAGGAACTTTTCCCAAGCCCAAATAAATTGGAGAATCCAGTTTTGCAAGAGCTGGGGAAAGAAAGAAAGCACTCTTTCTGGCAGTGTGCGAAAGTAATAGAGGGCTTTCGGTAGGATCGTCATTAGTCAGGATTAGAACGTCATCTGCAAAAAAATGAGTGCCTTATGCTGGGGTCCAGTATAAAGCGAACAATATATTGATGTTGGCCCTAATCGCTGCTGCCGATGGCCCCTATGCCAAGATAAAAAGTTCTGAGGACAAGGGGCAAACCTGCCGGATACCCCGGAAAATGGGAAACGGGTCGAAAAAAGCCTGCATACTTCAATGAGGCTGACGGTGATGAATACAGGGCTTTGAACCAGGATAAAAAGTGTGCTCCAAAACCCCAGCGAGTCAGAACAAGTTGGAGGTAGTCCCAAGAAAGTGAATCAAATGCTTTTCTAGCGAGCAAAAAACCTGGAATTTTTTTTTTTTATGGCGCTGCCACATGTGTAAGACTTTTTCACAGCCTAGCCACAAAGAGAGGCGCAACATCCAAGGAGCACCTTCTGGCATTATCCACTTTAGGACAAGGCCATCTTCTGATGCATTTTGTTTACAAGTAAAAATCTTTTTCCTGCACAGTTTAATCTTCAGCTTTCAGCGCTATTGTATTTTGAATGACAATTGCGTGGTCATGCAACGCTGTGCCCAAACAAAATTTTTATATTTTTTCCACAAATAGAGCTTTCTTTTGGTGGTATTTGATCACCACTGGGGTTTTTCTTTTTTGTGCTACAAATAAAAATAGACCGAACATTTTGAGAAAAAAAATAATTCTTTGTTTCTGTTACATAACTTTGTAAATAAGTAATTTTTCTCCCTCACTGATGAGGCTGCACTGATGAGGCAGTACTCATTGGCACTGATGAGGTAGCAATGGCAGGCATCACTTATGGGCATCCCTGGTGACCATGAGTGGGCATCCTCTATGGGTCTGCACTGATCAATGTGCTGATTATCAGCACATACTCCCCCCTGTCAGGATAGTAACCGATCGTCTCTCCTCTACTTGCGCCTGTCAGTGTGAGTAGAGGAAAAGCCGATACATGGCTTTTCCTGTTTACCATGTGATCAGCTATGTCCAATCACAGCTGATCCCAGTGTAAAGAGCCTACGTCATAGGCTCTTAACCTAGATCGTAGATGCAGTGTGTCAGTCTGACTCACCACACCACGATTGCTGCGAGCGATCGTGGCTTATCCTGCTGGATGTCATATGACGCACAGTCAGGATAACAGAACCACTTTCCGGACGTAATTTTGCAATTTGGCGGGTGGGAAGTGGGTAATGAATTTCAATGTACACAGAAACAGGTACCGGGTAAATAGATGCCAAACATATCGCACTTTAAAATTGTGCATGCTTGTGAAATGGCATCAAACTTTATTATTTAACAATCTCCAGAGGCATGGTGGGATCGCTATTTACGTATGTGTACGGGACCAGTGTGTTTGCCTTTGCACGGGGGAAGGACGGTGTCGCTTTAAACGTTTATTGGTGGGACACTGGTACACTGACAGATGTTTTTGCGCACTTGTACAATGACAGATCTTGTCCACTGGCGGACACTGATAGATGTTGATGTCACAATGGAACGCTATTGCAGATGTTTTTTGTGCGCTGGTACAGATGTTTATGGGGACACTGACAGATGTTCGTGCGACAGTGGTGCTTGGTGTACTGTGTATCTGAATCTGTGACAGCTGTGTGTAAAATCATCCCTTACGCACAGGGCTGTCAGACGTTGCAGATTCCCCCTGCCCCCCCCCCCCCCCCCCACACTCAGCAGGGAAAACTGTTACAGAGACACGTGTCTGTTTACACTGTGAAGGCTGTTATTGGGTACAGCCATCACGTGATCGGGAGGGCCAATTGCAGCACCCATATCCCAATCCCATATCCCAATTTTTTGCTAATGCAGTGCCTTGACAAAGTATTCATACCCCTTGAAATTCTCCACATTTTGTCATGTTACAACCAAAAACGTAAATGTAATTTATTGTGATTTTATGCAAAAATTGGCACATTGTGAGGTGGAAGGAACATGATAAATAGTTTTACAAATGTGAAAAGTGTGGCGTGTGTTTGTATTCAGCCCCACCCCCCCCCCCCCCGAGTCAATAATTTGTAGAACCACCTTTTGCTGCTATTACAGCTACAAGTCTTTTTGGGGATGTCTCTATCGGCTTTGCACATCTAGAGTAAAATTTTTGCCTATTCTTTGCAAAATAGCTCAAGTTCTGTCAGATTGGATGGAGAGCCTCTGAACAGCAAATTTAAAGTCTTGGCACAGATTCTCAATTGGATTTTGACTGGGCCATTCTAACGCATGACAATGCTTTGCTGTAAACCATTCCATTGTAGCTCTGGCTTTATGTTTAGGGTCATTGTCCTGCTGGAAGGCGAACCTCTGCCCCAGTCTCAAGTCTTTTGCAGACTCTAACAAGTTTTCTTCTAAGATTGCACTGTATTTGGCTCCATCCATCTTCCCATCAACTCTGACCAGCTTCCCTGTCCCTGCTGAAGAAAAGCATCCCCACAACATGATGCTGCCACCACCATGCTTCCCAGTGAGGCCGGTGTGTTTTAGGGTGATGTGCAGTGTTAGTTTTCCACCACACATAGCGTTTTGCTTTAAGCCAAAAAGTTACATTTTGGTCTCATCTGACCCTGCCCTGGCACCACCTTCCACATGTTTGCTGTGTCCCCCACATGACTATATATAAAGACAAATCAGCGCAATAATATAAACCCCCCAAATGGAAATAGCAGCTGAACACCAAGGGTCAAAATTTCAAATCCCTGAGCAGAAGTGTTATGAAGAAAGATGCAGCGCTAAATAACAAAAAAGATGAACATAGAAAATCAATATTTAAAATTCCATATATTGGAAAGCAATCCCAAGTGTCTTCAGTGATGAACAGAATAATCGCATGCAGGTGACTTTGTGAATAAATCACACCTCCACCACTGATATATATGGCCGCTCACCTCACTCTATGGACCCTTTCGTTATAGAGGGTCTGAAACGCCTTCCCCTGTCATGGGGTGTCAGATAATCATCTGCAGTGTTTTTGTCTAAGGAACCTCCTCAAAAGTGAATAACACAAGCATGCAAGCTCCCATCCAGTATCACATAAATCATGAAATTAAAAAGCAACACATAGTGCTCTCTGTATGTACATAACATTTATTCAATAAATTCTCGCAAGACTTATGGCTATCCTTCAACAATGGCTTTCTTGTCACTCTTCCATAAATGCCAGACTTGTGGCATGCACAATTAAAGGGGTTGTAAAGGTTAGTTTTTTTATTTTCTAAATATGTTCCTTTAAGCTAGTGCATAGTACCTTTTCCTTCGGTTTCCCTTCTAAATGTTTTTTTTTTTTTTTTTTCTTTGTCTGAATTTCTCACTTCCTGTTCCTCAGTAAGCTGTTCTGGCTGATTAAACACCACTCGGATGATGGTGTTTAGTTTACTGAGGAGAAACAGGAAGTGAGAAATTCAGACAAAGGAAAAAAAACGGAAAATTGTATCATACTTTAATTTTCCTTTCCTGGTGCCAATCCATGGCAGCATACATGTGATAGAGCTCCGCCTCTACTCCGCCTTCAGGACTAGTGAATAGCATAAATTAAAGGGCATAGCCCCTCCCCCAACATTCTTCGTAATATAGAATACCGAGGGTGGGAGTTTATGCTGCAATGGATTGGCACCAGGAAAGGAAAATTACGGTAAGTATGATACAATTTTCCGTTTTCCTGGTGCCTCCATGGCAGCATACATGTGATAAATAACTAGCTCACATGGGTGGGTTTAATGCTTTAACAAAAAATTTACTTTAATCAAATACAGACATAGCAGCATGAAGCGCTTTTCTCCCGAACTCTACGGTTGTAAGAGCCCCGGGATCAATACGATAATGTTTGAGGAATGCGTGTCGGGAAGACCAAGCCTAATGTTTCAAGAGAAACATTTGCCCTCGCTGCCCAAGATGCCGATACCGCTTTTGTTGAAAGAGCATTCACCTGAGCCGAAACTTGCTGTGGCTTCCAAGTAGGCCCTGAGAACTTTGGATATGTCTAAATCATAACAGGAGTTTGATTCTGAGTCCATGAAAACTGGTAACGCCCATGGTTCCGATTGGTGTGAAACCTCTGAGAGGGCGAAGTTTTAACCTATCTGGAAAAAAAGGATATGTGATCATCCCCAATGCCCAGGGAGTGGATTTCCGAAATCCTCCCGTCGGATGTAATAGCCAACAGAAAAGTTGTTTTTAAAGTCAAGTTCCAAATTGAGACCTCTTCAACCGGTACAAACGGATGAGTGGATAGGACTTCCAATATTAGAGGAGGATCCCACTTTGGAAAAGAATGTCTGGATGGGGGACACATCTTCAATACTCCCCTGAGGAACGTAACCACTAGAGGGTCTTCTGCCCCCCTGGTGTTAGTTGCTGCAGAAATTGCGGAAACTTGTACCTTGAGGGAACTCTGGCTGAGCCCCAAATCAAGACCAGTTTGCAGAAAACTCAGAACATCAGCAGTGGAACGAGAGAGAAGATCAAATCCTTTTCCTGGGGCATAGGATAAGATCTTGTCCCAAATTCTTGCATAGATTGTGTTGGTTGTAGGCTTTCTAGCTTTCAACAGGGTGGATATGACCTCTTGGGAACAGCCTAACGATTCAAAACTCCTCCTTTCCACTTCCATACAGAAAGATCCAGCTTCTGTGGGTCTGGATGGTCCAGCCTGCCCTGGGTCAACAACTGCAGAAAGGGAGGAATTCTGATCGGATGATCCACACTGAGGTGCATGGCTAGTGGAAACCACGGTCTCTTCGACCAATAGGGTAGCACTGCTAGCACTTGGACTGGTTCGTTCAGGAGTCTGAGGAGAAACCTCAAAATGAGTGGGCGAGGAGGAGAGGCGTAAGCTGTCTTGAAGGTCCAAGGACAAGATAGCGCATCTACTCCTTCCGCCTGTGGATGTGGAAGGTGAGAGAAGAATCTCCTGATTTTGCAATTCTCATGCATAGCAAAAAGATCCACCAGTGGGGTCTGCTATAGATTGGAGATTTGGATGAACACATGGGGATGTAGAGACCACTCGTTGTCCCCAAACCTCCTCGATAAGACATCTGCCTCTGTGTTCATCTTGCCTGGGAGATACATTGCCCTGAGGTCTACTAGGTTCCTCTCTGCCCAGAGCATTACAGGTTCCACTTCCCTCAGATGTGTCTTGCTGTGGGTGCCCCCTTGTTTCTGAAGGTACGAGACCGCCGCCTTGGTGTCCAAACATAGAAGTACTCTCTGTCCCTTGACCTGAGATGCAAAAGAGATTAAGGCTAGAAATGCTGCCCTCATTTCTAGGACGTTGGACACTATCCCTCTGGTGGGAAAGGACCATCTTCCCTGAATTCTCTGCAATGGGCACCCCACCCCTGGCCACTCGCATCTGACATAATTGTGGTCCATGAGTGGGAACCCAAATGATAAAGCCGGGAGAGATTCTCTGGATTCATCCACCAGTGTAGACTCCTGCTCATTAGCGTTGTTAAACGGATTGTCTGAGACAGATGTTGTCGTCTCCATTGTATTAAGAATCCCGTCTGGAAGTGTCTCAGCGAACATTGCTCCTAAGTAAACCATCTGCTGTGTTGGAACTAATTGGCTCTTCCGATGGGTCACCAGCCACCCGAACTTCGACCACGACTGGAGAAGAATCTCCCTGTGGACTATAAGCTGGCTCGGGTTTTTTTTGACAGCAAGAGGATATCGTCCAGGTAGTGAAATTCTTAACCCCCTCTCTCTCATAGGGGCAAAGACAGATATCAACACTTGTGAACACCCGAGGGTAGGTGCACAGCCCGAAGGGCAGAGCTTGAAATTGCAGGTGGACATGACCCACTGCGAACCTTAAGTATTTTTGGAAAGATGGTAGAATAGGGATGTGGAGGTACGCATCCTGCAGGTCTATCGAGATTAATCAATCTCCTGGTTGTATGGTTTGTATGATCGTTTGGAGTGACTCCATCTTGAAGCTTTAGAGATGGATGTATTGATTTTAGCTTTTTCAGATCTATTACAGGTCTCCAGTCGCCTGTTTTTTTCTGCACCAGGAAAAGCCTGTAAATCGATCCGATGGGGGGGACAGGTATTGCTGCCCCTTGACGCTGCAGGGACTCCAAAAATTGGTTTAAGGCCAGTGCCTTCTGTGGGGAGGCTGGTAACTGTGTCTTTGAAGGACGTGTGAGGAGGCTGCTGAGAGAAAGTCCAGAAGTGACTGTACCGGATCGTTGCTAGGACCCATGGGTCTTGACATTTGGAGGCACAGATGGGGAAAAAGTTTTTTAACCGGGCTCCCACTGGGGGCGTCTCCTCCCCGCTGACGTCAAAAGGACTTTGTCCCCTCCTGGGGAGCAGTGAGGGACTTGTACTTTCTGGCTCCCAAAAAAGAAGTCTGGGTGCCTCTCCACGATTTCTTGTTGTCCCTAAAGGGGCGAGACTGCCTGAAGTCTCTAGAATTTGATTGCCAGAATCGTGATAAATAGGCCTTTGTTCTCTGGACCTTCCTGTCCTGAGGAAGTAAGCCAGATTTGCCCCTGTTACTCTGGAGATTACTTTGTCGAGTTTCTCGCCAAACAAAGATTTTCCATCAAGGGAAATCTTGCACCAATTCTGCTTTGATGCTAGTTCGGCTGTTCAAGGCTTTAGCCATAAGGCCCGCTTTGCCATAACAAAGTTGCATCATTGAATTGGCTGAACACCGGATTGTGTCAATTGCAGCTTCTCCCACGAAATCCGCCAACTTAAGCTCCTCCAGAGCTTTGATTATGTCATCTTTGGGAACGTCTTGGTGCAGGGATGTCTCAATATTTTCCGTCCAAGACCTGATGGCATTGGAAACTGATGTCAGCGCAATGGCTGGTCTGCAAGCCACCCCTGCTTCTAGATAGCTCCTTTTGAGGTCTAGATCAATACATCTATCTAGGGGATCCTTGAAAGACATTGAATCCTCCATTGGCAGCTTTACATTTTTTGCCAGACGCACTACAGCCGCATCAACCACAGTCATTGAACTGAGTATCCGAATCTGCCAGTGGATACATTTTACATAAACGAGCTAGAGAAAACTCTATCAGTTTTGTTCCACTCATCCTCTATGATCTCCCCCATTAATGGGAAGAAGATTTGCTTTCTCTTGAGGAATGAGAAATAGGTTTTTGAGTTTTGAGGAGGCTCTTCCGGGTCTTCCCAGGCAATGGCGCTCCTCACCGCTTGTACAAAGGGTTGAACCAGGGAGAAATTGAAACCAGACAGTTCTGTATCATCTGAGGACTCCTCGGATGAATCTACCGGTGGGATTTGTTTAGCTGTTTTTCCTGATGGAGGCAAAAGGAGTACTAACAGCTGATGGGCCCGAAATGTCGGGGTCCAAATCCAACACCTGGGCAGCTTGTGAAACCGGGTGAGCTGGAATCATGGCCGTCAGTTCAGAAAGAGAGTCTCTCATGGTTTGCTTAAGCAGGTCAACCACCTGCTGGCCTTCTAATTCCCGGTTAGCTGCGTAGTCCCTGAGACAGTCTCTGCAGACGAGTTTATCAGGGAGTGGAACCACGCCACAGGCCCAACATTTTTTCCTTGACGCCGGCGGTGGAGGCGAAGGCGAATGACGACGTCTATAAGGTCCTGATCTTCTGGAAGATTTATGATGAGAAGAGCGCGGTCTTCGCTCAGGACTATCGTCATTGTCATAGCGCCTTGAGGACTTTTTGGACCGCTTTGAAGGAACAGGGCTGAAACAAACAAACAAAGTTTGTTTGTCAGTGGCGCACTCTTTTTTTTTTTTTTTTTTTTTAATACTCACGTACAGGTGGTCCACATACCTATTGGATATGAGAGGATCTTGGCTTTGTGACGAATGGCTCATGGTAAATAATGGGCAGGAGGATCAGCTGTAGGAAGGCGAAGTAAGAAAGCAAAAAGAAATAGAGTCTATTTGCACACCAAATTTTTAAATGAAGTCACCGCAATAGGAGTGAGATAAAAGTATAAGGCTGGCCATACACTACACAACCCCCGTCTATAGATCTCCCTCAGATCTACCAAAGCCATACAATATGAGGTCAAATCTAATCACCCCCAATTTGCATGCAATCAGGCAGGCCCCTGTACCACACAGTTGAAAGGCAAACCTAAAGGAAATTGAACAAGAAAATTGCATGGTGCATGGCCAGCTCCACACATACCTGTAATGCTGAAGTAATTTGGACTGTAGAGCATACACCTGATATGCAGAGCAGCCCTGAGTCCAATTTGGAGCCAACATTTTAAAGCTAAAAAGGGAGAGCAGCTTAAATTAGATGGACCTACCTTATTACTGGCAAAAAAAGAAACAAAACCAAGGCCACAGCAAGAGAGTGAGAACCCTGAAGGGTAGAACAAAAAGCTAGAGAAAAAAACATCAGAAATAGCAAGGAAACGCCCGTTCTGCACGTGTGCAGACCAGGAATAAATGTCTTAAAGAGACATTTTTTTTTAAAAAAAACATTTAGAAGGGAAATCGAAGGAAAAGGTAAGTGAACCAACAATGCACTAGCTTAATGGAACCTATTTAGAAAATAAAAAAAAACAACCTTTACAACCCCTTTAATGGTTGTCCTGTGGGCAGATTCTGCCACCTGAGCTGTGGATTTCTGTAGCTCCTCTAGAGTTACCATGGGCCTCTTGGCTGCTTCTCTGATTAATGCTCTCCTTGCCTGGCCTGTCAGTTTAGGTGGGCGGCCATGTTTTTAGTAGGTTTGCAGTTGTGCCTAACTCTTTCCCTTTTCCGATGGTGGCTTGAACAGTACTCCGTGAGATGTTCAAAGCTGGGGATATATTTTTTTTTTGTGTGTGTCCCGACGCGTGTTCGTCGCGGTCACGGGACTTCATCAGGTGAAGTCACTTGACCGTGACGAACACGCGTCGAGACACACTAATACCGGAAGTGAGGTACGAGCTTGATGCTTGTTTATTCTATGCATTACCTGTACAATTAAAATGTACATATACCCGCACTAGAAAGGATATCCCAATAAGGAGACGCACAATACCTGGGAGCAAAGGGAGACGCCAGCCAGAGGATATAGAGACCGCCAACCCCCCCCCCAGGGATTCAACACACACACATATATATATATATATATATATATATATATATATATATATATATATATATATATATATATATATATATATACGCTGTTACCTTACAGCGGTAAGGTAAGGGGACATCCACACTTTATTTCACGGAAGATTGGAAATTACCCACAGCTATTTGCTACCAGCACCAATATCGTTCACCCTAACTTGGATTCACAACCAGTGTTATAGAAATCCTGCACCTTGCCCGAATAGAGGAAGGGCCCACCCCACGGACTGTTCATGCACCTTATTATTTATTTCACAATATATTTTGCTACGTTGACACTGAAATATGCTGAAGAACTTTTTGCGATTTTATATGTGAATTCCCACACTTATATTCACTGGATCACCTTATTTTATTTTTTGCAATTTTATTTTGCAACTTTCATGCAACTTCTATGCGATTATATCTGAGTATTTTTACTATAATTTTATTTGAATCATAGCACTTTCTATGCACGTCAATTATTTATTCACATATTCACTCTATTTTAAATGTGATTTCTTATGCGATTTTATGCGACTTTTATGCGTTTTTCAAGAACGTTATCCCTGACCTGTTTGGTGTGTTCCTTAGCCTTCACGGTGCTGTTTGTTCACTAAGGTTCTCTAACAAACCTCTGAGGCCTTCACAGAACAGCTGTATTTTTATACTGAGATTAAATTGCACACAGGTGGACTCTATTTACTAATTAGGTGACTTCTAAAGGCAATTGGTTCCACTAGAATTTAGTAAGGGGCATAAGAGTAAAGGGGGCTGAATACAAATGCGCACCATACTTTTCACATATATATTTGAACAAAAATTTAGAAAACCATTTATCATTTCTCACCTCGTCTTTCAGGACAGCACCTGGAGAGAGAGCGTAGCTCCACCCGCTTTCCCAGGAAACACTGCAGTCAGTTTTCTTTATAGACCGGACACTTCCACCATGGCCTCAGTTGTAGTGTTTCCTCCGACCATGGTGGAAGCGCTGCAGGGAACCAGGGGTGTGCTACGCTCTCTCCAGGTGAAGACAGTATGGGGCATACCTGTTGTTGTCCTTTTCTTTAATTCTTAGGCAGCCCAGCATCTCCCCTTACGTGTGGGGGATCCTCGGTGTCTGCTCCCCTTCATATCCGGCGAGGATCAGGCTGCAGGGGGTCCCGCTCTCATCAGACCGGCGCTGTGGGCTGGTAAAGGATGGCGTGCTGCACAGCGGTGTAGGCAGCGCTTCCTCTGTGTACCGGCCTCCATGCTTCTTCCGGGTTCCGGGCGGCGAGTGCGTCACTCCGGCCGGGGGGTGGGACTTCCGGCGGCACGACGCAGCTTCCGGTTCCGGAAGCTGGAACGCAGGGGGAGGAGGCGGCCTCAGACTGGTGTTCAACTTCCGGTCCTCGCACCGGCGAAAGGACTGGGAAATTTAAAAATAAAAACAGCCGGACGCCGCTACAGCCTCGGCAACATGGAGGAACAGACGGCCGTGGCAGGAGCAGGAGCCACTAACACCAGCCAGACCCAGGTAAGCAGGGCAGCGGTCCTTGTAACTTATCTAGGTGTCTTGTTTTCTCTCTCTCTTATTCCCCTGGGGGAAGGCATGGGGAGCCTGCGCCACTCTTCCTTAGTTTAAAGATGTTCTAAACAGAGTGTGTATTGTATGATTATAGGTGACTTGTGGGGAATAGTCACTGAGGTTAAAGCTGCAGTAACAAGCTTAGAGGCTAAACTGTTAGCTCTTCTTTCCTTGGCAGCTTGTTTCTCCTTCTTAAAGAGACTGTTAATCATTTTTATATGTGATGATTTAATAGGGGTTTGCGTTGGTGTATTTCAGGCTAAAGTCAAGGAAAAGACCAAACACTCCTCCCCTCCTCCTCCTAAGAGGAAATGCCCGTCTTGCAAAAACACGCTTAGAGAGTCATGGGCTAAAGTGTTATGCAAGACATGTATAGCAGACCTAATTAGGGAAGAAACCTGCCCCCGCTACACCTGCTACCCAATCAGGAGAACTATTAAGTTCCTTCCGGAAAGAACTAGCGGATACATTTCAGTCATTCCGTTCTTTCTTGGTTAAACATCCGGCTGCACAGTCGAACAGTGGTGGCAATTCACCATCCTGTTCTTGTCCACGTATCTCTGTACCTAGAAGTGACAGTGATTCAGAGGATGAGGAGAAAGATGTTTCCCCAGGTTCTGAGGAAGATGAGGAAGAAGAAAGAGAAGTTTCTTCTTCTCGCTATAGATTGTCTTTGGAAGATGTGGATGATCTATTAAAGACAATACATACCACCTTAAACATCAAAGAGGACAAGGCTCAGTTGTCTTTGCATGATAGGATGTTTCAGGGCATGGGGGAAGTAAAGCACCGGGTATTCCCAGTTCATAAATTTATATCCGAAGCGGTTAAAAGAGAATGGAAAGACCCAGAGAGGGCCCCTTTTTTCTCCAAATCTCTTAAGAGAAGATTCCCTTTCGAGGATGACAGTGATCAGGTCTGGAATAAGAAGCCAAAGCTTGACGCAGCCTTTTCACAGGTGTCCAGGAATACGGACTTGGCCTTCGAGGACATGGGTATCATGAAAGATCCCATGGACAAGAGAGCAGACTCCCTATTAAAAAAGGCATGGGATTCTACTCTAGCCAATTTAAAACCAGCGATGGCATCAACTGTGGTGGCCAGGAATCTGAACCATTGGCTTGAGCAATTAAAAATGCACATTGAAGCAGAATTGTCTCGCAAAGACCTGTTGGACACACTGCCTGTGCTTCAGAAGGCCGTAGGGTACATGGCAGACGCCTCTGCCGAGTCTATTAAAATGTTGGCAAGGTCTGCGGCCCTGGTGAACTCAGCCCGCAGAGCCTTATGGGTCAAGACATGGGCAGGGGATACGGCTTCAAAAGCTAAGTTATGCAGGTTACCTTTTGAAGGGAACTTGCTTTTTGGGCCTGACTTGGAAGCCGTGCTTGATAGAGCGGCCGATAAGAAAAAGGCGTTTCCAGTAAAAAAGAAGTTCATACCACAGACCAAGAAGAATTTTCGTTCTTTTAGACAGACAGAGGAAAAGAAGGAAACGGGGTATAAAAGACCCTGGAGGTCCCAAAGGGGAAGGGGGAAGTCAGGAGTATTATTTTGATCTCCTGGCCAAACCCCAAAAAAACTGTGACAGTCATCAGGCTGTGGGAGGAAGGCTACAGACCTTTTTTCCACAGTGGAAAACGGCGACCTCCAGTCCATTTGTCTTCAAAATAATTGCAGAGGGCTACAGACTGGAGTTTTCGCAGCCCCCTCCAAGTTCCTTTTATGTGACCCAGGCTCCCCGGGACATAGAAAAATCTCTACGGATCTCAGCCATTCTTCAGGAGCTCATCCAGCAGAGGGTGATGGTACCCGTTCCCCCCAAGAGAGGAGGGGAAGGGGTGTTATTCACATATCTTCCTGGTAAGAAAGCCATCTGGGAAATTCCGTTTAATTTTAAACCTGAAAATTCTGAACAAGTCAATCAGATACAAAAAGTTCAGGATGGACACCATTTTTTCAGTGAAAAACCTTTTGACCCCAGGCTGTTTTTTGGCCTCAATAGACCTGAGGGATGCGTACCTACATGTACCTATAGCCCCGTCATCACAGAAATACCTCAGATTAGCGGTAAAGAGGGAAGAGTCGATCACACATCTACAATTCAGAGCCCTCCCTTTCGGCCTGTCATCCTCACCAAGGATATTTACAAAAATTGTAGCAGAGGCCCTGGCACCCCTCAGATTAAGGGGGATATCCATAGTTCCATACCTAGACGACCTCTTGCTTTTTGCCAGAACAGGGGAGCTACTGGAGAAAGATCTGGAAGTGACAAGGTCACATCAGGAGAATCTCAGATGGGTCATCAACAAGGATATGATCCCGTCCCAGACAATAAATTTCCTGGGGTACACCATCAGTTCCATTCAGGAAAGAATTTGTTTCTCCCAGAGGAAAAAATAGAAAAAGTACAAAAGGCCGTAAAAGGGACTCAGACAAATCTGCCAATATCAATCAGGGCAGCCATGTCGGTTCTAGGCCTCCTCACATCCTCAATTCCAGCGGTGCAATGGGCACGTTCCCATTCAAGGGATCTCCAACAGACAATTTTCAGGAATTGGTCTAACGGAGAACCTCTAGAGAAATTGATCAGGATCCCCCCTCAAGTTCAGAGGAAACTATGGTGGTGGAGGAATCGGTCAAATCTGGACAGGGGTCTGCTTTGGGCCTTTCCCATAGAACAGAGGCTGACAACAGATGCAAGCTTCTGGGGTTGGGGTGCCCATCTGGACGGGCAGATGGCCCAGGAAGCATGGACAACCAGGGAGGCCAGGAGATCCTCCAATTGGAGGGAGCTGAGGGCCATTCTCCTGGGTCTATGGGCTTTCAGAGACCAAGTTCTGGGTCACCATATTCAGGTGTTGACAGACAATGCCACAGCAGTGGCCTATGTAACAAAACAAGGAGGCACGAGGAGCAAAGTTGTGCTTACCTCAGCCCTTCAGATTATTTTCTGGGCAGAATCCAACCTTGCATCCCTGACGGCAGTACACCTAAAGGGAGATCTAAATCAGATTGCAGATTTCCTAAGCAGGGAAAGGGTATTGGAGTCAGAGTGGAGTCTGAATACAGATGTGTTCCAGAAAATAACAGAAAGATGGGAAACTCCCCAAATAGACCTGTTTGCATCCCACTCCAATACGAAGGTAGAGACTTACTTCTCCCTAAACAGACGAGACCAAGCAGAAGGACTAGACGCGCTAGCGCAACCATGGGCCTTCCACTTGTGCTACGCCTTTCCCCCCTTCCAAATGATGCCCTTAGTGCTAAAGAAGCTGCAGAGGGAATCCACAACCATCCTAGTAGCCCCATTCTGGCCCAAGAGGACATGGTTTTCAACGATACAAAAGATGGCGGTGGAACCCCATTGGTATCTTCCTTTACAGAGAGCCTTTCTAACCCAGGGGCCCCTTCAACATCCCAATATCAGGCACCTAAGTTTAGCTGCCTGGTTACTGAGGAGCAGATCCTAAAAAATAAGGGTCTGTCTAATAAGTTTCTACACTACTAGACAGCGGAAAGAAGGCCACTAGATCAATTTATTTTAAAACATGGAAATGTTTTAACTCCTGGTGTGCAAGTAAAGTTTTTTTCACCCAGTGAATTGGTTTCCGTGTTAGAGTTCCTTCAAGACGGAATGGAAAGGAATGGAAATAGGGTTGGCGATTAGCACCCTAAAGGTGCAAGTAGCCGGCCTTTCGGTGTTCCTGGAGAGAAAATTATCCCAGGACCCCCTTATTATTCGTTTTTTTTAAGGCACTGACCAGAGCTAGGCCAGTACCTCTTAAGTTTTTCCCAAAATGGGACCTATGTCTGGTATTGCAGGGTCTGACTAAAGGGCCCTTTGAGCCTCTAGAGGAAGCGTCAGTTAAATTCTGGTCGCTTAAACTAGCAGTCTTAGTAGCAGTCACTTCAGCCAGAAGGGTGAGCGACTTGCAGGCCCTATCCATTATTGAACCTTTCTGTTCTATATTTTCAGACCGGGTAGTGCTGAGAACTGACCCGGGTTTTTGCCTAAGGTGTCAACGGTATTCCACAGGTCACAGGAGATAGTTCTCCCAACCTTCTGCTCTTCACCATCCGGCAGGAGGGAAAGAGAGTTTCACAGCCTTGATGTAAGGAGATGCATTATACAGTATCTAAAGATCACAAGTGAATTTAAAAAATCAAATTCACTATTTGTACTATTCTCCGGCCCACGAAGGGGATACGGGTCTACCAAAAGCACCATAAGTAGGTGGCTGCGAATGGCCATCTGTGAAGCCTATAAAGCTTCAGGGGTAGATCCTCCCGCAGGAGTAAGGGCCCATTCAGCCAGGGCAGTAGCAGCATCCTGGGCAGAACTGGCAGGGTCTTCTCCGGGAAGGATTTGCAAGGCGGCCACGTGGACAAGCTTCTCCACTTTCACCCGCCATTACAGATTGGATTTGCTCTCTGCATCAGAGCAGCCCTTTGGCAGAAAAGTCCTACAAGCGGTGGTCCCACCCTAGAGTAAGCCCCCCCTTTTTTATTTTTATTTTTTTTATCATCTCCAGGTGCTGTCCTGAAAGACGAGGTAAGAAATCCTTAGTTAGACGTAACGGTATTTCTACGAGTCTTTCAGGACAGCGCCTAAAGTATTATAAAATGTGGTGTTATTGCTATGTTCTGCTTATCTAATTTCAGCATGGCTGGAGGTACTCAAAAAAAACTGAGGCCATGGTGGAAGTGTCCGGTCTATAAAGAAAACTGACTGCATTGTTTCCTGGGAAAGTGGGTGGAGCTACGCTCTCTCTACAGGTGCTGTCCTGAAAGACTCGTAGAAATACCATTACCAGTAAGTCTAACTAAGGTTTTTCCTTCCACTACACAATTATGTGCCACTTTGTGTTGGTCTATCGCATAAAATAAATTTTACGTTTTTGGTTGTAACATGACAAAATGTGGAAAATTTCAAGGGGTATGAATACTTTCAAGGCACTGTAGGTGCCCCTCGTTCCCATCTCAAAGTTGGGAGGTATGCATGTACAATTAATAATTACTCATAGCATTCAATCTACACATTCATGTAAGTTGGAAACTTCCCCTACTTTGAGTGCAGACTGCCAGTGGGTGCTGATGAGGACTTGAAGAAAACGTATAAAGAGAAGGCTGACACTGACATTGGCTCTTTCAGTCTCCTCTCTGATTACTAACATATCGGCATGGATGTTGCACCACTTCTTTAAACGAAATCTCTCTAAAACCAAGCTGATAATCCCCCCCCCCCCCGCTCACCTGTGCCCCCATCCATGACTTTTCCATCAAATCAATAATGCAACCATAAATCCCTGCCCCTAACGCCAGGGTTCTTGGTGTAATCCTAGACTCTGACCTTTCCTTTCAGCCCCAAATCCAATCGTTGTCAAAAGCGTCACCTCCATAACATCTCTAAAATTTGCCCCTTTTTAACTAATGAAACCACCAAGCTACTCATTCACTCCTTTATCTCTCGCCTTGACTTTTGCAACACCCTTCTCATTGGCCTACCTCTCCTTTAAAGCGCTTCTGCACTCGTTTTTTTTTTTTTTGGGCTATATGCCAAGGGCATATAGCTCAATTGGGGGACTTACCTGTTCCATCTTCCATCTCGATCGCCGCCGGTTTTCATCTTCATCTTCTTCTTGTCTTCTTCTTGTCTGCTGGGGTCCATCTTGCCTGTGGGCATGTGAAACCCCACAGGCACTTTAGATGGCCCAGCATGCACCGCCGTTGCTCGCGCGTGCGCAGTAACGGCAGATGTGGCCGAAATCTCGCAAGATTTCGGAAGATGTGGCCGAAATCTCGCGAGATTTCGGAAGATGCCCGCACTGACTCCTGGGATCAATGACACCAGATCCCAGGAGACAGTGCGGCGTGACGACGATCGACGCAGAGACCCAGCCCACCCCCGAAGAGACAGAAGACAGGAAGTCATCAATTACAAGGTAAGTAAAAAAAAAAAAAAAAAAAAAAAAACACATTTCATTTAGTACTCTTTGCCTGATTTGGAAGGCAAAGTGATTTACTAAATGAAATGTGTGCAGAACCCCTTTAAGACATCCCCTCTTCAGTCTATCATAAATGCTGCCAGAGTTCTCTACCTTACCAACCGCTCAGTGTCTGCTACCCCTGTCCTCCGATCCCTACATTGGCTTCTGATTGGCCAGCAAATTAAATTCAAAATATTAACATACAAAGCCTTTTACAACTCTGCCCCGAGATACATCACCAAACTTGTCTCCAAATATCACCCAAACCGTCCTCTCTGCTCATCTCAAGACCTCCTTCTCTAACTCCCTTGTCTTCTTCTCCCATGCTCATCTCCAGGACTTCTCTGATCCTCTGGAACTGTCTACCTTAATTTGTCCAGCTATCTCTAAGAACCCATACACACTATATTACTTTTGTCTGACTTCCTTTAGATTTACAAAAACCATGTAGTGCAAGGGCCTGCCTGATTGTATACAAATTCAGACTCTTACGATTTTACCTCATATGGTTTTGGTAAATCTAAAGGGAAAAAAATCTACAGAAAATTGTATAGTGTGTATCCAGCTTTACTCAGTCTTCCCTGAAGAGATGCGTTTTCAGGGATCACCTGAAGGCAGCCAAGCATGCCTCTAACTAATCTTTTATCACTTCCACAAGCCCATCCCCATAGTTATATCCTTTCCTCTTCCGTACCACTTGCCCCACCCTCTTAGATTGTAAGCTTTTATGAGCAGGGCCCTCTTAACCCTCTTGTATTTTTTATTGTATTGGAACTGTACTGTCTCGCTTTTATATTGTAAAGCACTGGGCAAACTGTTGGCACTATAGAAATCCATAATAATAATTATCATTTTTGATTCTCTCAGATCTCTAAATCCTGGAAAAGCATACAGATAAGAAAAATCAAAGTTGAGTCATAACTTCTGATCTGAATACTAAAGCCATCAATTCAGCATGACAACCAGGCAGATAGCATTTTCAGTGGGACTATCTGAAATTGCAGCCTCTAAGCCTCCTATATTTTCTCATCTTTAGATTTTCAGTATATCTAAGGCTAAAAATCTATTTTAGTTGTGGTAGTTAAAGCGTAACTTCACCCCTAAATTAAAGTTTCACTTTCCACTTTTGTCTTTTTCCTCCCCTCAACTTCTGCACACTTCTGGCCCACTTCCGTCTGGATCGCCTAAGTAATCTGAGCATAAATTTAGCTCCTCCCTAAGCCTGCAGCCTCTTGGGACACGTCATGAGTACCAGGAGGCTGCGGGCTTATGCACAGGGTGCAGTGCTGCTCACGGATGCGCAGTGGGGTGCTGGCTGTGAATCTGCAAGAAGTTACAGCTGGCTTCCCAAAGTTAGCACAGCGGTGCCAGGGACCCAAAGACTGGTGCAGAACTGGTTCGGATGAGGACATCGTTGGATCCCTGGACAGGTAAGTGTCCTTTTATTTAGTATTACAGTGGTACAGTATTTGTATCTGCTGGCTTTTACATTTTTATCCCTTTTTATAATCGGTCAGATCTGATCACCTGAGCAGCACTGGCTTCCCTGAGTAAAGGATCACCCAACAATACTGTAAATTCCTGGAGCCATGACATCACCCATAGGCTCTAATGGTTATTTGTTGTCGATGCTTCCTCCTCTCCCCCATACCTCCCACATTTCAACATTTGAACTTCAGAATGAGGGACACTAGAGGAGGGAAAAGATCTGCGGCACTGTAAAATGTCGGGCAAGCGCTTAGCAGTGGGAGGGGTCAAGGGATGTGGTTAAACAAAACCCAGGCTTCCTTGTACCTAAACAAAGCAATCAAAGCATATTTTATGAGCCTAACTTAAAGAATAACTAGTAATTGTTGAGACGATGAAGACTTTGGTGAGAAGTATATAATGTACAGTAGTGTGTGTGTGTGTGTATATAGTGCAGGAGTGTGTAATGTATAGAATGCAGGGGACAGGAGTGTGTAATGTACAAAATGCAGTGGGTGGCTCCATATATTCCCTCAATTCCATCCACCATCTTGATCCCATCCTGGCTCCATCCACTCTCCTGATTCCACCCCCCCCCCCCCTATCCCATCCCAGATCCATCCTTCTCCCCCATGCCTCCCTCCTCTGCAAGTCTCACAAATTGTCACAGACCTGGCAGGAGAGAGAACATTCAAAGCAGGAGTGTGGGGGGGGGGGGGGGTGTCTGCTGGTGGGACTTGGAGAGCGGGCTCAGCGGAGAGAGGAGATGCAAGGGGGGTGGGCTGGTGCTAGCGGGGGGGGGGGGGGGATGGGGGTATGAACACCCACTTCCCACACTGGCAGGGCTATCGAAGACACGTGGCTGTGTTAATCCAACCTCAGATCAGCTGTGTTGTGGCAGAGTGGTGTGCTGCTCCCCCACCTCCTCTTCTGTGTACAGGAAAACACAGGAGGAGGAGGGGCGGGTTAAGTGCACTCCGCTCTGCGATGTGTGCCTGGGAGAAATGCTGGCTGATACATTATGTGTTGCATGCGGGAACCGAGACGCCCCAGGCATTCTGGGACTCAGCCCTGATTCGGCGGTACTCCGGGACACAGACCAATTTTTGGGATGGTTCTGGCGAATCGGGGACGGTTGGGAGGTATGTCTCCCCTGCAGCAACCGCTGTCTGACCCATGGGATCTGGAGCTTCTGGATCATGTGACTGGACAGGATTAAAAAAAGTATGTATACAGGTGTTTTTATACAGCCTTTACAGCATTTTTAAGAATAGTTATAGTTGCCCTTATCTACCACTTCAAAACCTTTGTTGGATGCCTTCTGTGTCCCATTACCTTCGCTTTCTGTCCCCTTAGACACAACAGGAAGTGAAATGAAACCTCTCTGAAATAAAAGGTTTTGCTGTAAATTTTCAAGTTTTGTGGCTTCTTTATAATTTCTTTATCTGTTTTATATAAATGACATAAATTATAAAATCCGAAGATTGCATGTCTAAACTGTGTCTGTTTACAGGGATCAAATGCCTGAAATACTTGTACAACTTCACAATGCAAGTGTGAAATGTCTGAAGAGTTGCCTCCCTAATGCTCTAAGAAGTCTTGAAGATTCCCCTGAAGGCAACAAAGGGCAAAACGTCGTTATGAAACTCATTTGGTAACTATTAAAAAAAAAAAAAAAAAAACTGTAGGTATGGCTAACCTTTTCCAAGAAACACCGCAGCTACGTTGAAACTAGATGTAAATCATTAAAGTGCCTATACTGTTTAATATCCTGTATTACTGTCTCACCCTGCTCTGCACATGCTCAGTTGCTCCATTTTTAGGCACTGGTAAATTTATAGAGGCTGATCTGCTGATAACCTTAACCACTTTCAGACCGGACCATTTTGCTGGCTTAAAGCGGAGTTCCACCCTAAAGTGGAACTTCCGCTTATCGGATTCCTCCCCCCCCCCCCCTCCTGTGCCACAATTGGCACCTTTCAGGGGGGAGGGGGTGCAGATACCTGTATAATACAGGTATCTGCACCCACTTCCGTATAGCTGCCCCGCCCCTATCCGGAGCTGTCCCACCCCTATCCGGAGCAGCACCGCGGTGTCTTTGGGAAACACAGTTCCCAGGACACAGCGGGGACCAATAGAGGCGCGCAGCGCGACTCGCGCATGCGCAGTAGGGAACCGGGCAGTGAAGACGTTGCGTCTTCACTTCCTGATTCCCTGACAGAGGATGGCGGCGGGGCAGCGAGAGACGAGCGGTCTCTCGTCACATTCTGCCTACACCGCTGGAACCAGGAACAGGTAAGTGTCCATTTATTAAAAGTCAGCAGCTGCACTATTTGTAGCTGCTGACTTTTTTAATATTTTTTGTGCGGGTGCAGCTCCGCTTTAAGACCAGATCACTTTTTGCGATTCGGCACTGCTTCGCTTTAACTGACAATTGCGCGGTCGTGCAACATGGCTCCCAAACAAAATTGATGTCCTTTTTTTTTTTTTTTTTCCCCACAAATAGAGCTTTCTTTTGGTGGTATTTTTTTGCCCCTGCGGTTTTTATTTTTTGCGCTCTAAACAAAAAGAGCGACAATTTTGAAAAAAACACATTATTTTTTACATTTTGCTATAATAAATATCCCCCAAAAATATATAAAAAAACTTTTTTTTTTCCTCAGTTTAGGCCGATACGTATTCTTCTACATATTTTTGGTAAAAACAATCACGATTATTGATTGGTTTGCGCAGAATTATAGTGTTTACAAAATAGGGGATAGTTTTATAGCATTTTTATTAATAATTTTTTTTTACTAGTAATGGTGGCGATCAGCGATTTTTATTTTTTATTTTTTTATTTTTTTATTGTGACTGCGACATTATGGCGGACACATCAGACATTTTTGACACATTTTTTGGACCGTTGTCATTTATACAGCAATCAGTGCTATTTAAATGGACTGATTCTTGTGTAAATTACACTGGCAGTGAAGGGGTTAACCACTAGGTGGCAGTGTAGGGGTTAAGTGTTTCTAAGGGCGTGTTACTAACTGTGGGGGGGCGTGGCTGTTATTTCGTGAACACTGATCTCTGCTCCAATCACAGGGAGCAGAGGTCAGTGTCACTAGTTGCTAGGCAGAACGGGGAGATGCTGTTTACTTCCGCATCTCCCCGTTCAGCCGTCCCGTGAGACAATCGCGGGTATCCTTGCGGTGGCCAGACTCACGGGGGTCCCGACCGGCGCACGTGATGGCACGGCGGCATCTTAAAGGGGTCGTACCTGTACTACCTTATGCCTGTCCGTGCCAGTCTGCCGACATACATCATTGTGTGCCGGTCTGGAACCGGTTAAAGCAAAATTAAACCTTCCTATCCTTTACAGCCAAGGAAGCTGATTCTGTTTGATCTTCAACGGCCATGGTGCTGCACATGTGATCAGTTATGAGACCAGATGGTTTGATAGTTTGGTTGAGGAAACAAGCAAATGTGACAGTTAGCAATCCCAGCATTCCAAGAATGTAACTTTTCTGAAACCTAAGTTTCAATCAATGGGTTTAGTTCTGCTTTATGATTTACTTCTGCTGAGGGGCTCTGGGCTTCAGCAAAATGGCAGCCTCCAGCAACAAGAAACAGGAGCAATGCTGGAGGCAATTTACAGCACACACTAATTTTGGGGTTGCAAGGGCGCTGATTAATTAGCTAGTGTTTAACAATCTCTCTTGCTAAATCTAGGGTTTCTAAGAGAAAAAAACTATATGCTATTACTAGAAAGAACATAGAAAAAATATATAATATAAGGTGCACAAACATGCAAATTTTGTGATACAATACTATGCCGCCAAAAATTAGTCTCTATAGCACTAAATGGCTATTAATGTAAAGGTGCACAAATGAATAAATCACGTGATAATCTATTGTGAACACAAGTGGTAAACTCCAATCACCTGTCACTGCACACAAGAAAATTCATCTAATCCATTGATAATGCTTCACATGCATCATGAAAGATATATAAACAGATAGATATAAATGACAAAAATGATATATATATGTGAAATCAAACACATGTATAAAGAAAATTATATATAGTGAAAGTTCGTATATAAATATTGACGGCCGGTCCCATTCATCAAGCACCACTTGATATAAATGATCCAACAGTCCAATTGGCATAGATGGCAAGATAATGTAACGCTGATTTTCCAAAAAATACTGTACACCTCCACCACTTGATTATTGCATGCGACACCCAAATGAAGTGCTGATAAGTTATAGTCTGCTTACCAGATTCCTTTGACCACCTTAATCAAAAAGTAGGTCAAAGGAGACTTGTACAGGATTGTGCCTGTTCACTTGAAGGTAATATGTAATTAAGGTCGATCTCCACCTCTCCGACTCGCATAGGTTATATGAAAGGGCAAAAAAATGCTATATAGTGTGATATTGCTTTTATTAAAACATATTTAAAAAACACAGATCTGCCAAATGGCTCCTTACATTAGGTGGTGCCCAACCCGGCACTGGGGTTGTCCGCTTGGGATAGAAGCTATTATAGTGAATTTCGCTGGCCCTTGGAGTCTCCAATGCAACAATTCATGCGCAGAGCCGCGGCTTCAGCGTGCGTTCCAGCGGGGGGTTCGGACGAACCACGGTGCCCGGATATGGCATCACAGGTAGATCAGGAAAGCGTGACCAGGTACCGCCTCGACGTACGTTTCGTATGTCTTACGTCTTCAGGGGGCGTACCTGGTCACTGGGTCACATGCTATTTGTATGGAAGTATAGTGAAGTGTTGGCCAATGATGTACTAGATGCGCGCGCAACCCCAATGCCGCTCCAGCTGATGTACAACTTTGAATTATTACATTAGCCAAACCTTTCGCCATACAGACTAAATAAAACAATATTAAAAATCTAATACAGCAGTTGGCTACCACAGAAGCTTGTTAGTGATAGCATGAAAACATAATACACGATACAATGGTGGAAAGTGTATGATTGGTGAGACAGCCTCGCAGTCTAATAATAACTGTTTGGCCAGAGCTCTCGAAATTTGGCTCTTGTACGACTAATTTGTATTTTCACCCTATTTGCATTGTCCACACAACACTGATCAGTGCTGTATGTTCAAGGCCTGGGTAATTGGGATTGAAACAGGGATTCTGTAAGTGGGACTCATTTGTCCCATAGGCAAAAAAACGGCAAGGAAAATAAGTAACTATATTAAAAAACTTTATATATATATATATTTTTTTTTAGAAAAAACTATATATAATTTTAAATACTATATATTTTTAACCACATTGGTCCGGATGGATAGCCCATAGTACTTCCACCGCAGAGAACAGGAACCCCAAAAAACTTTGCGTTAAATCCACCCACATCTTGTCAGCTCGTAAAGGAACTCGTACAAAATGGTGGAGACATGATGGATAATAGTATAAAAAATATATACCATTTAATCTACAGATTTTGAAAAAACATATATATAATATTTTAGAGACTGGAAAAAGGGGGAATAGATGCTCAGACTCCAGAAATCACTTTATATGGGAGAAAAATTCCATCTTGAACAATGGAGAACAACTGCTCACATCACAACGAAAACCTATATATGTTAATCATTTGCTAGAAAGCAATTGAGATCCAACTCGATGTTCATTCCCAATGGCTGCATACTTTTTAATTTGTTTATCCACCTCGTTTCGTTTTGGCTAATGTAGTAATTCAAGTTGTACATCAGCTGGAGCGGCATTGGGGTTGCACGCGCATCTAGTACATCATTGGCCAACACTGCACTCTACTTCCATACAAATAGCATGTGACCCAGTGACCAGGTACGCCCCCTGAAGACGTAAGACATACGAAACGTACGTCGAGGCGGTACCTGGTCACGCTTTCCTGATCTACCTGTGACGCCATATCCGGGCGCCGTGGTTCGTCCGATCCCCCCGCTGGAACGCACGCTGAAGCCGCGGCTCTGCGCATGAATTGTTGCATTGGAGACTCCAAGGGCCAGCGAAATTCACTATAATAGCTTCTATCCCAAGCGGGCAACCCCAGTGCCGGGTCGGGCACCACCTAATGTAATCTGTGTTTTTTAAATATGCTTTAATAAAAGTAATATCACACTATATAGCATTTTTTTGCCCTTTCATATACCCTATGTGAGTCGGAGAGGTGGAGATCGACCTTAATTACATATTACCTTCAAGTGAACAGGCACAATCCTGTACAAGTCTCCTTTGACCTACTTTTTGATTAAGGTGGTCAAAGGAATCTGGTAAGCAGACTATAACTTATCAGCACTTCATTTGGGTGTCGCATGCAATAATCAAGTGATGGAGGTGTACAGTATTTTTTGGAAAATCAGCGTTACATTATCTTGCCATCTATGCCAATTGGACTGTTGGATCATTTATATCAAGTGGTGCTTGATGAATGGGAACGGCCGTCAATATTTATATACGAACTTTCACTATATATATAATTTTCTTTATACATGTGTTTGATTTCACATATATATATCATTTTTGTCATTTATATCTATCTGTTTATATATCTTTCATGATGCATGTGAAGCATTATCAATTGATTAGATGAATTTTCTTGTGTGCAGTGACAGGTGATTGGAGTTTACCACTTGTGTTCACAATAGATTATCACATGATTTATTAATTTGTGCACCTTTACATTAATAGCCATTTAGTGCTATAGAAACAAATTTTTGGTGGCATAGTATTGTATCACAAAATTTGCATTTTTGTGCACCTTATATTATATATTTTTTCTATGTTCTTTCTAGTAATAGCATATAGGTTTTTTCTCTTAGAAACCCTAGATTTAGCAAGAGAGATTGTTAACCACTTCCAGACCTGCCAAAACAGTTTTTTTTTTGCTAGAAAAAAACTAAGAACCCCCAAACATTATATATTGTTTTTTTTCTAACACCCTAGAGAATAAAATGGCAGTCGTTGCAATACTTTTTTTCACACCGTATTTGCGCAGCGGTCTTACAAGCGCACTTTTTTTGGAAAAAAGTCACTTTTTTGAATAAAATAAGACAACAGTAAAATTAGCCCAATTTTTTTTTGGATTGTGAAATATAATGTTACGCCGAGTAAATTGATATCCAACATGTCACGTTTAAAAATTGCGGCCGCTCGTGGAATGGCGTCAAACTTTTACCATCAAAAATCTCCATAAGCGACATTTAAAAAATTCTGCAGGTTGCATTTTTTGAGTTACAGAGGAGGTCTATGGCTAGAATTATTGCTCTCGCTCTACCGATCGTGGCGATACATCACATGTGTGGTTTGACTACCGTTTTCATATGCGGGCACTGCTCACGTATGCGTTCGCTTCTGCGCGCGAGCTCGTCGGGACGGGGTGTTTTAAAAATATTTTTTTTGTTTTTTCTTATTTATTTTACTTAATTGTATTATTTTTTACACTGTTTAAAAAAAAAAAAAAAAAATTGATCACTTTTATTCCTATTACAAGGAATGTAAACATCCCTTGTAATAGAAAAAAGCATGACAGGTCCTCTTAAATATGAGATCTGGGGTCAAAAAGTCCTCAGATCTCATATTTGGACTTCAAAGAAAAAAAAAAAAAAAAAAAAAAAAATGACATTTGTAAATTCCCCTTTAAGACGTATGGGCGGAAGTGACGTTTTTGACGTCGCTTCCGCCCTCATATGGTATAGAGATGAGTGTCGGCCATAGTAACGTCACTCATCTCTATACACAGGCAGGGAACGGACCCGATCGCCTCCGCCACTGCCGACGGTTCCGGTAAGCGGCGGAAGGCACGGGAGAGCGGCGGGAGGGGGGGGGGGGGCACCTCTCCCGCCGCCGATAACGGATATCGGAAAGGGGACTGCTCACTGTGAAGAGGGATACTTCGGTTGTGGCAGCAGCTGCTGCCGTTACCGAGATATCCCTCTTCAAAAAAATTACGTATATATACAGTGAGCGGTCGTGAAGTGGTTAAACACTAGCTAATTAATCAGCGCCATTGGAGAATCTTTAAACAAAATTATTTTTTTTTTCTTCCCTCAGGGAGCAGCTTTAGAATATACTTTTGTTAACTAATTTTTTGTCGCTGGGTTTTTCCAGTTGGCATCCAACTGTTTATCACACTAATTTTGGTAGCATAATTATTATTGTGGAATGTATGTTTCTTGCTCAAGAACATTATTTTCTCAAATCATCTTCCAGGACGGCACCCTGAGACTGGTCCCACCTGCCAAGAAACACAATCAACAAAGAGGTTAAAACCCCCGCCCCTCCCTGTGCTCATCAGTTCTTGATTTTGTTACCCCACAGCGAAACCGTTTTTTTTTTCATATAGACCCGAAGCCGTGGGCTGGTGGTCTCCCCCTGGGGGCCAGGGCGCAGGCTTGTGAAGTCTTTGGGTCCGGTAGGGCTTGCCCTTCCTGGAGGGGTCTCCCCACTTTCTCAGGGAGGGAGCAGTTTTGGGAAGAGCCCCCCTGAGAGATGAAGGACCCTGGGTACAGTGGGGTACCCAGAACTTCAGGGATCATTTTCCTGTTTCTCCCCCCTTACCTGGCAAGTGTCCATTCACAGGGGAGAGCCGCTGGTTGGGTCTCCCTTAGGGCGCTGGGAACGGCATACCTCCTGACTCTCCTGCAGATGGGCACCCAGGCAGCTGACAGTGAACGATGGCGCCATTCGGCTAAAAGGATTTGGCTCTATCTCGCCGTTGACAGTAAGAGGAATCTCTCCGCTTCCTCCCTAGTGACGGAAATTATGTCGCCACGCCTCTCTGCATCACTTCCGGTCTGGGGCTTCAACAAAATGGCGACAGTGTTCTGAGCTCGGAGCGGAGGTCTGACCAATGGTGGCGCAGGCATCCAAATACTTCTCTTACCGGATCAACACCAGTTTCGGCAAGGAGTGCAGCACTGGCAGTGGTGACAAGATGTAAATAGAGGAGAGGCCCTCAGCGGCCACAGCATTAGAGGAGACCACAGGGGGTGAGTCGACCTAAGCTGGCAGGGGTAATGATGGTGGAGGGGGGGACCCCTACTCTTACTCCTGTGGGACATGCAAGGGGGGCATTGCTTTCTAACTTGCAAATGTGTGTCTCTTATAGGGGAGGACGGTACTGCCCATGTGGTCACCAGCCGTCCTAAAGCCCTTTCCCGCTCTAAGAGATGGGGATACTGTAATGATAAATTACCTCAGGATCACGCTAAACCTTTTTATTACAAGTGTATCCACAAGCTAGCGGGGAAAGAAACCTCTCAGGTTATGAAAGAGTTTCTCTCCATTCAGTCAGAGATGCTGATGACCCTTAAAACTTTCCAAGCAACCCTCAAAGCTAGGAACCCTGAACCTCACACTAGCAGAGAGGGTTCTTCCTCCCAGGTGGGCCCCTCCTCTAACCGAGCAGAGGGTAGCAGACATGGGCGTCCGGAACCCCTGAGACCTCTCCCCTCTCAGAATTCTGAGGAGGTTGAATCACCCAATCAGATTGGTTCTGATGAGGGCATTGAGGACAATCAGGAGGAGGACTCCAGACCAGGCAGACATATCTTTGCTGCGGATGATATGGAGGGCCTTCTTAGGGCAGTGTATGCCTCGGAAGAGATTCAGGAACCCGCAGCACAGGTGTCCAACACAAGATAGGATGTATAGAGGCTTGGTTAAGCCCCAATCCAAAGTCCTCCCGGTCCATCAGGCCCTTAAGGATATCATCCTAAGGGAGTGGAAGAAGCCTGAAAACTTTTGAAGTTTAAAACGTGGAAACGTAGGTGCCCCTTCAGGGAGGAAGAGAGATTCTTGAAGACACCTAGATTTAGATGCTTCCCTGGCTAAGGTGTCCAAGCAATCCGACCTATCATTTTGAGGATGCAGGCAACATCAGGGACCAGATGGACGAGCTGTGATTCTCTTGCGCAGGGCCTGGGAAGCCGATGCAGCGGCTATGAGCCCTACCTTGGCTTCGGCTTGTGTGGCGAGGAATGCAGACATGTGGGTCACCAAACTAATGGATCATGTGTCGCGAACCTCCTAAGTCCAAACAAGTCTTGCACTCTAGAGTTAATTGGTAGGGCAGTAGCCTACCTGGCAGATGTGGCAGTCGAGACGGTGCATACAACCGCCAAGACTGGTGCCCTTTTGAATTCCACAAGGAGAGCCTTGTGGGTTAAGACCTGGGATAGGGACAGCACCTCTAAGACTCAGCTGTGTGGTCTTCCATTTTTGAGGGTTCCCTGTTCTTCGGTACTGGGTGGGATCAGAGAAAAGCAAGAAATTTCCCATTAAACCTAAGGACGGGGCAAATGTTTTCGAGGCCCCCAGGCCAGGCTAAAAAACAGTTTAGAGATAAACAGGTTAATGGGCATAGGGGGGGGGTCTTCTCTTCCCCAGCCAGAAGTCTGCTGACAAGGATACCAATTGATGTAAGGGTAGGGGGGAGGACTTTCCCACTTTTTCTCTCAGTGAGAGAATTACTCAGACTCCCCACATCGTTCAGATTGTAAGAGGGCTACAGATTGGAGTTTTTCTCCTCACCTCCCCCCAAGTTTCCTTTTAAGTCCACCCAGGGACCCTCAGAAAGCAGTGGGTCTCTTACAGTGTCAGACAGCTGGCAGAGTAGGAGGTCATAGTGCCAGTACAAGCAGGACAGTGCGGGCAGGGATTTTATTCCCACATCTTCATAGTCCCAAAGCCCTCAACCGTACCGCTTCATAATCGAAGGAAGTTAAATAGGTTTCTGCGGTACAAAAGGTTCCGCATGGAAAGCGTCTATACCAGTGATGGCGAACCTTGGCACCCCAGATGTTTTGCAACTACATTTCCTATGATGCTCATGCACGCTGCAGTGTACTTGAGCATCATGGGAAATGTAGTTCCAAAACATCTGGGGTGCCAAGGTTCTCCATTACTGGTCTATACTCTCAGAAGGCACCTTTTGAAGGATGTATTTATGATAACGATGGACTTAAAGGATGCTTATCTTCACGTCCCCATTTTTCCAGAGCACCAGGCCTTTCTAAGGTTTACGATCCCCTCCGAGCAGGGAGTGCAGCACTGGCAGTTTTCTGCCCTACCCTTTGGACTGACAGTCAGTCCGAGAGTGTTTACAAATATCCTGGCAGAGGTGGTTGCATTCCTTCATCTCCAAGGAGTAATGCTGATCCACTATCTCGACATACTGGTTTACAACCAGAATCGATCTCCTTCTCTCCGACCTTGCCAAGGTAGTGAGTACCTTGGAGTCCCTGGGGTGGATCATCAGCCAGGAGAAATCCTCGCTGGTTACTGCCCAGACCAAGATCAATCTAGGGTTCTTGGTGGATTCAACAGCACAGAATCTTGTTTTGCCCCAGGGGAAGGTAGAGGGCCTTATTTCAGCAGTTGCGTCCTTTCTAGACAAAGAAGGGTAATGAGAGTTCTCAGGCTGATGACATCCTGTATCCCGGTGGCCCCATGGGCTCAGCTCCATTCCAGGACATTCCAGCAATTCTTCCTATCCTCCTGAGATGGGAAAAGAGGAACGCTGGACGACAAGGTCCCATTCCAGCAAGGGTAAAGGTGTCTCCTACAGTGATGGCTCTATTCTCAGAGGTTGCTGGAGGGCCACCTTTTGAGCCTATCGCCAACCCCTCAGGGTAACAATGGATGCAAGTGCCTGAGGTTGGGGGGAGGCACACTTAGAGGAACTTCGAGCCCAGGGTGCCTGGAACCAGAGTCAGGAGCGATTCCGGGAACTCTTGTCGGTAAGAGAGACATTAAGGGTCTTCTAAGAAAGAATCTAAGGGGCTGGGAGGTCCAGATCCTTTCCGACAACACAACCGCAGTATCTTTCCTGAATCATCAGGGAGGCAATAGGTCTCACACTCTTCTGACCCTGGTGCTCCTCGAGTGGGCAGAGCAGAGCAGAGAATTCCCCTCCATCTCAGCAGTACATATAAAGGGGGCATACAATGTCGAAGCGGACCACCTGTCAGCAGCCGATTCACCAGGGGCAATTGGAATTAAACCCCAAAGTATTCTCCCTTGTGATCGATCTCTTTGCCCGCAGAGGGAACAGAAGAGTGAAGAGATTCTCTCTCCCCCCCCCCCCAAAATTGGGACTTCCGCTTGGCATTTGCCCCCCCCCCCCTTTGTTCTGATCCGAGGATACTGCAGAAGCCAAGTCTGTCAGAGGGCAGACTGATTCTGATCGCCCCATGGTGGCACAAGAGGACCTGGTTCCCTTCCCTGGGGAAATTAGTCCATAGCTCCCCCCAGCGTCTTCCGGACCGGCAGGACCTTCTCCTCCTTCAGGGCCCAGTCTGCCACCCAGATCCCGGCTTCTTCCAGCTGAGGGCTTGGCTCTTGAAAGGGAGAGCCTGTAAAAAAGGGGGTGTTCTGAGAGAGTAATCAACACCCTTCCTTTGAGTAGGAAGCCGGTTACCAGGCGTATTTACGTAAAAGTCTGGGGCGTCTTCTCGCGCTGGTGCCAGGCGAAGGGGACTTCCCAACAGGATATCCTGCCATCCTGACTTTTCTCCAGGATGGCACAGATCAGAGGCTGGCAACCAAGACACTTAGGGTTCAGGTCGCGGCCTTGTCCTGTGTTTTGGACAGGAGGTTGGCTCTGGACCCCCTAATTAAAAGGTTCTTGTCAGCCAGCAATACTGTCCCCAAGTTTGCGCCCTGGGACCTTGCGTTAGTCTTGGAAGCCCTAACCAGGGCACCGTTTGAGTCGTTAGCTCTCAGCTGTGTAGCTTTGGAGATCTCATTGCATTGCTCTCGACAGGAGTGAGGAGTGCTGACGTGCTGTCAGTAGCTCAGCAGCCCCGTCAATAGCTCCGTCAATAGCACCGGCCTTTTTCAGGCCAGCATTCCCTGATCCTCGCCGGCCTTGAGGCGGCATCCGAGTCCCCCCCCCCCCAGGCACGGGGACCGGGTACCCGACCCCCCAGCCCCTCTCAATCACCTTACCTTCCTCAGCGCCCGTCACCGCCGCTTCTCCCAGCCGGCAGCCTCGCGGGGTAGGCGGTCAGGAAACACTGCGGCTCCGGCCTAGTCCGGCCGGCGCCGGATCACCGCTCTGTCGGCAGAAGCCGCCCCGCAGCTAGCACCCACACCGGGTACCCACGCTCATCGGACCCCCCCCTCATCCACGACTGCCTCCTCTCCCACTGGGCAGCCGAGACCAGGCTAACCCGTGGCTCCGGCCTAGTCGGCGGCCATCTTGGTCCACCCAGATTCAGCCAGGACATCACCAGGACCCCCCAGGACCCCCCAGCTGGTGCTAACGGGAACTGCTCCAATTCAGGTCAGTCACCTGGGTGGGCATCATCCACAGCCGCCGTCACCTCTGCTCTAGCTTGCTAGACGAGGAAGAAAGCGGCTGAGACCCAGCCCACGCCATCCCACCTCTCACTTACCCTTATTTCCTTTCTGCAAGCCGGCGTGCCCTTCCCTCTCAGAACATCACTACCGTAGCAACCAGACTTCACCGCAGAGGCACCAGGTCACACAGCAAGCGCCGCTGGGATTATATCCAATCAGGTAAGTTCCTGGTTATCCCCCCCCCCCCCATTAGTCGTTGATCCAGGGCCCTGTGGTCCGACCGCCTTCGGGGGTCAGGAAGGAATTTTTTTCCCCTACTGAGCGATTGGCCGGCACATTTAGGGGTTTTTCGCCTTCCTCTGGATCAAAGGGGAGGGCGGTAGGTTCAACAGGCCCCCATCACCCCTACCGGAACAATTCGCACCAGTACAAGATACCTCAGCGGTCACCAGCAATATTCTTCTGGTCCAGGATCGGCGCTACAAGCAGAGCCAGCTGGAACAGCCAGGAATTAGCGACTCGACTAACAAAATCCTTCCACATAGGGCACTACATGATCAACTTGCGCGCTTACAAATAGCCGCAACACGGCGGCAAGTCTGATACCTAGACTGATACAAACAGGAACAGGAAAAACCCGGATCAGGATCATCAGCACTGTCATCCTAGTGCCATCAACTTCACCCTCCCGCCATGTGCTACTTCAAATATTCAGCAGAAGTTCTCCACAGGCTAAGGAATGCCACCTCTACATTGCCAGCCACCATTCAAAAAATTCTAAGGAGAGAACAACTACTAAAGACCGACCGACGATCAACCATCAAACACAGGAAGATACCAACTCAACCTCAGCAATTAGCATGCGCCATGATCAACACCAGATCTGCAGTCAAACACAGACTGGAAGTACACGACTTCATCACCCAAAACATAGATTGCCTCTTAATCACGCAAAGCTGGCTAACTCCCGACTGCAACACCATCCTTACCGAATTGGTGCCGGAGAACTACAGGATCCTAACTGAGCATCTGATAGGAAAAAAAGGAGGAGGCCTAGCAGCGATTTTTAAATCGCACCTGGTACTCACCAAACCGATTTTGCAGAACTCAGTGCCTTTTATGGAGACACTGACGCTACATCTTCAATCAACACCCCATGACACCACTCGCATTCTACTCTGCTATAGACCACCAGGACCAAAGACCAATCTTCTTACTCCCCTCACGGAATTCATTTCAATACACACCCTGAAATCCAAAAACCTCCTGGTACTTGGAGACTTTAATCTCTGGGCAAATTCTACCCAAGACCCTATCGTGACCACCTGCATCAACCAACTGGAAGAACTGGGTCTCCAGCAACTGATAAAGACTCCAACACATGGCTCAGGACACACCCTGGACCTTTTCTTCAAACAAAATTTGAACATCAACATACTCGACAACCTATCACTACCATGGACGGACCACCACGCCATCAAATTTAAAATCACCACTAATACCACCCAGCAAAAACAAAAAAAACGGCAACAACAACTCATTGGACCAGATCGCAGAAGAAACTACACTCCGAAACCTTCAAGATCACGTTGGCAAACAAAATAGCAACGCTGAATTTAACCCACTCAACGGAACATACACTCAGCTCCCTAAACAAGGTATTACTACAATCAGCAGACTCAGTGGCTCCAAAACGCAGAACACTTATCCGGAGGAAAAACTCAGGATGGTTTAACAGCTCTCTCATGCTACTCAAGCAAGAACGCAGAAGAGCCGAAAGAGCATGGAGAAGAAATCCTACCAAGGAAAATTAGACAAACTACAAAGGACTCACAGAGAATTATCACAAAGCAATCTTTAAAGCTAAAAAAGATTTTTTTGCAAATACCATTTCATCGGCACTAAACCGCCCTCGGGAACTTTTTAAAATAGTCGCTCAGTCCATGAACCCGGCATGCTTACAGCCCCCAGCAAACGAAACCCAAGATTTCTGCAATGAGTTATCAGATTTTTTCATTGACAAAATCGACAACATCCGGAAAATAATTCATCTGAATAAAACTTCCAACCTCAGTCATCCAGAGCAAAAAGAAGATATCGTCACAAATATCCCTCATCCACCAAAGTTTTCTTTGATCCCAATCTCCACGGACACCACTAAAAACATCATCAAAAACCTCAGAGACAGCACATCTCCTATTGACATCATCCCCACAAAATTCCTGAAAGAATGCTCTGACATCTTGGCGCCTACTCTAACTCACCTCATAAATCAATCTTTCAAAGAAGGGATTGTTCCAGGCGCCCTCAAACAAGGCATCATCAAACCCCTGCTAAAGAAACCCAACCTCGACCCTCAGGACCCTAACCACCGCAGACCGATAACAAGCCTCAACGCCATCTCCAAGATTATGGAGAAAGCGGTAGTACAACAGCTACACCGCCACCTAGACACACACAAACTCCTGGACCCTCTACAATCAGGCTTCCGCCCAGGCCATGGCACACAAACGGCACTCCTGAAGATTTGGGACGACGCCCTCGAAGCAGCAGATGACGGAGAATCATGTCTCCTGGTGCTGTTGGACCTCAGCGCAGCGTTTGATACTGTGGACCACAACACTCTACTCATCCGCCTTACAGAAGTAGCAGGAGTCGCAGACGCAGACCTACAATGGTTCGCATCCTTCTTAGGAAATCTCTCTCAGACAGTGAAACTAGGAGCTTTCACCTCTGAAACACGGGCAATCTCTTGTGGAGTCCCTCAAGGATCACCCTTGTCGCCAGTGCTCTTCAACATCTACATCTGCCCACTCCTCAAAATCATCAGAAGATCAGATCTCTGCTTCCACTCATACGCTGATGACACCCAATTATATTTTCGGATCACCGGACAAAAAGACCATCATCAGCAATTAGAAAACTGCCTCACTCTGATAGACGACTGGATGACTGCCAGCTCTCTTAAACTCAACGAATCAAAAACAGAGCTTCTTATTCTACATGCAAACTCAAACTCCCGAACCAAGATCCCTTGGACACCTCCTACCATCTTTGGACAGACCATCTCCCCAAGGACCAAGGCCAAGAGCCTCGGAGTCATTTTTGACTCAGAAATGTCAATGGATGCACAAATAGGATCGGTAGTTAGCGGATCTCACCATCTCCTTCGCCTGCTATGCAGACTCATCCCCTTCATTCCAAAGGAGGACAAAGCAGTGGTAGTTGGAACAGTCATTAATTCACGACTTGACTATGCAAACTCCCTCTACATAGGGTTACCCCAATATCAACTTGCGCGCTTACAACTTATCCAAAACACGGCGGCAAGGCTGATAACAGGAAAAAAAACGTGGGAATCCATCTCCCCTTCCCTGAGGAGCCTACATTGGCTAACCGTAAAGAATCGGGTCATTTTCAAGACCCTCTGCCTCACCCACAAATGCACCCATGGAGACGCGCCTCAATACCTTCTCGAGAAAATAAAACGCTACACACCCAATCGCAGTCTTCGATCGTCCGACCAAAACCTCCTCCTCATCCCCAAGTCCCGCTACAAATCAAAAGGGGAACGAAGATTCGCTGTCCAAGGACCACGGCTATGGAATGCACTACCAACCTACATCCGCATGGAAGAAAACCATCAGTTCTTCAGGAAAAAACTCAAGACCCACCTCTTCTAAGAAGCTTGACAACAAAGCACTAATTACAGCGCCTTGAGGCGATTCGGTTCACATTGTAGCGCTATACAAATTATTCATTCATTCATCCCTCTTAAGTTGCTTACCCTAAAGACAGCCTTTCTGCTGGCGGTTACAACAGCCAGGAGGATAAGTGACATTCAGGCTCTGTCAATAAAAGAGCTCTTTTTTTCTATTTGATGACAGGGTTGTACTCAGGCAGGACCCCCTGTATCTCCTAAAGGTAGCCTCTAAGTTCCACAGGACTCAGATTGTCCTTCCTTCCTTTTTGCACCAATCCTCAGAACGAGAGAGGGTTCCTTTTCATTGTTTAGATGTCAGACGTTGTCTGTTGGCTTATTTAGATAAAGTAAAAGTTTAGAAGGTCCAGCCATTTATTAGTTAATTTTTCTGGCCAGAAGGGTCAGCAAGCGTCTAAAGCATCCATAGCAAGATGGATTAAGCAGACTATTAATTTAGCCTATGATCAGGCTGGAAGGGCAGCCCCGAATGACCTTAAAGCACATTCTACTCTAGTCTCTGGCGACCTCTTGGGCAGAAAGGGCCAGAGCATCGGTGGAGCAAATATGCAGAGCACCTTCCGGAGACATTACAAGGTGGAGTTGGTGTCACCTCAGGATCTGGCGTTTGGTAGGAAGGTACTACACGCTGTTGTCCCACCCTAAGGTAGGCCTGAGCTACTTTCTCTTTTCTCAGGGTGCTGTCCTGGACGGCAGGCTTACTTCCCACCCGCTCTTTTGGTATGTTGGTTTTGTATGGAGTTTTGAGGTGTTTCACTCTCGTGCACTGGTGTGGGTCAATACTTTTTCACAACTGAGGAGCACAGGGAGGGGCGGGGGTTTGAACCTCTTTGTTTGTGTTTCCTGTCAGTTGGGACCAGTCATCTCTCAGGGTGCCATCCTGGAAGACTTCCCAGAAACACCATTACCGGTAAGTGTAACTGGTAATTTTTTAATCAAGTTGTTATGGGTAAAGTTCCGCTTTAAATCGGAACCAAACCGATCGATTTAACTGTTTTCCAAAACCGTCACATTCAGGGCACGCCGTGAATGGTAACTGTCATCTGTTTTTGCTCCCAACCGAACTGTAAACCTATCAAATGGCTGGTGTCATAACTAATCATATGTGCAGCACCATGGCAACTACAGATAAAACTAGGCTAAGATGGCAGCTTCCATAGCTGTAATGGCTAAGAGGGTTTGGTTTCAATTTAGTTGCCTTTAACCACTTCCCGACCGCTCACTTCATTTTTTTGAAGAGGGATATCTCGGTAACGGCAGCAGCAGCTGCTGCCACAACCGGGGTATCCCTCTTCACAGTGAGCGGTCCCCTTTCCGATAATGGTGGTCATCGCGGCGGATTCGCCGCGAGATCACCGTTATCGGCGGCGGGAGAGGTGCCCCCCCTCCCGCCGCTCTCCCGTGCCTTGCGCCGCTTACCGGAACCGTCGGCAGCGGCGGAGGCGATCGGGTCCTTTCCCTGCCTGTGCATAGAGATGAGTGAAGCTATGATGGCCCCCACTCATCTCTATACCATAGGAGGGCGGAAGCGACGTCAAAAACGTCACTTCCGCCCATACGTCTTAAAGGGGAATTTACAAATGTCATTTTTTTAAATGACATTTTTTTTTTTTTTTCATTGAAGTCCAAATCTGAGGACTTTTTGACCCCAGATCTCATATTTAAGAGGACCTGTCATGCTTTTTTCTATTATTAATAGGAATAAAAGTGATCAATTTTTTTTTTTTTTAAAACAGTGTAAAAAATAATACAATTAAGTAAAATAAATAAGAAAAAACCCAAATTTTTTTTTAAAACACCCCGTCCCGACGAGCTTGTGCGCAGAAGCGAACGCATACGTGAGCAGCGCCCGCATATGAAAACGGTAGTCAAACCACAGATGTGATGTATCGCCGCGATTGGTGGAGCGAGAGCAATAATTCTAGCCATAGACCTCCTCTGAAACTCAAAAAATGCAACCTGTAGAATTTTTTAAATATCGCTTATGGAGATTTTTGAGGGTAAAAGTTTGACGCCATTCTATGAGCGGCCGCAATTTTGAAGCGTGACATGTTGGGTATCAATTTACTCGGCGTAACATTATCTTTCACAATCCAAACAAAAATTGGGCTAATTTTACTGTTGTCTTATTTTTTTATTCAAAAAAGTGACTTTTTTCCAAAAAAAGTGCGCTTGTAAGACCGCTGCGCAAATACAGTGTAAAAAAAAGTATTGCAATGACCGCCATGTTATTCTCTAGGGTGTTAGAAAAAAAACATATATAATGTTTGGGGGTTCTAAGTCATTTTCTAGCAAAAAAAAACTGTTTTAAACTTGTAAACACCTAAAATCCAAAACGAGGCTGGTCTGGAAGTGGTTAATCAACCTGTTCACAATGGAATGATGGCTACAGCACGGTCGCACTTTGCCGGAGAACCCGCCATGGCGTCCTCGCGTGCGCTGCCTGTGTGCCCCCTGCGGCGCGCATTGGCAGTGATCTGTGATCGCTGCGTTCTTCGGACGCAGCTGATCGCAGATCTGGATAAAGAGCCAATCGTGGTGGCTCTTTTACACTTGATCAGCTGTCCAATCACTAACAGCTTACAGCGCGTGAAGAAATCTCTACCTGTCTCAAAAAAAAAATGATAAAAATTTAGTTTGGGTACAGGGTTGCATGACCGTGTAATTGTCATTTCAAAGTCTAACAGCACTGAAAGCAGAAAATTGGCCTGAGCAGGAAGGGGGTGAAAGTGCCCAGTAGGCAAGTGGTTAAAACCAAAGCAGCTGGATTTCCTAGGCTTCTCATGTGCCTTTTTAGTAGAGCAATAAGTCCTAGTCAAATGGTTCTTTGTGGTGCAACATTCCTCTAATTCTATAGTGCATATGGATGAGGCTGCGGGTTGCTCAGATTAAAGATGGTGCATAAACTGGTACATGAATGATGAAATGAAAATTAGTACGGTCGCCTTTGTCACTAGAGTTACAAAATGTTTGTATTTTAGGGCAATGCACTTTTAAATCTCAGCTACACAAAATTAGACATTAATGGTAACTATTGCATTTATATTTGGATCTGATGGTACTTTTTATGCCCGCCTACTGAAATATTGTACCTCCACTGCGCCAATTCTTCCAAAAATAATAATAAAGATAATACAAATAATGTGTATGCACAACATATATAGAACCCTAAACGTGAAGTAATCTATCTGCCACTCTAAAAATAGTCCTATAAGTAGTGTATAGATTAAAACCTCAAATGTATAAGTGTTTTGAAGAAAATAATCCAGTGGCGCTACTAAACATAAACAATGTGTATAAATAAAAAATGATACAATAAAATAAAAACGTGTAAACAGTATTAATGTTGATGAAAACAATATTGACTGTAAACAAATGAAGGGAACACCACGTGAAATAGTGCAAAAATAAAATTGTCTTTTGAATCTCTGTGGTAGAAAGTAAACTTATTAAATATTAAATCTTCAAAAAAATGCTTTATATTCTTCCACCACACCAACGTGCCTCGTGATCCCGCTCCCAATGAGACCGCACTCACCAGATGGTGATGCCAACCACTCTCGTGGTTGGCACTCAAGCTGTTAGACCACACCTGGGTCAGTATTCGATCATACCAGAGCGAACATATCCATATGTGGAAATAAAAGGTGAACAATGCTCCACATAGCGTGATTCTATTTCAAAAGCTTATTCAACCATATCCAAACACACACACTTCAATGGTGTCACTCACATGTTAAAATTGAAAAAACAGCAATGAATCTCTGCAAATATCTCCACAGCAAACAGTGAATAGAAGAACTGACTTGGAAGCACATCAAACTGGTCACACAGGATCCCAAGATGTACCGCACTGTATCTCACCCACTCCAGATGCTGTTTGCAATATTCCCACTATCCAGTGGACTCTGAGCTGTATCTGTAGCAAGCAAAGGAGTGCCGGGATCTCCAAAAACCACGTCAAATTACTCAAAGGATTCTTACTGTCCGTGTGGCCACGCCCCTGACATGTTTCGTCATGTGACTTCTTCCTAGGGATTGGCCACACGGACTGAAGATGGCTCTTAAATAGTAGTGATCCCCCCCACATGCCCAAATGCAATTGGCTTGCAGATGGAATCCCCTCACCTGTGAGGTTGGCGTCTCCAATCCAATCATGGCCGCCCCTCTTCCTAATCATTGGGGATGTCTTTCAGGTGTCCCAGGTTTAAAAATCGCGCGCCCGATTGGCGTGCGCACCTGACCACTGAGAAACCCCCCCCCTCATCACAACACAGAGGATGTTTCCATCTCCTCTCAGTTCGCGTGCGTGCTCTGCGTGCGCATGACGCTATTGCGTCTACATCACCCCTCGCCTGCCGCTCGTGCAGCTCTGCTGCGATGTAGCGCGCATGCGCGTTGAGCATATCATCAATAATCCCACGCATGCGTACCCCCACACCTCCCGTGCGTGTCACCTATGCGCGCGCTGCCAAGCTGTGGTATGGCGCACATGCGTATCAGGGAGAGAGAAACTACAATTAGAAGTGAATTTGTCCCGCAGATACCATTGCATTTAAGCATTGCTAGTATCCCGTGTGACCCCGGGGCACTTCCACAGCCAACAGCTAACACTCTGTCTAATTCCATGAGTATATGTTACAATCGTCTTAATGTCTGAGTCGATCCATTACATGCAATCAAACTTAATGATATGGTGCTTATATAAAAATTTGAACATCATGAATATTCTAATTCTGCATAATACATTTATAGAATATAGCGAGGTAACACAATATAATAAAATAACATTAAATTTAAAATGAAGTTAAAATAAAATAAATAGTCTAAACGGTAGTACATGGAATTATTGCTCATGATCTATCATTTAAAACTTTTTTTATTTTTATTTATTTCGGTTAGTCAGTGAATGACAAGCTGTAAGCCTCCCATCCATTGATTTCTAACAATTCCTTAGCCACCCCATTAAATCACTCTGTTAACAGTGAAGGAGGGCTATATTGGATAAGGAATGTGACTGTTAAAACTAAAATGATGCACAAATAAGAGAAGTGCATCTGTTTATAAATAGCATACTAAAAAAATGCTGTGGGTCTTTTATGGAGAGTATGGGATAACAAAAATTATTTTTATCTCTTATCTCTCTCTCTCAATTAGAATAACCTTCTCCACTGGATCAACACTTAATCTCTCACGTGGATACACCTATTAATTGACATCATATCTAATAGGCCCATCAGCTAAAATCACCCATCATACCCTGATGAGCTTCAGATGACATACAAGTTAGACCCCAGTGTCAAGCACTAGTGTCTGCTGTTGTGAATAGAAATTAGAAATTGTTAATGAAGCAGTTGAGGTCCACCTCAATATTTAACCCTCTCGGCGTGAGGCATTTCATAAGAAAAATCCAACGGGTTTCTTTTTGAGAGAGATCCCTTACTCTATTGGATCCCCTCCAGGAGGGTTGTATAATATCTATCCCACAAAATTGTAATAGTGTGGGATCACGGTTGTGTATCTCCCTGAAATGTAGTGAAACACTATGAAAGAGGAATCCTCTTCTGATGTTTGCTAAGTGTTCCGCTATCCGAACTCTGAGGAGTCGGGAGCGGGATCACGAGGCACGTTGGTGTGGTGGAAGAATTTAAAACATTTTTTTGAAGATTTTTTTTGAAGATTTAATATGTTTTGAAGATTACTTTCTGCCACAGAGATTCAAAGGACAATTTTATTTACGGAGTGTTGCACTATTTCACGTGGTGTTCCCTTCATTTGTTTACAGTCAATATTGTTTTCATCAACATTAATACTGTTTACATGTTTTTATTTTATTGTATCATTTTTTATTTATACACATTGTTTGTTTAGTAGCGCCACTGGATTATTTTCTTCAAAATACTTACACATTTGAGGTTTTAATCTATACACTACTTATTGCAGTTATATTATCTGGATTTTTAAAAATTGCATTCTATACAGTATATGACATGTATAATCGTTTATTGTGGTGACCTATGGCCCTGTTGCTGTCTCAAATGTCACTGATCTTTCTTATGTTATGAAATATTTTTCTGGTGTAGTCAAAGCCCACTTCCTGCCCTATACCACACAAAGCTTACACATTTGTATTTGAAATGCAGTGTGCAGGCAGCCATAGTCACCGACAAAATCAACAATTTCTCAGAATTAATAATTCCAAGTTTCAGCTAGGACTCATTTGCATCTCTTGTTAATTTGTCCCAGTGGTTTCACTATAAAATATTTCATAGTTAAATATGCATGCCCAAATATAAAATCCTTGCATTTCCAAAAATCGGTTTGCCATAACTTTATTTTAAAGATGCATATAGCTCCTTTAAATAAGAACTAAATTGCTATTTGCATGATAGCCTGTGCCATAATGCTTGTGCATACTTGCATATTATGACAGAAACTTGCACCTGGTCTGTTCTACTCCAGGGCTGACAGCTCTGCTTTATTTTTTATTAAGTTGCATATGTTCCTCACAGTAAGCAGCTTCTTCGTTGAGTGGGTACAGTTAATTGGCATCAAAATACAGTACTGTGCAAAAGTTTTAGGTGTTAAAAAAAATGCTGTAAATTAAGAATGCTTTCAGAAATAGAATTATTAATAGTTTATTTTTATCAGGTAACACAATGGAAAATGTACAGAAGAGAAATCGAAATCAAATAAATATTTGTTGTGACCACCCTTTGCCTGCAAAACTGCATCAATTCTTCTAGGTATAGTTACATACAAGTTGTTGTTTTTTTTTTTTTTTTCAGTAAATCAGCAGGTAGGTTGTTTCAAACCTCTTGGAGAGTTGACCACGGATCTTCTGTGGCTGTGACTGCCTCAAATCCTGTCTTTCATGTAACACCAGACAGACTCGATGTTGAGATCAGGGGTCTGCGGGGGCCCTACCATCACTTCTGGGACTCCTTGTTCTTTACACTGAACATAGTTCCTAATGACATTGACTGTATGTTTGGGGTCCTTGTCCTGCTGCAAAATAAAATTTGGGGCCAGTCATGTCTCCCTGATGTATGGCATGATGGATAAGTATTTGCCTGTATTTCTCAGAATTGAGGACACCATTGATCCTGACCGAATTTCCAACTCAATTTGCAGAAATGCAGCCCCAAAAAACTTGCAAGGAACTCCACTATGCTTCACTGTTTCCTCCACACACTCATTGTTGTAACACTCCACAGCCCTTTGGCAAACAAACTACCTCCTGCTACAGCCAAAAATGGCACATTTTGACTCCTTAGTCCAGAATACTTGCTGCCATTTTTCTGCACCGCAGTTCCTATGTTTTACCAAAGCCGTCTTTCAGGACAGCCACCATAGAGACCCTGGCTCCTCCCCTTCTTAGGAAACACTGCCTTCCAACACTTTTAAGCCTCAACCTCCCCTCAGTTATGGTGTTTCCTCGAGAGGGGAGACACCGCATGGGAGCCGTAGCTAGTCAGCTGGGGAGGCTGAGGCTTGTTTTCGTTTTTACCTGAGCGGAGACAGGGGTCTCTCTCTCTGGTGGTCCTGGGCATTCGGTCGGAGTTCAGGATGGCTGAACGGATCCCTGGTGGACATGGCGAATTTCGCCAAAGCGCGCTTCAGCCTTCCTTGGAGAAGGTGATGGTCTGGGGAGAGCCGTTTTGATGGCGCCTAGCGTGGCGCAACAGGAGGAGGCTACGTTCCCCCTTGTGAGGCAGTGCTGGAGCAGTATGCCGGACCGGATGACGGGCAACGTCATTTCAGGCAGGGGCGGGCTTCCATTTTTCCTGTACAAGCGTCTTCCGGTTCCAGACGCGCTAAATTCAAACGGACGGCGCTTGTTCTGGCTGGTGAGATATTCCTTCACACCCTGTAAAGACAGCGGTTGGAAGACTGGACTGTGACCACTAGTGCCTGGCATGTCAGAAGCAGATGCTTCAAGAACTGGCCCAGGAGACAGCAGCACCAGCCACTCCAAGGTAAGGCAAACCCTGGGGTGGTGTTCCCTTGCCTTCGTTTTCGGTAGTTCCACCGGTATATTCCCTCCCTGGTGGTCGGGGGGAAGAGGAAGTGCATCTGGGACCCTGGTGGTGGTTGGTCCTGGGGGGGGGGGGCACTCCTGGTCGTCCTCTGGTTAGTGCTGGTGATAGGTGGTGCTTATTACTCCCTTTTTTGTCTGCTCTTATGTTTCAGAAAGCCACCAGCAAGTCGCCCCATGGGTCTAAGAGGTGTCCTCCTTCGTGTAGGGCGTCAATGGGGGAGTCTTGGACTAAAGCACCTTGTAGAGAGTGTATAGAGGGGCTGGTGAGCAGACAGCAGAGCAGGGTGTGGACCTTGCGGAGTCAGTAAAGGAGCTCTCTAGCATCTTTAAATCATTTAAGGAGTTATTCTCCAGTTTTCAGTTACCTCAGTCCCAGATTAACCTTCCTCCAGCACAGCAGAGTGGTCCACCTATCCCTGAGGTTATGGTCCCAGTGGGGGATAATCCAGAGGGCTCCAGCAATGAAGACGACGCAGATAGTGCCGTCTCAGATTCCCAGGGGGAGTCAGATGAGGATACTATGGATGGGGAATCCAAAAGGTCCTCTCGTTATAAACTGTTTCTTGAAGAAGTGGAGGAGCTCTTAGGAGCTATTCTCACCACTCTAGGCATTCAGGAGGAAAGGAAGACCTTGTCCCTGCATGATCAAATGTACAGGGGCTTTGGGGAAGAGAAGAAGAGGGTGTTCCAGGTTCACAAGGTCCTGATTGATGCCATCAAGAAAGAATGGCAGGATCCAGAGAGGGAACGTTTCTTCTCAAGAGCCTTGAAACAAAGGTTTCCATTTGCAGAGGAGGAGTCTCTGGTAGGGAACAAGTCACCTAGGTTAAATGCGGCATTTTCTCAAGTGTCCAGGCATACTGATCTGGCCTTTGAGGACATGGGGGTTCTGTCAGATCCTATGGATCGAAGGATGGATTCACTTCTGAAGAAGGCCTGGAACTCGGGTCAGGGGAACCTGAAGACAGCCATGGCAGCCACTGTGGTAGCCAGAAATATGGAATACTGGCTTACTCAGATAAAAGCCCATATAGAAGCAGGAACAGCAAAGGAGACTATTCTTTCTTCCTTCCCGGATGAGCAGATTATATTGCAGATGCTTCGGCAGAATCGGTTCGAATGTCTGCAAGGTCCACGGCCTTGACCAATTCAGCCAGAAGAGCCTTATGGCTGAAAACATGGCTAGGGGATAGTGCGTCCAAAACTAAACTTTGTGGGATACCTCTCACGGGTGATCTCTTATTTGGACCAGGGTTGGAGGCTGTGCTGGATCGGACAGCCGATAAGAATAAAGCCTTCCCCATTAAAAGAAAATATGAGGTTCAGGCTAAAAAGGCTGAACAGCCCAAAAAGAGCCAATGACAGGATCACGGTGGGAGGAAGACTGGGGGCTTTCCTCCCACAGTGGGAAAGGATCACCTCCAATCAGTTCGTGCTGGGGATTGTAAGGAGAGGTTATCGGTTGGAGTTCTCAGATCCCCCTCCACTCAGGCTTCTGGTCACAGAGATGCCAAAGTGTGCAGAAAAGTCTTGTGCTCTCCTGTCCTCACTACAAGAGCTAGAACAGCAGGAGGTGGTGGCAAGGGTACCAGTGGTCGAGAGAGGCAGAGGCTTTTACTCCCACATCTTTGTGGTCCGCAAGCCTTCGGGAAAATTCAGGCTCATTCTGAATTTAAAGCCTCTGAATCTCTCACATACAGGAGATTCCGGATGGATTCAGTGTATTCAGTAAAAGCACTTCTTCCTCCAAACTGCTTCATGGCATCAATAGATTTGAAGGATGCCTATCTGCACATTCCCATCGCAGAAAGCCATCAAAATTTTTTCAGGCTAGCAGTAAGAACAGCGGAAGGGGTCCTTCATCTCTCCAGTTCAAGGCACTCCCTTTTGGTCGGTCTTCCTCCCCCCGCATATTTACCAAGGTGATGGTGGAGATGTTGGCGTTCCTAAGGCTCAAAGGTGTCTCCATAATCGCTTATCTAGACAATCTCCTCTTGTTTGCACCGTCCCCGGAGCAGCTAGTTCAAGATCTGCAGGTTACAAAAGACATCCTAGAGAATTTGGGTTGGCCTTTAAACCTGGAGAAATCCAATTTAATCCCAGCCCAAAGGGTCCGCTTTCTGGGCTATGTGCTGGATTCGACAGAACAAAGTATTTCTTCCCTTGGAAAAAATCCAGAAAATAGACAATGCAATGCTGTTCCTCCATGGCAGTTCTCAGATCTCGGTAAGGGGGATTATGTCGGCCCTAGGCTTACTGACATCCACACTGCCAGCAGTGCAGTGGGCGGGACTACATTTTCGCCCTCTGCAACTGTTCTTTTTGAGGATCTGGGACCACAGCCAGGTTTCAGTTCCTCTTCAGGTCAAGAGGTCCCTCTGGTGGTGGAGAAAGGGGGTACATCCTGTCACAGGGCCTGGAGTGGGTTCTCCCGGTATCCAGGACCATAACAACGGATGTGAGTGGGTCAGGTTGGGGAGCTCATCTGGGTGCTCAGATGGTGCAAGGTTCCTGAGGGAAGACAGAGATTGTGGTCCTCGAACTGGAGGGAGGTGAGAGCGGTGGATCTGGCTCTCAGGGCCTTCCAGGAAGAACTTCAAGGACAGCACGTGAGGGTACGATCAGACAACTCCTCGGTGGTGGCCTATGTGAACAAACGGGGGCACCAGGAGCCGAACGCTTTGGGTGTTGTCAGAATCAATCCTCAAATGGGCCATGGCCAATGTTCTGTCTCTCTCGGCAATTCATCTGAAGGGAGAACAGAATCAAGTAGCAGACTTCCTCAGCAGAAAGACTCTGAGGGAGGGCAACTGGCTATTGAAGCAGGTCTTCGAGATGATCACCAGAAAGTGGGGGGTCCCTTCGATAGATCTGTTTGCCTCAAGGGAAAACACACAAAAGCGAGGCTTTTCTTTTCCCTAAACAGGTGGGACAGGGCTTTAGGGGTAGATGCCTTGGCTCAGAGTTGGGAGTTCTCCAGGTGCTATGCCTTTCCCCCTCCAGTGATGATTCCTGCATTGTTGAGAAAGTTTTAGGTGGAGAACACAGTTCTCATCCTGATCGCTCTGCACTGGCCAGGAGACCATGGTTCTCCGTTTTAAGAGGCTTGGCTGTAGAACCTCCCTGGATTCTCCCGGTCCAGGAGGGTCTCCTGTTCCAGGGACCAGTTGTCTGTCCTCAGGTAGAACGGTGGAACCTCGCAGCCTGGCTTCTGAGGAAGACTTGCTAAGGGAAAAAGGGTTCTCGGATCACTTGGAAGCCACCCTTTTAAATTGCAGAAAGAAGGAAACGCAGGCTATTTACCGACAGGTGTGAAAGCGTTTTAACAGTTGGTGCTTGGAGAGCTCCTTTGATGTACACAGCTCTATAGCAGTGTTAGAGTTTTTGCAGGCAGGAGCAGATAAGGGCCTAGCTCTTAGTACCCTGAAGGGGCAGGTGTCCGCTTTGAGCTTTTTTCTAGAAATACTGCTGGCTTTGATCCATGGATAAGTAGGTTCTTCAAGAAAAAAAAAAAGTTTTACTTGCCACCTCTGCAGTTGGTTTTTCACAGAGCAGCCTGGATCCTCTTCTTCTCAGGTCCCTCTTTTGCTGCTCCTGGCCCCTCCCTCCTATTGAGTGCCCCCACAGTCAGCAGCTTTCTATGGGGGTACTGGAGCTGAGTCACAGCTCAGTGTGTCCATTCAGACACGGAGCCCCGCCCTCTCTCTCCCCTGATTGGCTGACTGATTTTGATTGACAGCTGCAGGAGCCAATGGTGCTGCTGATCGGGAGGAGTGTCGCAGACATCGCTGGAGAGAGATGGGGCTCAGGTAAGTAGTTAGGGAATGCTGCTACACACAAGGTGTTTTATATTAATGCATAGAATGTATTAAGATTAAAAAACCTTCTATCTTTACAACTCCTTTAACCACATAACAACCGTCGCACGCCGATGTATATTGGCAGAATGGCACGGAAATGCAAATGGGCATGCGTGTACGTCCCTTTGAATTTGCCGCCGTGCCATCGCGTGCGCGGCGGTACGCACGCGTGCCCGTTGTGAGCTCCGTGAGTCGGGTCGCGGGTCCCGCAGACTCTATATCCACATGGATGCCAGCGATCGTCTCACAGAGAAAAAGAACGGGGAGATGCTAATGTAAACAAGCATTTCCCTGTTCTGCCTAGTGATGGTGTCACTGATCATAGCTCCCTGTAATCGGGAGCTATGATCAGTGATGTGTCACACACAGCCACACCTCCCACAGTTAGAATCACTTCCCAGGCCACACTTAAAGTGGTGTTTCCACCAAAAAAAAGATTAAAATTCATAAAAAAAAAAAAAATAAAAAATGTAACTCCCCTCTAAATGCCTGTTGCTAGGGGGTCCCTCGTAGTCTGCCTCCTTCAGTGCCCGGGCTAAGTGACATCACTTCCCCCTCGGTGCAGGAAGGGCTCCCTTCCTCCTGTCAGTCATCTGGGACACGTGACAGGTCCCAGATGACTGCGCGGCCAATCGTGGCGCCACTCGAGCATGTACAGTGGGTGCCCGGCTGTGAAGCCACAGCCAGGTGCCCACAGTAAGAATCGCACTGATTGCTGTAAAAATGACAATGGTCCCAAAAATATGTCAAAATTGTCCGCTGTGTCCGCCATAATGTCGCATAAAAATCGCAGATCGCCACCATTTCTAGTAAAAATAAATTTAAATGCCATAAAATTCCCTATTTTGTAGATGCTATAACTTTTGCGCAAACCTATCAATTGACGCTTATTGCGTTTTTGGTTAAAAAAAAGTAAAAAAATATGTAGAATATGTATCGGCCTACACTGAGGGGGAAAAAACATTTTTATATATATTTTTTTTTTTGGGGGGGGGGGGGGTATTTATTATAGCAAAAAGTAAAAAATATTGCTTTTTTTTTTTTTTGTTATTTTTTGTATAGCGCAAAAAATAAACGCAGAGATGATCAAATACCACTAAAAGAAAGCTCTATTTGTGGGGGAAAAAAAGGACAATTTTGTTTGGGAGCCACGTCACACGACTGTGCAATTGGCAGTTAAAGCGACATCGCAAAAAGTGCTCTGGTCTTTTGTCAGCAAAATGGTTCGGGGCTTAAGTGGTTAACCACTTCAGGACCACTCACTGTGGATATACGTTGGGAGTTTGATGTTAAATACCATTATGGCAGCAGCTGCCATAACCCCAAACTTTTCTTCACAGTGGGCGGTCCGCTTTATAAGATAAAAGTGGTCTCCGGTGCCGCGAGATCACATTTATGGGCAACGGTAGTGGTGCTCCCCTGCTGCCACATCCCAGGTGTCCCCAACGCCTACCGGAGCCATTGGAGGCAATCCGGTCCTGTCGCCTGATGGGCAGGGAGTTAAGTGAGGGCATGATGGCCCTCACTCAACTCTATGCCCTTGGAGGACTGGAGCGACGTCAAATGTCACTTCTGCCCAACAGCCTTAACCCTTTCGCTGCCAGGCCCTGTGCTCCATTTTTACACTCCGTTGACCAGACCATTTTTGCAGTTTTTTCCTTTTGCTTTTATATTTTTAACTTATAGCTTTCAGAGTTTGTAAAAGACCCCCCAAACCATATATTTTTATGACCAGTAGAATTGAGAAATTCAGCCTCAAAGTTGTATCGCGCTGTGTATCTGAAGTAGGAAGCACCGTGATTACCTAATAGGTTAAAGAAACGATTGAATGCTGTATTATCTATATGCTATTGTAAGTTGACTTGCTACAAGGGGGGTTTGGATTTTGATTTAATAATAAAACATTTAAACGGGATTAAGAGTCGTTCAGTGGGGTGTGCTAAAGTACGCCCATGGAGGACCATGTTTACCTGCATGGTGATACACAGGTATTCTGTGCATCCCAGTGCAGGCAGTCCTATTCATGTCAAATGGGACACAGACAGTGTGAGTTCAAGGACAGGCACCCACATGGATGTCAGGTTGGGAGCAGTGGCTGTGTCCTTGCAGCTGCTGCATCCCAACTGACATGAATTGGACTGCCTGCACAGGAATGCATGGAACACCTGTGCATTCCATTCATGTCAGTTGGGATGCAGCAGCTGCATAGGGATGCATGGAACACCTGTGCATCCCCCTACAGCTAAACATGGCCCTGTAGTGGTATGCCCTGCATGAGCAAGTCCTTAGGCTTTGTTTAGACTTGCGGTTGGGGGGGGGCGTTATGCAATTGCGGCGCATTCGTTGGCAAAAATGGGATTAAAACAGGTGGTGAGGAGGCATTACATCGCTCCCTCACTGCCTGTCAGTAGCCTCTGGAGGGCAGCCTCGGGCTTTAGAGGGAAGGGCGATTTAGACGCATATCTAAATTTACCCTTAGGGCCCTTTCACACAGGCTGTCCGATTTAGGTCCACCTGTCAGTTTCTCAGGCGGACTTGATTGGACCCTCCGGTCTCCCCTATGGAGGGGCAAATGTCAGCTGTGACAAGTCTGACATCCGCCGCTATCCGATCCCGATCCTACAAAAAACAGACAGATAGAGGTCCTATTTTCCATCTGTCTGATGGATCGGATATGATCGGATTAAAATGGACAGGCGGTCCGTTTTCACATGATTTCCCCATAGAGGAGAGTGGGACTGTGTCTGTCTGTCTCTGCTCTGCACAGTGTTATCTGCGGGGGATTAGCAGACCAATCCCCTGCTGAACAAACAAATTGAGTCCCATGGAGATGCCTGTGTGAGGTGCCAGGTCCGTACGGTTCTGGCAGTGAAAGGGTTAAAGGAACAATTATTTATTTTTATTACTTTTAAGTGTAAATGTGAGATTTGAGGTTTTTTTGACCCCGGATCTCATATTAAAAGGGTCCTGTCATGCTTTATTTTCTATTACAAGTGATTTTTACATCCCTTGTAATAGAATTAAAAGTGATCCAAATTTTTTATTTTTATTTTTTATTTTTATTTTTTAAAGGGACATTTTAAAAATGAAATGGTAAAATAAATTGGAGAAAATTAAAAAAAATTTAAAACGCTCCGTGCTTGCGTGCAGAAGCGAACGCATACGTCATGCCCACATATGTAAACGGTGTTCAAACCACGTGATCAGTAGAGCAAGAGCAATAATTCTAACAAGACCTCCTCTAACTCAGAACTGGTCGTTTTTAAACGTGCCTAAATTGGGATAACTTTACTGTTTTTTTATTATTATTTTTTCTTAATTCAAAAAATTTTTCCAAACCAATTGCGTTTGAAGGACCGCTACGCAAATACGGTGTGACAAAGTATTGCAACGACTGCAATTTTATTCTAAACAGTTTTGAAAAAATATCATGTTTGGGGGGTTCTAACAAAAAAAAAAATGATTTTAACTTTGTAAACGCCAAGTGTAAAAAAAATAAAAAAAATTAAATGGACTTGGTCTTTTAAGGCCAACTTTTTATTGCCTATCTACATGAGCCCTTACGGAAATATTTGGGAGAAAGACAATATTTTTGATGGCACAAGTGAATAATCCACTGTAAATATGACATTACATGATTTTAGCAGTACTTTTTATTTTTTTTATTTTTTTCACAGGATTAAAAAACAAATGGAACAACAGTTAAAAGATATGAAGACTGAGCTCATAACACGTTAGTATTCTGGTTTCTTCTGGTTTGCTTGTAGTATATGTACCCTTCCAGCCGTTCCAGTGTTCCAGACGTTTATTTTTATTTTTTAAATCAGCAACTATTATTAAGAGCACTTACCTGTCCAGCGAGCCTGCGATGTCAGCCCCCGAGGCCTGACCCGTCCATCAGATTGGGTGCCGTCGCCGCCATTGCAACTAAGGGAAACCGGCATTGGAGCCTTGCGGCTTCACTGGCCATTTCCTACTGCGCATGCACGAGTCGCGCAGCGCTTTGTGAATGGCCCTGTCATCTTCTGGGAGGTGGGAGCTCGCCGAAGAGGAAGTGACTGAACAGCTCCGCAAACTAGGAAGAGGCAGATTTTTTTTAGGGTGGACCTCCGCTTTAAGTACTAAAGTGCCTTGGTACAGATATAAATAGTCCCTTAATATTTATCTACTGTTTCAGAAGTAAATTCTCAAACTTAGACCTCGTATAGATATGCCCTTGTTTTACTTTTGTAGTTTGCCATAAAAACTGTTCGTATTTCAGAGGACGGGACCTAAGGTTTGCCACCATTCCTAAAAAAGTCAATGAGTGGGGCTAGTTCAATGCCTGGCCTAAAGGGGTAGGATCTGAACAATGCATGCAATATCACAGTAAGAATTCTACAAGTTGGTAACCGCCTTCAGTCCTTGTTAAAACCCCTTTCACGCTGGAGGCAGTTTTAAGGCGTTTTAGCGCTAGAAATGGCACCTGAAAACTGCCTCTACTGCTGCCCAAATGTGAGCAGTGATCTTGCGGGATGTTGGAAAAAGTAGTAGTAGTAGTAGTAGTAGTAGTAGTAGTAGTAGTAGTAGTAGTAGTAGTAGTAGTAGTAGTAGTAGTAGTAGTAGTAGTAGTATCGCAACCTTGCCTATGTATTCCATCTTGGGAACAGGGTTCACCTGGGTCCCCATCACAGCCAGACAAATAGAATGAGCAGTAGGGCAAGAGAGTCAGGCTTTGTGGACACAGGCAGCACTAGTAAGGGGCCCGAGCATCTGGCGGGATGGGAGAAGGCAGGAAATCTGTGTCTCGTACCTGATAGGCGTCTGAGATTATGTCGGCCTCTCTTGTATCTCCGGCCCAAGCCCCACTGGAGGTGGAACAGATGGTGGCAAGGGTCAGGAGGAACACGAGTGCCTGTAAGTGTTGCTTGCAGAACTGCTATGCAGGGATGCAGGCGTGGAAGTTCAGACAGAGCAGCCGGCAAGAAGCTGGATCCAGGAAAGCTGAGATGGAAGACAGCTGGTACAGGCACTAGGAGACTGCAGGGAGCCAAGGAGAAGACAGGAGCAAGGTCATGTGGATAGCCGGGTTCAATAGCAGGGGGGCAGCAAGGGACAAGACAGTAGGCAGAAGCAGGTCACATGGAAGCCGGGGTCATGAGCCAGTAATCGGAGATAATCAGAGTCCAGAGACAGGGTCGAGGAAAGCCAAGTTCATCAACAGGTATCAAGCAGAGATTTAGCAGAATTCAGGATATCTGGACACAGCTGAAGACCAGTCAGCACCGTTCAGGAGTCCGAGCATCCTTTAAATAGCCCGTCTGGCGCCAACTGGGTTTAGGAGCGCGTGCGTTGCGCATGCACATTAGTGCGCGCAGGGATCCGTTGTTTCCGAGAGTGTTTGCTCCTGTTGCCTGTAGGTGTACGCATGTGTGCACACAGAACGTATTCTGACAGTTCTCTTACATTGCCCTCTCCTTATTGGCAGCCTCCAGATGCCCCTCAGGGAGCTTTTTTTCTGGATGGTGCTGGAAAAAGGCCTGTGCCAGTCTAGGGGCATGCACATCAGAAGCTGGTTCCCAAGAATTTTCTTCCAGGCCGTAGCCCTTCCATTTATTGAGGAACTGCGTTTGGTTACCCCTCTTTCTACAGTCCAACACGCATTCTACCTCAAATTCCTCATTGCCTTTAATAAGCAGTGGAGGAGGAATCTCTGATATCCGGCCAGGAAATGGATTTGGCGCTGTTGGTTTCAACAGGGAAACGTGGAAAATGGGGTGAGTCTTCATGTTCTTGGGTAACACCAATTCAAAATGCTACTGCATTGATCTTCCTTTTGACCGGAAATGGACCTAAGAATTTCAGGCCAAGCTTCCTCAAGGGACAGTTTAATTTAAAATTTGCAGTGGAAAGCCAGACCTTGTCTCCTGGTTCTAGATTCAAATTGCCTCTCTTCTTTTTATCGAAAAACATCTTATTACTCGCCTGGGTCTTGAAGATCATATCCTGTAGCAATTGATTATTGGTACTGAGAAAGTTCAACCTATCTTGTATGGCAGGTACAGAAGATTTGATGGATAACTTAGGCAAGAAAGAGGAATGATACCCATTATTAGCGAAGAAAGGTGATTGATTGCTGAATGGATGTAATCACGTGCCCCATGAATACGTCATTTCTGTGACGAAACGCGTAGGGAGGAGCAACGTGCTGATGTCACCGCGTTCTACGCCCCGGACAAGCACGGGCGTCTTGTTACTGCAGCCGGCCGGGCACGAATTTTGATTTTTACCTTACTGTTTTTACTTGGATGTCTGTACACCCTTGGCGTTTTTAAAAAAAATAAATCAGTTGGATCCTACCTATGGTCTGCCCTCTTTTCCTTCTTTATTTCGGCCTTGGTGAATTGTTTTACCTGGCGAGATACAAGCTGTGGTGGACGGATTGAGCAATCCCTGACAAGGATACAGATGTCCTGACTTGCTGCACAGAAGGTAGAGGAAAAAGGCCCTGGCTGGGTTGTAGCCACATGCGATTACCTGACCTACAGCTGGTAAGCCTTCAATTCATTTGGTGGTGGGACCACAGAGGAAAGTGGTGTGGAAGACTGTTTCTGTAAAGCAGTGGGAGAAGTGCCGTTGGCTGAGGGCCTATATTAACAGGCTAGACTGGGACCTCGATAGTGAAGGAGAGGAATCGCAGAGAACCCCCTAACGACCAAGGGTATGGGACCTATAGGATAAGTGAATGGTCATTGATCTGGCCAATATGCCTATGTGTAAATAGATGGCTATAAACCAGAACTAGAACCCACTAAGAGGTAGTACACACAAGACTCTACATGGACTAAAATAGCACAAGGCATGGTGTTCCACAGCCTTCGGGGAGGAGTTGCCACGGCCCCCAGCCATGCACCAGGAAAAAGGTAAAAAATAAATAAAAAAACCCTGGTCTATAGTGGGGAAGGGATGCAGCTCATCAGCCCCACTTCATCTGCGGAGCATGACTGATCAGAACATGTCAAGCATGTCAATCACATTAAAGAGCAGAACATGAGGTAGTCTCTGTGAGCACCGATATGCCAGCCTGGTTGGGTAGCAAACAGCTGTTCAGTCTCATGATGGCAAATTGAGGAACAGGGCCCATACAGTTCTCGGACACTCGGTACCCGCAGGTATCACAAACAACTAAGTGGGCGAACTTGCTGGTGTCCAGTGGCCACTGTGTAGCCTCTTACCATGCCGCCACAGAAACAGGTGACAACCAAGAAAACGGGACACAATTAAGGCTCAGGAGAGGTCGGAGTGTCCCTGGATTCCGCCCTTTCCCTGGATTGTCGTCTACGCCTCCTGGATCTTTAAGGTCTCTGAGATGGGGGATGGGAGCGGCTAGTAGTATTTGGAAAATCCAGCCAATCTGGGATGGGGATCTCTGGAGCCTCCAGGAAAGCAAAAAGAAAAAGTTAGCTGTACAGGCCAACATAGAATGAAGGAGTAATTTCCCTTTTGAACTGAGATGGAATGGGTGTCCCCAACAATACGTGGCCCCAGAGCAGCTTATGGCTTCCAGCAATGGGCAGAGAGTCCCCCACATCTGTAGGGTAAGTCGTGAGAGATCAGGGAAGAGGCGGATGGAGACACCATCATAGTCCACCCCATGCGCGATGTAGTATTTCCTCTTTGATGGTATAAAAGTGGACCCTGGCAAGGACATCTCTGGCAACCCCCCCCCCCCCCCCCCCCCATGGGGTCCCTGTACTCTGTGCACCCGATCCAACTCCAATTCCTCTGTGGGTGACTTATCCAGCAGGAGGTTAAAAATGGCAGTTACTGTAGCTCTGAGATTTCCCCCAGTGGTGGCCTCCGGTATACCCCCTCAGCCTAATATTGTTTCTGTGATTTGTAGTCAGAGTCTGGATACTGGATGGAAATGGCGCCGACAAGGATGAAGGGAGGAGGTGGAGATTATGAAGCCCCACACTCTTCCTACAAATGCAGGCTAGCCAATGGCCAGCCTTCTAACTTGTAGTCAGAGTCTGGATACTGGATGGAAACAAGACCCCCCAACCCTGGCGACATGAGATGTGCCATGGTCGCCCATGAGAGTATGCTAAAAAGAGGGCAAAGAGACACCAAGTAGGTATAGAGAGTGATTTTAATGAAACCAACATGATGATCACAATTAATCCAATAACATGGTGAAAACTCACTTGACTTCTACGTGAGGATCCGGGATATATCTGCTGTAGCAAGATGATTGCCAGCGACCCATGTACTTGATGACATGGGAAGGGACCCCCTGCTTAGAAGCCACAGATGCTGCCCCAATCCTGAATGAGTGACCTGAGAATTGTCTTGGGTTTAACCCCATCCTACCAATCAGAATCCTGACGTGGGAAATTAACTGGCTGGAGGAGAGGCCCTGTGAAGGAAAGGGAAGCGGCTGTTGAGAGGGGCTGTCGAGAATAAGCTTGTGAGCTGGTCCAACACCTCCACCGGACACCAGGCAGTGTTGGTTTTGTAGTAGTTAATGACAAAACCTTGCCCTACCTGGCAATTCTTGTTGTTGGGGAGTTGTAGTGAGAAATGACCCTGCAACCTGGTGAGATTGCCCTTGCGGAGAACTGGTGCGTGGAGCCCAGCTCGTGAGACCTCCCCAGGTCTGAGGAACCAAAAGAAACAGAGGTATGCAGCTGCCTTCAGGACCAAACTGGGACCCATCCCGAAGGGTGAGAGGGAAAGTAAATCAGCTAGCCCCCGGAAAAGCTGCCCGGAAATAGGCAAGCGAGTGACAGCTGGTCTCCCCTGCGTTTTCTGGATACCCTTGAGCATAGCCCTGATGGGGTGAGCCGCAAAAAATGACGGGGATGCAGGATGGAGCAGGGAAAAGAAATGATACAAGATTCAATTTGATAGTATTATAGGATAAAGACAACTTGTCATGACAATAAGCCATGAAAGCCAACATGTACTCAATGCTACACCCCTTATCGCAGGGGAAAAGGGTCGTGAAGCCACGGAAATACCTCCACGCCGTCCTGTATGCTTTGAGCGTGTTCCTGGACAATGATGCATTGATTAAGCAGGCTGCCTGTGCCCCGAGCGCCTTTAATCCAACATCAGCTGGGCAAATGGCGGAACTGGCAGGCCCCTAAGATCTGCCTCCGGATGCTGTGTAAAGAAACGCTGAAAATCAGCTCTGGATAATGCGACAGCAGCCCCATTGAAGGCCCCACTAATAAACTCCCCTTGGAACTGGAAAATGAACTTGAGGCCTAACCATTTCAATCTGTGCATAAATGACATAATCAAGAGACCCTGACCTCCCTTTGTTGACAATCTCTGCGGTGGCCATGTTGTCAGTGAAAAAAATAAGTCTGCCCGGACCACGAGGGTCCCCAGGTGCAAGCTGCGGCCACAATGGGAAATATCTCAAACAGGGAAGACGTCCGGGAAAACCCCGGAATCTCCAGCACCTCCGAAGGCCAGGGGCCCGCAAGCCACTGGTCCCCGAAGAGATGGCTGAGAAACCTACCGATGCGGCGGCATCTGAGAAGACCCTGGGAGAGACTGTTGTGGGAGGACAAATAAACATGGAAATCCCGTTCCACTCGCACAGGAACTGATCCCACATGAGAAGATCCGCCCTGGCATCGGCCTGTAGTCACAGCACCGAGTCAGCATCCTGGAAGAGTGGAAGGAGAGCCAGGAGTCTTGAGACAAATGACCTGCCCTGAGGAATGATCCTCATAGCGAAATTGAGCATGCCTAAGAGAGACTGCAACTCATTGTTAGAGCACCCTGGGGTTCTGACCAAATTGTGGATGATCCCGCGGATCCTGACTAGCTTGTTCTGCGGCAAGCTGGCCAGAATATGGACCGTACCCAAGGTGATCCCCAGAAAAGTGATCACGTGGCAGGCCCCTCGGTCTTGTGAGTAGCCAAGTGAGAGTGAGAGTGGCGAGATCTTTGGGAGGCTGCGCCGGGCTCTCTAGTAGCAAGAAGTCATCCAAGTAATGAATGACCCTGCCGCACCCCAACTGCGAGGATAGAACCCAGTTGAGCGCTGAGGCGAATGTGTTGAACAGCCAAGGGCTGCTCTTGGAACCGAACGTCGGCTTGGTGGCGAAGTAGAACAATTCCCGCCATTTGAACCCATGCCACTGCCAGAGAGATTGTTTAATAGGGAGGAGTTTGAAGGCATCCGAGATGTCAGCCTTGGATAACAATGCGCCCCTGCCTAACTGTAAAATACACTGAATGGCCGAATCAACTGATGCGTATTGAAGGGAGAATTCCTCGGATGGTATGAGAGAATTTAAACTAAGAATTGGTGATGAATGAGGAGCCGACAGATCGTAAATCAACCGGTATGGTTTGGACAGCTCCTCCTGTACCAACATGTCCACCAAGCCGGCATGGAAGGCAGCAGAGACCAAATTGGCACATGTATGAGATTGCAGCGGAAGGGTGATCAGTCCCGTGTGGAAACCTTCTGAAAACCCCTCCACCAAAAACCGATTGAGCGCCGGGGACCGGTGGTGACTTAACCAGAACTCCAACCTGGGTACATTAACCCGGCTCAGTCAGAATGCACTGGACAGTTTGATTGGACAGGCGATTTTGGGATAGGGCCTGAAACAGTTAGCACATACATGCAGAAGCCTACACTGGTTGAAATTGCAGGTGGTATAATTAAAATTATTGCAAAGCTGGGCCTTGCCCAGCAAATGGATAGGTCTGCCGAGTTTGTCAAATAGGCCAGAGGAAGGTCCGCTGGACCCTGGCCTGTTCGCCCCAGAAGCCCCGAGGTGATCCAGGTTGGGACACCAGTTGGCGGTGTGGGCAGCTGACTGACAGTTGGCACATGTCGGAGATTTCTGACTAGCAAAATGCCTGCAGAATAATTCCGTATCGATGTTACTCCAGCAAGTGACCAACTGGAACTGGGCCCACGTAGCTGCGACTTTAGATGAAAATGACCTGTGGTAATCATAAAAAGCAGTACCTCCATACTTGTGGGCCAAATCCACCACCTTGTGGAGATAGAGGTCTATCTCCTCCCTCCTGCCGGGACTAACCGCGCAAATGACATCTCTGAAGATACCAAAAGCGAGGACAAACTCGGTGACACTCAGCTTGCAGTTAAGCCTGGGATCCCGAGTTCTGAGGACCCCAGAGACCTCCCTGCAAGCATAAGCCTTGTTTTCCACCACATCTTGTGATGCAATGAGTAGGGACGCCAAATTAATGTCCTTTCCCTCCAAAATATCTTTTTTCAGATTGGCCGGAATGAAATGGGCCGGAGAAACCGAAGGTAACATGGCAGATGCCGACGGCACCGCCAGAGGTAATGGCCCACTGGTATTACCTGCCGTGGATCCAGATGGCCCAGGAACTGCGGGGGTTGCCGGAACTACCACACTGGCTGGCCGGGCCTCCAGCACCTCCACTCTGTCCTGCAGCAGCTGGACAGAAGTGGAGAGGGTATTCAATACCATGTGAATTTTTATCAGGGAGGTAATCAGGGATGCATGTTCCGCACTGGTGGAAGGCTGCGGCTGCAAAGGGGCCGGAAAAAGGAGTCTGAATAACTCTGCTTTCCTGGCTGTGGCCGGGAAAGGAATGCCCCTGAAACTGAGCTCGGCAATGAGTTTGGGTATGGTCCAGCTTCTTAAAGATGGAGTGCTGCCGTGCTCCGAGCCCCTGGCCGGAGTGGATGGAATAAACGCACACTCATCACTCTCCGACGTGAGACATGATCCAATCTGCGGAAAAACAATTGATAAGTCACCTCTACCCTGAACTGAACAACCCTAACCTTACTAACTGAAAAGGTGAGTGGTGCTACCAACCAATGAACATGCGCATGAGAAACTAATGACCGTGACCCCCTGCGTGAGTGTAGCACGAGCCCGAGCAACCTGTGGCGCTGAACAGGTAATTAAAAACGAACACTCAGGGCTAAGTACCTACAGATCGTGGTAGGCAGAAAATAGGAATGTACGTGACGTTTAACGTATGACGTATGAATGTACAGGCGAGAAGATTGCGGCTACAATCAATTAAAAATTAAACCTCAGCCTGTACGGATCCGTAGACGTGACAGATCCTAGTATGTAACCCACTAACTATGACTGAGTAAACAGAAACTGACCCAACCTTGCTGTTCCTGAATGAGAGGAATCCACCTGTAACACCACCACGAATGCCCTAAGTGACGAAAATGCAAGCCGGAATTACCTAAAAGATGGTGCCCGCAGCCCCTGGAGGGAAGCGCAACCTCAGACCACCTTAGCAATGTCCTAAGACCCCCTGGAACATGATCCTCCGGTGAGAGATGAGTGGCAGCCCTGAATGAGGGGCTATACGTGGCCACACAGCTGAGGAAACATCCCAACTTGGCAAGGAGGTGATGCCAGTGCGGACCTGCTGCCCTACAGACGCTGGTGAACTGTGCTCAGCATCCTGCCGGCCGGACCGACCCAGGTACAGTGCCCGTGCTCCCCCAAACTGGTACAGGTGAGCTACGATGGCAACCCAGTGGCTGGACGACGCCCCCTGGCTGAGGGACTATCAGCCCCAGCCAGGCGAATGGTGATGCCTGTGAACTGCTAGTGCACGGAACCCGTGACCCCCCCCCCAAGCTGAACATGATCTGACAGGTGACATGGAGAAATGGCAAGGCAGCTGTGCACCCCCCCCCCCTCCTAAGCCCAAAACGCACCTACCTAAATGAAACCGTAGCAACGCTGGATATCCTGTAGAGAGAAAAACACCCTGTGCGTGGGGTGGTTCAAGGTAATGAAGCAGTGCAGCACATGGATGACATGCAATATAAACAGACAACCCCCCCCCCCCCTGAAACCTAACATGCAGAACAAGAACTCCTGCTAAGAGAGCAACAGCATCCCCCCTAGCATCCTGACACCTAGCAACAAAAAAAAAAAATTCCTGCCAAGCCACAGCCGCCCCCTCCTTAGCCACCGGCCCCAGACCTACCTGACCGATCGATGTACCGAGATGTCAACCAGCTAGTGCACCCCTGGGTGCCCGAGCCAAACAGCTGATAAGGAGAGAGGAGCGTCCTGTCAGCCGAGAAAAAATGGCCGATCGACCCCGCGAAAAAACGCCACCTGTGCATGGGGGACAAGTAGAGAGTGAGCCCCCCGTGTATACACTGCTGCCAGGCCTCGTGAACCGCATACCGACCCACGAGAGGCCGGCGCCACACGTCCACGCTGTGCTGTTTACAGCCGTATAACCCGGAACCGGAAATGACAGGCCGTGCTCTCATAACCCGGAAATGACCCTGACGAGGATGAAGGGAGGAGGTGGAGATTATGAAGCCCCACACTCCTACAAATGCAGGCCAGCCAATGGCCAGCCTTCTAACTTGCGGTTTTCACCATCATCAATCAACACTTGTAGCATGATCATGTGGCGTTGGTATTTTGTATGCGCTTCCTCCAGGGCCGCCACTTTAGTTTCCATTACATTTGAGGAGGTCTCAACTGCTGAGACCCGCGAATCCACATTATAAATTTGCTGTTTAAGATCATTTATCTCTCTAGAGAGTGTACTCACTATTGAGGCTGCCATCTCTGAGATGTCCTGCTTGATGGATAGAAGGGAGATGATGTCCTTCCATGCAGCTGCAGGCAGCTGTTCCTGTGAGCTGGCAGCCAGCGAGACTGAAGGAGAGTCTGCCCTGGGGATCTCTGGAGATAGAATCGGGTAATCCGGACGGTGTGGAGGTTGCTGAACCTCGGGAACCGGACCTGGCAGTATTTTGCCTCCTCTTCTGCGTGCTGGAACCGGCATTAGTGTTGAGCGGTGGCGCCATCTTGGAATCTGGGGCCGGGACCGGAGTTGTGGAATTCCACAGGAAATATGTAGAGATATCTGGCCCTCTGTGTGCGGAAGGTGTCCCTGGAGCATTGTTGGTCACTGACATGAGAAAAACCTGAGATCGGTACACTGCAGCAGACATGCTCCCCGATGACTGCAGGGAGCTCCCTGTCTCGCAACCTCACAGCGCCATGATCAAGCCACGCCCCCTACTTTTATTTTTGAGGTGGGGGATCTTGGGTGAGTTCCCACACTTTTTTTTTCACCTGGACTTGACCCCTGAGAATATGTATGTTGATTGAACATTCTGAAAGGGTCACTAAGGAACTAAAGAGGCAGAAGTGTTTGTGGTACAACAGAACAATGGCAATGCAGCAACTGTGGTAGTGAACACGCTACTGAGCGCAGCAAGTGTCCAGCTTTTAACAAAAGGTGTAATTTTTGCAACAAATGGAATCATTTTGCAAAATGTAGGTCCAAACCTCAAATCAAAAGGGCATGGCTGACACCATGTAGTGACACTAAACAACAAAATGTGCACATATTTAATGAAGTAGAAAGTGATGATCACCCAAATTGTTTTCATTGTGAAAGTGTGGACCTAATTGGAGAAATACTCACCACCCTCTCAACAGCATGCAACAAACATGTCAAGTTGAAAATTTACACTTTAATATCCCCCTCGACCCTAAATTAGATACATCAAAGGGGTCCTCTTCAATATCGATAGGCATAAGGAAAAATATAATCAATATGTTGAAAGAATTTCAACTAGTAGATGTCTGGAGGGCTTTCCATGCAGAAGAGAAATATGAATTTGGGGGTTGCCCAAAAAATCGATTGGAGGTGGAGACTAAATGAAAGCTTGCTTGAGCACCCCGAAATTCGAGAGGATTTAAAAAAAGAAATCAATTCATATTTTCAAATAAATGATGATGGGGAGATGGATATGGGGATAGTGAGGGAAGCCCACAAGGCGGTAATCAGAGGAATCTTAATAAAACATGGTACCCGAGTGAAGAGAGCTAGAGAGGAGAGGATGAGGGGATTAATGGAATGGATACAGGAAATAGAGACAAAACATAAGAAGACCGTAGAAAAAGAATTAGGAATCGAACTAGCTGACTCGAGAAAACAATTATCAGACCTTCTTCGGTACAAAGCGAGAGCAATCCTGCAACAAGGAAGGAGAGTAATATACGAATCGGGAGATAAATGTGGGAAAGTCTTAGCAAAGAAATTAAAAGAACAACAAAGCCGGTCATATATACCCTGTATTAAAACAAAAGGAGGTCAAAAAACATTTGTACCAAAAGATATTGTACGGGAATTTGGAGAATTTTACAGTACATTATATAATTTACCAACCTCTCCTGTATCCCTTTCACTAACAGAAGAATATTTGCTCTCCTAAAAGCTAGCTAGATTGCCATCCCCAACACGACTGGAGTTGGAGATGCCAATAACATCAGAGGAAGTGATATCAGCCATAAAGATGATGAAAAATGGGAAGGCACCTGGCCCAGATGGGTTCTCTGCACAATATCTTAAAAGTTTTTCCTCAGTCCTAAGTCCACATCTGACCAAGACTTTTAATACTTGGGGACAAGTATCAGCCCCATCTGTGGAGGCTTTGAGGGCTCATATAGCAGTAATACCCAAAGAGGGGAAAGATTTATCGGTATGTAGCAGCTATCGCCCGATATCATTACTGAATGTTGATATGAAAGTATTCACGAAGATACTTGCATCCTGTTTACAACCATATTTGCCTCAGTTAGTACACATGGACCAAGTGGGGTTTGTGCCCACACGAGAAGCAAGAGATAGTACTATTAAGGCTATAAATCTGGTCCATTATGTAAATCAAAAGGGGATGTCAAGTGTCTTCGTGAATACAGACGCTGAAAAGGCTTTCGATAGGGTCAATTGGACCTTTATGATGGGAGTGTTAAAACACATGGGCTTGGGAGATAGAATGCTACAATGGATAGCCGGCATATATTCTACACCACAAGCTTTGGTAAAGGCCAATGGGGTATACTCAGAATACTTTCCAATATCAAACGGGACGCGCCAGGGATGCCCTCTATCGCCTCTATTATTTGCACTGACTCTGGAACCTCTGTTAAATAAGATCCGACAGAACACCGATATTAGCGGTATTCGTATGGGAAAAGATGAGTATAAGGTCTCCGCCTATGTGGATGACTTATTATTCTCAATTACGAATCCGCAGATATCGTTACCCAACCTCATAAAGGAGGTGGAAAGTTCTGTCGAACTTTAAAATAAACTACAGTAAGTCGGAGGCGATGGGGGTGTCCCTGGAGCGCCCCCTACAAAGTAGCCTAGAAAACAGTTTTAAGCTTCGGTGGACATCAAAAGCATTACACTATCTAGGGATATACATCCCACCGAAGATTATAAATATATATGGCCTGAATTACCCACCTTTAATCAGGGAAGTGACAGCCCTACTGCAAAAATGGAGTGGGGCTGGGCATTCCTGGTTCGGAAGGAGCAACATACTAAAAATGAGTATCGTACCAAAATTCCTTTACCTCTTTCAGGCACTGCCCATATCCGTTCCTATGGTATTTTTCAGTCAAACTAGAAGTATTTTTACAAAATTTATATGGGCAAGTAGGCGTCCAAGGATAAATAGAAAACTGCTGACCCTACCAAAGGCAGCGGGAGGCATGGCTGCGCCGGACCTATACAAATACTATCAATCGTCTCAATTGGGTAGAATTCTGGACTGGTGCAGACATGAAGCGAGCAAAATATGGATCAATATAGAGCAACAGTTTAGTATAATCCCGCTCAACAGAATAATTTGGTGCTGCGCAGCTATGCCCCCTGCATTAAAAATACATCCTTTGATAGGACCAACACTCCGGATAGGTCGTAAGATTATTCAAAACTCTAATTTCTCCTCTTTAAAATCCCCCTTATCTCCTATCCTGGGGAACCCGGATTTTGAACCAGGCCTGGAATCTGGAGTATTTTAAAAAATTAAAAGAAAAGGGTATTTTCCAAGCCTCGCATTTCATTATCCAAAATAAATGGACAACAATAGAACTACTTACGAAATTGGATGGTCAGTTTCAACTACCCCTTTGGCAGGCACGGCAGATTAGACATTTTTTAGAAACATTGGGACCTCATGAAACTTTGACCGTCCAATGACAAATATTGTGAGGGGAAGGGGCCTTTTTCCCATGGTATCTCAAAGATTTATGCCCTGCTGACTGCCCCACCGGAGCACTTTAGACTAATGAGTCTGGGAAAATGGGAAAGAGATCTAGAGCAAATTTTCACAACAGAACAACAGAAAATAATATACCTAACTTTAAACTCATCTAGATGCACTAAGATCCAGGAACTGAACTATAAACTATTAACGCGGTGGTATTATACGCCCGCGCTAATGCATACATTTTCCCAGGCAACATAGGACAGGTGTTGGAGGGGATGTCAAAGAGGCACCATAGCACATATCTTCTGGACATGTCCAATAATTAAACACTTTTGGCAGGAAGTCCAGAGGATTACACAACTATTTTCGGAATATCAGATCCCATGGGATCCGGCCTTCTTCCTCCTGCAATCTTCTCAATTTCCAATAATGAGATATAAAAACTCATTATTGAGCCATATGGTGAATGCGGCTAAAAGTTGCATAACTTTATGTTGGAAGAATCCAAGAGCTCCTCAGATATCTATGTGGCTCAATAAAGTGAGAGATATAGGGATTATGGAAAATTTGATCCCTATGTCAATAATCAGAAAAGAACAGATATGTCAAATTTGGGACCCCTGTGAGAGGTTTCTACAAACGGAGGAAGGGGTGGAGACTGATTGGGGAGGAATCAAGGGAATTAACGTAGATCATAAATATATTGATACTGACGCGGCTGAGGGGGGGGGGTGGGGGGGGGGGGGGGGGGGGGGGGGGGGGGGGGGGGGGGGGGGGGGGGAGAGAGAGAGTGTTTGGGGAAAATATATATATTTTTTTTTTTTCCCGTTTGGGGGGTGGGGAGAGGGCCCTAGTTTAGGAGGAAAGAAGGTGAAACCTTCAGTGGGAGTTGGGGAGGGTGGGATAAAGAGGGGAGGGGAGGAAAGATAAAAAAAATAACATGATCACAGAGGTAGAATATGTAAGGGTAGCATGTATGTAACATGGAGAAGGAAAAAAAATATATAATATATAAAATGACATGCTATATCTTCTGTTAATGTTTATGTTTATTTTGACAAACCTCTGTTTTCAAGTGAAAAAGAATAAAGAATTTCAAAAAAAAATTTTACACTGGTGCCAAATGCAATGTCATGTCCTTATCCACATTGCACAGCATTGACCCCAAAGCTGAAATTGATCAGTCAAATAAAGTAAACCTGATAGCTTATGGTGGTCAAACAATTCAGACACTGGGCACTTCTACCCTGGACCTTTCAGGGGACAAGCTGCTATTCCACATTGGGGATAGAAATGTTAAGAGCCTGCTAGGCTTACCAGACACCATGCGCTTAAATATAATCCAACTCAGTTCAGAAGTACATTCAGGAGAACAGGCTCCTGAGATGACCGATTATGAGGACTTCTTTCGAACTGACATAGTTGGTAAGCTTCCAGTCATGTATCGCATGCGCTTGGCTAAAACAGTACAGCCTACTGCGTGTGCCCCTCGAAGGATCCCACTGGCTATAAAAGACAAAGTCTTGCAAGGGTTGAAAAGGATAACTAGACTGGGCATCATTTCACCACTGCATGAGGCTACCCCTTGGGTGTCTGCCATGGCAGCAGTAGTCAAGAAAGATGGCACTGTCCACATATGCATTGATCCTGTGCACCTCCCTGAGGCTTTATCACCCATTAAATACTGTAGAGCAAGTGATCGCTGATAAGATCTTCAGCATTCTAGATGCAAAATGTGGAATCTGGCAAATCCCTCTGGATGAGGAATCCTCATTTCTCACAACATTTATGACCCAATTTGGGAGATGCAAATGCTTACGGAAGCCATATGAAATTTCAACTGGAAGTAAAGACTTTCAGAGATGTATGGAACAGCTCTTTGCTGGACAGCCATGTGAAATAGTCGTGAATGATATCTGGATTTGGGGATCCTCCGTTGAGGAACATGACAAATGACTTAAATGCGTACTAGACCATGTCAGAGCCATCAGTATGCAGCTCAACCCTAGTGTGACGATCCCACACTCCAACTGAGTGCTTTCGTCAGTATATCTCGCTTCCCCCAATCTGACTATCAGAGCGATATATTTTCATAGCTGCATTGAATACAAATCTAGCCGAAAATAGCTTTATTGAACAGAATACAGCCTTTTTATACACTTTTAACACACGGGGTTAGATAATGAGGTAGGGCTGCTCATGGATACTCCCTCCTCCCCTATAGCAACAACTTAAAAGACAATCACATAATTAACATGTTAATTAACCCAGCACTTAAGGCAGGCTAGGTGACCAGACAGTCCGCCTCCAGAGGTCAATGTAATCTGCTCTTTCAAGGATTGTGCATTGTTCAGAATTAACAACCTAAGAATAGTCTTTACATATATCCTGGGAGATACTGTGGATAAATATTACTTGCCTACATTTTAAGTAATCCAAGATATATTTTCTCACTCACCCTGTACCAGGATGGCACAGGGTGACTTAGACATAAGAGTTGTATGGGGAGCTGAAACATGGGTTTCCCAACCTTTCCAAGGGATTCTGGGTTCCATGTGCCCTCCCGTCACACCTACCAAATGTTGCTTCAGAATCTCAGAGGGGCCATATGTTGGACACCTTCTCACGGATAAAGGTGTCAAGCCTGACCCAGAAAAAAACCAAAGCCATCCATCAAAAGCCTACTTCAGAGGATAAACATGGATTGCAAAGGTTTCTTGGCATGACCAATTATCTCTTGAGAGTTATTCATCACTACACTGAGATAACAACATCTCCACTCCGTCCAGCCTCTGCGCCAAGATGCTGACTGGTGTTGGCCTGAACAGCATGCTGTTGCTGTGGATACATTGAAAGCACAATTAACATGTCCTCCTGTCCTACAGTATTTTGATATGCAAAAGCTGGTGGTAGCATAGTTACATAGTAGGGGAGGTTGAAAAAAGACACAAGTCCAACCTATGTATTGTCTGCTGATGCTTCCCAGCATGGTCTTGGTGCAGTCTGTCTTCAAGCTGGGAGCCCTGTGGCTTTTGCATCAAGAGCCCTCACTGAGACTGAAGCACACTATGCACAAATTGAGAAGGAATTATTGGGACTAGTATTTGCCTGTGTAAAATCCCATGATTATATCTATGGCTGCCCTGTGACTGTGGAGATGGATCATCAGCAACTCTTAACCATACTGAGAAAACCCCTGCACACAGCATCTGAGCGCATCCAGCGAATGATGTTAAAGCTTCAACGCTACCACCTGAATGTAATCTATAAACGATGCCATGAAATGTTTGTTGCGGATGCTCTTTCACATGCACACCTCCCCACTTCTTTTTTGTTTACAAAAGTTTTATTTGGAAGTTCAGTTGTATACAAACAGGTACAGCCAAAGGACAAATAAATTGACATAGAAAAAACAATGATTTTACAGTGGAATGAAAATAAAAGTACAATACATGTGAGAACCATGAGGCATCATGGAAAATAGGGTGTCTTGAATAGGGATGAGCCGAACACCCCCCCGTTCGGCTCGCACCAGAACCCGCGAACGGACCTAAAGTCCTTGCGAGCTTTAGAACCCTATTAGTTATAATGGATGCGAACATTCGAAATTAAAAGTGCTCATTTTAAAGGCTAATATGCATGTTAATGTCATAAAAAGTGTTTGGGGACCTGGGTCCTGCCCCAGGGGACATGTATCAATGCAAAAAAATGTTTTAAAAACGGCCGTTTTTTCAGGAGCAGTGATTTTAATAATGCTTAAATTGAAACAATAAAAGTGTAATATTCCTTTAAATTTCGTACCTGGGGGGTGTCTATAGTATGCCTGTAAAGGGGCGCATGTTTCCCGTGTTTAGAACTGTCTCTGCGCAAAGTGTCATTTTTGAAAGTAAAAAAGCTATTTAAAATCACTCGCGGCTAATGTTAATTCACGGCTCCCGTAACACAGAGAACAGTGATTCATTGAAACTCATTCATAAAAAAAAGTCATTGATAAAAAATAAAAAAAATGAAAAAAAAAAAAAAGCGTAGGGGTCCCCCCAAATTCAATAACCAGGCCCTTCAGGTCTGGGATGGATATTAAGGGGGATCCCAGCCAAAAAAAAAAAAAAAAAATGGTGTAGGGTCCCCATCAAAATCCATACCAGACCCTTGAGGTCTGGTATGGATTTTAAGGGGAACCCTAGCCCAAAAAAATGGCGTGGGGTCCCCCTCAAAATCCATACCAGACCCTTATCCGAGCACGCAACCTGGCAGGCCGCAGGAAAAGAGGGGGGACGAGAGAGCGGCCCCCCCTCTCGCCTGAACCGTACCAGGCCACATGCCCTCAACATTGGGAGGATGCTTTGGGGTCTAAGACCCCTAAAGCACCTTGTCCCATGTTGATGAGGACAAGGGCCTCTTCCCCACAACCCTGGCCGGTGGTTGTGGGGGTCTGCGGGCGGGGGGCTTATCGGAATCTGGAAGCCCCCTTTAACAAGGGGACCCCCAGATCCCGGCCCCCCCCCCTGTGTGAAATGGTAAGGGGGTACAAAAGTACCCCTACCATTTCACCAAAAAAGTGGCAAAAATGGTAAAAATGACAGGAGACAGTCTTTGACAATTCCTTTATTAAAATCTTCTTTCTTCTTTCTTCATCCTTCGGATTCTTCATCTTCTCCTTCCTTCATCTTCTTCCATCTTCTTCTTCCATTTTCTTCTTCCTCCGATCCGCTTCTTCTTGCGCTGGTCTTCTCGTTCTTCTCGTCCGGCATCTTCTTCCGTCGGCGTCGGTGTCGGTGTCGGTGTCTTCTTGGGCCGCTCCGCGCAATGGGAGGCTCCCGCTGTGTGAGGCTCCGCTCCATCTGACAGGTCTTTTAAAACGGAGGGCACCTGGTGACCCCGCCCCCTCTGACGTCATGGGGAAAGCCATCATGGAATTCCCCATGACGTCCCTGTGCGTCAGAGGGGGCGGGGTCACCAGGTGCCCTCCATTATAAAAGACCTGTCAGACGGAGCGGAGCCTCACACAGCGGGAGCCTCCCATTGCGCGGAGCGGCCCAAGAAGAGACAGAGACACCGACGCCGACGCCGACGGAAGAAGATGCCGGACGAGAAGGACGAGAAGACCAGCGCAAGAAGAAGTGGATCGGAGGAAGAAGAAAATGGAAGAAGAAGATGGAAGAAGATGAAGGAAGGAGAAGATGAAGAAACCGAAGGATGAAGAAAGAAGAAAGAAGATTTTAATAAAGGAATTGTCAAAGACTGTCTCCTGTCATTTTTACCATTTTTGCCACTTTTTTGGTGAAATGGTAGGGGTACTTTTGTACCCCCTTACCATTTCACACAGGGGGGGGGCGGGATCTGGGGGTCCCCTTGTTAAAGGGGGCTTCCAGATTCCGATAAGCCCCCCGCCCGCAGACCCCCACAACCACCGGCCAGGGTTGTGGGGAAGAGGCCCTTGTCCTCATCAACATGGGGACAAGGTGCTTTAGGGGTCTTAGACCCCCAAAGCATCTTCCCAATGTTGAGGGCATGTGGCCTGGTACGGTTCAGGCGAGAGGGGGGGCCGCTCTCGTCCCCCCCTCTTTTCCTGCGGCCTGCCAGGTTGCGTGCTCGGATAAGGGTCTGGTATGGATTTTGAGGGGGACCCCACGCCATTTTTTTGGGCTAGGGTTCCCCTTAAAATCCATACCAGACCTCAAGGGTCTGGTATGGATTTTGAGGGGGACCCTACGCCATTTTTTTTTTGGCTTGGATCCCCCTTAATATCCATCCCAGACCTGAAGGGCCTGGTTATTGAATTTGGGGGGACCCCTACGCTTTTTTTTTTTTTTTTTATTAATGAATGACAGCTCTCTGTGTTACAGGAGCCATCAATTCATTAGCCGCGAGTGATTTAAATAGCTTTCTTCCTGCAAAAATGACACTTTTTTGCAGGGAAAGTTCTAAGCACAGGAAACCTGCCCCCCTTCACAGGCCACCTATAGACACCCCCCAGATGTGATACTGCAATGCTGTTCTAACAGCATGCACACACATATCCCCAGAAATAAAGCACATATTGTTGTCAGCAGTCAGCAGCACACTGACACGCTGACACTGTCTGAAACATAATATGCGAGGCCACCGTGGGGCGTGTACTAAAGCCCCTGAGCTATAATTGGCTACAGGCATCCTTAGTCTTGAACATTATGTATTACAATGATGATATCAAATAGTCCCATTTGACAATATATGCTAGATTGATGAGAACAGAGAAACATCAAAAAAAAAGAACTATACCATGTATGAGTTTAAAGTAGATTCCAGTATGACCATATTTTGTCATAAATATGCATTGAGTCATGTAAAGTATGTTAAATCCTCTCTGATAGTCTAACAGTCTCCATTATAGATAGTACTGTAGTGATATAATTATTATATCACTACAAATACTTGAGACCATGGAAGGCTATCAGACTTCCAATTAAAGGCAATCATCCATTGGATGGAACTGCATAGAGAACGAAAGAGTCTCATACAGGGGGGGGGGGGGGGGGGGGGGGGGATTGGGTATATTTGCGTATAAAAGGCCGTTTTGAGGGGTGGGCATTGTTCTAGTCCAAATGTTCTTGAGGTGTTTACATCTTCAGAATATGTGGCGGATAGTACCTGGTGTTTGACATCCCCTAAAGCAGTTGGGGGAAATTGAGGGATAAAATGTGTTGAGTTTGGAGGGGGTTAAATACCACCTCGAGAACACTTTTTTTTGTGGGGGTTTCCCTAAATGCGATAACCTTATTGCTTTTGCGGAGGTTATCTGACATATAAAGCCAGTCCTCAGCTGAGAGAGAACGATCGAGATCGGATTCCCAGTGGAGCATTGGTCCAGACTTGTCTGGTGCATTTAGCCCATTAAGATAATTGTATATTTTTGATATAAGGCCTCTGTCACCCGCAGAGGAAATACAGATCTTCTCAAAGAAAGTGGCGTGTGGATATGGAGAGGGTGGAAAGTGATTGGCAAAAAAGTTTTTAATTTGATAGTAATTTTGTGATTCTGAAGAGGGAATATCCCATCTTGCCTGTAATAATATAAATGGGGTAAAATCCCCATCCGTCAACAATGAATTTAAGGAGGTCAAGCCCTTTTTAGTCCAATTGGAGAACTGATCCGTGTTATATGCTAACACAAATCTGGGGTCTCCCAGGAAGGAGGTGTGGATGGAAAAGTCAGGAGACAATGTAAATGGGCCACATATCTTAAGCCAAAGTTGTTAATAGTGTGCAACTATGGTATTAAGCTTAATGAGTTTGTTATAGGGATTCAGTTTGTTTCAAAGAATACCTTGTAGATTCAATGGAGCAATTGAATGTGTTTCGAATCTCTTCCAGGGGGTACTTTGCGATGGTGAGAACCACTGGGAGATTTGCATTAGTCTAGCTGAGAGGAAATACAACCAGATGTTGGGAAGGCCCAACCTGCCCAGGGATTGAGATATGTGCATAACCACATCTGGGTTTCCTCCCGGCCCAGACGAATTTATTGATTTCTCTCTGAAGGGAAGTGAGTCTGGATTTTGATATATTCACTGGGAGTGCTCAAAAGTAATACAAAAGTTTTGGAAGAATAGTCATTTTAATGGCGCATATTCTACCAAGGAAAGAAATGTGGAAATTTGACCAGGTTTTAACCACCTGTTTACTTTGCACTTAAACCCCCTCGTGACCAGACCAATTTTCAGCTTTAGGCGCTGACGCACTTGGAATGACAATAGCGCGGTCATACAACACTGTACCCAAATGAAATTTTCACAATTTTTTTCCCACAAATAGAGCTTTCTTTTGGTGGTATTTAATCACAGCTGGGGTTTTTATTTTTTGCTAAACAAATAAAAAAAGATGGAAAATTAAAAAATAAAATAAAATCATGTTTAATAGTTTGTTATAAAATTTTGCAAACAGGTAATTTTTCTGCTTCATTGATATGCACTGATGAGGCGGCACTGGTGGGCACTGATAAGCTGCACTGGTGGGCACTGATAAGCTGCACTGGTGGGCACTGATAGGCTGCACTGGTGGGGACAGATAAGTCGGTACTGATGGGCACAGCAAAGATGGCACGGATGGGCACGGATGGGTGGCACCGATGGGCACTGATGGATGGCACTGATAGGTGGCACTGATGGGCACTGATAGGTGGCACTGATGGGCACTGGTAGGGGACACTGATGAGCACTGGTAGGTGACACTGAATGTGCAGCACTGGCACTGTGGGCACTGACAGATGGCACTGTGGGCACTGACAGGTGGAGCTAGTGGGCACTTTATTGTGGTAAATGTGGGCACCGTGGACCCTGGGCATATTGCAGTGAGAGGGACTGATGTCCCTCTCACTGCCGCCGGTCATCGGCTTTTTTTTTTTTTCTCCTCGCGCTGTCAGCGTGAGCAGGAAAAAAAGCTGATTACCGGCTCGGTTATTTTCACATGATCAGCTGTCATTGGCTGACAGCTGATCACGTGGTAAGGGGTCGGGATTGACCCCTTACTCGGATCTGTGATCCAGCGAGTCTCACAGACTCGCGGATCACAGAGCGCAGGCAGCTCGTTGCCGGGACGACGTCAATAGACGTCGTCCCGGCACATCAGATCCGGGCTGTAGCCGTCATTTGGCTATGGCGCGGATCTCAGCTGGTTAAGGAGGAAGGTGATATGGGAAAAAAAGGGAAGGTAGTTAGTTTTGTATAGTGCTTTGTGGGAGAATGTCACTAGTATACCTAGATATTTGAACGATTGAGGACACCACATAAACTCGAGAGATGGTCCTGTTCCTGTTGGGGGTAATTGATCGGTAGGGCAGAGCATTTATTTAAATTTATTTTTAGGCCAGAAATTAAAACATTAAGTTCTTTGAGGAGAGAGGGGATGGAGATTAGGGCGTCAGAAAGAAATATAAGAGCATCATCAGCGTATAAACTGATTTCGAATTCGTCATCTCCTTTAGTATAACCTTTGATGTCTATATTATTCCTAATTCTTTGAGCCAAGGGTTCAATTGCAAAAGCGAATAATAAAGGGGATAAGGGACAGCCCTGTCTTGCTAAGAGGAAAGAATTCTGAGTTATGTCCCGGGATTCTAATTCTGGTCTGAGGTAAGTGATATAGTGCATTGAAGCCATGTAAGAAATTGCTTGAGATACCGTATTTTGGTAAAAGTTGGTTGAGGTAGGCCCAATTAACGCTATCGAAAGCCTTATGAATATCTAAACTCAGAAGGCACAATTTACGAGAGTGCAAATTGGCGTCCTGAATAATATTGGTAACAAGTCTAATGTTATCCACAATCTGACGGCCTGGGATGAAGCCTGTTTGGTCAATATGGATTAAATTGGTGATAACTGAGGTCAGTCTGTCAGCAAGCAATCTCAGAAAAATTTTAAGGTCATTAATAAGGACTGAGAGTGGGCGAAAATTCTGTGGAAGGGAGTGGTCCTTATCTGGCTTTGGGATTAAAGATTGATTAGCTAGGAGCATTTCTTCAGGAAATTGATTACCCGTGAGGACAAAGTTAAAAAGTTTAGTCAAATGTGGGGTAAGAAGAGGGGCATATTTTTTGTAATATGCAGAGGAGAAACTGTCTGGACCTGGGGCTGTAGAGGATTTAAGAGATTTTATAATTGTAAGTATCTCAGAGTCAGTACAGGGGGCATTAAGGGCCTCAGTTTGATGGGCATGAAGTAGAAATTTTGCTTTTGAGAACTTAAGGGATTTTTCTGCGTTTGCTGACAAAATTAGGTCTAGGGCTTGGCGTTTTTCTTGGATTTGGATAGTAATCTCTTGGGGGGGGGGGGGGGGGGCTTTGTTGTATTTTATTGTGTAGGTGGTTTAGGTCCTTTGTTAGTCTATTGATGTCCGCAAGTCTTTCTTTGTTTATTTTAGCAGCAAGACTTATACAGTGTCCTCTAAGAACCGCTTTGTGAGCTACCCATAGAGTTGATGGGGGAGTATATTCCTTTACATTTTCTCTAAAATAATTTTCAATATGTGTAGAAATAGAATGAAAGATAACTGGGTCTGTGAGTAATGAGTCATTCAGACGCCAGTTGAATAGGGAGGGAGTAAGACCTACAGTGGTGTGAAAAAGTGTTTGCCCCCTTCCTCATTTCCTGTTCTTTGCATGTTTGTCACACTAGTGTTTCGGAACATCAAACCAATTTAAACAATAGTCAAGGACAACACAAGTAAACACAAAATGCAATTTGTAAATGAAGGTGTTTATTATTTAAGGTGAAAAAAAATCCAAACCATCATGGCCTGTGTGAAAAAGTGATTGCCCCCTAAACCTAATAACTGGTTGGGCCACCCTTAGCAGCAACAACTGCAACCAAGCGTTTGCGATAACGTGCATGAGGCTTTTACAGCGTCCTGGAAGAATTTTGGCCCACTCATCTTTGCAGAATTGTCCTAATTCAGTTACATTAGGGTTTTCGAGCATGAACGGCCTTTTTAAGGTCATATCACAACATCTCAATAGGATTCAGGTCTTTGGCTAGGCCACTCCAAATCTTCATTTTGTTTTTCTTCAGCCTTTCGGTGGTGGACTTGCTGGTGTGTTTAGGATCATTGTCCTGTTCGTTTCAGCTTGAGTACAACAGATGGTCGGACATTCTCCTTCAGGATCTCTTGGTAGACAGCAGAATTCATAGTTCCTTTTATCACGGCAAGTCTTCCAGGTCCTGAAGCAGCAAAACAGCCCCAGACCATCACACTACCACCACTATATTTTACTGTTGGTATAATGTTCTTTTTCTGAAATGCAGTGTTCCTTCTACGCCAGATATACTTGGACACACACCTTCCAAAGAGTTCCACTTTTGTATCATCGGTCCACAGAATGTCCCAAAAGTCTTGGGGATCAAGATGTGTTGTGGAGAAATTGAGACGAGCTGATGTTCTTTTTGCTCAGAGTGGTTTTCTCCTTGGAACTCTGCCATGCAGGCCATTTTTGCCCAGTCTTTTCCTGATGAGGCATGAACGCTGACCTTAACTGAGGCAAGTGAGGCCTGCAGTTCCTTGGACGTTGTTGTGGGGTCTTTTGTGACCTCTTGGAGTCGTCGCTGCGCTCTTGGGGTAATTTTGGGCGGCCGGCCACTCCTGGGAAGGTTCACCACTGTTCCATGTCTTCGCCATTTGTGGATAATGGCTCTCACTGTGGTTCGCTGGAATCCCAAAGCTTTGGAAATGGCTTTATAACCCTTTCCAGACTGATAGATCTCACTTTCTTTCTCAATTGTTCCTAAATTTCTTTGGGTCTCGGCATGATGTGTAGCTTTTAAGGATGGTGGACCTTACTGTGTCAAGCAGCTCCTATTTAAGTGATGCCTTGATTGTGAACAGGTGTGGCAATAATTAGGCCTGGGTGTGGCTAGAGAAATTGAACTCAGGTGTGGACAACCACAGTTATAGTATGTTTTAACAAGGGGGGCAATCACTTTTTCACACAGGGCCATGATGGTTTGGATTTTTTTTCACCTTTAATAATAAACACCTTCATTTACAAATTGCATTTTGTGTTTACTTGTGTTGTCCTTGACTATTGTTTAAATTGGTTTGATTTTCCGAAACACTTAAGTGTGACAAACATGCAAAGGAACAGGAAATGAGGAAGGCAAACACTTTTTCACACCACTGTATGTGAGATGTTTCAAAAGAAGTGATTTTGTGATCTGACCAAGGGCAGGGGAAAATGTTGGCCTTAGTAGAGTTGGCCACCAATATGGGGGTACAAAATATATAGTCCAGTCTGGTGTAAACGTCATGTGGATGTGAGTAGTGTGTGTAGGCTTGTATGCCCTCCAAGTATCTATAAGTTGAAGTTTGTTGAAAGAACGATTAAGGTTCTTAGGAAAGGCCTTGGCAGATGGGACTACTTTACTTCTATCCAGAGCAGGGTGTGTGGTTAAGTTAAAATCGCCTCCTAAGATTATATGAGGAGAGCTATATCGGTCTAGGGTATCAAAAAAATTTAGAGAAGAATGATGATTGTGAGTCATTAGGGGCGTAGACTGATGCTATAGTTACTTTGCATCTGTTAATAATGCATTTAATGAGAATAAAGCGACTATCGGGGTCTCCGTAGATGTTCTGGATATCTAAAATAATAGAGTTGCGAACAAATACAGCAACACTGCGAGATTTATTGTCAAAAGTGGTATAATAAAATTGGTTGTAAGTTCTATTAAAGTAGTTTGGGTGGTTGGAGGAGGAAAAGTTAGTCTCTTGCATCAGTATGATATCTGCCCCGATTCTTTTATAATATTGGAAAGCTTTTTTCCTTTTGTGCGGGGAGTTGAAGCCCTGCACATTGTGCGAGATTACCTTAAGACCCATTGGAACGATGCCCTTCGAAGAGGGCTACCATAGCTAACTGACCTGGGTCTGTGGGAAGAAAGTTATCACGAAGCAGTACTTCCATGATGATGTATGACGTTTTTTCCTCGTCCAACCACGGGAGTGTGAGAGACTGAATCACATGTAATGGCAAAAAAATTAGAATATCATAAATGTTCGACATCTTACAATAAGCTATAATAGCAAAACCACTGAGTAACTTGCATAGCTGTATAGAGGGGTATTGACTTCCATGTTTCATCAAAGGTATAATTTTAGCCAAAAAGGCAACATTAAGATACCAACAGAATATATAATAATTGTCATTGGGACAAGAAAAATCCTGTCAATTGAAAAAATATATTTAACCATAGGACTAACAGGTCCTATTCCTATATATCTGGCCAAGTGCAGTACCCACACAATGTCTGGGAGTGCAGTCAGCCACATACACAGGATGGGGGTCAATCCAGCGACGACGGATGTTACAGGTAAAAAAGGTTAAAAAAAAAATAAAAAAAAATTTAAGCTGGTGTGCAATGGTGTTGCTGGGGGTAGATATGCAATCTACAAACCATATATTAAATCTAACAAGATCTCATCACTAATTCTGGAGTAGTCCGAGATCTAACCTGACCTAAATAACTATGAGGTCCTGAAAAGTAAAGGAACAAAATAGCAGGCAGCATCATTATTCATAACATTCCAAACCCGGTACTAAAATCTTCTGACTATTACGTACCAACCCCAATCCCACAATCCACCTGTAAACAGTGTGGACGGTCGGAGGGGGTATTTACCCCAGGGGGGTCATTATAGGAAAAACAAAAAGGGGCAGATCAGTAGATGGGCCTGGTAAAGTTCGTCACCAGGAGTCCCTTATGGGGGAGTAACCAGTGTGAGAGGGAACTTCAAAAATCATCTTGTAGCTGCAACTATTGTCTTGTGCAAATATGCCTGGTGTGTTCAGTACCTAGGACTTAAATGGGCAGTCCAGAAAAAATAAGGAGAAAGGAGCAGAGAAAAAAAAAAAAATTTTTTCCTTTGTAAAACTTGGAAAAATTGGGGTTAAGTGCTGAAGTGGTAGGACAGTTCCCCAAATTGTATGAGAAGAAGGGGAGAGATGGTGGTCATTTAGACAGTCAGGGTGCAAGGTTTTGGAATGATTGTCGTAGGCGCCTTTGATTGCTGCTGTTGCGACGAGTAGATGGCGTGGACCATATCGGTGAGGGTCTTGGTGTGGAAGGAAGACGGTTGGGAGGTTCAGGATCCAGCAAGCCCGGTTTAACCAGTAATTCTTTGCCTTCAATCACATTATAAACTGTGTAGGTTGAGCCATTGTGAGGGACTGTGAGCTTAAAGGGGAAGCCCAATCTATATTTGATTCTTGCATTTTGAAGAATGCTGGTTACATCTTTCATCCTACATCTCCTGTCCAGTGTGGCTGGAGAGATGTCCGGGAAAATCTGTAATCTTTTGCCATCAAGATCTATACTGTGCGTGTTTCTTGAGGCTCTCATTATGTCTTCTTTAACCATAAAGTCTTTCATACACATGATAATGTCCCTGAGATGTTTATCTGGTGTTGGCTTGGGGCGCAAAGCCCTGTGAATCCTATCACAAGTGAAGACTGACAGGGGTTTGTCAGGGAGGAGGTTGTGAAATACTTTTTCAATGGCTGGCATTAGCTCTGTAACCGTCTCAGGTATACCACGCACTCTGATATTATGGCGGTGGTTTCTATTGTCGAGATCTTCGACTTGGGCCTGCATAAATGCAAAACTATCAGCCAAGGTCTCATAGTCTTTCCGCAGGTCATTGTGTGCCAGGGAGAGTTCATCATGTTTTGTTTCCAGCACATCCATGCGACTGCCAATGCATGCAATTTCTTGTGAAAGGGCTATGGTGGATTTATGGACCTCATGCTCTATCTTCTCCACCAACTTGTCAAATATGTTAGTCAGGCAGGCAACCAAGTCTGCTTTAGACAGGGGAGACATGTATTCACTGCGTTCATGAGAAGGGCTGAGGTTCAGTGTGGCTTTCCCAGCTTCCACGTGGGGTCCGAGGCCAGCGCCATTTTGAGACATTCTGCGCTGTCTGTCTCTGCTGTCCAAAAGAAAGTTAGTAAGATTGTGTTGCGGGCGGCTAGGGCGCCGTTTTTTTCCCCCAGGCATTCACGAGATGTTCCTACAGGGGTGATGGTTGTTTTCGCCTATATTAGAGTAGTGTGGCCCTGGGGATCTTGCCTGCTTTCTCCGGGTCTGGCGGAGCTGTGATCACACGCTTCCACCCAGCATCGCGCCACAAATGCACCCCCCACACCTCCCCACTTCTGATAACTCTGGAGCTATTGAGGATTATGATGTGTTGACTCTTGATGGGGTGTTGTAATCCAGAAGGATTCAGGAACTAAAGCAAGAAACAGGCCGATGCCAACTGTCAGCGCCTCATGGACATCATTCTCAATGGGTGGCCTGGCTCCTTTAGCCACTTAAGGACCGCCTCCTGCACATATACGTCGGCAGAATGGCACGGCTGGGCACAAGCAGGTACAGGTACGTTACTCTTTAAGAGCCCAGCTGTGGGTCGCGTGCGCGACCCGGTCCTGAGCTCCGTGGCCGTGGGACCCGCGATCGGGTCACAGAGCTGAAGAACGGGGAGAGGTAAATGTAAACAAACCTCTCCCCGTGCTTCCTAGTGAGGCTGTCTCTGATCGCCTGTTCCCTGTCATAGAGAAAGACCATCAATGATGTCACACGCCAAGCCATGCCCCCTACAGTAAAAAAAAAAAAACACAGGTCACACTTAACCCCTTCACTGCCAGTGTCATTTTTACAGTAATTGATGCATTTTTAATCGCACTGATCGCTGTGTTAGTGCCAATGGTCCCAAAAATGTGTCAAAATTGTCCGACGTGTCCGCCATAATGTCGCATTCACAATAAAAATCGCTGATCGCCGCCATTACCAGTAAAACTATTTTTTTTTTTTACCAAAAATATGTAGAAGAATAAGTATTGGTCTAAACTATATAATTTTTGGGGATATTTATTATAGCAAAAAGTAAAAGATATTGCATTTTTTTCAAAATTGTCGCACTATTTTTGTTTATAGCGCAAAAAAAAAGAAGAAAGGACCGGTGATCAAATACCACCAAAAGAAAGCGCTATTTGTGGGAAAAAAAAAGGACGCCAATTTTTTTTGGGAGCCACGTCGCACGACCGCGCAATTGTCAGTTAAAGTGACGCAGTGCCGAATCGCAAAAAGGGGCCTGGTCCTTTAGCTGCAAATTGGTCCGGGGCTTAAGTGGTTAAGGGAATCACAGATGATATCTGACCATTCTACTCTATGAGGGGTGAATTGACAGTGGATTAATCCTGCGTGGTCAGAGATATGTAATCCCTCACTGTCTCCAGAAATACTACTTGACACAGCTCCATCAAGGTCATCCTGGCATTCATTGAATGAAGCGAAGGGCACGTGAAACCATGTTTTGGCCCACTACATACACTGACATTGAAATAATTATCCAGATGTGCCCCATGCAATGCTCTACGACAGCACCAGATGGGAGAACCTTTAACTCTTCACCAAATACCTGACAGACCATGGTCTATCACAGCAGCTGACATATTTGAGTGGTCAAACAAGGACCTGGTCTTGGTATATTCGTACTCTCCACACATGGAATTCCCTCTCAATTGATGACTGACAATACATAATTTTCAAGTAGAGAATTCGAGAACCAATGGGATTTTCAGCATGTCGCTAGCAGTCCCAATTATCCTAGATCCAATGGTCTTGCAGAGTATAGTGTAAGATTGGCCAAGCATCTCCTAGAGAAAGATGCACGTGATGGCTCTGAAGTTTATGCATCCCTACTCAACCTCCAACACACTGAGGGATGGCATGCCTTCTCCGCCAGATCTATACGAGACGTGGTGTGGAAGGATTTAGAGTGGCAGGAGAAGTGGCGCTCATCTGGATGCTTCCATCCCCATATCTCTGTAAGGCTATACACCTAAATCCAGTCAACAAATGAGGGATAGCATTAAAGTCTCCTACGAACAGTAGTGGACCAGGGGATCTAGACAGTAATAAAAGGGGTGGGTGGCGTGGTACTGTGTAGCCAGCCAGGGACGTTTAAGGGTCTGTAGTGTAGTACTGATTAGGTGAGCTTCTTGAAGGCAGATGATACAGGGTTTATATTCTTTTAAATAGGAAAATACCAGGGACCGCTTGTGGGATGAATTCAGACCCCTAACATGCCAAGAAATCTATTTCAACGCATTAGCATAGGGAGGGCCATAATGAAATTCATCATTTAAAAGTACAGTAGAATCAAATAATAAGCATCCATAGGAGCATAAAGAACAACAGAGAAAAACTTGAAAGTCCAGTCATTTTCAGCAACCAGAGCATGAGAAAGGACCGTAGTGAAGAACAACCCCCCCCCCCCTCCTCCATCCCCCCAACCTGCTCTACCATCCCAAACATAGCTTTGGTTCCCTAAACAGAAAAAAACCCTTTGCAACATTCATGAGAGGTAACAGAAAAACCTGTGACCTCGCCACCTCCTGGTATGCGGGAGGTAGCGGGTCCAATGAGGCTCTCAAATAAGGTGGGTGTGTCTATGCTGCAGGATATAGAATTCACCTGTAATGTATAAGGCACAAACAGTAGCAGTCATGTAAGGCACAACATGTGCAAACGTTAGGAAGATCAGGTGTTCGAACTCCGCCGGGCCTGCCACAGGGGTAATGCAGGGAAGCTAGTGAAAAGGGGCAGTACAAGTACGGTCCACGGATTAGCCCCATCATCAGAGATGTAGGTATTAATCAGTGGATTAAGAAATCCCATGGGTGTTCCAACTGACATCAGGTAGGATAAGCAGAGAGGTAGGGAGAACTAAAAGGACAGCAGCAAGTGGTCTCAATTGCGGAGTTGTCTGGGTTGTTTTCCAAAGCGAGCGTCTAGCCAGGCCATGGCTTCTTTAGGACAGGAGCAGAATGGGCTTTACCTTCATAGATGATTCTCAGTTTTGCAAGGAAGAACATTGCGTAGGGGAGACGTTCAGTGCGGAGTCTATATTTCACTGCAGCATATGCGCTGGCGTTGGACATCTGCTGAGAAATCGGAGTATATGGAGATTTTGTTGCCATTTAAACTTGAGTGGCCCTTTTTCTTTGGCAAGACGCAGGATATCGACTTTGTCCCGAAAATTGAGGATTTTTGCAATCCGGAACCTTGGAGGGGCCCCTGCCCTGAGGGGGGGGGGGGTTTGCGGTGTGCACGTTCAATCATAAAGGCATGGGAGAGCACCTCTGCCCCAAAAACATCCCGCAGCCACGAATGTAGGGTTTTACCCTGACTTCCTGTTTGGCTATGTGACAGGAAGTGAATACATTTAAAGGAGAAAGTGACAAAATTTGGGAGGTGTCTTCACCCTATCAGGGTTGCAGATAACACCAAAAACTGACAAGGCTTCTAATCCCTCTGCACTCTATCCCCAAGCAAAAATAAGAGGGGATTTCATTTAGTTTAACTTTGCAAAGACACATTCCTAAGTTCAACTGTGATACATGGCAATGGCCCATTTAGACCTTGTTTAATAGAAAACACCAGTTGCCTTTCACGTTAAACATTTGTTAGTCCAGTTTTTGAAATCTGCATCTGCTTTACTATTTCCCTAAAAATTGGGTTCCTGCAGCTAAATGCGCGACTGCTGTGTGCGCAGAGGTATGTACCTGTGGCACATATCTGGTTCCCGGAAGCGGTGGCTAGCACACAGGAATGACATCACGCCCCTCCAGGAAGTTGCTTTTACTGCTGCTAATTTTTACCCACCACCATGCCCCACTCACTGTTCTCTGAGGAAGAGATGATCCTTATTTGCAAATTAGGCATTTTTTTTTTCATTAACATGGGGTGTTGTTTGTGTGGGTCTCTAACACACATTCATACATAGTGGGGCCAATTTAGAGAGGATCTGATTTACCTACCAGCATGTTTTTATAGTGTGGGAGGAAACCGGAGTACCTGGAGGAAACCCATGCAGGCACAAGGAGAACATGCAAACTCCAGGCAGATGGGGTGCTGGGCGGGATTCGAACCAGCAACCTTTTTGCTACCATGGGAAAGTGCTAACCACTACACCACTGTGCTGCCCAAATATTTATCTATAGATGTAGGTTCTTGTGTCCACCAGCAGAGAGAAGTTAGTTAAATGCCACACTCCCAATTCTGGAGGCATAGTAATGGTCTAGGACAGGGGTCTTCAAACTACAGCCCTCCAGTTGTTCAGAAACTACAATTCCCATCATTCCTAGTCATGCAACAGCTGGAGATCCGTAGTTTGAAGATTCCTGATCACTCTAGCATGTCTTGAAAAAAGGTGGTTTCTCATGTGCCTTGTATAATGCCCAAGAAATATCATTGGGAAAATACAGGTGGGTCATGTCACATCTACATTTCAAATTTGGCACCTAAGATGGTCATGCACTTTGCAATCTGGTTGGCCAATCTATGTACAACTTCATATTTCGGCAAAATAGGTAATAGGAAGAAGCACTTGAACAATTCAAATTGTAGGAAATCAAACAGGCTCTTGCACTAAATCGAATTTATTTAAGATCTAACTGATTGCAGTTTATGGTCACCTTTAACCTGTAGCTGACCGCCCACTGTCTATTGACGGCGGAGCGGTGCGGCTCTTGTGGCGGGATGCCACTAGGGGGCGCGCGCCCTGCGGGAGGCGTGGGCGCGTCTCCGCCGCGTCGCTGGGGATCCGATGCGCGTGCCTGCCGGCCGCGATGTCCGCCGGGCACCCGCGATTGCCCAGTAACTGAGCAGGACGTTGATCTGTGTATGTAAACACACAGATCCATGTCCTGTCACTGGAGAGGAGACCGATGGTGTGTCTCTTGTACATAGGGAAACCGATCGGTCCCCTCCCCCAGTCAGTCCCCTCCCCCCACAGTTAGAATCACTAACATAGGAAACATATTAACCCCTGCAGCGCCCCCTAGTGTTAACCCCTTCCCTGCCAGTCACATTAATACAGTAATCAATGCATTTTTATAGCACGGATCGATGTATAAATGTGAATGGTCCCAAAAATGTGTCAAAAGTGTCCAATATGTCCGCCGCAATGTCGCAGTCATGATAAAATCACAGATCGCCGCCATTACTAGTAAAAAAAAAATAATAATAAAAATGCTATAAATCTATCCCCTATTTTGTAGATGCTATAACTTTTGCGCAAACCAATCAATATACGCTTATCGCGATTTTTTTTTTTTTTTTTTTTTACCAAAAATATGTAGAAGAATACGTATCGGCCTAAACTGAGGAAAAAAATAGTTTAATAAAAAAAAATTTGGATATTTATTATAATAAAAAGAAAAAAATATTATGTTTTTTCAAACTTGTCGCTCTTTTGTTTATACCGCAAGAAATAAAAACCGCAGAGGTTATCAAATACCACCAAAATAAAGCTCTATCTGTGGGGAAAAAATGATAAAAATTTTATTTGGGTACAGCGTTGCATGACCGCGCAATTGTCATTCAAAATGCGAAAGCGCTGAAAGCTGAAAAATGGCTTGGTCTGGAAGGAGGTGTTTGTGCCTGGTAGGCAAGTGGTTAAAGATCAAGATCTGAAAATATGAATTTATTGAGTTTAGAAACACTTCTCTGTTCTTTGTAATGTATTGAAAGATTTGGGTAAAAATAGAAAAAAACACATTTCAAAGATATATTAGAAGTGATAGGAATGAGATTAGCATCAAAAGGGTTAATTACGGTAACTGAAAACACCTACTAATTGCCTAACAAGACACATCCAATTAGAGGAAATTAACCAATTCTATTGGGCGTGCTCTATTAACAATGAGAAAAACGCAGTTACCCTAGCACCAGTTGCAGTTTACATATTTATTATCATGTTTCGCGTCTGCGTGCGCCGGTTCGCACGTTTAATCACAGATTTTTCCGGCAAACCAATTAAGATGTGAACAGGCGAAGCGCATTCGTCTTAGTAAATCACCCCCTATGTAGTGCAAGGACCTGCCTGATTGCATACACATTGAAAGTGTTTAGGATTGCCCTCATATTATATGTTTTTTGGTAATTCTAAAGGAAAATCGAGTAAGAAAATTTGTATAATGTATGGCCAGCCTAAAACTTTCATTGGGGTGTATTCATTTTTGCAACCTGGTCTTGAATTCATTTGTTAGAAAAAGTACTTTTTTGTGTGCACAAATTAACAAATCTTGGTTGCAATCAATGGCCTGCACTTGGGAGTATTTTGTAGTATAGTGTCCCATAGAGAATGTTGATTCTGAATGTTGAAGGTTTTATGACAAATCTGTTGGGGTGTACTCATTTATTCTGAGCACTGTATGTACAGTATCTCACAAAAGTGAGTACACCCTCACATTTTTGTGAATATTTTATTATATCGTTTCATGTGACAACACTGAAGAAATTAAACTTTGCTACAATGTAAAGTAGTGAGTGTACAGTTTGCATAACAGTGTAAATTAGCTGTCTCCAGACCTAAACCCTATTGAGCATCTGTGGGGCATCCTCAAATGGAAGGTAGAGTGCAAGGTCTCTAACATCCACCAGCTCCATGATGTCGTCATGGAGGAGTGGAAGAGGACTCCAGTGCCAACCTGTGAAGCTCTGGTGAACTCCATGCCTGAGAGGGTTAAGGCAGAGCTGGAAAATAATGGTGGCCACACAAACTATTGAGACTTTGGGCCCAATTTGGACATTTTCACTTAGGGGGTGTGCTCAATTTTGTTACCAGCGGTTTGGACATTAATGGCTGTGTGTTGAGTCATTTTGAGAGGTTAGCAAATTTACACTGTTATACAAGCTGTACACTCACTACTTTACATTGTAGCAAAGTGTAATTTCTTCAGTGTTGTCACATGAAAAGATATAATAAAATGTTTACAAAAATGTGAGGGGTGTACTCACTTTTGTGAGATAGTGTGTGTGTGCATGGGCATAGCATAAGGGGTTGCAGGGGTCACAATCGCAACCCCGCCCCTAGCTCCAAGGGGCCCCTGCAGCCTCCCTGTCATATTATAATATCCCCCCCCCAAAATCCAGCTCCGATCTGCCCTAGGGCCCCACAGCCACGCTCCAGTACTGGGCTTCTACTTTGCCTTCCACAGTCCACACCCCTCTGTTCCCATTGGCTGGGGAGAAGCTGTGAGCCATTTCCTGAATGGAGAGGAGCATGAGGTGAGAACAGCTCAGGGTGCGGAAGTGTCTGTGCTGTGTGCTGGCAACATGGAATGGTAACCAAGCTCAGCGAGGCAAGAGGAGGAGAGTGCCATCCTGTAACCATGATAGGACCGATGTCACTGGTGAGGTATGGCACTGCTCATTGTCTCCTAGTCACCAGCTGGGATTCTCTGTACCCCCTCACTCGGGGATGTCTACTTACCCCACTTCCCTGACAGCTGGGGAGAAGACACACACCTCCGGGAGGTGACCTTCCCCCAACACCTGCCAACACTGACAGAGAAACCTTCATAAAGTGCTAAAACAAATTTCTTAACACCTCCTTGGGGGGCCCCTGAAGGGCTGCAGCCTCCAGATTTTGTGTCACATGGCTTTGCCCTCCCAGATCTAAGTTGCCCCCCCCTCCCACAAAGCCCCCTGAACACCCCCTCCACCCTGCATGCTATGCCCGGCTGCTGAGCTCCTTTCCCATTACAGCACTTTATTCTGTCCCTCCTCCGCAGGGCTGAAATCACATTCCTTTACAACACAGCCAGTTAGCCATGATCTGCACAGGGTGTATCTGCCTACTGCAACTACACTGCCGTTCCGACCAGACAATTTTACAGGTCAGAAGGGCAACATAAAAGCCAAGTACACCCTGTGAAGACGGGCAGACTGTGTGTAAAGGAATGTGATTTCAGCTCTGTGTAGTGTATGTGGGGATCCCTGTCCTCTGATGTAAAGAGGAATTCTGGGAACTCAAAGCGATGTCACCTGCGCATACGCCCTTTAGAAAGGGCACATTGTGCCGTTTCCATTAGGGGGTCATGCCGTGACTGGCGGCTCCCGCACGACTCCGGCCAGCCACAGGGCCGGAGTTCATGGCCCCGGAAGGAAGAGGGGCAATGATGGAAGCTCCCTGCTCGTGGGGACAACGGCGACAGCGTGGGCTTCTGTGTCAGGTAAGTGACACATAATGGGTTACTATGTGATGCATAGTAGCCCATTATGCTTTACCTTTGCAGGGAAATAAAGAGAAAGTAAAACCCATCAGGGTTTACTTCCTCTTTAAGCCACTTTGAGTATCTTGGCGTGCAGTGGATGTATCTTCATGTTGGAAGTAGTGGGGGGAGGGGGGGCGCGCCCAAGTCAACTTTTGCATCGGGTCCACAAGCTTCAAGCTACGCCTGTGTGTGTGTGTGTATGTGTAATATAAAATAAAATATATATATATATGTATGTATGTGTAACACATGTGTGCTTTTTATAGGAGGCATTTCCAGCGGAGAAATAGATGGCTCATTCAGTGTAAGGTAAGTGCTTTTTTTGTTTTTTTTTCCTCTTTACAAATGTATGCTAGAATTTTAAATATAAGTTACAACATAGGCAACACAAACAATGTATCCTGTGATATATATATATATATATATATATATATATAATTTTTTTTTTTTTTTGCACAATTTAAATCTATATACTGTAGTAGCAAAATTATCAGCTTTTTGGAGGGGAGGAAAAGTGCACATTGCCACTCGCATACATTTTTTATTTCAGCTTGAGCGTGGCTCGTGAACCCTTGGAAAATGAAGTGTGCTCTGTGACTAATAAAGAGCTTGCTCTCAAGAGGTAAGTCACCTATTTACAATCATGAATGTATGTCAATACAATATTTTAGAACACCCTCAATTCACAAATTATTTTTTTTTCACATCCACAAAGTAGAACTTTGGTCAATGAACCTGTATGTGAAAAAGTTAAAGCATAACTTCAGAAAAATCAACTGTGTAAATAACAAACAAAAAAAAACTCACAAGGTATATGCCACATAAGTTTCACTGTCATTGCCTTTTTAATATTTGCACTTTTATTTACGGTGGATAGTATGGTGGGGCTCTTATGCACAGAAGTCACAGTGCCCTTTATCTGCCCCCCTCTCCCCTTGTCCGTTCACAGAATGCTTTATATTCTGTGAACCATTTATTACAAGGTGTTCTGTAAATCGGAGGAGGTAAATCGCATTGCGGTGTATGAGTCACAGCTGACCAAAAGTATAGCAAGAACTATGCTATCTAGCCTGAAGTGACTGAAATCCTTAAAGTGGATTGAGAAGTGTATGAGAGTTTACACAGCAGATCTTAATAAAAAAAAATTTGCCAGGAGTTTTGCTTTAAGTGCTCCATTATTTTTTTAAATAAACAATTTAAATAATTGTTCTGAAGCTCATTAGTGAGTTTTTTTGCAATTGAGTCCATTTTCAGTTACTAACACATGGGGAATGTTGATGAGGGAAGGGAAGTTGCATCCAGGGTTGGTGGTGATAGAGGGTTATATCTGTAGGTACGGTGGATAGTGGGAGAAGTATGCATACTAGATGGGAGAAATATAGCTGTGGGTGCAGGAAGAAGGCAGTTGCAAGGTGGTTGGTGAGAGAATGGGGTTGCAGGAACACTAGGTGGTGAGAGAAGGGGAGAGGCAGGTGCATTGGATGCTGAGAAAAGAGGGGAGTTCAGGCATGGTGGATGCAATAAGTGCTGAAGAAAGGGAGGATGATGAGATCAGTGGTTGGGGAGATGGGGATTGTCTGAGACTCTGGGGGGGTGTTGTGGGTTGCAGGTGCTGGTGTCAGTTGGGCAGGAGGGATTGTGTCTGACCTTGCAGGAGGAGGGTTGTGAGAGAAGGGGGGAGAGCTGTGAGTGCTTGGAGAAGGGTAGCTGCTGGTGTACTGCAAGAGGGTGGTTTACATACCTCCCAACATTTTTAGATGGGAATGAGGGACATCTACTAACAAATGTATGTAGGCATAGGACATGCCCCCCTGCCACACCCCCTTAAAAGAGAATTGACAAAAAGGTTAATTAAAGCGGAGTTCCACCCTAAAGTGGAACTTCTACTCATCGGAACCCTCCCCCCTCCGCTGCCACAGTTGGCTCCTTTCAGGGGGGAGGGGGGTGCAGATACCTGTCTAAGACAGGTATTTGCACCCACTTCCGGGCATAGACTCCCACGAGAGTCTATGCCTCTTCCTGTCCCACCGCGCTGTCTGCTGGGACACACACGGGTCCCAGAGACATGGCGGACAATTCCCATTGCACTGCGCGGCTCGCGCATGCGCAGTAGGGAACCAGGAAGTGAAGCCGCAACTCTTCACTTCCTGATTCCCGCAACGAGAATGGCGGCGGCAGCAGCCGAGAACCGAGGGAACCTAGTGTTAACCCCTTTCCTACCAGTGAAATTTACGCAGTAATCGGTGCATATTTATAGCACTGATCACTGTATAAATGTCACTGGTCCCAAAAATGTGTCAAAAGTGTCTGATCTGCTGGACCTTGGAACAGGTAAGTGTCCATTTATTAAAAGTCAGCAGCTGCAGTATTTGTAGCTGCTGGCTTTTAATTTTTTTTTTTTCGGTGCAATCCCTCTTTTTAAATTCACAAGGACTTTTTTTTTTTTACCACTACTATTCCTCTATATTGGCTTTTAAAATGTACAAATGCAGCAATTTAGAAATTGGATGAAAGGTTTAGCACTGGGAAACACTTTTTAAAACATAAAAAGTGCATTTTATATACAACTATATAGATCAGAGCAAAATGAGGGACCAATGAGGACCATTGCTCCAAATCAGGGACAGTTGGGAGCTATGGGTTTAGAGTCCAGTGGTGGGTTGCCTGAGAGTGCCGTAAAGTGTTGGGTGATTATTTTGGGGGAGCTGGTTGACATTGCAAGGGGGGGGGGGGGGGGGGGGTGATAGTGAGGAAGAGGGCTAGTTGACGTTGCAGAATGGGATTTACAGTGCTGTGAAAAAGTATCCATACCCCTTAAAATTTTCCATTTTGTCATGTTGCAACCAAAAAGGTAAAAATAGACCAACACAAAGTGGCACATAATTGTGAAGTGGAAGGAAAATGATAAATGGTTTTAATTTTTTTTTTACAAATATCTGAAAAGTGTGGCGTGCATTTGTATTCAGCCCCCTTTACTCTGGTACCCCTAACTACAATCTAGTGTAACCAATTGCCTTCAGAAGTCAACTAATTAGTAAATAGAGTCCACTTGTGTGTAATTTAATTTCAGTATAAATACAGCTGTTCTGTGAAGCCCTCATAGGTTTGTTAGAGAACCTTGGTGAACAAACAGGACCATGAAGGCCAAGGAACACACCAGACAGGTCAGGGATACAGTTGTGGAGAAGCTTAACCGGTTCCTGACCAGCTCACATACAAATACTGCGGCACAATTGCACCGCTGCGCAAAACCCTGTATGGGTACAGGTTTCCCGTTAAGACCCGCCAAAGGGGCGCGTGGCTGGTGGGCACGATTGTCAACAGCCATGTGCGATCGTGTGCACGAGAGCCGACACAGGGATTTGTGTGTGTAAACACACAAATCCCTGTTCTGTCAGGGGAGAGTAGACATATCGTTTGTTCCTACTAAGTAGTAACAACGATATGTCTCCTCCCCCAGTCAGTCCTATCCCCTCACAGTTAGAACACATCTAGGGAACACACATTTAACCCCTTAAATGCCCCCTAGTGTTAACCCCTTTCCTACCAGTGAAATTTACGCAGTAATCGGTGCATATTTATAGCACTGATCACTGTATAAATGTCACTGGTTCCAAAAATGTGTCAAAAGTGTCTGATCTGTCCGTCGCAATACCGCTAAAAATCACAGATCACCGACATTGCTAGTAATAAAGAATAATAAATGCCATAAATCTTTCCCATAGTTTGTAGACGCAATAAATTTTTGCCCAAATCAATCAATATATGCTTATTGCTTTTTTTTTTTTCTTCCAATAATATGTAGAATAATATTTATTGGCCTAAACTGATGAAGAATTTTGTATTTTAAAAAATATGGGGGGATATTTATTATAGCAAAAAGTAAAAAATATATATTTTTTTTTTCAAAATTGTCGCTATTTTTTTGTTTATAAAGCAAAAAAATAAAAACTGCAGAGGTGATCAAATACCACCAAAAGAAAGCTCTATTTGTGGTTAAAAAAAGGGCTGTGGAACCCAGCTTACCTTAGAGGTTGGGAAAGCCCTGTCTCAGCTCCCTGGGCGTCTCTTAGGTGTAAGTTACCCTGTGTCAATTAGGGGCACAGGGTGAGCGAGAAAATGATGGACAACTAATTAATGGACACTGAGAATGTGGTTTGGATTACTTCAAATGAGACAGTAATATTAACCTCTTGCAGACCAGCCACCGTGGCAGGTTGGCACGATACCGCGAGCGGTCGTAGATATACGTCGGCTTGCGGGCTCGGGATAGTAGGTGCGCATGCGCTGCTGGAGGCGCGCATGTGCCCTCTGCACAACGGGGGTGCCGATGCTTGTGGCCGACGGTCACGCTGATTGCGGGCACGAGATTGTGGGCACGAGTGGCAGAACAGGGACTTGTGTGTGTGTGTGTGTGTGTGTAAACACACAAATCCCTGTTCTGTGAGGCGTGACAGATTGTGCGTTCCTATTATCTAGGAACCACAATCTGTAATTTCCTCTAGGTCATTCCCCTCCCCTACAGTTGTTAAACCTCCCCTCCCCTTCAGTTAGAAACACACATAGGGAACACAGTTAACCCCTTGATCGCCCCTTAGTGTTAACCCCTTCCCTGCCAGTGACATTTTTACAGTAATCAGTGCATTTTTATAGCACCGATCGCTGTATAAATGCCAATGGTCCCAAAAATGTGTCAAGTGTCCGATGTGTCCTCCATAATGTCGCAGTCTGGATTAAAAGTCGCAGATCCCCGCCATTACTAGTAAAAAAATAAATAATAATAAAAATGCTATAAATCTATCCCCTATTTTGTAGATGCTATAACTTTTGTGCAAAGCAATCAATATACGCTTATTGCGATTTATTTATTTATTTTTTTAACCAAAAAGCAGCCAAATCTTCCGTGGCTGAAGTGGTTAACAGTATCTCTCAAGAAATATATGAAGACTATTCCTGGTTTGTTTGATTCCGAACTATACCAGTATAGAGCTGGTCACATTGATCAATGCTGTTGGTCTCCTGCTTTTATCTGTTTATTAAGGTGTGGTGTGTTTTCTGCTAAGCATATTTGTCCCATTGTTAATTGGAACACCTATTGTCTGATTAATCACAACCTTGTCTGAGTGGGCATTGAATCACCTAGGCTGGTTTAAGTGACTAGTTTATTAATTAATTAATTACGTTTCAGGTTAGTTTGTATTGTTCGGGTAATATAATCAGGAGGGGCTTGTTCTCCTGTGGGGTATAAAATATGTGTCTGAGTTTCAATAAACAATTCCAGTTTCATACAAGCTATTTCTCGGCTAGTCTGTATGCTGCAGCTTTAATATCTGGTATCTATGTCCAGACTGGAGGAAGGGGTATACTGACGGTTCTGTCGCACACGCCACACTTTTCAGATTTTTATTTGTAAGAAAGTTTGAAAACCATTTATCATTATCCTTCCACTGCACAGTTATGTGCCACTTTGTGTTGGTCTATCACATAAATCCTAATAAAACACATTTTCGTTTTTGGTTGTAATGTTAAAAATTGCAAGGGGTATGGATACTTTTTCAAGGCATTGTACTTGCAATCTGTTGGGCCAAAAGAGGAAGAGGTGGAAAGTGAAAGAGGAAGGAAGAGAATACAGTACATTACTACTGAAGGCAGAACTTTTATAATAAGGATTATCATGCAGAAACCATTTTGGGACATTACCTCCCTCCAACCAAAACTGGTAAGCGAGTCTCTATGCAATTTGTGCTAAAAATAGGCATAATAGAATTTTTATAACAGCTTACCTGTAAAAATCCTTTTCTTGGAGTACATCACAGGAAACAGATCCACAGTAATTACTGTATGGGATGTCCTAGAGCAGGGGTCTCCAAACTTTTCAAACAAACGGCCACTTTATTGTCCTTCAGACTTTAGGAGGGCCGGATTGTGGCTGCGAGAGGCAGAAAATGTCACGGGACCAGCATCAGGGAGAATAAATATGGCCTCAGGGTTGGTGGTCAATAGAAGGAGGAGAATTCCCCCTATTAGTAGGAGGAATAGTATCCCATCATTGGTATCGGTGAAAGATATAGTGCCCCATTGTTGGTGTCAGGGGGAGCAATAGTGCCTCATATCAGTGGGAGACATTGTGCCCCAAGGGCCGGATAAAGGCTAGCAAAGGGCCACATATGGCCCTCGGGCCGCAGTTTGGAGACCCCTGTCCTAGAGCAATGCTATCTGAGGGGAGGGGACACCAACAAAAGTAGGGTGCAATCAGACCTAAAGGCATATACTGCTGCCTGCAGCACACCGCACCCAAAGGTGATATCCTCATGCCTTCCTACATTCACCTGATAGAATCTGGTGAATGTATGGACTGAAGACCAAGTTACGGCCTTGCAGATTTGAGCCATGGAGGCTTGGTGATGCACTGCCCACGAAGCACTAACAGCCCTGGTGGAGTGTGCTTTGATTTGAAAAGGTAAAACTTTCCTCTTCAAACCATAAGCTTGAATAATTACTTGCTAAATCCATTTGGCAATAGTGGATTTCGACGCTGCCTGTCCTTTTCCTAGGACCTTCAGGCAGCGCAAACAAACATCTGTTTTCCGAAACTGAGCAATCACCTTCAAATAGATTTTGACTGCTCTCACTACATCCAAAGAATGTAGTGACTCTTCTTCCGTAGAACAGGGTTCTGGAAAAAATGAAGGTAGAAAAATATCCTGGTTTAAATGAAAACCTGAAATCACCTTCGGCAGAAAGCTAGGATGAGGACGCATTACCACCTTATACTTATGAATAACTAAATATGTCTCTTTACAAGAAAGAGCAGCCAATTCTGATACCCTTCTTGCAGAAGATATGGCAACCAGAAACCAAATTTCTTGTGAAAAGGATCAAGGGAGTATGTTGTATCCGCTCAAAAAGGCTGTTTTACCTTACTATGGTTTACCTCTCTCTGGGCTGCATGACTTCTGGTGCCCCCTTGGTGATTGATATAAGCCACTGCTGTGGCATAGTCGGATTGAATCCTGACAGGACAATTCCGCAACCTGCATGTCCAGGCCCTTAGGGCTAGGTGCGCTGCCCGAATCTCTATAATGTTGATGGGCAAGGTCCTTACAGTTCTGGACCATTTCCCTTGGACAGTTGCCTCTTGAAGGACTGCTACTCCACCCCGCAAGGCTGGCAGCTGTTGTTACCACCTTTCAGGTAACCGGTAGAATGGGTTTTCCCCTTCTGCAGATTCTTGGATATCCTCCACCAACTGAGGCTCTGGCGCACCTTTGGGGACAGACGCATTGGAAAATCTAGCGCTCTTGCTCCAGGTATACAGGATACTGTTTTGCAGCAGGCTCGAATGAGACTGAGCATAGGGAACCACTTCGAATGAAGCCACCATCTTTCCCAACAACCTCATGCAAAGGCGAATAGAAGGACCCTTCTTTGCCCTGACCACTTGAACTGATCTTTGCCTGGGGTAAAAAACACCCTCTTCTGGGCTGTATCTATAAGCAGACCCAAGTATTCTTTGTCTTCTTAATGGTTTTAAAGAAGATTTCTTTAGGTTGAGGACCCAATCTAGGTATTCCAGGTAGCTGATTGTGGAGACCATGCTTTGGTCTAAGCGGGCCACCAAGCTGTCTATCAAGAGCAGGTCATCTAGGTATGCTACAATTGTTATACCTTGAGTCTTTAAACTGGCCAGAGAAAGGGCCAGAAGTTTTGTAAACACCCAAGGTGCAATAGCTAGAGCGAAAGGCAAGGCTACAAACAAAGTTACGTTTTTCTACTTCAAAACGCAGATATTTTTGATGAGCGGGGAAAATAGGCACATGCAGGTATGCATCCCTGATGTCCACTGATGCCAGAAGTTCTCCTCCTTATAGGATTGATTCCATGCGGAAAAGGCGGATATTCAGGAACCGGTTTAGATCCTTGAGATCTAGCATGGGTCTGACATCCCCATTTTGCTTCATCGTGGGGGCTGCCATGACCCTTTTTGAGACAAAAGTCAGTCTAATGCTTGAAAAGGAGACTTCTTTTTCTCTGGATCTTTGGACATTTGCCATGAGAAAAACGAGGAGACGGGAAATATCATGGAGACATCCATCAATTATGGAGACATCCATCTGTCTCGAAACTCCTCCTGCCAGACCCTTGAGAACTGCAAAAGTCTTCCTCCCCCACTCGAGCGAGTGGGGGTGCCCATTTATAAGAGGCTTTAGCGTTCTGTCTTGTAGGTTTCTTCCCCCAGGACTTCTTTCGACCCTGGGGTTGACCCTGAGGTGCTCTTGAACCTGACGGTGGAGGCCGTCGCGACTGCCTGAAGGCAGATGCCCCTGGCACTGGAGAAAGAGCCCGTTTGAATGAGGGATGTATTACTCCTTTTTTTAACTGGCATAACTTTCACAGCGGAAAAGAAAACCAGCCAGGAGCTTTTTACATGGCGCTTCGGCTGAACCACTTTTCAACCATAAGATTCTATGGATATGCCCCAACCCAAGCGTAAAGCAAGAGGTTGGCAGAAAAGAATCTTTGATTGCGTCAATTGCAAAAAACAAAGCCCCTGACAGCTTGGCTAAATCCTGTGCCTGCTGTTGAGGGAAAACCTTGAGCGCCTGTCTCAAATGGTCTCTCAGGGATTGACACACCCCAATTGCCGCCACTGCAGGTTGAGCTACTGAACAAGAATAAAATGTTTTTTAACAGGAATTCCAATTTTACATCAGATGGATTCCTAAGCATTTGAGCATTGTCAACCGGACAAGTCAAATTTTTATGTACAGAGGATATAGCAGCGTCAATTACTGGTATACTCCACCTCTTTTTTTTCTCCATAGGATAAAGTGTTGAAAACTTTTTTAGGAGGGAAAAAAAGCTTATCTGGGTGATCCCACTCAGAATACATAAGCTTTTCCAGCAATGAATGGACAGGAAAGGCATGCAAGCTTGAGGAGGCTTTATACTTATTGCATCAATGTCTCCTTCTATACAATACAGACCTTGATTCAGGTTTTCTGTACTTGTACAAGAAGAGAAAAAAGATTTAACCCTTTCTGTATCTGTCATGATCTGAAAACAAACCTTCTTTCTATCTACGCGAGTAATTAATTCAGAAATTGTTTCAACTTTTTCTATTCTTGCTGAACATAATGTATGATTATGATAACAAGAATGAAATATGCTTTTATCTTGATTAGGTAAACAAATAACTTTAGACTGGAATTGTAAACATGATGACAGATCTAATTGTTCTAATTCAGAATTTTCATTGATAAATGCAAAATCTGTATATTGTAATCTATAATATAATAATTGTGTACTGCTGACAGGTAATCCTAAAACAGTGATTGGAACCAAAATTTGTTCTTTTCCGGCTATTGGAATCATAGAAGAACTATAACATATACCCTGCGTGCATCCTATCCATTTATTTACCCATAAATCTGTATGATTTATAGCATATACATATTCTCTGGGTAAATTCTGTAAAATGCCAAAAGGAGTTATTCCACTTTGAAAAGCTTGCGCAATTATTTTAAAATTAGTGGAATATTCCGTCTGGATTTCTAAACATGCTCTGGCTATATGAGAATGTTGTTCACTTATCATCAAATCAAGAGTAATATTTTGGAGATTTAAAATAGATGGACCCATGACATTAGCTGTTTTAATTACCATATTTTCTAAAATCTGATTTAAATGTTTTTGAATTTTAATACCATTACTCCCCACTAACCCAGCGGTCTCTAGATCAGACTTTAAAGTATTGATATCCATACTATTAGTTATACTCCCGATTGTGCCAATTCCTCCTAAAACACCTTCAACTATACCACGCTTATATCTGTTATTATTCCTATTATTAATTCCAAACCATCTCTCTATACCCAATTCCATATTAACCAAATGTCCTTGACATTGTGGAAACCTTGTAGAAATCTTCAATTCTGATACATTAAAGTTCCACAAAACAATGACGAACTTTCCTTCTCTCAAAAGAGTTCTGGATTGGAAATGGTTAATCTGAAAAGGAGTCGCAGAGACACTGTTCTTGTTAACACATGGAGTTTTCCTTGGAGACACTACAATAACATTTGCCATAGCACATTTCACAGGATCATTTCCTATTGATATGCAACATTGATATACACCAGTATCATTCAAAGATACACTCATTTGTTGATAAACAAATGTATTAATAATCCAATTTACACTACCAAATATCCCTTTATGGATTATAATATTGTAACTATGAGAAACACTACCCAGAAATTCACCATTCCTTTTCCAAGTTAACAATGAATTTTGAGGTAAAGATATTTTTGTATTACATATCAAATGCAAATCATCTTTATCTTCCATAATTTTCAAAGATTGTGGGAAAATATTAACTTCTGGAACAATCATGTCGACTATAGAAATATTAATTTTGACACTTAATTGAGTTAATTTTCTTGTTATTTTAAAATCCCATGTTCTTACAATATCTCCCTTTTCATCTCCTATGATGTTTAAATATTTTGGATTCAATATTTTTACAAAACTTTGAAAAAGATAATAAAATTTATCTGAGGGATAAAATATTTTCCCTGATCTTGACATGGTATTAGTAACATCTCCAGCCCACATTGTTGAATCATTACCTTTTAAATATATAGACCAAAAACTCCTCAACAATATATTACATTCAAAAGTTCCTGTTTCGTTGTTTAGTCTATAAAACCCCTGCATTTTGACAAAATTTGTTTTGGATTCTATATTAATTTTGATTTCAATATTATTACTATGAATGAAATACAATTGCAAACAGCAATCATATCCTTGTCCTACACATACAAATCCATATAAATCTTCTGCTGTATTAATATCAACATATCTAAAATCATGATTTTTATCATATACATTAATATCAATAACTCTCTCATTTTTGTCCTTTGTAATGATATCAGCATTGTTATCTTTTTGTTCCTCTGTATTGATACCAATGTCAACTTCTCTTTTACTTCTGAATAATGCAAGATCTTTGTGGTGTAATTCTTCCATCTTGTTAACCTCTGCATAACTGGAACAGTTTGTGATATATTTTACCACATATAACATTGTCACTAGGGAAAAGATGCATCCTGTGATAATGATCAATCTTCTCTCTTTAACACTTTTCTTTTGTTGCGCTGACATCTCTTCTTCTTTTTGGAACCCATGATTCCTCCAGATCAGATTTTTATAATTCATTCCTTGAAAAATAAATGCAGCATCATTATCTCGGAATATACAATTTGTTATTTCCACATTTATATTGTTTATATACATTTTTCACTAAACTGAGAAGGTATTTGAACTATACCATCTCATAGAAAATATCAAATTGACCTTTCTAATTATTTTCCACTCCCTAAAACTTTAGCTCCACCTATGAGAGCATCTCATTTTTATTTCTGTCTTAGACTTGTGCTAACAACATCTATTTTTGTTCCAAATAAACCTTTCCTGTTCTTTGTCAACTAAATAGACCGCTTATCTTGTATAAAAGATAATTTTGGTTTAATAATAAAACAACAAAATGTTATAAAAACAATATCAATTACAGAATATCAAAAATAGATTATTCTTAAAATGAAGATTAAATCCGATATGCATATTTATGTAACAACAATTCACATTGTATATGTGTCTTGTATGAGCTAAAATGAGTCTCTCTAGAATGTCTGCAGAACACTGACTCCTCTCATGTTACAAGCCTCTACTCTTACAGCCCCCACCTTTTTTCTATTCATCCTAGCTTACAAGTTCTCCTGGGATATCTTGTACCACAAAAAATGCCGTCAATTTTGAAAGAGCAATTACATTTCCCTCCAACTTTCCTAAAAAGATGGGTGTTGCTTATTCTAAAATTCCTAAGGATAGGCTGTATACAATCTAAATTTCTTTTTACCTTTAAAACAAATACTACATATCAGTATATATACAAATTATTTCTTAATAATCTCCCAATCAAAAAACATTGTAAAAAATAAAAAAAAACATATTCTTAGCTAACATAAGGACATTTTTATCTTGAATTAACCTCCTTTCTCAGCTAGACATATGTGAAGGGACAATTTTTTTCAGCCATTTTGACTCCTTCATAGACTTACTTTGATGCAAACAAAAATTCATGGGGAAACACATACAGCATTTTCCTTCCTATCATTAGTTTAAAAGAAGAATACTTTGTAACAGCAGAACTTTAAACCCATTAATAATGTATGAAACAGTTTCCTTTTATACCCAAAACTGGAAAAACATAATTAATCAACATCCTAACTGTTACTAAAGCATCATCATTAGTGAATCCCATCTGTAGGTGCTGTGGTATAATAGGACACGAAATTCCAATCTAAACGTCATGATATGGAATTTAGTTTTCATAAACCAATATAAATTCCATAACAACCTATGAAAAACTAAAAAGGGATTTATTCCCTTTTTATTCTTCTGAAAGCGACGGAATCTGTGTATCTATTTCTTCACAACATCAATAGAACCCATTGAAGATTGGAATCACTAATTCTCCAAATAAAGCTGCTTCCTTTGCTAATTCAATGTGTCCGTCACTATTACCTACAAACAATTCCCTATCGTCTTTCTTATGTGCTAGAACTTTTTCTTTTTAACAATAATACTTTGCAAGTTAATTACTAAGAGAGAGAATTACTCTGTTGTCTTTAAACAAAATGTATTCAATTGCTAATTGAGTACACAGCTGGAAATGTATTCAGCTACTAATTGAGTACAAAGCTGTTCTTTCTTTTCAGGTGAACTAAACCTTTCAATGTTCAATAATCATAACAAGGGAAAATAAAAATAATAACCCAGAGGATTATCCTTGAAAATATTAAAAATATATCAAAGTCCTCAATAGTAATCTAAACGTCAAAACCAAATATCTGAAGCTCAACTCATGACCTTATCCATAACAAATAACATTAACCAAACTATCCATGCAGTTCATTTAAGGACTGCTAACAATGTTTTTCACAGTGTTATATGTTACATAATGATACCTGCCCTGTCTGATGGAACTATTTTCTGTTTGCAATCTTTGCGTCTGGGTCTTCAAAGGGAAATAGGTTTGATTATTTTGACCTCTATACTTCAAATTACTGCACATTCTAACAGAATAGACTTCGTAAGTCCTTGGCATTGTTTTCGGATAACTCAACTTCTTTTGCATATCATTATTATTATTATCCTTTAAACAAAACCTGGCTATGTGGCCCTCTCGTTTGCAAACAAAACATTTAAGAGTTGCTTTTTTTCCATAAACCTTTCTTTGAGCATATGGTGATGAAAATTTACATTTCTGTTTAATATTAGTATGACTGAAGTCAACTGACTTCACACTTTCATTGTCTGAAAAAATACTAACAATTGATTCATCTGACTCAATTCCTGAATCAAAATTAACCCTTACATCTGACTTAGTCACATGTGTGGAACACTGAGCATGTGCAAAAACCTGAGTGTCCAATAATTGTTTTCTAAGTAGACTTATAATGTTCTCATGTTTAATCCTTTCTTGAGTCAAAAAAGCCATACAACTTTCTTTTTCTTTAAACGATTGCAATAATGCATTCATTTTATGTTCCAATTCAACTTTTTCAGTCAGTAATAAATCCTTTTGTGTATGAGCAATTTCTGTTACATTTTGCATTTCATTAAAACTTGTTACTAACTTCATTACATTACGTAACTTTTTCTTTGTTTTAACTAATGAATATTTATCCTTGTCAATGTCAGCGTTTGCTTGAAGACATTGACTATACATTGCTTTCCATAAAACATCATCAGAGATGTGTTTCGATAAACCTTTAAATTCCAATGTACTTTTATCAGCTAAAACAGTTACAAATTCCATAGTAAATATTGTAAATATCTACTCACCACATAAAAAACGTTCCCCGTCTTTTCTTGCTTAAATTACTTCTGTATGTCTGAAATTCTCCGGTCTTTCACAATCATCGATATCATAATTGTCTCTAGGTTCTTTTCAATATTTGCGAGAGTAAAATTCTGTTCATCATTACCCCTCTGTTCAAAGTAAGGTAAATGGAAAAAAACTTTCGACAAAAAAAATCGGGCTGGCTAGCCAATGAAATAAGAGCCAAAGCCAAAGGAGCCAAAAGAGAGATATTGGAAGAACCCTGGACGTGCTTGGACATTGAAATAATATTTAATATCTGTGATATTATTCGCTTATTCTGTGTAAGCTTTCAAATGATTATTGTGAGACGAATTCCTTAAAATATTTCTGAGTCAGCGATAAATCAAAAAGTGTGTTTTATTGTACACACCAAAATAGAAAAATACTTACAAAAATAGTACAAGATACAAAAATAATGTGATGCTTAGTATATGAGCAGAGCAGAGCACGTGTTCATGAAAAGGAAAATGGCCGATTAACCCTTTGTGTGCAGAAGGAATGTGTGTGTGCTTCTTAGATGTGGTAGGAGCTGTGTGTATGATGGTCAAGATGTGATGAGGAGGGCCGGCAGGATGTCAAAAAGAGCACGCATTCCAATTAGCAAAGGGTTTTTAAGAACTCAGGTTTCCAAATTTCCGCCCAAAAGATAACCACACCTTCCTTCTTAACTCAGCCCACCAATGTAATGTGTCATGAGTGAACACATCACACAGCATCTGGAATACAGCAGCCACACACATTCCTTCTTACTTTAAACACAACCAAATTGAAATTCTATCTAAAGAAATGGGTGAGAAGCAGACAGACTGTTCTTCAAACAAAATATCAGTTACATAGGACCTCTTAATAAACATATATAATATTACAATGTCCATAACACATCTAAAACAGCTTTTAAAACTCAAACCCAGCTGAATATCACATCTGAAACCTATTAAAAGCAAAAACCCATTCACACTAATTAAGGGGGAAGGAACTCTGCAGAGATTATTTTTTAAACCAAATTAAATTTTGAATATTAAGAATATAACAGACATGGGATAGAAAGTTCAATAAAACAATATAAAGAATCTGTGATCCCTCACCTAATCAATGCAGCTAAAAGTCAGATACCAAGTTACTGACAAGAAACAGCCCCACAATAACAGATTGTTTCGGAAGGGTATAAGAGACATATAACATGCAATATTTGAGATACTGTGGAGAGGAGGGAATAAAGGGAATGATAAATAGATGGAAAGATTGGAAGGCGTTGAAAAAGATGATGAGATATGTGGAGGCTGTAGGAGGATAAGACAGGGTAAAGTGGGAGAACTGGGAGACGGGGAGAAAATTCAGATAATGAGATGGATCGGGACAAATTGAGGGACGGGGGGTGCAGGGAGGATTCACGGAAGGGATGTAAAACGTATACACTAAATGTAATCCTGTTGAATATATGGATTTTTTTTTGTATGTGAATATAATTAACTACTCCCCGCCCACCCTATAGATGAAAGACTGCTACAGCGGGTGGCTTAATTGCCGGGAGGACGTCCTCCTGTTTACCTGTTTCCCGCACCCCGCCGTGGGCGTGCATCAGGGAAAATCTGTGATGGCCGTGTCCCTTGAACCCAGCCAATCACAGATCGTGGTGAATGGGCAAAAACGGCGGCCATTTACCCCACGATCGGCGTGTCCAATGAGAGATGATCTCAAATGTAAACATGAGATCATTTCACATTGATGGCAGAGACCGCGTGTGAGGAGGGAGAGCTTTTGTGCTGCAGATCTGTGAGTGCCAGCTAACATCTGATTATTTACAGTCAAAACACAGTACATACAGTGCCCAAATAGTGCCCATTGATGTCACAGTGCTCCTCTGTGTAATTGTGCCCATTGCTGTCACAGTTCTCATCACTGTTAGTGTCACAGTACTGATCATTGTCATCAGTGCCACCTGTCAGTGCCACATCAGTGTCAGGTGTCATCAGTGCCATTTGTCATCAGTTTCACGTGTCATCAGTGTCCCATGTCATCCGTGCCATAAGTGCCCATCAACAATGTCTAGAAAATTATTTTCAGCTGAGGAGGCATACAATATTCTTACAGCCAATGAGAGCAATGGGGAGCTCTCGGCTTTGGATTTCTCCTCAAATTCAGATTCTGAGTCTGACATTATCTACGAGCCTGTCCTTAGCAGTGGAGCACTGACAGCCTCAGAGGAGGCTGATAGTCCGCCCGCCAGACAAAGGCATTCTGGTGAGGAGGCAGTGCCATCCACCAGCACCGCAGTGATATCCACCAGCCCTGCAGTACCTCGGCAAGAAAGGCCAAGTACCAGTGGGGTGTCACCTCAGTCCCAAAGGGTCAGGTCCCATGCCAGCCTTCCCTATTCCCTTCAGAACCCCTTGTGGCTTCCTCCTAATTCAGGAGAAGCTAACATTCCCCCTTTCACTGCCCAGCCAGGAGTCCAGGTGGACACAGAAAATGTTTCCCCGATTTAGATTTCTTTCCACTTAATTTTTACTGAGGACATGCTGGCATCAATTGTGGCCTTGTGCAACGTGTATGCCGGTCCCTACAGGTGGAGAGCCCTAACAGTGGAGGAGTTTAAGATTTTTTTTTGGGCCTCGTATTCTGTATGGGACTAACCAAAAAAAATTGATTGCGTTCATATTGGTCAACCCTCCCCATCCACCACATGCCCATTTTATGAGGTTCCTACACTATAATGATAATACCCAGTGCCCTCCCCGAAATTACCCAAATTATGATAAGCTTTATAAAATTCGGCCACTACTATATATTTTTTTTGTTTAAATCTTCCTCCAGTTGTTTACCTCAGACCAATACATATGCATGGATGAGTCACTTATCAAATTTACTGGCAGGCTGGGCTTCAAGCAATTTATTCCCACCAAAAGGGCCCGCTATGGGGTGAAGCTGTATAAATTATGTGACTGAGCCACAGGGTATACATATGCCTTCATGGTATACGAAGGGAAGGACACCTAGCTGCATCCCCCTAATTGCCCAGACTACATGGGATTAAGCGGGAAAGTCGTTTGGGAATCATAAACCCACTCGTGGAGAAAGGCTACCATTTGTATGTGGACAACTTCTATACAAGTTTGTCCCTGTTTCGCAACCTTCACAGGAAGAACACTCCAGCATGTGGCACCATGAGGAAGAACCGGAAGGGCTTTGATCCACAATAATACCTTCTCGGAGATCACCAGGAGGAATGGCCCAATCCAAAAGCCAACGTGTATCCATGTATACAATATGTTCATACCTGAACCCTACCTTGCCACAAAATGAACATACCAGTGGTATAAAAAAGTATAATTTATTTGTTTCATTTGGCAATATACAACACCTATATAATCTATTGCAACTCCATTGAAAGACCCAAACCCTTGGCTATCAGGAGGAAATCACCATTGCCCTTATATTCCCGAACGGCCCACCAGAAAACATTCGATCCAATGTGATTAGCAGGCTCTCCGACCGCCACTTTCCTGATAAAACCCCTCTCAGATGAACAGGTCAAAAGCATCAGTAAACATGCCGGGTGTGCTTCAGAGGAGGAGTTAGAAGAAATGCCACTTATTATTGTGCCCAATGTCCTTCCCAACCAGGCCTCTGCTTAGGTGACTGTTTTCGCCATTACCATACTTCAGTAAATTATTAGTGAAGTATGGTAAACATAACCCTCACTTCCTGCCATTTACCTTCACACCCCTTATGCCTCTGCTTGTTCTGTAACTGACCCAGCCTGTTGTTCAACCACGCATCTGCCTACCAATTCTGTACATAGTCAGGTCCATAAATATTGGGACATCGACACAATTCTAATCTTTTTGGCTCTATACACCACCACAATGTATTTGAAATGAAACAAAAAAAGATGTGCTTTAACTGCAGACTTTCAGCTTTAATTTGAGGGTATTTACAAATCAAATCAAATCCAAATCCGGTGAACGGTGTAGGAATTACAACAGTTTGTATATGTGCCTCCCACTATTTAAGGGACCAAAAGTAATGGGTCAGATTAACAATCATCCATCAAACTTTCACTTTTTAATACTTGGTTGCAAATCCTTAGCAGTCAATTACAGCCTGAAGTCTGGAATGCATAGACATCACCAGACGCTGGGTTTCATCCTTGGTGATGCTCTGCCAGGCCTCTACAGCGACTGTCTTCAGTTCCTGCTTGTTCTTGGGGCATTTTACCTTCAGTTTTGTCTTCAACAAGTGAAATGCATGCTCAATCGGATTCAGGTCCGGTTATTGACTTGGCCATTGCATAACATTCCACTTCTTTCCCTTAAAAAACGTGTTGGTTGCTTTCGCAGTATGCTTCGGGTCATTGTCCATCTGCACTGTGATTTTGCCCAAAACACTTCAGAATTCATCCTGCTGCTTTTGTCAGCAGTCACATCATCAATAAATACAAGAGAACCAGTTCCATTGGCAGCCATACATGCCCACTCCATGACACTACCACCATCATTCTTCACTGATGAGGTAGTATGCTTTGGATCATGAGAAGTTCCTTTCCTTCTCCATACTCTTCTCTTCCCATCACTCTGGTACAAGTTGATCTTTGTCTTATCCTGTCCATATGATGTTGTTCCAGAACTGTGAAGGCTTTTTTAGATGTTGTTTGGCAAACTCTAATCTGGCCTTCCAGTTTTTGAGGCTCACCAATGGTTTACATCTTGTGATGAACCCTCTGTATTCACTCTGGTGAAGTCTTCTCTTGATTGTTGACTTCGACACACATACACCTACCTCCTGGAGAGTGTTCTTGATCTGGCCAACTGTTGTGAAGGGTGTTTTCTTCACCAGGGAAAGAATTCTTCGGTCATCCACCACAGTTGTTTTCCGTGGTCTTCCGGGTCTTTTGGTGTTGCTGAGCTCACCGGTGCGTTCTTTCTTTTTAAGGATGTTCCAAACAGTTGATTTGGCCACACCTAATATTTTTGCTATCTATGATGGGTTTGTTTTGTTTTTTTCAGCCTAATGATGGCTTGCTTCACTGATAGTGACAGCTCTTTGGATCTCACATCGAGAGTTGACAGCAACAGATTCCAAATGCAAATAGCACACTTGAAATGAACTCTGGACCTTTTATCTGCTCCTTGTAAATGGGATAATGAGGGAATAACACGCCTGGCCATGGAACAGCTGAGCAGCCAATCATCCCATTACTTTTGGTCCCTTAAAAAGTGGGAGGCACATATACAAACTGTTGTAATTCCTACACGTTCACCTGATTTGGATGTAAATACCCTCAAATTAAAGCTTAAAGTCTGCAGTTAAAGGACACATTGTTTCATTTTAAAGCCATTGTGGTGGTGTATAGAGCCAAAAAGACTAGAATTGTGTCGATGTACCAATATTTATGGACCCGACTGTACCTCTGCCTGATCTGGAACTGACCCTGTCCTGTTATTCAACCACACTTCTGCCTACCGATTCTGTACATACCTCTGCCTGATCTAGAACTGACCCTGGACTGTTTGACCGTGCTTTTTGCCTGCCTTTTGGACTGATCTTGTACCCAGCTACTGGACTAGTGGGATTCATAACACAGGGGTCTTACATATGTGAGGGGCTCCAGAATTGTTTTTCTGGATGAAGAAAACTATTTTATTTAGTTTTCTCATTCCTAGATTAGGGTCTGGAGACTGAGGCTTCAAAGAGATTTGGGTGGGAGAAGCCTCTACCCCTGTCCCCATTCTGTCCTGAACGAGGCCCTACTTCTGCCTGTAGGACTTCTGCCATCATGCCTCTACCTGTCGCATGAACTGACCACACCACATGGACCATGTTCCTGCCTACTACCAGGACCAATATTTTGGCACTGCTGACGATCTCTGCCTGCACTGACCCTGGACTGTATATGGACAGTATCCCTGCCTGCTGCCTGTACTGACTGCCTGTTGTCTGGACAATAGCATTCGCTTTTGCTGACCAAGTCCCTGCCTACTGCCTGTACAAGTGCTATCCTCCTGTAGACAACTGCGCTATTAAAACCACAGGTAATCTTTTGTTTACCCTTTGCTCAGCAGAATGTATTTTGGGGTGCAATTCTTGGTATGTGTCCCTAGAACACCTGACAGTGTTCCTTGCATGTTGGGCCTCTGTATGCGGCCAGGCTGTGTAAAAGTCTCACACATGTGCCATACTCGGGAGGAGTATCAGAATGTATTTTGGGGTGTCATTTTTGCTATGTACATGCTATGTGTTGGAAATATCTTATAAATGGACAACTTGATCTGTGATGAGAGCAGACGTGTGAGGAGTGAGCTCCCTCACACGCCCGGACCTCGCAACATAGCGCCAGAAACTCCCTGTCGGCTGTCGGCTGAGCCTCGTGAGCCTCGTGAGCAGAGGATGCTGTTTTGAAAGGACTGCACCGCCGGAGGGGAGCGAGGGCGGCGGGACTCGAGAAAGAAGCGCCTCATGCTACAGAGGACGCAGCTCCCGGCTCCCGGCCACGAAAAACCCCAGCACTCACTTATCATCTCCAAGGGGGCTGAAGCACGCTGAGACCCGGCTTCTATGGTCTGGAGCTCGGGGTCTAGAGGCAGCAACCTGTAGCAAGCCACAGCAAAATCATAGCAAGCCACAGCGAGCCACAGCAACACAGGAGGAGGACCAATGAAGCAGTTGACGGTGGGAAGGGTGAGTAAGGGGAGCTGATGCACACTACCCCCACCGCCCCATCACCCCATCACCCCATTGTTAAACGAGCGGCACCCCAGTCGTATATCGGAGTAGTGAGCAGTGAAAGTGCTCAGAAGGATCAGAGCCCCCCGGAGCAACACTCTAAGATATGGGGATACTTCCAACGGACCCCAGGACTCAATAAGGTATGATCCACCCATACTACACAGCCCACAGCTGAAAATCATTAAAAGACAAAGCAATAGAAATTATACAGGCATTTAAAAAGGGACAGTTGCTGCATGTACTGATAAAACCCTGCACAGAACCTTGCAGAACCTTGCATATAACTCCAATATACAGCTCGAGGTAAATCAAACTTTATTCCACATGTATTGAACTGCTTGCATACCCTAAAGTTATACGGGAAAAGAGGGGAAGGTGTATCCCAATCCTATGCATGCTGAGCCCAGGTAACTGAACATGGAACCTTGAGCACATGGGAGATAAGAGAATTGTTGCTAAATAGGCACCAACCTGAACTTTAAGCAGTTGAACATTAAAAATCATAGTGGGGGACAACAAAAGCCGACACAGGAATATGATCAACTCCGTTTGTTCAAAAGGATTGCCACCATAGAGACAACGGCCTAGGCATAAGCATACTTTTCCTCTGACATCCCCCTTCCAGGATCCTTCTCTCTTTTCGGGGGGAGGGATATAATCATAAAAGCTGAGGGTAAAGGAAGAGTAGCCCCAATACAGAACGCATAGTCCCTGTTGGCATGGCCACCCGAAGGCGGGCGGCACAGCAGCCGATTGGAGGGGGCAGGAACACGACTGGAGGGCTCAGGGCTTATATGACCCCTCAGACCCCCCAGACTCCTCAGGGTGGGAGCATGGCAGCGGGACTTAAAACGCAACTAAGCGGCTCCCCTGAGGTGGCAAGAAGACAAGGGACGCAGGAGAATGGTGGCAGAGGTTTCCCAGGGCTAACATCATATAAAATACAACCCCACAGCAAACTATCTGGAGGCAGAGGCAGACATCTGTTGGAGATGAGCCAAGTAGAACCCGGGGCGACATATCAGAGAGACCCGGAGGCAGTGAGTGAGCAAGAAGGGAACCTACACACTACATGCACCCCTGAAGACATGAAAGATTGCGGAGGGAGGAAGGACACATGTCTAAGTATGGACAGCGGCAAGAGGGAATTCCCTGAGCTGGGACATACTACTTCGGAGGCAGGAGAGGTAACATTGAAACAATCAGGGGAAGAAGATCAGGGGATGTATGGGAACCCCCCAAACCATCTTGCCTATCCCCCCCCCATCCCCAAGGCCTTCAATATGCCTTCCCTGACAGGGAGGATATAGATCCCCCACAAGCTTTAATAGATAATTCAGATGGAGAACAAAGAGAGGAAGACTTAAGGGGAATGGGGGAGCCAGAAAAGAGGGATATAGGGGGAAAAAACTCCCATGTGATAGAACCCCCAAAAGAAAAGCCACAAGAGCCAGAGACAAAACAGACAGACGGGAAGACAGGGAGAACGGGTAAAGACCGGGACTCGGAATTTACCGAACTAGGAAACCTGATAAAAGCTCTACCAACAAAAGAGGATATACAAGGCCTAATAGCATCAGTTGATAGGGCATGCAAGCAATCAGCAGAGGAACTAAAAGAGGAAATAGGGGCTGTGGGCCACCGAGTGGAAAATTTGGAAGAGGAACAGGATGAGATAAAGCTTGCAGTGGGAGAAGTACAAGGGCTTATCAAGAAACAAGAAGACACAATGAACTTTTACAGAGATCAATTAGATGATTTAGAGAACAGAGACCGCTGCCAGAACATCAGGATAAAAGACCTACCTGAGGCCCACAGTAATAAGGACTTACCCGAAATAGAACAGAGGATTTTTCAACAGATACGGGGGCCTAATGGGAAGGAGCATATCGAGATAGACAGAGTACACCGCATAACTTACCAGCCATCCAGACAAGACAGAACAAAGAAAGGCCAAGGGATATAATTTGTAAAATACATAACTACACTGAAAAAGAAAAGATTATGAAGGCAGCACGAGAATTAGCAATAATTAATTTTGAAGGAGAGGAGATATCACTATATCCCGATATTACACGCAGGACACTAATTCAGCGAAGGATGGTACTCCCCCTGTTGGAGGCAATGAGAAAAAAAGAAATAAGGTACCAATGGGGATATCCTTTCGCATTAATAGCAACGAAGGATGGTAAGACTGCGGTGTTACGCAATAAAGACGATTTAAAAAAGTTCTGTGAAACACTGGAATTACCCCAGATTTTGAGGACTGGAGAGTCGATAACAAGATGAGCATAAAACAACCCCCTGCGCAATGGTCCACTGTAATAAAGAAATAATGAGGGGTCGGGGTAACAGGAACAATCCTCGCTCCCCACCTCTCAACTTTTTTCTTTTCAAATTTTTTTTTTTTGTTTTTTTTTTTTTAGATAGATAGTTTCATAGTTTCATAGTTAGTAAGGTTGAATAAAGACATCAGTCCATCCAGTTCAACCTGAGCGAGTGTCTACAATTGTCCCCATCCCTGTACATTGCACACTGACACCAGTCCCTACCCTCAAGGAGCCCACAATCCAAGGTCCCCATTCATATACTAGGGCCAATTTTTGGACAGAAGCCAATTAACCTACCTGCATGTCTTTGGATTGTGGGAGGAAACCGGAGTACCCGGAGGAAACCCACGCAGGCACAGGGAGAACATGCAAACTCCAGGCAGGAAGTGTCATGGTTGGGATTTGAACCAGCGACCCTTCTTACTGCTAGGTGAGAGTGCTAACCACTACACCACTGTGCCACCCAATAGATATATAAGTTTCAAATGAAAACGAGCCCGATAGGTGGTTCTGTAAGGACTGAACAAGAAATTAACGATGGTCTTCACTGATGGTGGCTTATATAATGTGTGAAAATGTTCTTATGTTTCTTTTCTTTTTTTTTTTATTTTTTATTATTGCTCTCTTTGGTCAAGGGGCAAGGTAATAATTAATGGAGGTGGGGGTGGGGGGAGGGGAGGGAGGGTGAGTGGGAATAAGAAAGGGAGAAAAGGTGTACTATAAGAAGAAGATTAAAAGCAGTAGGTCTGGGCGGGGAGGTGGGCTCTAGGGTAAGGGTGGGTTAGTTTTAGCGTTTTCGATACAATTGGGAAGGTCCGGAGGTTGGACTCGTAATCCGCAGAATGCGGATAAAAAGGAGGGGGAGGGAAGGGCAAGGGTTGCCCGGGCAGGGGACCCCCTCTATTAGCAGGCTCGGAATAGGGAAAACGGGCCAAGGGGAAAAGGGAATAGGAAGACAGGTTGTGGAAGAAAAATACCCAAATGTAAAAGAGAAAAACAGAGAAGTGTATTTCAAAGAGAAATTAGAGGATGGATAAGGTGTTGAAAATAATGACATACAATGTGAGAGGGCTGAACTCTCCTCAAAAAAGGGACCGCTTGTGGCACGAGGTGAGTCACCAAGAGGTGGATATAATCTTTCTTCAGGAGACGCACTTCGGGCCAGGACCGGTCCCCAAATTACCAGTATTCATATAATCAGTGGTTCCATGCTATGTCCCCAATAGCGAGAGCAAGAGGAGTATCCATAGCTCTCGGGAAAACCTGCCCCATGAGGATAACTGAGGTGCAGGCGGACCCGGAAGGAAGGTTCATATTTATAAAAGGGGCTCTCCTGGGATCAATTTATACGCTAGCATCCATTTACGCACCAAATGTGGGCACGGCAGAATTCTTACTGAAAACATGGAAAAAGCTAGACGGGTTTAAGGAGGGATGTGTGATTCTGGGGGGGGACTATAATATAATTATGGACCCCGACTTAGACACTACATCCCAGAGAACTGGACTACCATTCAAGATATGGAAACGGGTGAAAGAATATCTGAAACGAGTGCACTGGGTGGATACCTGGAGAGCACTTAATGATTGAAAAAGAGATTATAGTTATTTTTCTAAAACCCACGGGGTATATTCAAGGTTGGATATCTTGATGGTAGACCAGTATTATCTGGATTATGTAAAAGAAGTGAAAATAAGAGCTATAACAATTTCAGATCACGCCCCAGTAGTTATGAGGTTCTGATCGATATCCGGAGGTCAGAAGGAAAGAACTTGGAGATTAAACGAGTCATTATTAGATGACAATCAGATATCAGAAGACATAGAAAATAAACTGGTGGGCTATTTTGAAGAAAACAGATCGGGGGAAACATCGGAACAAGTAAGATGGGATGCCCATAAAGCGGTGGTAAGAGGAGTATTAATAGCCCATGGAATTAGGAAAAAAAAGAAAGAAAAAAAAAGGAGCTGGAGGAACTGATTGGAAAGATACATAAAATGGAACAGAAACATAAAAATAGTATGAACCCGGAAGAGGCCAGACAGCTGGAAAAGCATAGATTAGAACAGCCCTCAAAAATTACACTCGCACACTCGCATTTTGCGAGTGATTTTTGAGGGCTGGCGAGGAGAAGAGAGGAGAGCTGCCACTGGTAGATCACAGCAGGGAACATTCAGACTTATGTTTCATAAGCTGTGAGTGTTCCCCCGCCGTGCGCCTTCACATAAGCTCCTCCCCTTTTCCGGGACTTTGATAGACAGATCACCCGTCCAATCCTAGGACGGGTGACCTATATCAAACTTCCCCGGACAAGGGGAGGAGCTTATGTGACGGCGCGCCGCGGGGGAACACTCACAGCTTATGAAACAAAAGTCTGAATGTTCCCTGCTGTGATCTCCCAGTGGCAGCTCTCCTCTCTTCTCCTCCACAGGTAGGCAGCACATGGGGGACACAGGCTGCAGATGGGGGGGGAGACACAGGCTGCAAATGGGGGGGAGGACACAGGCTGCAAATGGGGGGGAGGACACTGGCTGCAAATGGGGGGGAGGACACTGGCTGCAAATGGGGGGGAGGACACTGGCTGCAAATGGGGGGGGACACTGGCTGCAAATGGGGGGGGGACACTGGCTGCAAATGGGGGGGACACTGGCTGCAAATGGGGGGGACACTGGTTGCACATGGGGGGGACACTGGCTGCACATGGGGGGGACACTGGCTGCACATGGGGGGGACACTGGCTGCTCATGGGGGGGATACTGGCTGCTCATGGGGGGGGACACTGGCTGCTCATGGGGGGGGACACTGGCTGCTCATGGGGGGGGACACTGGCTGCTCATGGGGGGGGACACTGGCTGCTCATGGGGGGGGACACACTGGCTGCTCATGGGGGGGGGACACTGGCTGCTCATGGGGGGGACACTGGCTGCACATAGGGGGGGGCACAGGCTGCACATGGGGGGGACACTGGCTGCACATGGGGGGGGGACACTGGCTGCACATGGGGGGGGACACTGGCTGCACATGGGGGGGGGACACTGGCTGCACATGGGGGGGGGGGACACTGGCTGCTCATGGGGGGGGGACACACTGGCTGCTCATGGGGGGGACACTGGCTGCTCATGGGGGGGACACTGGCTGCACATGGGGGGGGACACTGGCTGCACATGGGGGGGGGGACACTGGCTGCACATGGGGGGGGACACTGGCTGCACATGGGGGGGGACACTGGCTGCACATGGGGGGGGGGACACAGGCTGCACATGGGGAGGGACACAGGCTGCACATGGGGGGGACAAAGGCTGCACATGGGGGGGGGGCACAGGCTGCACATGGGGGGGGACACAGGCTGCACATGGGGGGGGACACAGGCTGCACATGGGGGGGGGACACAGGCTGCACATGGGGGGGGACACAGGCTGCACTTGGGGGGACACAGGCTGCACATGGGGGGGACACAGGCTGCATTAACATTAAGGTTGTTAATATTTTTATAACTTAATTGCATAAAACATTAAAGGTGTCATTTAATGAGATAATTTATGAGGGCGGGTTTAGGGGCGGGGGGGGGTAGGGGTTGGGCGGGGCAACTGGTGGCGAGTAACCCTTAAGGCCTGGCTAGTAGCTCAGGACTTGAAATTTTGAGCCCTGGATTAGAATACAATTTGCACCTGGATAGGAAAACGCAAAACAAATATAGATACGCGGCGCATAAATTCTATAAAAATGGGAACAAATGTGGCAAGCTGCTGGCCAACCAACTTAAAAAACAACAAGAAATTTCCCATGTACACGGTATCCAATCCAGGGACAAATTAATAACAGACACTAAATCGATAGCAAAAGAATTTGAAAATTTCTATAAAAAACTATACAATATAAAAATGGAAGGGGGAGATAGGGACAAGAAGGAACAAGCTGAAAGAATTAGGGAATATATCAGAGAATCCTCACTGCCGAACTTGGCACGAGAAGTGGTAGAGGGGATGGAAGTGCAGATAACCGAGGAAGAGATAAAAGGCATAATCGAAAGTCTCCCTAATGGCAAGAGCCCAGGCCCTGACGGGTTGACGATCGCATATTATAAAAAATGTAAAAACATACTGGTAACACCGTTAAGCGAATACTTTAATCAGATAGCAGTCAACCAGAGAATGTCCCCGGAATCCCTGACAGCCTTCTTGACAGTAATCCCAAAACAAGGAAAAGACCCGAAACATTGCTCTAATTACAGACCCATCTCTCTTTTGAACACAGACACGAAACTATTAGCAAAGATCCTAGCAAACAGACTACAAGAAAAAATAACACGGGTGGTGCATTACGATCAGACAGGCTTTATGGTAGGTAGAGAGGCTAAAGACAATACTATAAGAGCTATACACCTGCTACACTAGGTGCAGAATGGCCCCAAAAAGAGCCCAAGAGTTATTCTGTCAATGGATGCCGAAAAGGCCTTTGACAGAGTGAACTGGGTCTTCTTGCTAGAGGTATTAAGGGAAATGGGACTGGGAGAGCGGATGATGGGATGGGTGACAGCACTATACACCGGACCAAAAGCACGGGTTAAAGTAAACGGGGCACTATCAGAAGGATTTGAAATCACAAACGGAACAAGACAGGGCTGCCCACTGTCCCCCTTACTATTCTCACTGGTACTAGAACCCTTTCTATGCAAAATAAGGGAGAACGGGAAGATAAAGGGAGTAGAAATGGGCATTAAGGAATACAAGGTCTCAGCATATGCTGATGATCTACTGTTCTTTCTGTCAGACCCACAAGAGTCAGTGAGAGAGGTAATGGGGGAGGTGAGGAGATTTGGAAATCTCTCAAATTTCAAGATTAATGTAGAGAAATCGATAATATTACCCATACACATATCAAGAGACTTGAGAACAAAAATACAAAATAATTACCCATTTGAGTGGCAAGAAAAATCACTGTTTTATCTGGGAGTACATATCTCAGCAGACGTAAAAACAATGTTCGAACAAAATTATAGCCCTCTATTAGTAAGGATAGAAGAAGACCTGAAGAAATGGAAAGGAAAGATACTAACCTTATTCGGTAGAATAAACACGATAAAAATGAATATAGTGCCTAGGCTTCTATACGTCCTATATACACTACCAATCCCAATACCCCAAAAATTTTTTAAAAACATACGGAAAATATTTACTGCCTTCATATGGGAAAATGAGAGAGCAAGGCTAGCACATAAGATCTTTATGTAGGAACAAGGGAGAAGGAGGGGTAGGCTTACCGGACATGTTAAAATATTACAGAGCAATGACACTAGTCAGAATCCTGAACTGGTGCCATGATCAGGATAATAAAGCATGGGTGCTGCTGGAAAAGAATCTGGCCGGTAGAGACTTAGCAGGGGCACCATGGATACCAACTAAAGATAGGGGGCTATCGGAATGGACATCACCATTAACGAAGAACACGCTGTCGGTATGGGACAGAATGAATAAAATGGGAAGATATGCCCTGAAAATATCACCCTTAGCCCCATTGGGTGGGTACCCACGGTTCCCCCCAGGCGAGGAAACAGGAGCGTTAGGACCCTGGGAAACAGAAGGAAACACGAAGAGTCTAAAATACGCCCCGGAAGGGGTTATCCTGACACAGAGGGACTTAGAATTAAGGTATGGAAGTACGAGCTGGACGGGTTGGAGGTATAATCAAATGAAACAGTTTTACAAGAAAATAGATAAACAAATCCGATCACAGGATTCCTTAACGGTGTTCGAGAAAATGTGTATAGACATATCAAAGCCCAACCACCTATTATCCCAGATGTATAAAATAGTACTCAGTGAGGAAGAAAATACAATACCATACTTTATAAGGGAATGGGAAAGAGAACTAGGGTACAAATTCACGACACTGCAAATAAAAAAGGTAATAGAAGCCACCTACTCTTCGTCAACAAGCTCAGCCACACAGGAAATGTCATATAAATTTTTAACCAGATGGCATAGAACCCCTGCCCGATTGGCACAAATATACCCAACCGCAGAGAGCTCCTGCTGGAGAGGATGCGGAGAAAAGGGAACTCACCTCCATATATGGTGGACCTGCCCTGAGATAAAGAAATATTGGTGTGAAATAGCCCCATGGATCAGGAAAATGGAAAAAGAGAAGATTGAGATGAAACCAGAACATTACCTGTTCCATGGGGCTATGAACACCAAGGCAGTATATAAAGAAAATATGATACAGCATTTACTGAACGCAGCCAAGAAACTAATACCAAGAAATTGGAAACAGATTATGGGCCCAACATTGGAGGACTGGAAAAGAGAGGTAGATAAAATGCAAGAGGCAGAAAGATGGGTATATAAAATGAGAAATAAACAAGAGAAATACGATGCAATCTGGGAGGGATGGGAAGAACAGGCTAAGGAAATAGAAATTGAAATACAAGCTAGGAAAAACGAAGGGGACTGAAGTAAACAGACGGGGAGGAGACCACAACCTGGGCAACCTATTCGGGGAATGTATACGTTTTTTTTTTTTTTTGCTCTTTGTTTTTAAAAAACAGAAATGTATAAGGAAAGGCTGAATACAAATTTGATGGATGCTTGTTGTGGAGGGAGGAGGGCGCTCTCGGCGGCCTATGGACCAAAGGGATGAGGAACAAATTAAAACCTTTTAAATGTTTCCTCTTCTTTTTTTTTTTTTTTTTCTTCCACAAACATAAGACAAATCACACTTGACTAGGTAGGCACAAGGATGGGGTAAATAAAACGACACATAGATTGAGTGGCGTGTAGGGGAAGGAGGGGTGGGGGGAGGGGAGAGGTAATAGGGGGAGGTCGAGAAGGGAAATCTGAGATTGGAACACGGTTTGCGGAGTAATTGGGATATGCACACTCCCACAAGGAAACACTTAGGGAGGAATGAGCCTTCTCCCCCTAATCAAATAAACACATATAAATATACATATATATACACATTAAGATTTCTTTTTTTTTTTTCTTTCCTCTTCACCACAAATTCAGGAAAATCACATTTGATTAGGAAGGCACAAGGATGGAGTACTGAGAAAAAGCAATACAACACATAAACTGAGTAGGGCACAGAGGGTGGGAGGAGGGGAAGGGGGATAGGGGAAGGTTGAGAGGGATGATGGGAGATTTATATACGGTCGGGGGAGACTGTAGGACATACACACTTTCACAAGGAATCATCTTAAACACTTTTATTCAACAGGTGGGATGATACTAAGGACACGTAGTAAGAAAGCAACTGAAAACATTTAGGGGAAAAGGTGTTATATCACCTGAATTAAATTAATTATTTTATTTTTATTTTATTTTTGGCTTTTTGCTGCTCCTCGCCCGGGGGACGGGGGCCGCTGGAAGGGCCAATCTTCAGACCACAAGGGTATTAAATGATTGGATAGACTAATGAAATGTAATCAGCAAAATGTAAATTGTATAAGTAAAATTATTAATAAAGATCTAATTGTAGCGGGGTCGTACCCCTTTTAGGGGAAGAGACTACATCCCCCATAATCCCCCAGGCTCCCGGGCTGCTTGTTTCCGCCCGAGAGGCTGCTGGGGGAGGTTATAAAAAGGAAGAGCGGAGACCGCCTCTTCCTCTTGGAACACTTCCTCTTCTGAGGCCTGACAGGACTGGCCTGCCTCTGCTGACAGAGCTTGTGACGCGGAGACTGCAGCCAGCGGAGACACCTGTGCGGACCGGAGCTGAAGGCCTGAAGCCTGGGCCTTGCAGCAGATGGAGTGAGACTCTCATCCCTCAGAGTCAGCAGCAGCGGAGCGGAGACTCTTCCCTACAGACGGTCGGTCGGAGCTGAGGACCGGAGCGCAGGGGCTGTGACTGAGGAGACCAGAGCCGCCATTAGAGGGACCGGAGCGGAGGACGGTACCCCAGGATTGGTGAGAGAGCCGGAAGGCTCATCCTGCATTGATACACACGTTTTATGCCTATTGAACTGCCTAGGCGCAATTTACCTCAGAGCAGCAATGTTACTTTCTGTGGATTACAAAGACACCATTTAAAGCTACATGTGCACCACCTCTACAGATTCATTGCCGGTGAAGAACACTGTACTAGTACAAGGACTGAGCTCTATTACTAGGGATCAGGCCTGGTCCATTAGGTAGGCGCAGATAGATTTATTGCACCTCAGGGGTGCATAGCATGCGGTCGCCACACTTGGCGCTCCGTTTCCCCATTGCTAGTTGATACATATATGTGTACATGTTTAAGTGCATATTGCAGGGACCTGCTAAAGTATTGTAAGTCATATGTTTGATGCATGTTGCTATTCTTTTTCCTTACTGCCAAAGTAAAGCCAGTTATTCTTATTTCAGCAGTCTGCTTGTGAGTTCATACCCATTACACTTAGAGTATAAGTGATGTTTATATGTGCATAGATTCATACCCCTTGACTAACTGTGCCAGAGCGGGTAGAGCCAAATTGCCGGGGGTTGGTGGAGCTGTACTCAGGGACCCAAAACAAACCAGCGGCTCTCTTAACTGGGGGTAGCGCTACATAATTATAAAAAAAAAAAAAAATGGACAACTTTGTGTAAAAAAAAAAAAAAAAAAAAAAGGCCTCATAGATTATACGTTGGGGTGTTGGCTTTCTAAAATGAAGTAATAGTCAACAAGTTGCTCCCTGCATGTTGGGCCTCCCTATGTGGTTAGGCTGTGAAAGTCCCACACATGTGGAATCACCATACTCAGGAGGAGTAGCAGAATGTATTTTGGGGTGTCATTTGTGGTATACACATGCCATTTGAGAGAAATAACCTATTACAATGACAATTTTGTGGGAAATAAAATCTTACTTTTTCAAAGAATTGTGGGAAAAAATTACAACATCAAAAACTTCACCATGCATCTTACTAAATACCTTGGAACGTCTAATTTAAAAAAAGGGGTCATTTGGGGGGTATTTGTACTTTCCTGGCTTGTTCGGGTCGCAAGAAATGAGATCACCAGTACATCACGTGTGATCAATTTTTTATTTATTTATTTTATTATTTATTACAGGATTTATATAGCGCCAACAGTTTACGCAGCGCTTTACAATATAAAAAGGGAGACAATACAGTTATAATACAATAAAATACAAGAGGATTAAGGGGGCCCAGCTCAGAAGAGCTTACAATCTAATAATCAAAGTGACACCTAGATGCCAATAAAAGTTCCCATTAGTAAACATAGATTGCCACCTTCCTGAGGCCTCAAAGGAAACTGCTAGTCATCTTGGCTACACGGGTCCGCAGGGGGCATTCGCAAGGCCCCGGCCAGTCTGTAAACTTTGAGTAATATCAACAGATCTAAGGAACCTATTTTATCTCTCATAAAAGCTAAAATATTAGTGGCAGAGAGATGAAAATAATTCCTTTTGATCGTACACGTGATGGGTTACGTGTACATGTAACTCTGTATTATTAGCATGTGTGGAATCCTAGAGAACCACACAAAATCGTTAGATGGCGCCTGATTGCGCCAGGCAGGCAGTGATTGGTACTGTCGCGATCGGACTGATGCTCTGGTATCGGAAATCCTATCCATGATCCAGCAATCGGTGTCATTCTGGGCCAATTTGACTCTGGTAATTTCAGAACACAAAACATGCTGTGGGCTGAGACAGGAGCACCCCCCAGGGTTGATTGGCCAAGGGCTAAAGTACAGCCCGCATCTATATTTAAATAAATTGGGTAGCCTGAGATATGGACATTGTTCTTCCATGAAGTCAGTTCGAAACTGAGGGGGTTCCCACATGGTCCAGTATGCTTCTACTAATGGATAGACTTCTGTAAAGTTTATTTCAGTTTTTATTCCCTTTTATTTTCATAGCAAATTGCCAATTGTGTGTCTTTCTGTATTTTTTGTATCTTTTTTTTGGTAAATCCTTTTTCTTTGTATATCTTGTATGCACTGCCCACTTTTTGGGATATTAAATGATAAAGTTAATAAGTGACTTCTGTGTACTAAGCTAGGACTCATATCTCTGGAGAGGTTGTTGTATTTTAGTGCCTAAGTACTCGGTCTAAGTTTTGTGCCAATCGGTATGCAACTGCACTGCGTGTTGGCAGATTGCATGCCGATTGTAAGCTAACAGATCTTCCAGACAGAGATCTGTGTGTGGTGGCTCAGCAGACCAGTCTGCGGAGAAACTGTTGGGTGGTGGCTGGTTATCGTTTATTGTGTGTCTGGTGTGTGGGTGTGGGGACAGTGGGAAGAGTAATTAACACTGGGGTTTAAGCTTGCAGGATAGCTGGAGGAACCCTAGAAGTGGGTAGTAATTGCTAGACTGCTCCCCAACCCTTAGATTGCACCAGATTGTATGTAAGATTTGTATCTGCCTGTGTATGGTCAGCTAGCTGGATTGGAGTGGAGTCTCCCTCTAGTGGTGGCCAAAGGTAGTGTGGGCTGTGAAAGTACCACAGCCAGTCTTACATGCTCAGTATAAGTTCCCCCTTATTCCCTTAGTTCCTCATATACCCCCGTCACGGAACGCACGTTGCGGTTAGTTAGGAGCCGTGGGCGGGCGAATTCGTGGTTTTATGATTTGCACCACAGCTTGTAGACTCTAACTTTCAGACAGACTAAACAATATCCACTAATTTGGGTTCTTTTTAACAAAGATATGTAGCTGTATAAATTGTGGCCAAAATGTATGAAGAAAATAATAATAATTTGCTATATGTTATCACAGAAACAAAGAAAAATTAATTTGTTTTCAAAATTTTAGGTCTTTTTTCATTTATAGCGCAAAAAATAAACCAAGATGTGATCAAACACCACCAAAAGAAAGCTCCATTTGTATGAAAAAAAGTACAAAAAATTTATTTGGGTACAGTATTACATGACTAATTGTGATTCAGCACTGAAAGCTGAAAATTAGTCTGGGCAGGAGGGAGGTTTAAATGCCCAGTAGGCAAGTGGTTAAAATAAATAATAAACCAAAAAAAAAAAAAAATCATAATGTACTGGTATGTACTGCCAAATCACACATTATGGCAGACTTGCCTGTCATAATGTGCCCTGCAGTTCTGCACTGTAACCGATCCCATGAGTACTATCTTTGCCCGGTCTTCCTTCCTTCCAGGTTCTGCTTGAATGGCTGGGCTGCAATGACGCCACTCCTGTGCATGCGAACGGGACTCCCATCACCCCAGCACACAGTGTGTGCCATAAATGTGGTCTGAGACAGAGCTGCACATGCTCAGCTTTTTTATTTTTTTTTATTTTTTTACTGAGGTAAATACCACTTTAAATTGTATCCAGTGGTTTAATAGGATGATGCAGTATGTTTTTAAGGATTTGTGTCTTAAACAAGTTAGTCTGTTTAATTTTTTTTATTTCTACTTCGTTCTGATTTTGTTTGTCTTCATTAACATACAGGTCAGTATTGGCAGTAATGGGACATTCTGCATATAATTGTAAGCAGATACTATCAGTACAGCTGGTAAGCAAACTTATTCTCTATAGTATTTTTCATTTTTCTGTAACTTCTCCCAAAGTTAAATGTAGGAAATCAGAGGGTAACAAAGCAGAAATTATGTTTGGTCTATAGGATGGTAATTTAAGGCTAGGTATAACCACCACAGACAGAAATCTGTCCCTTGTAGTTTTTGTACATAGTGTAAAAGCTGGTAGCACAGTGAAGCTTTGTAAATATGGGCATCAGCTTGTACAATAGTACACATGGCTGCTGTTAGAAATCATGGGGCCCCATACAGCGTACGCGACAGGGCCCCTTGGCCCTGCCCACAACCCCACCCCTGGCTCCGCCCTGACTCCATGCTGTCACGAAATCTAGGGGAATGGTGGCAGGAGCTGAAACATGTAAACAAAAAATAAACATTAAAAGCCAGCAGCTTCACATACTGCAGCTGCTGGTTTTTAATAAATGGACACTTACCTGTCCTGGAGTCCTGTCAGGAACAGTGTTATTGCTTGGATCGCCTGCTGGTGTCACGGTTTCTTTCAGCATCAAAGGGTGCAGTTCTGGTGCAGTTCTGGTGGCCACCAGCAGGTGTCTCCCAGCAGATGGACATTCTACTGATCAAGCTGCACCTGATGTGGAACTGCTGGGAGTATATAAGCCCGCCCTTCACTGAGGCTCAGTGCTTCAGAATTCCTTCCTGCAAGCCTTGTCCCTGCCTGATCTGATCCGTTGCCTGAAACCTGTTCCTGATCCGATTCCTGCTCTGTCCTGGACTGGACTCTGTTTCCTGTACCTGGTTCCTGAGACTTGTCCCCTGATTCCTGCCTTGGCTTCCCCTTACTTCTGCTTCCGCCTTCTGGTCTCCTGTTCCCCTTGTCTCTCATCCCTGCCTTGTTATATATGTGTTCCCTTTCCTTGTGTGTGTGTGTGTGTGTGTGTGTATATGTATGTGTATGTATGTATGTATATATATATATATATATATATATATATATATATATATATGTGTGTATATATGTATATGTATATATATATATATATGTATATATGTGTGTTAGTTAGATTAGGGTTTTGGGGTTGCTGTGTATTATTTGCATTATTGCTTGTTCATGGTTTGCACGTGTGTCTTTATCTTTAATATATATATATATATATATATATATATATATATATATATATATATATATATATATATATATATATATATATATATTATTTTCACTTAACTTTGAGCCTGATTCCTTTAGTGCAGCCCATTGATCTGTTCACTCTGTGCTGGATGCCTGTGTTAGGCATCCCTCCCATGACAGAATTCTGAAGCCATACAAACAGATCGGCTGCACTTGGGAATTGGGTCTGGATACTTGCTATTGCCAAGAAAAATGCACCTGGAAGATATTCTGTATCTTTCGCTCCTGGCAACAGATGACAGAGATTTTTGTCATCAGACATTAGGTGAATATACTAGAGAGCAACTGTTGGAATGCATCCGTATAGTGATACGGCAATATCTAAAATGAGTCCTCACACACCCTTGAATGGGTGCTGTCTCTTTAAATATCGCAGCAGCGCTAAGTGATTTTAAATGAAGAGTTCATAAATAATCCATCAAATCATGAATACAGTCTGTATGCAGTGAGGCTTAACCAGTTTTTTCTGTGATACAGTGATGAGACTTCCACCCGACAATAATTCTTATCACCACGTGCTGGTAAAAACTCCCCTTTGGGGATGCACTCACCAGAGCAAAGATAGAATTGGGCATATCAATCAGAAAACCAATGGTAACTGCAACCTCCTTAGTACGTCCGCCTCTCCTCCACCTGTGTACCTCAGAGTAGTTCCTCTCCAACAATATCCAGCATAGAGAAAACAAAATATTGCGGATAGCGTAGTACAGTTTGGAAAAACAAGTTTTTATTTCAGCTTCCCATTCCCCCCCAAGTAAAAAATGTGTACCAGAATACAAATCATAAACCGCTTTGTATAATAATAAAACTGAGGGTCAGACGACGTCCGGAAGTGACGAAACACGTCAGGGTCGTGGCCTCGCAGGAAGTGACGATTTGTGGTCCAGAGTGCGCTCCAGCCAGCCGAGATACCAGGAAGTGGAAGGGAGATCTATACACGGCGGTCTTTGGCGTGGGTTTCCGGCGGACGGAAACCTTACAGGCAGAGTGCAGTTTTATTATTATACAAAGCGGTTTATGATTTGTATTCTGGTACGCATTTTTTACTTGGGGGGGGAATGGGAAGCTGAAATAAAAACTTGTTTTTCCAAACTGTACTACGCTATCCGCAATATTTTGTTTTCTCTATGCTGGATATTGTTGGAGAGGAACTACTCTGAGGTACACAGGTGGAGGAGAGGCGGACGTACTAAGGAGGTTGCAGTTACCATTGGTTTTCTGATTGATATGCCCAATTCTATCTTTGCTCTGGTGAGTGCATCCCCAAAGGGGAGTTTTTACCAGCACGTGGTGATAAGAATTATTGTCGGGTGGAAGTCTCATCACTGTATCACAGAAAAAACTGGTTAAGCCTCACTGCATACAGACTGTATTCATGATTTGATGGATTATTTATGAACTCTTTTAAAGAGTTCATTTAAAATCACTTAGCGCTGCTGCGATATTTAAAGAGACAGCACCCATTCAAGGGTGTGTGAGGACTCATTTTAGATATTGCCGTATCACCATTCTTGTTTTTACTATACAGTAGCTGCTTTTATTGGTGTATGTAAATACATTTTAATACATCCATATCTTATCATATTTATATATATATTTATTGATTTATCTACTTTAAAGATCCAAGTCCATGAGCGCAGAGTGATAGACCCAAGGGGGCGGCATTTTCTCTGGCTCTATTGACATAGCAATGCATCCGTATAGCCCATGTTTTTGTCGATCAGGGCAGTTTTTTCTTTTTGAGGATGTGCAGCCATTGATTTGGATCTGTACAGAGTTGGCCCTGTCTGATGCCTCTAGTGGAGGTGATGACTATACACCCCCTTTTAGAGAAGCTCAGGTAGAGTCTTTGGTGTGGCTGTTGGAAGATGACTCAGCCTTTTTCTTTGAGCAGTACTCAGATTGTCCTCAACAGGTGCTTGCAGCATGTATTGATTCAGTGCAGTCTCTAGTCAGAAAAACAGTGTGCAAACCTGATTTTGTGCAACCATTATTACAGGCCTGGTCAAGTTTGTTATACCTCTGTCAGCTCCCAACCACCCATTTCTGTGTCTAGATACCAGCCTGCTGGGATGTCTTCCTCTCTATTACCCCTTTAAGATTATACTACGGTTCCTCCTGCAGCCCATGGATTGGTTGGTCTCTGGCTAATTCTTGGGGCACCTTTCCAGGGGCCTTCATAAATGAAGATGTAGGGCTGTTACTGAATTCTGCACAGACACTTTGCAGGGGAAAAGTCCAGCAAGCAACTCGGCATCACGTTTTAGCCATCAGGCCTTAGTCATAGCATAGCAAAACTAAACAAACATGCTCCTAATAAATGCTCTTCCCCCAACGTGTGTAATTACCCACTTCAGCCCCGGACCAATTGTCAGCTTAAGGACCAGGGTCTTTTTTCAATTTCGCACTGCACTGCTTTAACTGGTAATTGCGCGGTCATGCAATGTTGTAACCAAACGAAATTTGCGTCCTTTTCTTCCCACAAATAGAGCTTTCTTTTGATGGTATTTGATTGCCTCTGTGATTTTTATTTCTTGCGATATAAACGGAAAAAGACCGAAAATTTTGAAAAAAAAAGATATTTTCTACTTTTTGTTATAAGAAAAATCTAATAAACTCAATTTTAGTCAAACATTTGGGCCAAAATGTATTCAGCCACATGTCTTTAGTAAAAAAAATGCCAGTAAGCGTATATTTATTGGTTTGCGCAAAAGTTATAGCGTCTACAAACTAGAGTACATTTTCTAGAATTTACACCGCTTTTAATTTATGACTGCCTATCTCATTTCTTGAGGTGCTAAAATGGCAGAGAAGTACAAAACCCCCCCAAATGACCCCATTTTGGAAAGTAGACACCCCAAGCTATTTGCTGAGAGGCATGTTGAGCCCATTGAATATATTTTTTTAGTCCCAAGTGATTAAATAAAGACGAAAAAAATAAAAAAAATAATAATTTTTCAAAAAGTTGTCACTAAATGATGTATTGCCCACACATGCCATGGTTATATGTGGAATTTCATCCCAAAATAAATTTTGCTGCTTCTCCTGAGTATGGGGATACCACATGTGTGGGACTTTTTGGGAGCCTAGCCGCGTACGGGGCCCCAAAAACCAAGCACCACCTTCAGGATTTCTAAGGGTGCAAATTTTTGATTTCACTCCTCACTACCTATCACAGTTTCGAAGGCCATAAAATGCCAAAATAGCACAAACCCCCCCCAAATGACCCCATTTTGGAAAGTAGACACCCCAAGCTATTTGTTGAGAGGCATGGTGAGTATTTTACAGCTCTCATTTGTTTTTGAAAATGAAGAAAGTAAAGAAAAAAAAATTTTTTTTTTCAATTTTCAAAACTTTGTGACAAAAAGTGAGATCTGCAAAATACTCACCATACCTCTCAGCAAATAGCTTGGGGTGTCTACTTTCCAAAATGGGGTCATTTTGGGGGGTTTTATGCCATCTGGGCATTCCATGGCCTCCGAAACTGTGATTGGCAGTGAGAAGTGAAATAAAAAAATTACACCCTTAGAAAGCCTGAAGGCGGTGATTGGTTTTTGGGGTCCCGTACGCAGCTAGGCTCCCAAAAAGTCCCACACATGTGGTATCCCCGTACTCAGGAGAAGCAACAGAATTTATTATTTAATAAATTCTGTATTTTGGGGTGTATTTCCACATATGCCCATGACATGTTTGAGCAATATATCATTTAGTGACAACTTTTTGTAAAAAAAATATATATATTTTTTTTTTTTTCATTATTCAATCTCTTGGGACAAAAAATAAATAAATTTAATGGGCTCAACATTGCTCTCAGCAAATAGCTTGGGGTGTCTACTTTCCAAAATGGGGTCATTTGGGGGGGGGGGTTTGAACTGTCCTGGCATTTTATGCACAACATTTAGAAGCCTATGTCACACGTCACCCACTCTTCTAACCACTTGTAGACAAAGCCTTTTCTGACACTTTTTGTTTACATGAAAACATATTTTTTTTTTTTGCAATAAAATTACGTTGAACCCCCAAACACTATATATATTGTTAAAGCAAAGGCCCTACAGATTAAAATGGTGGGTGTTGCATTTTTTTTTTTCCACACAGTATTTGCGCAGCGATTTTTCAAACGCATTTTTTGTGGAAAAAATACACTTTTTTTTATTTTAATGCACTAAAACACACTACATTGCTAAAATTTTTGATGAAATAAAAAATATGATCTTAGGCCGAGTACATGGATACCAAACACGACATGCTTTGAAATTGCGCACAAACACGCAGTGGCGACAAACTACATACATTTTTAAAAGCCTTTAAAAGCCTTTACATGATACCACATTAGATTCACGGAGGAGGTCTACTGCTAAAATTACTGCCCTCGATCTGACCTTTGCGGTGATACCTCACATGCATGGTGCAATTGCTGTTTACATATGACGCCAGACCAACGCTTGTGTTCGCCTTTACGCAAGAGAAGGGGGGGGCAGGGGTGCTTTTTTTTTTTTTTATTTTTTTTTTTTTTTTTTATTTAGCTTTTTTATTTTATTTTTAAACTGTTCCTTCCATTTTTTTTCTTTGTTATCATTTTTATTGTTATCTCAGGGAATGTAAATATCCCCTATGATAGCAATAGGCAGTGACAGGTACTCTTTTTTTGAAAAAATTAGGGTCTATTAGACCCTAGATCTTTCCTCTGCCCTCAAAGCATCTGACCACACCAAGATCGGTGTGATAAAACGCTTTCCCAGTTTCCCAATGGTGCGGTTTATATCCGGGAGGGGGGACATTCCCTCTCACTGCTTGTAAAAGCAGTCTAGAGGCTAATTACCCGCTAGAATTGCTTTTACATGAAAGCCGATCACTGGCTGAAAAGAATGATACCAAGATGATACCTAAACCTGCAGGCATCATTCTGGTATAACCATTCAAAGTCCAGCAACATACTGGACATATATTGTAATCTTTTTTTTTTCATGCAGCCTCTTGGCTGAACGAAAAAAAGAGATTGATTGGTGGGTATGCCCACCATTAGAATACCTCCCTTCATCCACCCACTTCTAATGATGGGCATACATGCACCATTTATATATGCCGAAGCATGGGGGCATCCTCCAACAAAAGTTATGCCATGTACACACGGTCGCACTTTTCCACGGGGCAAGGCTCCGTCGGAATTTCGACCGTATGTACGCAGCATTAGGAGCCAATCGCTCCTCTGCCCCTGCTGCCCCCATGCTTCGGCATATATGCTCTTCTTTTTAACCGTGGTGGTGAAATCGCCTCCTACAGCGTTGGAGTCGCAACTTTATGTATCGTGGGAGCAAACGCTGTTGCTGTCAAGATAAATAAATCCACGCTGCAACTGAATGGCGCACCTGAAAACAAAAAAATGGTTAACACTAAAACACAGTAAACAAAATTACATACCTGAAAAGCAAGCATGATAAAACATAATAAAACATTGCAGAATAGAATGGAGTAAAAAAAGAGCAACAATAGAGGAAGAATAGAGAGAGAGAGAGAACAATAAAACAACAACTATTTTTTTATTTTTTTGAGATTTACAGGTAAAAAAGCTCCTGACTGTTAGCGACTGAATCAAAACGCTACCACCAAAAATTGGGGGGAAAGGGGGAAAACGCAGGTGCTAGCAGGTATCTGGGCTGATGCCGCTAACAATGCGTTTTTTGGAACCCTAAACTGCTGGGACGCTAGTATAGATCTGATCAGATCAGATATTGATCTGTTCAGATACTATACCACTAAGGGAGGTGTATGCTTTGCGCGTGGGTGTTTGCGGTACTGGCACTAACCTGGGGCGACGCAGACCTTATTTGACCCTAAAACCTAATTGATATCACCCGCCGGGCGATCAGGGGGTTAAACCGTTATTGGGTAATAAATGGCGGGTGCCCTGACAGTATAAAAAACAAACTATCTAACCAGCGTCACCCGTAACAGTTATACGGTGATCACTGGTGAAAGGGTTAACTAGGGGCAATCAGGGGGTTAAAACCTTTATTAGGTAATATATGGGGGTACCTGACGCTATATAAAAACCTGACGGGGAACCTAAATAACTAAATAACTAACTGGCTAACCAGCGTCACCAGTGACACTTATACGGTGATCACTGGTGAAAGGGTTAACTCTAGGGGCAATCAGGGGGTTAAAACCTTTATTTAGGTTGTAATATGGGGGTACCTGAGCTATAAACCTATTTATGAACCTATATAAACCTGGCGGTTAACCATAAAAAAATTGTCTACCTAGCGGCACCAGTGACACTAATGCAGCGATCAGAAAAACGATCGCTTATTGACACTGGCAAAAGGGGAGTGAAAGGGTTAACTAGGGGCAATCAGGGGGTTAAAACCTTTATTAGGTAATATATGGGGGTACCTGATGCTATATAAAAACCTGACGGGGAACCTAAATAACTAAATAACTAACTGGCTAACCAGCGTTACCAGTGACACTTATACGGTGATCACTGGTGAAAGGGTTAACTCAAGGGGCAATCAGGGGGTTAAAACCTTTATTTAGGTTGTAATATGGGGGTACCTGACCTATAAACCTATTTATGAACCTATATAAACATGGCGGTTAACCTAAAAAAAAAACTGGCTACCTAGCGGCACCAGTGACACTAATGCAGCGATCAGAAAAACGATCGCTTAGTGACACTGGCAAAAGGGGGTTAAAGGGTTACCTGGGGGACAATCAAGGGGTTAAACCTTTATTAGGGGGGGGGGGGGGGGTTAGGGGGCTACCTTGGACCTAAAACTAACTGCCCTGACAGTTATTACAGTCACACTGACACTAAATGCAGTGATCAGTAAATAAATGATCACTGCAATTAGTGACACTTTGACTGGGGGGGCAGGGGGTGATCTGGGGGTGACAGGGGGGTTATTTGTGTGCCTATGTGTACTGGTGTCAGTGTACTGTTGGTGCACTAACCTGTACATGTTCACTCCTCGGCTTTCCGGTCTTTCTGACCGACGCGCCGAGTGTGACATCACTTCCTCTGCCTGTGTTTTGAATGACACAGCCAGGGGAAGCATCTGATTCGCCAGGAGCGATCGCGAGGGGGTGGTCAGAAACCACTGGCAGTCCCCTCGTGCCGGATCGCTCCTGAAGCGATCCCGACCGTCCCTGCTGGCGGAGGGGGTTCTGATCGGACACCCCACCCGCCGGAAGAATGTCACGTACAGGTACGTGATTTTGCCTGTACGTGCCATTTTGCTGACGTATATCTACATGGGGCGGTCGGGAAGTGGTTAAACAGTGAGTGACTAATAATGAGGCAATTAAAGAGAAGAGGAAAGCCATGTTGGACAAAGTCTGAAGTAACATTGCAGATCCATGTACTGAAAGATGTTTACAAAAAAATAATAAAGTTAACCTAAAGATAAATAGAGCATCATCTATACCAGTTTTCATAATCAGAAATTCTAAATAAATTATAAACTGAAACAAAACAAAAAAGCATACTCACAGATAGGCAGTGTTAAAGCAGTTGTAAACCGCTGGGTGTTTTTTTTTTTTCTGTTTTGTTTTTTGTCAGACCTGCAAGGTAAAGGGATAATGTGCTAGTATGGCCATTCCTTCAGATTGCATGCGCTGATGACGTCAATGGCTACATACCGTATTTTCCGCTCCATAAGAATCACCTGACCAGGTTTGAGGAGGAAAACAAGAAGAAAAATATTCTAAACCAATTGGTGTACTAAAATATTAACCAGTGCCCATGAAATGCAGCCTGACCTGTGCCCATGAAATGCAACCGGACCTGTGCCTGGCGAGGACGTCATCCCATCCGCCTGTCATTCAGATAGAAAACAGAGCAGCCCAAGCGGCCGATGTGGCTATTTAGCCGCTCGAGCTGCACTATCTGTTTACAGGCTCCGCCGAGTAACAGGTGACAGGCTCAGCCCGGAGATCGCCCAGGGCTCAAGGGGGATGGCCGACCCGGTATTCTGGCGACGGGCTGGGGGGGGGGGGGGGGGGGCATTCAGATGACTAAGATACGACCAAAACTAAAATTACATTTTAGTCAAAAGACTATGACTAAAACTACGTCGATATTCGATGTCAAAATTAACACTGCATCGGCTTATTTCTGTTACAAAAAAAAAATAGCACTGCAGATAGGAAGGTAGCAAACACAGATGACACCAAGTTGCAACTTTAAAAATAAATTAAATCCATAAAATATAAAATCCACAAAACCTCTTTTTCAAGAATTTTCTGATATAAGTCCCCACCTCTAGGGAGTCTCAGAACATGTTCAAACCCGTAGAATGAGAAGGCGCACATATTATTAGCATGTTGCCCTTGAAAATGTTTTAAAGCGTTTGACATATTCTTGGCATTCATTTTAAAAGCATCAATATAATTATTGCTCTGAGGGGTCTAGTGGTACACCCCACATATTGTAGAATACAGCTTTTGTGCTCTACAACATAAAAAAAAATGTAGTACCCCAATCAATATATTGTTTAAAGCTCCATACACACGCGCGGATTATCCGAGGACCAGGTCCGTCGGATCATGTCCGTCGTACTTTGTCCGATGTTGGTTTTGCGTACACACGGTCGGACAAAGTTGTCGGAAAATCCGATCATTCTGAACGTGGTGACGTTTGTTGCCTACGACGGGACTACGTAGAGGATAGTAGCCAATAGCTTTGGTCTTGTAATGTGATCTGAGCATGCGTAGCACTTCGTCCGTCGGAATTCGCTACACACGATCGGATTTGGTGTGATCGGACTTTGTTGTCAAAAATTCTATCCAGCAGGAGATAGGACTTTGTCCGTCGGACAATCCGATGGAAACTGTCCGATGGTGCCCACACACGGTCGGAATTTCCGACAACATTGTCTGATAGGACAGAATCCATCGGAAAATCCGACCGTGTGTATGGGGCTTAATAGGATATGCAGCATTTGTAACAAGATCGAATGCTTCTACACTTGGTATGCTTATAAAAATATCTACATGTGTTTAAATCACATCGATAAGAGCCAACAGTGGTAAGCCTAGTGTTCCTTCTAGAAGTGGATCTAAACAGGCTGGGGGTGCCTGTCCACTGGAAAAAAAACTGCATCCATTATTAAGTATAGAAAAAAGATCTTTATTTCCACATGAAAGTAAGCATTTTTTCCCACTATCCATAGTTACATAGTTAGTTACATAGTTAGTTAGGTTGAAAAAAGACACAAGTCCATCCAGTTCAACCACAAATAAAAAAAGATATATATCATAAAATCCCATATACCCCATTATATACCCACAGTTGATCCAGAGGAAGGCAAAAAAAAAACAGCAGAGCATGCTCCAATTTGATAAAGCAGGGAAAAAAATTATTACAGATTAGGGAAAGGAGTTGCCCTCCTGGCATTGGGAAAGCCCCCCCCCCCCCCTCATAGAACACATGCCAGATGACCCGTTCCCCTAGGTGATGACCCGTGCCCCAGGTGTTCCGCTGGACTTTTGAAACCCTAATCTGAACCACAATAAATTGCATAGCCCTGCATGAGGTTTTCTCTAGGCTTACAGAGCTTGTTGTCATGGACTTAGGTCAGGGGAAGAGAGCATGAAGGGCCGTGGTTCCAGCTGGTGATGCGCTTAGGCCTGTGCCGAGATGCGAGACCAGACCTATTATTACCTTTTGTGGGAACTGTCCATCTCCCTCTGACAAGGTCACCCCCTGAGTACAGTGGCCATTATGTAGGACCTTCCTTTTTGAACTGCTGCATTGGCCGTAACAACCGGACATCGAGGCAGAGAGAACACAGTTGTTGCTGTTCTTCCAGCAGAGTCAGTGGTATCAGTCATGGAGCCAGGGTGCCCTGCTAGCCCTATTTTGGATCTCTGGTCCTCATCTCTCTAGAAGGCTGGACTGTTTTTCCCAAGTTGCTCGGGGTTCAGGATGGCCTTCCAGGGTTGGAAAGGCGTATGCCAGTGACCTGAGAGTGAACTTGGGCATGTACATCCTTTTTTTTTTTTTTTATATAAAAAAAAATAACGTTTTTATTAAACATATGTAAACAACTTCCCATGTACATTGCGCTTGCATAAATCTACATTTACATATTGGGTTTATCGTTGTGCCATCAAAATTATTATACATGCGTCAAAACTTGTTCATACATTTATTACAATCATTACATTGTGTCAGAAACATGCCATAATTATCCTGTAGGTAGGGCGTGGGCAGGTACATTCTTAAGATCATGTGATCCTAGTGCAGCCTTCAGGACAGGATCTGAAAATATACACCCTAGACATAGGATGGTCACCCTTCTCCCTCCTAACACCTATGCTGACTAATATCAAATAAAAAACAGGGCATGTTGCTGTCATAAAGTGCATATACAGTGCCTTAAATAATTCATGAACAAATGATATGCATAATTAAGTGGATCAATAAAAAAAAAATACAAAATTAAAGTGAATATAAATCATAATTTTTAAAATACTGCAGTTCAAAAGAAAAAAAATCTGTCCCAATGAAGTAATAGGAAAAATGTGTAATGTTAATGTGCTCCACTCATGCGCCTCGTAAAAATACAGTGCTTCAGGTGATCTCCCAAATGTGCTCTCTTACAAAATAGAGTGCCTTGAAAAAGTATTCATACCCCTCACATTTTCCACATTTTGTCATGTTCAAACCAACAACGTAAATGTATTTTATTGGGGTTTTATGTGATGGACCAATACAAAGTGGCACATAATTGTAAAGTGGAAGAAAAATTTTATAAATGTTTTTTAACATTTTTTACAAATAAATGTGTGAAAGTGTGGCGTGCATTTATATTCAGCCAATAGTTTGTAGAACCACATTTCGCTGCAATTACAGCTGCAAGTCTTTTTGGGGATGTCTACCAGCTTTGCACAACTAGAGTGACATTTTTGCCCATTATTCTTTGCAAAACGGCTCAAGCTCTGTCAGATTGGATGGGAAGCATCTGTGAACAGCAATTTTCAAGTCTTGCCACAGATTCTCAATTGGATTTAGGTTTGGACTTTGACTGGGCCATTCTAACACAAGAATATGCTTTGATCTAAACTATTCCATTGTAGCTCTGGCTGTATGTTTAGGGTCGTTGTAATGCTGAAAGGTGAACCTCCGCCCCAGTCTCAAGTCTTTTTCAGACTCTAATGCCGCGTACACACGATCGGAATGCTCATTGGAAAAGCCTTGGATGTTTTTTCCGATGGAATTCCGCTCAAGCTTATGTTGCCTACACACCAAATTCCGACCGTCAAGAACGCTGTGACGTACAACACTACGACGAGCTGCGAAAATTAAGTTCAATGCTTCCAAGCATGCGTCGGAATTTTGCATGTCAGAATTGCCACAGATGATCGGAATTTACGATAGAAACTTTTTCCGTCGAAAAACTTATAACATGCTCTCAATCTTTTGCTGGCCGAAATTCCGCCAGCAAAAGTCCAAAGGAGCATACACACGGTCGCATTTTCAGATGAAAAGCTCTCATCAGTCTTTTGCTGGCCAAATTTCCGATTGTGTGTACGTGGCATAACAGGGTTTCTTCTAAGATTGCATTGTATTTGGCTCCATTCATCTTCTCATCAATTCTGATCAGCTTCCCTGTCCCTGCTGAAGAAGAATAGTATCCCCACACCATGTTGCTGCCACTACCATGTTTCACAGTTGGGATAATGTGTTCAGGGTGATGTTGTGTGGCAGAAAACTAACACTGCACATTTTGCTTTTAGGCCAAAAAGTAAAATTTTTATGGCTTCCTTTCAACAATGGCTTTCTTCTTGTCACTCTTCCATAAAGGCCAGATTTGTGGCTTGCATGACTAATAGATGTGCTGTGGACAGATTCTTTCATCTGAAGCTCCTCCAGTGTTATCATGGGCCTTTTTTGCTCTCCTTGCCCGGCCTGTCAGTTTAGGTGGACGGCCATGTCTTGGTAGGTTTGCAGTTGTGCCATACTCTTTCCATTTTCGGATGATGGATTGAACAGTGCTCCATGAGATGTTCAAAGCTTGGGATATTTTTTTATAACCTAACCCTGCTTAAAATGTCTCCACAACTTTATCCCTGACCTGTCTGGTGTTTTCCTTGGACTTCATGATGCTGTTTGTTCACTAAGGTTCTCTAACAAATCTCTGAGGACTTCACAGAACAGCTGTATTTATACTGAGATTAAATTACACACAGGTGGACTCTATTTATTTACTAATTAGGTGACTTCTGAAGGCAATTGGCTCCACTAGATTTTAGTTAGGGGTATCAGAATAAAGGGGGCTGAATACAAATGCCCGCCACACTTTTCAGATATTTATTTGTAAAAAATGTGAAAACCATTGATCATTTTCTGTCGGGCGAGATGACGTCGCCACTGAAACTCTTTCCTACGCATTTCGTCCTAACGGACATCATCACTGGGGCAACAGAGGTAGCAGTGAACAATGGTAACTGAATTATATAGGCTCATAGTAATCAAACACTAGAGGGAACTGCCACCTCTCCACTAACTTCCTTATTCACCTAAGGCCTGCCATGTTACTGGAGACAGAAGTTCTTACAAATGGTAATGTCAGCAACTCTGCACAATGGGAACAAATCATCCAGACTGAGACAGTACCTGAAAAAATGGAAGAAAATAGATGATCTATAACGCTGTCATACCACATTTTCTTACTGAAAATGAATAATGGATAAAAATATATATATATATTAGAAAAACATATAATGGAAGTAGCAGTGCTATCTAGAACAATATGAACACATGTGAAAATATTAGCTCATTCTGTGTCCTGAGCTCAAATCCCCCAAATAACTGAATAAAAAATATCAATTATCTAAAACAAAAGTAAAAAAACCTTATAACGTGATACAAACTAGGGCTCCTGGGACAAATACATTAAAGTTTAACGTCTAACTATTACTAACAGAGGGGTGGCTGTGGATGTGGTATACCTGGATTTTGCAAAAGCATTTGACACAGCTCCCCACACATGGCTAATGTGTAAGGTAAAGTTTACAGGCTTGGAAAGATCAATTTGTAATTTGATAGAAAACTGGCTAAAAGACAGAATTCCGAGAGTAATGGTTAATGACTCTTACTCTGAATGGTCTAAGGTTATCAGTGGTGTACCCCAAGGTTCAGTGCTGGGAACCTTACTTTTTAATATTCTTATAAATTATATAGGGTCTGCGATTAAAAATAAACTTTCTGTCTTTGCAGATGACACTAAGCTATCCAGTGGAATAACATCCTTTTTTTTTTTAACATAAAGTTTTTTATTTGTAACAAAAGAAAAAAACATGACATACCAAAATTACAGTACTTTTAGACAGATATTACAGGATAAGCATATGTACAATGGCAGTTCAAATACATATATCAGCAAATAGTATAATTTCCTTGAGACCTTGGCGCCCAACGGACGCCAGTGATTGCATATGAGTCCTGAGAAAGTGATTAGTGAAACCGTGGGGGGGGCGTTCCGGGCCTACAACAGAGAAAATAATACTGCTTCTTCCCTCTTCCATCCCCACATATCCCGCATAACTACTGGTTTGTTGGGTAGATGTTGGGCCTATGTCTTCTGGGGCCTCTCGGTCCCTACTCCAGGGTTAAGTGCTTGGCTTCCACCCAGGCTGCCCAGATTTTGTCAAATTTCTGCGGACAATTTCTACTCAAATACGTCAATTTGTACAACGGCAGGACCTTATTGATGAGCGATAGCTATAGTTGTTTCGTGGGTGGTGTAGCTTGGTTCCAGTTAAGGATAGCCTTCCTAGCATACATTGAGGCGTAAAAGACAAATAGCTTCTTCCTCTGGGGGGCTTCAATGAAGACACACACCCCCAAAAGAAGAGTAATAGGACTGTTTGGGACTCTCAGTTTCCCTATGGAGTTGATGTCGTCCAGGACCAGTGACCAAAAACCCTTTATCTGCGGACAGGCCCATACCATGTGAAAGAAATCCGCCTCCACTGAACCACATCTGGGGCACGTCGCTACTCTATTTGGATAAATTTTGGACAGACGTAGCGGGGAGTAATATGCGCGGTGCAAGATCTTTAGCTGGGCAAATCTGTCTCTAGATGAAACGGTCAGGGTCAGATATTGCTGGATCCCATCCTCCCAATCATCATCCGCTAGTTCGGGAATGTCTCTTTGCCAACACTCAAATAGTTGGGTAACCTTGGACGTGTCCATTAACGCTAGCATGTTATAGATGGTAGATAACGTTCTGTTTTTTTCCGGGGATCGGAGCTCTGTCTCCAAATCGGACATATGTAGGGTAATCAGCTCTGGAATCTGAGATCGAAAGGCGTGCCGTAATTGGAGAAATCTGAAGAACATTTGATTCGGAAGGCCTTTAAGGTTCTTCAGTTCATCAAACGTTCTTAATTGTCCCCAGGAGACTATATCCCCCAATGTTACTATCTGGTATCTAGCCCATATGACTGGGTCTGGAATCGAATGAAAATGGGAAAGTCTCGGGTTGCCCCAAAGTGGCGTCTCGGGGGACCAGGTATTGGGACGCCCTAATTTTTTGCTAACCGTGTCCCATACTTTAATTGTGACCTTCATAGGAGGTGTCACCCTCGGATTTGAACTGGGCCCTCTGTGTACAAGGTTCCGTAGCTCAGAGTAGGATCCCAACAATGCAGCCTCCAAGGTAGACGCTGGGTTGGCGGGCTCTGCTGCCAGCCACCACTTAAGTGTTACCAGGACTGCCGCCCAATAGTATTTCAGGAAACACGGAAGAGCAAGTCCCCCCAGTGTGACCGGGAGCTGCAGAGTCGTTTTCGCCACCCTGGGGACCTTTCCATTCCATACAAAGGAGACAATGAGACTGTCTAATTTTTAAAAAAAGGAGATGGGTATGGAGACAGGGGTCTGTCGAAATAAATAGTTCAATCTAGGGAGGATGGACATTTTAATTAAATTAACCCTTTCGACGGGAGAAATGGGGAGGGACTTCCATACCGTACAGCGTGAGTTATCTGAGACATCACTGGGGTAAGATTGAGAGTAATAAATTGTCGGAGATCCCTGTGAATCTCCACTCCCAAGTATCTGAACTGGGAAACCCGCTGGAGTTGCAGATCTGGATCTAGGGGACCCGCTCCCGAATGTAGAGGGAACAGGACAGATTTCCCCCAATTGATACACACCCCGGAATAGTGCCCGTATCTGTTTAACATCCAGTGCCTGTCTCAGGGATGTCCCATCATCCCCGAGGTACAAGAGGGTGTCATCTGCATAGAGTGACACTTTCTCTTGCAGCTGGCCTATTTAAATACCTCTTACCTGGTTAGTGGATCTAAGAAGGATGGCCATGGGTTCTATCGCCAGTGAAAAAAGCCCCGGCGACAGGACAACCCTGTCTCATGCCCCTTCGCAACGGGAAGGGTGGAGAGAGAACAGTCCCTGTACGAACCCTAGCTGTCGGGGACCTGTACACAGCCTCAACCCAGGAGACGAAGACCGGTCCGAAGCCGAATCTGCGGAGGACCTCCCATAGATAACCCCATTCCACAGAATCGAAAGCCTTTTCTGCATCCAGGGAGGCCACTACCGCGTCATCTGTGTCTCCGACCCCTGAGGTCAGGACTGCGTACAGCCTCTGAAGATTAATATCCGTTCCCTTACCTGGCATGAAGCCAGACTGGTCCTCATGAACTAATGTGAGTATTACCTCATTAAGGCATCTAGCAAGAATTTTGGTCAATACTTTGGCGTCCGAATTAAGAAGGGAAATAGGTCTGTAGGATGAGCAAAATTGGGGGTCCTTCCCAGGTTTAGGTATCACTACTATGATAGCTTGTGCCATAGATGGGGGGAGTTCGCCTGCAGCAAGCGTCTTTGTAAACATGTTATGGAGTCTAGGTGCTAGGTCTTGTACATATTGTTTGTAAAATTCAGGGGGAAACCCATCTGTACCCGGGGTCTTGCCCGACTGAAGGGAACCCATCGCTACCCTTACCTCTTCCTCCGTGATTGGGCTGTCCAGGGCCTCTCTGGCCTCAGGGGTCAAAGTTGGAAATGTCACTTCATCAAGAAAACTAGTCAGCTCGTCAGTAGTGTAGACTACTTTGGAGGAGGACAGTCTGGTGTAAAAGTCTGCAAAGCATTTATTTATCTCTGCCGGGTCAGTCTTAGTACTGCCTGTCCCATCCTGTATCCTAGCTATAGTGGAAATCGGGGACTGCTCTTTCGCTAGCCAGGCTAAAAGTCTACGTGTTTTATCCCCCTGTTCGAATATCCTCTGCGTTTGGGCTAGTTGTCTCTTTTGTACCTTAGCCGTTCTAAGGAGCAGCACTTCTCTATAGGCCACTTTCATGTCCTGACCAGTAACAGGGTTGGCCGTAAGGGCGTACCTAGCTTCAAGGCAGTTGGCTTTGGCTTCAGCCTCTTCCAGGACAATACGGTCATTCTTACGTTCTGTAAGTACTGTGTAGTGTAGAGGAAATATAACAGCCTCTTATATATGCCTTAAAAGCGTCCCAGTCATTGCCCGACGAAGTGGTTCAAGCATTTAACTGCCAGTATTGGGTGATCAAAGCAGAAATTTCAAACTCTATAGTAGGGTTATTTATCCAGTATTGGGATAAACACCAGATCCTGTCAGAGGGAGCCGTTATCGTTTTGTATACCACAGAGTAGTGGCGAATGGTCAGAGATGCTCCGAGGCAGAATCGTACTTTCTCTAATTCTGGGGAGCATAGTGGCACTAGCGTAAATGCGATCAATACGTGACAGTGAATTGTGGGAGTGTGAGTGGCAGGTGTATGCCCGCTCTCAAGGGTTTTTCCACCTCCACACATCCTCCAATCCAAAAAGTCTCGCCCATTTTGAGAGGTTGGAATCAGTAGCAGGACCAGGTATTAGCCTATCCATGAAGGGGTTCGGGGCAGTGTTGAAGTCCCCTGCTATTAGCACGTTATCTGTAGGGTATTGTGCCAGCAAAGGGATAATGCCATGTAGTAGGGAAAGGTCAGCTGGGGGGGGGGGGAGTACAGTCCCACCATCACCATTTCAACTGTATCTATACATACATGCATGTATTATAACCGACCCCCAGGATCCAGCTTAACATTAAACAGCTCAAAGTTGAGGTTTTTACATACTAAATTACTCACCCCACGCGAGTAACCTGTGTGTGTAGCGTAGAAATGCCTCCCCACCCATGGACATTTAACACTAAGGATTTTACTGCCCACTAGATGTGTTTCTGAAGAATGCACACATGGGGGTTGTATCTTTTAAGGTATTCAAATACCAAGGAGCGTTTCATTTTATTGTTAAGACCCCGTACATTCCAAGAAAGGATTGTCAGTTTAGCCATGTTTGAGGAGAGTATGATAATTAGCTGATATTTCCCAGCAAGCTGAATCCTGGGGGAGCGGCTTCCCCTCCCACCTAGTAACGTCACAACCCCACCAACCACACATTTTGAGTAGCCCGAGGGCCACCCATAGTCTCGGTAACCATATGCAATTTCTGTCACATACCTGTCTAAGATATACCATATGAACATAAAACCGAAAAGAAAAAGAAAAGAGAAGAAGGTCAAAACAAAACTTAAACACCCATCCCATCTCTCCCCGCACCCTGCCAAACATAGCACTGGGTGCCTGATTCTCAAAAACTGAACCAAACATGTCCTAGCTAGGAAGGTCTCCTATGGGGCAGTATGTTTCAACAGCGCACCAAAGACCAAGTTCCTATCCAGGAGGGGTGTAGCAAGGGGCTCCCCAAGGCACTACTTGCCCATAAATGTTCCAATAAGGGATCACAACTAAACGTAATCTAACATTGTGCTTCTCATTCAACTTTCACTTAGCAAACACTAAGGGCTCCATCTTGCGGTTACCATGTCTGCTTCGGCAACCGGAATGTGACCTGAGGTGTCCCGCTCATCACTCATAAGTCCCAGGTGAAAAAATCAGTAAAATTCCTCCCGACTGGGGAAAGTCCCACATTTGGTGGCCCCAGCACCCCACTCCGGACCCCTCTAGTTCACGGGGTGAGTGGCCCGGTTCAACACAGGGTGGGTATGCATCAGGCGGGGGGAGGCACAGTAAAAAAAAAAAGGGGGCAAAGTACCTGCTCATCCACATCATCCAGTAGAACAAATGCAAGGTCTGCATTTTGCCCAGCCACCGTTCCCTACCGAGGACAGCACCATCATAGTTCTGGAGGTACAGGTATACGTAGCGGCACCGCAAGCAATGTCTCGTCGTCCTCTGATGCACGGCTGTGAGAGCGCGCCAGTTACAGTCAGTGGTTCCCCGACGTCTCCGATTCAGGCTGGGTCTGGCGGAGCAATGGCCATCCTGTGCCCTACACCCAGCGATTCCCAGGCCACCAGATACGGGCATGTCAGTTGGGGAAGGGGGGCACAACCAGCCCTACAGTCAGGAGGGACACATGTTAAGGGGAGAGAATGAGAGCAGCACTGACCTCAGGCAATAGAAGTGGCATTAGCGGTCCCGGGGGAGTGATTCGACCCAGCGTGAGGCATCTTCCGGGGAGGTAAAAAATGTTGTTGTGGTCTCGCTATCCACCACCCGCAGCCTAGCCGGGAACATCATGTTATATTTCAGGCCTTTGGTTCGGAGTAGAGCTTTGACTTGATCGAAGGTGCGTTTGAGTCGCTGTGTTTCTATCGAATAATCTGGGAACAGTATTATCTTAATGTTCTCATGCCGCAATTCTCCCATCTTTCTTGCTTCTCTCAGCACAAGGTCCCGATCATTGAAATTCAATAATCTGAAGATGAAGGTCCTCAGCGGTGTCCCATGTGGACCCCTGACCGACGGCATTCTATGTGCCCTTTCGACCGTAAAATAAGAGGAGAAAGCGGCCTGTGGTAAAAGGGTACGCAGCAGGTGCTCTGTAAAGGTGGCCGGATCGCGGCCTTCTGCGCCCTTTGGGAGACCCACCAGGCAGAGGTTGTTCCTCCTGTTCCTATTCTCCTGGTCTTCCGCATGGGCCTCCACAGCTCTCAGGGAATAGAAATGTTGGTATTTCCGCGCTACTATGGCAATGAACAAGTGATATGAGTGGATGGTTTGCAGCAACACCGAAAGGTCAAACGGTGCCCAGAAGTATGCATGTGAAAAATCAATATATGGTGTTGCGCTCCCATAAATATGTGAATAACTAAGATAAGCTGTCAGTAGTACATATCATCAATACAATATATAAAAAGACATTTGAATGTGAAATAAATAAAGATAAAATACATTGAAGTTATAGGTGACTGATGTGCATAAAATTGCTAAAATCAGATAAAAATGGTTCAAAGTGAGCAGCTAAATAAATGTGCAAAATATGCTGGAAAATCGCATAAATGTGCAAAATATGCTGGAAAATCGCATAAACCGCTAAGCAGCATTTAAGGTGAAGTGAGCAGAAGTGAGAAATGGAGATGAAGGTGTTAAGATCAACTTAAATTCATAAAATTGCAAGTGTAACATTCATAAACGCATAAAAACGCATATGGAATTTATAATTGCATAAAGTTCATAATCGCATAAAATTTCATAAAAACGCATAAAAGTTCATAAAAAACATAGGCGTGAGATGACAGTGAGGAAATAAAGAACGGTGATGATGCTAAACTATGGCTCTGCGGCGTTTCTTGCAGTAGCGTGAGAGACTAAAGCAGTGCTGAGGGGTCTTCAGTAAAGTGCTAGTGAGGATGCTTCGTGCTCTATGTTGGGGATCTTCGTGATGATTGACATCTGTGGGTGTCCTAAATTATTACCTTACTGCTGCAAGGTAAGCAGCATTGAACAGGAGCCAGGGGATATGTGGCCACTTCAGGGGGGATGTGGGTCTGGTCACAAGCTTCTTCCTCTGTTTTGGTTCCTCCTCTAACAGTGTGGGCTGGATGCCTCTGGGAACTGGATGCCACTTCACTAGCAGATAGTGCTCAGCATGCAAAAGTCATGATGACCATAGAGGGAAAATAAAGGGCTATCTAGTGTAGTAGTTTTTGTAAACCGTTGATTTATTTACATTAAAAACCGATATACACTCACATTTATATGTAAACAGTCAGTCCTGGTAGGAGACGAGCGGCGAGCTCGTGTCTAAAAAACGTCACTTCCGGTGTCCGTGTATCCACAGCTCTCATCTTCACCTGTAGGGTCCAAATAGAGTCACCATGTGCCCGGATTGTGTCTTCCATGTCTCCCACTCTCCTCTCTGCCTCCGTTAGCCTGTCCCAGAATTTATCCATGTCTCTCCTGATCAGACCCATTTCCATCTGCATTTGCTCTATTTTGGCTGTCAGTGTAGTCTGGCAGCCTGTGATGGCCTGCATGAGGGCCGTGAACTGATCGGACCCCATCGTTGCCGTCTCCTGCTGCTCCGTCTGGGACACCATGTTGGAGATGTATGCTGCACATGGGCCCTGGGCAGATGGCGGGGACTTTGGAGCCTGTTGCCGCTTCTTTTGCAAGCCGGTGTTCCCTCTTCTCATGCCCGGAGCCAAGTAGCACAATTATAGAAGTCAAAGGGTAGAATATATCCACAGGAAGCGGATAAAAGGGCAAGTATAGTGCGGAGCTCCTGTCTCACACGTCTGCTTAGGTCGCCATCTTGACCACACCCCCCAGAATAACATCCTTACAGGATGTCTCCAATTTACAAGCCAACCTCAATGCACTGTCTAATTGGACAACTAAGTGGCAAATGAGGTTTAATGTTGATAAATGTAAAGTTATGCACTTGGGGGCTAAGAATATGCATGCATCATACATACTAGGGGGAGTACAACTGGGGGAATCAATGGTGGAGAAGGACCTGGGGGTTTTGGTAGATCATAAGCTCAATAATAGCATGCAAGAAAGGACTTTGCTCGCTTTGGAAACCGCAGCTTGGCAAACTGCGGTTTCCAAAGCGAGCAAAGTCCTTTCTTGTATTAAGAGAGGTATAGACTCCAGAGAGAGAGAGATCATTTTGTCCCTGTATAAATCATTAGTAAGACCTCAGTTCAGTTTTGGGCACCAGTACTCAAAGGATAATCGGGGAACTGGAGAAAGTGCAGACTGCTATATACCCTTTCTAGCAAATTTTGGGGGAAAAAATTTGATTTTTAGTTCACATATATTGCAATACATGTTTAAGAGGACCAACTCCATCAGTGTAATCCCTCAATAGCCAGTCTCTGCTCTGCAATGGATATAGTGCTAACATGGGGCAGATAGACCCAAATTGTAGGAGAGACACAAGGTTCACGTCTGGACACTGACCTGCAGTGCATTGAAATATGACAATATGACAATATGGCAAGCACAGATATAGTACTTCTGTTTACTGGTAGGGCTCCAGCTGCAAAGTACAGCCACGGGGAGTAGCTTTGGGGCTGCCTACACACATGAACAAGTTTTTTTTTTTTTTTTTTTTTTTAAACATAAAGCTACATTGTTCAGATATAAGTGCAAAATAGATAATCCAATTGTTAAAATAAATAATAATTTTTCTTATACTTATATTTTAGAGTAACAGACAGTTAGAAAAGCAGTTGACTGGTATACGTAAAAGAAGAATGGGTAAGTACTAACCATTGTATATCCTATAAATGTAATATGCTGAGTGTTTAAATTGCGCATATGTCAAAGAGGCTACATTCAGACAGTCACTGCTTCTCCAGAAGTCTGGCTCTGATGATGACAATCCATCAGCACTACTCTAATGCGGCGTACACACGGTCGGAATTTCCGATGGAAACAGTCCGATGGGAGCTTTTCATCGGATTGTCCGACCGTGTGTATGCCCAAGGGTCTTTTTCTTTCGGAATTTCCGACGGACTTTGAATTGAGAACCTGTTCTCAATTTTTCCGACGGAAAACCTTTCTATCGGATTTTCCGATCGTGTGTATGCAATTCCGACACGCAAAATTCCGACGCATGCTCGGAAACAATTTGACGCATGCTCGGAAGCATTAAACTTCCCTTTTATAGTGCTGTCGAACATGTTTTATGCCGCTGTGTTATTGACCGTCGGAATTTGGTGTGATCGTGTGTAGGCAACACAGCTTGAGCGGAATTCCGTCGGAAAAACCATCAGAGTTTTTTCCGACGAGAATTTCGATCGTGTGTACGCGGCATTAGTTCTTTTGTATTTTAATACAGTGGATTTCATATATTATACCAGTGCGCTCTTAGTTGGTCTGTGTTTTTATTTTATTTTTATACTAAAAGTTTGTTGACTAAAGTTGTGAGACAGTTGAATGATACTGAAGCTTATAAGAGAATATAAAGGACACGGTGATAAAAGTGACCAGAGATTGCAGACATAGTCTTTGCTGTTATGCTAGCATCATCATGAAATAGCAAATGGGTAATCTGCAGAAGTAAAGCACAGAGATTTGGAAGACCAAGGGCACTTTGTGTCTAAGTGGATAGAAGGTTTGGAAGACTTGGAGTTCTTGGCCGTTAGTCTTAAACTCTAATGCCTCATACACACGATCAGACTTTCCGTCAACAAAACCGTGGAATTTTGTCCGAAGGGTGTTGGCTCAAACTTGTCTTGAATACACACAGTCACACAAATGTTAGGCAACAATTCCGAACATAGTGACGTACTAGACATACTACATGGTTTTTCAGTCTTTAACGCCACCCTTTGGGCTCCTTCTGCTAATTTCATGTTAGTAAAAGTTTGGTGAGTGGTGATTCGTGCTTTTCGTTTCGCGTTTTTCATTTAGCGCTTTTCAGTTCGTTTCTGAGCGGCCGTTCGTCAACCAGACATGTTGCAGAATCGGAGGAGATAACGTGTTATTTATTATTGGCCTTGGAGTTATTGCTTTAACATTATTATTTTTTTGGTTGAATAATGATTTGATTTGGTATATTTTCTATATTTTTGTATTTCAATGTTTTTATTGAAAAGTAACAGAGTAGCCAAACATATAGGCAAAATGGTAGTAGTTTTCAAAAATGATATACCAATGTAGAAATATAAAAAGTATGATCGTATTACTTATCCATCATTTAACACAACAGCAAAGCATAGCAAGCAGCGAGTGATAAGTATCCAAAAATTGATGGAGTTTAACAATAGTCTCCCAGTTATGATCCAGGGAGCCCTGTTTTGAGGGGATAGTGGAGACCCAGAGTCCCGGGGGGGTCCTGGCTGTAGGTTCAGGGACACCCCCAGGACCCACGGTTGTAGGAGACCTTATATATAATCGTCTGCATTGTGTATGAGATTTCTAAAGAGAGAAAAAAGAGAGAAGAGTAAAAAAGAGGAGAGAGGAGAAAAGAAGGAACGATGGAGTAGGAAGAGAAGAAAAGAAAGAGGGTCATCTTGGAGTTTGTTTATGGGGTCGAGATGTATTCAATCCATGGGTCCCATATCTTGTTGAATTTTTTTACTTTATTAGAGAGAATATGAGTGAGTTTATCATTGATCATAATCCAATTGAGTTTGCTTTTAACCTGGTCAAGAGGGATTATCTACTGTCTCCAATGTCTCGCAATGTCTTGCGATTGTAATTCTTGCCGCCAGCAATATATAGTGAATCAATTTTACAGATTTTTTTTGGGGGGGTATTTCGTCGGGTAGTTTGTGGAAGAGGGCGACTGCAGGAGATCTGCGTATGTTTACCCCTGTCATCGAGTTGATTTAAATTGAAGATTCGGATCCAAAATCTAGTTACGAGGGGGCATTGCCACTATATGTGGTACATTGTCCCTAACTGTCTGCATCGTCGGAAGCAGTTTGGCGAGGCGGAAGGATGCATCTTAGCTACTCTAGTGGGTACCAAGTACCAACATAGGAGCGTTTTATAGTTGGCCTCTATAAGAGTAGTGTTAATGGAGATCATGGATAATTGATAGGCAATATCCTGCCATTCAGAGAGATCAAAAGTTAGATTCAAATCTCTTTCCCACTGGTCCATATAGGCAAGTTTGGCTTGGTGAGAGATGTATATATCGCAGATATCGTGACCCCTCTGAAGGCCTCTGGCCTGACATGTTAATTCAAACGTAGTAAGTGTGAGGGGGCCCACCACTTGGCAAAGTTTTGGATCTGGCAAACGATGCGATTTGGTTATATCAAAATATTTCGTTGGGGGGCATTAAAAACTCGTCTAAAATATTTTATAGTGTGCAGTCGATTTCCGATTCTCAGCAACCCTTTATTAAGCCACCACTGGAACAGTGGTGGAGTCAAACCAGGTGGAAACTCCGGGTTACAGAAAATTGGAGCTAGGGGTGTATGAGGGGATGATAAAGAACTGCGGTTGCATGTCCTATCCCATATTGCTAAGGAATGCGATAAGGCGGGGCATAATATAGGCGGGCGTCGACGATTAGGAAGCCACATTAAGGATCCTATAGCAAATGGATGGCAAGCAAGCGCTTCTGTTGAGACCCAAAGAAGTAACGAACCTTTAGCTGTGGTATAGACTAGCTGGGCTATCTAAGCTGACTGGTAATATGCCTGTAGGTTGGGGAGACCCAACCCCCCCATAGGTTTAGGTGTATAAAGTGTTAGTTTTTGTATCCAAGGTCTTTTATTTCCCCATACGAAACGCAGAACTTCAGGCTGTAAACTTTGTATGTCTCCCCTTGGGACTGCCACCGCAAAGTTTTAAAGTAATAGAGGAGCCTAGGTAGGAACGTCATTTTTATTGAATTGACTCTGCCAAACCAGGAAAGAGAATAATCTGCCCAACAACGAAGATCTTCCTTACGTTTTTTAAATAATGGGGGATAATTTGCCTTATATATAGTGTCTATAGAAGAAGTCAGCTGGACCCCTAAGTACGGGAGAGAGTGAGGAGTCCACTTAAAGCTAAATGTATTTTGAATAGTCTGCACTTCAGCAGGGGGTAGTGATATGTTAAATGCAACAGTTTTTTGAGAATTCAGAGACAAACCAGAGAGTTGTGAGAAATGGTTCAGTAGGGACAACAAATTGGGCAAGGTAACTTGGGGATTGGTGATGTACATGAGAACATCATCGGCGAATAATGCACATTTGTGTTCTTGTTGGCCACAACTAATGCCATGAATGTCAGGGTGGGAACGAATTGCCATAGCTAGAGGTTCTATTGCCAATGCAAATAGAAGAGGGGAGAGTGGGCATCCCTGTCTCGTACCCCGCTGGACCGGGAATAATGGTGATTTATGGCCTCTAATGGAAACTTGAGCTATTGGAGAGCTATATAACATTCTCAGCAGGGAAAGAAACGTAGGGCCAAACCCTAGGGTCTCAAGAGTAACAAAAAGGTAGTTCCAATTTAGGCTATCAAAGGCCTTATTAAGATCTAATGAAAGGAGTAAGAGTTCCCGGGTAAGTGGGGCATCCCAGTTGGACCGCGCTGCTGAAATTAGGGTTATGGATCTACGAATTTGATCTAGGGTCTGGCGTCCCGGTATAAATCCAGATTGGTCTTCATGAATATAATGCTCTAAAAAGGTATTAAGGCGAGAGGCTAAGGTCTTCGTAAGGATTTTTAGGTCGCAGTTTATTAGGGAAATCGGACGGTAGTTGTGAATGTCAGTAGAGTCTCTGTTGGGTTTAGGAGTAACACTGATGTACGCTTTTATTTTCATCCAAAGGGACCTTACCTCCATCCCACAGGGAATTGAAATAAAGAACCATGTGTGGAACCAATTTTCCAGAGAACCTTTTATAGTAAAGATTAGGAAGACCATCGGGGCCAGGAGATTTATGGAGTGAAAGTGATTTGATAGCACAGATCTCCTGGCCTGTGAAAGGCTGGTACATAAGGTCTTTATGATCATCTGTGATGGACAGAAGGGGGAGATTCCCCAAGAATTCCCTGATGGATGGAGGGGCTGCGTCCCGAGGATTGCTGAAAATTCGTGAAATTCCTGAAGAATTTTTTGGGGGTTCTGAGAGAGATGGCCTCCTGATAATCTAGGGAGTGCCAAATGAGTGTCTAGGAGTAAGCTTATGTGCTAATAAAGAACCCGGGCGATCCCGCCAGGTGAAAAATGTGTGGTTCTTCCACCCTAGTTTTTTCTATATTTTTGGATGCATAGAATGCACTTTTTGGTTAAGTTCTATTGGCAGATAGCGTGTCTAATTTTATATTTTTTATTTTTTTAATGTACAATAAAAAAAATTGTGAGAATAATACTTGGCTATGTGTGTTACTTCAAATGACAATTTGGGAGTAGGCAATTACATCTTAAAAAATACAATGTAAAATTGACAAGGGACACCAACATAGTTGTATCTTTGTTCTTAAAAACTATGGGATAATGGTGGTAACTTGCAAAAAAAAAAAAAACATAATAACAATATTCTTGATATCACTAGAAAGAAAAAGCCTTTTAAAATTCTTTGCAATAACTCAATAATGGCTCGTCCTTGCTTCCGAGGATGCGTGTTTGTACTTTGGACTTTTGTCCAACGGACTTGTGTACACAAGATCGGAAAGTAGGACAACACACATTTGTTGGCGGAAAATTTGAAAACATGCTAGCCAACATTTGTTGGCAGAAAGTCCGATAACAATTGTCCGATGGAGCATAAACACTGTCGGATTGTCCACCAACAGCCTGTCATCGAACATTTCCCATTGGAAAGTCCGATCATGTGTATGGGACTTTAGAGTGTTCAAAACCCCCTTCCCAACACGCGTGACTTTGTGCAACACTGGAGGATATGAATAAGATCCCTTGGTCTCTTCTACATCTACATAATAGCGGGTCTGCAAATGTACCCATTTTGTGAAGTCTAAGTAGAGTATAATGTGCTCTAAATAAAATATAGAGTTGTAATAATTTCTGAGAAACATTCAGAGATCTAATGGTCACTGACTGAAATGCCTCCTCCCTTGGTCCCCTGAATGCTGGCCTATATCCTCCTCCCAGCAAGCTGTCGGTTTATTTGGGTGGTCTTTAAGAAAACCAGTTAGCAGCATATTATGGCATTTTAAGATAAAGCCCTTGGTACACTCAGTAGACTAAAACAGATTTGCCATGTAGTTGCATACCCCATTCATTGCAAGTTTTTCACATCCAGAGAAGCTATTGCCCTGCTTAGCTTTTATCGTCTGCAAATACTAAGATTGAGCTGTTTATCCTATCCTCCAGGTCATTTATGAATAAATTAAATAGGATTGGTCCCAGGAGAGAACCCCACTTTCCACATTGGACCATTTCGAGTACTCCCCATTTATCACTACCCTCTGAACTCGCCTTTGTAGCCAGTTTTCGAAACAAGGTGCTCATCCTTTAGTCCATGTCGACAGACCTTAGCTTGTATAGTAAACATTTGTGCGGAACTGTATCAAATGCCTTTGCAAAATCCAGATGCATATGAATTGTTACACCATATGGGACTATATTTAGTGAACCCCATCACTCACTGCAGTTGTATCGACATATTACAAATCTTTTTAATGCAGTTATACAGTATGTCAGCATTTGTTTATTGGGTTTATTAAACGCCTGAGATTCCAAACCCTCCAGAACAGATTCTGCTTGCATACAGACAAGCATAAGACATAAGACATATGGCAGATCCGACAGGGGAGCACAGGTGGGGGCGGTGTCATAGAGCCTATTTGATGTTGTAACTGGGCAGCAACATAGTAAAGCCAAGGGTTAGGGAGAGCCAAGTCCCCTCCATTCTTGGGATACTGTGCAGTTATTCCAGAGCAGGGAAAAAAAATAAAAAAAATTGAGTTGACCACTCTGAAATTTTTGTGCGGGATCACCACAGGGGAGTTGTGGAGCAGGTATAATTGTGGCATAGGGATAATTTTATGTAAGTTGGTTCCACTTGCCACAGACAGCTTTAGTTTGTTCCAAATATATATCTCTGTCCCTGAACAGTATGAGGGGATGGATATTTCGTTGGCAATACTCAGTAATGTTAGGGGAGGTATGAGGCAGTGGGAATAGGGCAGGATAGCAGAAATGGCTGCGCTGCTTAACCATCCAGTAACGTTGAAGCAGATTTTGTCCAATTGACGGTGAGGCCAGAGTACTGACCAAATTCAGAGACAATATCCATAACTGTTTATAGAGAGGAAGAGGTGTCTCCCAAAAACAGTAACATACAGTATCATCAGCGTATAGCATGATTTTCTCATGTAGGTTGCCATGCCGGAAGCCTTTACTTGCAGGTTAGAGCAGATTAGGGCAGCCAGGGGGTCAATGGCGATGGCAAAAAGTAATGGGGACGAGAGGCCATAGTGTCTGGTCCCCCTATTTAGGGGAAACATGTTTAGAACGGGGAACTTTCGGGGAACTATATAGTAAACGGATCAAGGAAATAAGCCTATCCCCAAATCCGAATCTAGCCAGCACAGCCCACAAATATTGCCAGTCAATGACGTCAGAAGCTTTATTAGCATCAAGTGCCAACAATGCTCTGTGGCCCATATCGTCTGCTGGTGTTTGCATGTTTAGAAAAAGTCTTCTAAGATTAGTGGCTATGGATTTTTGTGGCATAAAGCCTGCATGATCTGGGTGAATAATTGACAATATAACCTCATTCAAACGAAGAGCTAACACTTTAGTCATCATTTTAACATAGCTCTGCAGTAAAGAAATTGGCCGATAGCAGCCTGGATCAACCATGTCCTTGCCCAGCTTATGGAGCAGGACCACATTAGCCCTTGACATTGAGGCAGGAAGTCGTTGAGCAGCATAAGAGGCATTAAATACGTCTAACAGTTGTGGTAGTTCCCCATAGCTCCCCATAACGGTTATATACCTCCATTGGGATTCAATAATCCCTAGAAGCTTTGTAGGTGGGGAAGGAATCAGTTGACCTCTGCAGTTTCTCTAGTGTAAGCAGAGCACCCAGTTTACTACGAGAGGACAGGGATAGAGGGGGGGGGAGAGATCTAGTTGGCCAAGGCCCCTGGCAAGTAGCAGCTCTGCTCACTATAAAATGTAGCATAAAAACTAGCCAGCTCAGCAGTGACCTGATCAGGATTAGTGACAATATGGCCCGTGGAAGAGCCACGAATGGGAGGACTGCTGTGATCTAGAGATTTTTAGCAAGCAGGTTTCTCCCCCTCATATTATAATTTTGTAAAAAAGTGTTTACGCTCCGCAGCAGAAGATTTCAGTCAGTCCAAGGAATCCTGAGACAATATTAATGCCTCCCTTGTGGAGTCAGACCGGATTCGAGGTACATTTCAAGGGATCATGTATGCACTTCACGGACATTCTATGTCACTAAAGGCATTTTAGCCATAGTAGATTAATCTGCAGTCATGCAGCAAAGGGAACTAGCTGGCTATATCCAATGGTCAAACCCCTGTGCCCAGAGAGGGTTTGAGTATGCATGGTGTACGGACAGTCTGAAGGCTCAGATGTCAGAGCGCAAGTCCTGTGGCATCCAGAGTCTTGGAACAAAACAAGAGGCACTGGGCAATAGAGTACACTGGAGGAGGTTACAAGGCAGGCAATAGACAATTGTGTACAGCTGCGCATCACTAACTAACTAAAATATAAACCCGAACTTGGGGGCAAAAAAAAAAAAGTTCCGGAATTGACCAGAAGAGGGCAGTCCCCGCCTTCACTCATGGGTTGCATCCCCAGGAAAGGTGTTGAGTGCCAACCAGGTACAGCATATCTTGTCATAGGAACAGAGGCATGAGGTAATGCAGGAAATCTAAATGAGAAAACTCCATGTTAACTGTTGTTCAATAGAGTGCTGTAGATGAGGTAATGCGTAGAGACATACTGTATCCCGCTGTCCAGAGTGACAAATTATTGTCCCTCAAAAAGTGGATTGTACACCTAGTGGTGACCTATAAGCTGGCTGGATATAGCATGGCCTATGTCAGGGATATGCAATTAGCGGACCTCCAGCTGTTGCAGAACTACAAGTTCCATGAGGCATAGCAAAACTCTGACAACCACAAGCATGACACCCAGAGGCAGAGGCATGATGGGACTTGTAGCTTGGCAACAGCTGGAGGTCCGCTAATTGCATATCCCTGGCCTATGTTAACTTTAGCAGCTGGAGCCATTTTTTTCACATCAGCAAATTTTGCCTGTTTTTGCTGAACTAATTTCAGATAAAAAGAACATTTTGTGCCATTGTATTGGATGTTCTCTTTTTCCCTGGTGGGTCCAAGTATGACTTCACAGTCCTTATAGTTGAGCAAGTGGGCCAGTATGGACCTAGGTTGATTGCCCAGTGGTAAAGGCCATGAAGGCTTGTGATGTGCCCATCCACCTTCTCTGGTAGTCCCACTATGCGGACATTGTTGCAGAATAAAGAATGTAATCTGCCCAGTTGTTTGCTAAGTTGAGCTGTTGAGTTTCTGCTGTGGCATCCCATGCGAGAGCGGGTAGCTGATCTTCCAGGTTGCTGATGCGACCCTCTATGACAGTCTAGGGGCAGAAAAAAAAATTCACCACGACCGCTGTGTGCATGAGGCCTAATGATTTGTAACCTGCTATATATTAATTTACTATTTTTATTGTATTTCAATATGTCTCTCAGTCTCATGACGCATTTTGTATTTCTAGAAATTCGGATCCAACAGCAAGATCTCTTTGGAAAGATAAAATATTCAGGAAAAACAAATCAAAAAATCCATGATATAGAAATGAAGACATTTGCTACAGAGGGAAAACATTTGGAAAGTCTTTTAAATGAAGTGGTTATCCTTCAAGAAGTTTTTCAGGTAAGCTAAAACTAGTATAATTAACTGCAAACCTTGCATAAGGCTGGGTTCACACCATCGCCGCATGCGGCTCCCAGCAGGGGTCTGGTGCATCCTGGTTCACCGTTTTTCAGGTCCAATTCCAGCCCATATTTTTGGCTGAATTTGTACCTGAAACGGACCAAAAGATGCACAGGGCTCCTGTGCAAATTCGCCCCGGAGCCGCAACAGAGGTATGTGAACCGGTTTCATAGAGAGCCGGTCAAAATCTCCTGCTATTGCGCATTAGATGTGTGTTCCTCGCATCCAATTGGCAATGGTGTGAACCCAGCCTCAATGTTTTTCAGGTTCACTGTTCAACTTTGTCTTTTTTTTTTTTTTAATTCTTTAAAGCATAAAGTGTTACTAAACCCAGAACCCTGCATTCACTATATCTGGTCTCCCACAGTACACAGAACATGGAAATTCAATTATTTAATTAAATATAAACTACTAAATACCATTTCTCATCGGCAGTAAATGGCAGTCTTGTGACTTCTAACAGTGTCCGGCGGAGCACTGATTAAAGCTTGTAGGAGGAGTTTTAGTTCTCCTCTTACTGTCCTATGAGGCTGCATGACCCCTGGCCCTCTATCTGGACAGTGCTAATTGGCCCTGTGCTGATCACATGCACCCTTCCGAAAAAAAAAAAAAACCTCTCTAGCAATACACGCCAAACTGAGCATATGCAGAGTACCGATCAAACCGGTTTTATACACAATGCAGAGGATTAACCCTTTAGGTTCCACAGTGAGTATAACAAGCATGCTTTACTGCATATACAGACTGATTTTACTGTTGTGGGTTTAGTAACACTTTAAGGTCAGCTTTACAGCATAGTGTTGCAGTAATGTGCGCCATTGTATGGTACCCCAATATACACACAGCACAGCCAAGACAAAAGACCTTTATTGCAGCACAAAGTAACACATTTCCATGCCTTGTGGTGTATTGCAAAACAAAAAGGTTCAGGTGAGGTTTTCCGTGTGCTGGAGTACTTTAGCAGTTTGTTCAACAGAGCACCTGAGAGAATCCATCAGATGACCAGCAAACAAATACCACTCGGGCACCATATAGTGGATGCTGTAGCTGAGTGATACCCAAGTGGTATTTGGAGCTGATTGTTTGTTAGTCATCTGAAGTGCACCAGTCTCTGTGCTTTTGTGAGTGTACGTGTTGTGGCAATTTTAACATTTTATTAAAGTATAGTTATGGAAAGTAATGAAATTTTCTGTAATACATGTAATAATATGCGTATTGTTGCACTAATATAATAAATATGTTTATTGAAACAAAGCGCCAAGTGGTGGATTGTTATATAATTCAGTATTGATGCCTCTTCATAAAGATGAGAATCTCTAAACTCCTAGAGGGAGCATTGGATACATGCAGCTAACCTCAAGGTTGCAATTTCCTTTCTACCACTCTGCATGGCAGCTTTCAAAAAAGGGATTGAATCACCTGATTAAAACTAAAAGAAAGCAAGGACAGAGGGGGCACCAGCCTTGTGCATTACCTTTTGTAACATAGAAATGTATTAAAAAAAAGTGTACTCAAACGAATAATAAAATCAAGCGAATATGGCAGAGTCCATCAACGGCCTTATCCAATAGGATTCGCTGGTCAGTAGACTTGAGTGGGATGAGAGCAGTCCAAAATGAGCTGACACTTTTCAAGGGTGACCCCTCTTCCTCCGAGCTGAATTTAAAGTAAAAATAGATGGTTTTTAACCGCTTGCCGACCGGCGCGCGACGATGTACGTCGACAGAATGGCACGGACAGGCATAAGGGCGTACAGGTACGTCCCCTTTAAGATGCCGCCGTGCGGCTCGCGCGGGTCGGGACCCCGTGAGGCCTGTCGCGGGTCCCACGGGCTCTATCGCTGCGGAGACACCCGCGATCGTCTCACGGGAAGGCTGAACGGGGAGATGTGGAAATAAACAGCATCTCCCCGTTCTGCCTAGCAACTAGTGACGCCGATTTCTGCTCCCTGTGATTGGAGCAGAGATCATCATTCACTAGCTGACAGCCACGCCCCCCCACAGTAAGAAACACACCTCTAGGCACACTTAACCCCTACACTGCCACCTAGTGGTTAACCCCTTCACTGCCAGTGTCATTTACACAGGAATCAATGCATTTAAATAGCATTGATTGCTGTATAAATGACAATTGTCCCAAAAATGTGTCAAAAATGTCCGATGTGTCCGCCATAATATCTCAGTCACAATAAAAATCGCTGATCGCCGCCATTACTAATAAAAAAAATGATTAATAAAAATGCTATAAAACTATCCCCTATCTTGTAAACGCTATAACTTCTGCGCAAACCAATCAATAATTGCGTATTGCGATTTATTTTTACCAAAAATATGTAGAAGAATACGTATCGGCCTAAACTGAGGAAAAAAAAAATGTTTTATATATTTTTGGGGGATATTTATTATAGCAAAAAATAAAAAAGAATGTGTTTTTTCAAAATTGTCGCTCTTTGTCAAAATTGTCAAAAAAACGCAGGGGCGATCAAATACCACCAAAAGAAAGCTCTATTTGTGGGGAAAAAGGACGTCAATTTTGTTTGGGAGCCACGTCACACGACCCTGCAATTGTCAGTTAATCGCAAAAAGGGGCCTGGTCCTTTGGCTGCAAATTGGTCTGGTCTGAAAGTGGTTAAGGAGTGGCTGTGGTCAGGTGGATTGGTACATGTGATCCTAGCCCCTCCCTCTAATGGAAGGTCCAATGATCAATGTTAATAGACACACAAATCCATAAATGAATAATTAATTAATAAGTCGTTCCCCATTAGGGATATTGCATTTATGTCTCCAAAGTGCATACATGTAAATAGCGTCTGTACGTATGGAGAGGGAAAGAAGATGAATAGCAGTGTTTTCCATGCTTGGACAGACTGATGGAAACATCAGTCACATACATGATTGCTCTAAATCTGTCAAAGCACCAAACATCATGTGTTCATGGCTGGGTACTCACTCTCTCTCTGTGGAAGCCAAATATGAATACATAGTTAGTCAGGTTGAAAAAACCATCCAGTTCAAGCACAAAAAAAAAAAAAAAAAAAATATCACACAATCCCATATACCCAATTCTATACCCACAGTTGATCCAGAGGAAGGCGAAAAACCCCAGCATAGCATGATCCAATTTGCTAAAGCAGGTAAAAAAATTCCTTCCTGACCCCCCCGAGAGGCAATTAGATTTTCCCTGGATCAACTTTACCTATAAATGTTATTACCCAGTTATATTATGTACATTTTTAGGAAATAATCCAGGCCTTTCTTAACCACTTCAGCCCCGGACCAATTGTCAGCTTAAGGACCAGAGGTCTTTTTTCAATTTCGCACTGCACTACTTTAACTGGTAATTGTGCGGTCATGCAATTTTGTAACGAAACGAAATTTGCGTCCTTTTCTTCCCACAAATAGAGCTTTCTTTTGATGGTATTTGATTGCCTCTGTGATTTTTATTTTTTGCGATATAAACGGAAAAAGAGCGAAAATTTTGAAAAAAAAAGAGATTTTCTACTTTTTGTTATAAAAAAAATCTAATAAACTCAATTTTAGTCAAACATTTGGGCCAAAATGTATTCAGCCACATGTCTTTAGTAAAAAAAATGCCAATAAGCGTATATTTATTGGTTTGCGCAAAAGTTATAGCGTCTACAAACTAGAGTACATTTTCTGGAATTTACACCGCTTTTAATTTATGACTGCCTATTTCATTTCTTGAGGTGCTAAAATGGCAGAGAAGTACAAAACCCCCCCAAATGACCCCATTTTGGAAAGTAGACACCCCAAGCTATTTGCTGAGAGGCATGTTGAGCCCATTGAATATTTTTTTTTTTAGTCCCAAGTGATTGAATAAAGACAAAAAATAAAAAATAATTTTTTTTTTCTTCAAAAAGTTGTCACTAAATGATATATTGCTCACACATGCCATAGTTATATGTGGAATTGCACCCCAAAATACATTTTGCTGCTTCTCCTGAGTATGGGGATACCACATGTGTGGGACTTTTTGGGAGCCTAGCCGCGTACGGGGCCCCGAAACCCAAGCACCGCCTTCAGGATTTCTAAGGGTGCAAATTTTTGATTTCACTCCTCACTACCTATCACAGTTTCGAAGGCCATAAAATGCCAAAATAGCACAAAACCCCCCCAAATGACCCCATTTTGGAAAGTAGACACCCAAGCTATTTGTTGAGAGGCATGGTGAGTATTTTACAGCTCTCATTTGTTTTTGAAAATGAAGAAAGTAAAGAAAAAAAATTTTTTTTTTTTTTTTTTTCAATTTTCAAAACTTTGTGACAAAAAGCGACATCTGCAAAATACTCACAATACCTCTCAGCAAATAGCTTGGGGTGTCTACTTTCCAAAATGGGGTCATTTTGGGGGGTTTTATGCCATCTGGGCATTCCATGGCCTCCGAAACTGTGATTGGCAGTGAGAAGTGAAATAAAAAAATTACTCCCTTAGAAAGCCTGAAGGCGGTGCTTGGTTTTTGGGGTTCCGTACGCAGCTAGGCTCCCAAAAAGTCCCACACATGTGGTATCCCCGTACTCAGGAGAAGCAACAGAATGTATTTTGGGGTGTATTTCCACATATGCCCATGACATGTTTGAGCAATATATCATTTAGTGACAACTTTTTGTAAAAAAAATATATATATTTTTTTTTTTTCATTATTCAATCTCTTGGGACAAAAAAAAAAAATATTTAATGGGCTCAACATTGCTCTCAGCAAATAGCTTGGGGTGTCTACTTTCCAAAATGGGGTCATTTGGGGGGGGTTTGAACTGTCCTGGCATTTTATGCACAACATTTAGAAGCCTATGTCACACGTCACCCACTCTTCTAACCACTTGAAGACAAAGCCCTTTCTGACACTTTTTGTTTACATGAAAACATATTTTTTTTTTTGCAAGAAAATTACGTTGAACCCACAAACACTATATATATTGTTAAAGCAAAGGCCCTACAGATAAAAATGGTGGGTGTTGCATTTTTTTTTTCCACACAGTATTTGCGCAGCGATTTTTCAAACGCATTTTTTGTGGAAAAAATACACTTTTTTTTATTTTAATGCACTAAAACACACTATATTGCTCAAATTTTTGATGAAATAAAAAATATGATCTTAGGCCGAGTACATGGATACCAAACACGACATGCTTTAAAATTGCGCACAAACACGCAGTGGCGACAAACTACATACATTTTTAAAAGCCTTTAAAAGCCTTTACATGATACCACATTAGATTCACGGAGGAGGTCTACTGCTAAAATTACTGCCCTCGATCTGACCTTCGCGGTGATACCTCACATGCATGCTGCAATTGCTGTTTACATATGACGCCAGACCAACGCTTGTGTACGCCTTTGCGCAAGAGAAGGGGGGGCAGGGGTGCTTTTTTTTTTTTTTTTTTTTAGTTTTTTTTTTATTTATTTAGCTTTTTTATTCTATTTTTAAACTGTTCCTTCCATTTTTTTTCTTTGTTATGATTTTTATTGTTATCTCAGGGAATGTAAATATCCCCTATGATAGCAATAGGCAGTGACAGGTACTCTTTTTTTGAAAAAATTGGGGTCTATTAGACCCTAGATCTTTCCTCTGCCCTCAAAGCATCTGACCACACCAAGATTGGTGTGATAAAATGCTTTCCCAATTTCCCAATGGCGCGGTTTATATCCGGGAGGGGGGACATTCCCTCCTACTGCTTGTAAAAGCAGTCTAGAGGCTAATTACCCGCTAGAATTGCTTTTACATGAAAGCCGATCACTGGCTGAAAAGAATGATACCAAGATGATACCTAAACCTGCAGGCATCATTCTGGTATAACCATTCAAAGTCCAGCAACATACTGGACATATATTGTAATCTTTTTTTTTTTCATGCAGCCTCTTGGCTGAACGAAAAAAAGAGATTGATTGGTGGGTATGCCCACCATTAGAATACCTCCCTTCATCCACCCACTTCTAATGATGGGCATACATGCACCATTTATATATGCCGATGCATGGGGGCATCCTCCCGCAAAAGTTATGCCGTGTACACACGGTCGGAATTTCGACCGTATGTACGTGGCATTAGGAGCCAATCGCTCCTCCCCGCCCCCTGCTGCCCCCATGCTTCGGCATATATGCTCTTTTTTTTAACTGTGGTGGTGAAATCACCTCCTACAGCGTTGGAGTCGCGGCTTTATGTATCGTGGGAGCAAACGCTGTTGCTGTCAAGATAAATAAATCCGCGCTGCAACTGAATGGCGCACCTGAAAACAAAAAAATGCTTAACACTAAAACACAGTAAACAAAATTACATACCTGAAAAGCAAGCATGATAAAACATGATAAAACATAATAAAACATTGCAGAATAGAATGGAGTAAAAAAAGAGCAACAATAGAGAGAGAGAGAGAACAATAAAACGACAACTATTTTTGTTTTTTTTATTTTTTTGAGATTCACAGGTAAAAAAGCTCCTGACTGTTAGCGACTGAATCAAAACGCTACCACAAAAAAAATGTTAGCGATCGCAGGGATCAGGCCTGACTCTGCGAACACTGCAGTTATGTGTGCTTAGTGTTTTGTAAGTGACAGTGATCGATCGATACTGCACTTGGGTGGGCTGGGCTGGGCGGAGGGGGAAAACGCAGGTGCTAGCAGGTATCTGGGCTGATCCCGCTAACAATGCGTTTTTTTGGAACCCTAAACTGCTGGGACGCTAGTATAGATCTGATCAGATCAGATATTGATCTGTTCAGATACTATACCACTAAGGGAGGTGTATGCTTTGCGCGTGGGGTGTTTGCGGTACTGGCACTAACCTGGGGCGACGCAGACCTTATTTGACCCTAAAACCTAATTGATATCACCCGCCGGGCGATCAGGGGGTTAAACCGTTATTGGGTAATAAATGGCGGGTGCCCTGACAGTATAAAAAACAAGCTAACTAACCAGCGTCACCCGTAACAGTAATACAAAAAAAAAACTGGTTACCTAGCGACACTAATGCAGGGATCAGAAAAACGATCGCTTAGTGACACTGGCAAAAGGGGGTGAAAGGGTTAACTAGGGGCAATCAGGGGGTTAAACCTTTATTAGGTAATATATGGGGGTACCTGACGCTATATAAAAACCTGACGGGGAACCTAAATAACAAAATAACTAACTGGCTAACCAGCGTCACCAGTGACATTTTATACGGTGATCACTGGTGAAAGGGTTAACTCTAGGGGCAATCAGGGGGTTAAAACCTTTATTTAGGTTGTAATATGGGGGTACCTGACCTATAAACCTATTTATGAACCTATATAAACATGGCGGTTAACCTAAAAAAAAACTGGTTACCTAGCGACACTAATGCAGCGATCAGAAAAACGATCGCTTAGTGACACTGGCAAAAGGGGGTGAAAGGGTTAACTAGGGGCAATCAGGGGGTTAAACCTTTATTAGGTAATATATGGGGGTACCTGACGCTATATAAAAACCTGACGGGGAACCTAAATAACGAAATAACTAACTGGCTAACCAGCGTCACCAGTGACAGTTATACGGTGATTACTGGTGAAAGGGTTAACTCTAGGGGCAATCAGGGGGTTAAAACCTTTATTTAGGTTGTAATATGGGGGTACCTGACCTATAAAACTATTTATGAACCTATATAAAACATGGCGGTTAAAATAAAAAAAAAATGGTTACCTAGCGACACAATGCAGCGATCAGAAAAACGATCGCTTAGTGACACTGGCAAAAGGGGGTGAAGGGGTTAACTAGGGGCAATCAGGGGGTTAAACCTTTATTAGGGGGGGGTAGGGGGCTACCTAGGACCTAAAACTAACTGCCCTGACAGTTATTACAGTCACAATGACACTAAATGCAGTGATCAGTAAATAAATGATCACTGCAATTAGTGACACTGTGACTGGGGGGGGAGGGGGTGATCTGGGGGGTGATCAGGGGGTGACAGGGGGGTGTTTTGTGTGCCTAACTGTACTGGTGTCAGTGTAGTGTTGTGCACTAACCTTAACATGTTCGCCGCTCGGCGTCTCCGGTCACATAGACCGGCGCACCGAGCGTGACATCACTTCCGCCTTCCTGTCTATACAATAGACAGGAAGGGGAAGCTTTTCATTCGCCAGGAGCGATCGCGAGGGGGTGGCCAGAAACCACTGGCCGTCCCCTCGTCCCGGATCGCTCCTGAAGCGATGCCGACCGTCCCCGCCGGCGGAGGGGGGTCCGATCGGACCCCCCAACCGCCTAAAGAATGGCACGTACAGGTACGTGGTTCTGCCTGTACGTGCCATTCTGCCGACGTATATCTACATGGGGCGGTCGGCAAGTGGTTAAAGCAATCTACTGAGCTGGCCAGAACCACCTCTGCAGGGAGTCTATTCCACATTTTCACAGCCCTGTCCGTATTTGGAGATGAAATCTCTTTTCCTCTAGACATAAAGAGTGCCCCCTTGTCCTCTTTGTTGACTGTAAAGTGAATAACTCAACAACCAGTTCACTATATGGACCCCTTAATCTCCTCTTATCAAGAGTGAATAAATTCAGTTCCTCTAATATTTCCTCATAGCTGAGCTCCTCCATGCCTTAAACTTATCAGTTTGGTTGCCCTTCTCTGCACTTTCTACAATTCCCCAATATCCTTTTTGAGAACATAAATAGCTTTATGATGTACTGAGCCACATTTTTCCAGTTTGGGTATTCAGCTGGCGTGCATCCCAACACACTGAGAATCTGACACAGGACCTAAACATACCGTTTGGCTCCCCAGTACTCTTCCATTTTGGGCTTCCTGCTGACTTTTTTCACAAACGTGGCTCAGTACATTTGGAAGCAGATCATATTTGGCTTCCACACAAAGAGAGAGTACCCAGTCATTAACACATGATGAGATTTAGAGCAATCATGTACAGTGAGGGCAAAAAGTATTTGATTCCCTGCTGATTTTGTAAGTTTGCCCACTGACAAAGAAATGATCAGGCTATAATTTTAATGGTAGGTTTATTTTAACAATGAGAGACAGAATAACAACAAAAATATCCAGAAAAATGCATTTCAAAAAAGTTATAAATTTATTTCCATTTTAATGAGTGAAATAAGTATTTAATCAACTATCAATCAGCAAAATTTCTGTCTACCAGGTGTCTTCTATAGAGGTATATAGGGATAGAGGGAGTGCTCCTAATCTCAGCTTGTTACCTGTATAAAAGACACCTGTCCACAGAAGCAATCAATCACATTCCAATCTCTCCACCATTGCCAAGACCAAAGAGCTGTCCCAGGATGTCAGGGACAAGATTGTAGACCTACAGAAGGTTTGAATTGGCTACAAGACCATCGCCAAGCAGCTTGATGAGAGGGTGACAACAGTTGGTGCGATTATTCGCATATGGAAAAAACACAAAATAATTGTCAATCTCCCTCGGTCTGGGGCTCCATGCAAGATCTCACCTCACGGAGTTTCAATTATCATGAAAACAGTGAGGAATTGGCCCAGAACTACACGGGAGAATCTTGTCAATGATCTCAAGGCAGCTGGGACCATAGTCGCCAAGAAAACTATTTAGTAACACACACCGTGAAGGACTGAAATCCTGCAGCGCCTGCAAGGTCCCCCTGCTCAAGAAAGCACATGTACAGGCCCGTCTGAAGTTTGCTAATAAACATCTGAATGATTCAAAGGAAAGCTGGGTGAAAGTGTTGTGGTCAGATGAGATCAAAATCAAGCGTTTTGGCATCAACTCAACTCGCCGTGTTTGGAGGGTAGGAGAAATGCTGCCTATGACCCCAAGAACACCCTCCCCACTGTCAAACATGGAGGTGGAAACATTATGCTTTGGGTGTGTTTTTCTGCTAATGGGACAGAACAACGTCACTGCATCAAAGGGACGATGGACGGGGCCATGTACTGTCAAATCTTCCCTCAGCCAGGGCATTGAAAATGGGTTGTGAATGGGTATTCCAGCATGACAATGACCCAAAACACACAGCCAAGGCAACAAAGGAGTGGCTTAAGAAGCACGTTAAGGTCCTGGAGTGGCTTAGCCTGTCTCCAGACCTTATTCCCATAGAAAATATGTGGAGGGAGCTGAAGGTTCGAGTTACCAAACATCAGTCTCAAAACCTTAATGACTTGGAGAGGATCTGCAAAGAGGACTGGGACAAACTCCCTCCTGAGATGTGTGCAAACTTGGTGGCCAACTACAAGAAACGTATGACCTCTGTAATTGCCAACAAGGGTTTTGTACTAAGTCATGTTTTGCAAAGGGGTCAAATAGTTATTATACTCATAAAAATACATATGAATTTATAACTTTTTTGAATTTTTTTCTGGATTTTTTTTGTTATTCTGCCTCTCACTGTTAAAATACCATTAAAATTATAGACTGATAAACACTGCTATCATCTTCTTTCCCTCTCTATATGTACAGGTGCTATTTACATGTATGCACTTTTGAGACATAAATGTACCTATATGAGGATTGGAAATGCAGGCAGATGGTATATGGTGGCAATATCCCTAATGGGGAATTACTTTTTAATTTGTGTGTCTATTAACATTAATCATTGGCCCTCCCATTGGAGGGAGGGGCTAGGATCACATGCACCAATCCACCTGACCACAGCCACTCCTTAAAAACCATCTATCTTCAGTTCAAATCCAGCTCTGAGGAAGAGGGGTCACCCTTGAAACATGTCCGCTCATTTTAGACTGCTCTCATCCCACTCAAGTCTACTGGCCAGCGGATCTTATTGGATAAGGCAGTTGATGGACTCTGCCATATTCGCTTGATTCTATTACTCGTTTGAGTACACTACTATATTTTTAATACATTTCTGTGTTACATAGTTAGTAAGGTTGAATAAAGACACCAGTTCATCCAGTTCAACCTGAATGAGTGTGGGTGCGTGTCTACAATTGTCCCTATCCCTATACATTGTGTCTCATTAAGATGCTCATCTATTATTATTATTTATTTATGGTACCCATGTAGCGCCGTCCATTTACGCAGTGCTCCACTCATACATCGCACACTCACATCGGTCCCTTCCCTCAAGGAGCCCACAATCCAAGGTCCCCAACTCACATTCATATACTAGGGCCAACTTATTTTGGACAGAAGCCAATTAACCTACCAGCATGTCTTTGGTTTGTGGGAGGAAACCCACACAGGCACAGGGAGAACATGCAAACTCCAGGCAGGTAGTGTCATGGTTGGGATTCGAACCAGCAACCCTTTTTACTGCTAGGCGAGAGGGCTACCCACTACACCACTGTGCCAAAGGTAATGCGCAAGGCTGCTGCGCCCTCTGTCCTTGTTTTCTTATAGAGTTACTCCTGGGTTCCCCCTGACCTGTTGAAAGTGGCAGCACAGCCGATGCAGTGGTGTGAGTTGTGAGGAATCCCCCCCCCCTCTTCAATTAACCCCACGGCAACTGTTCGAACTCACGAGCATGGAAAATTGTAAATCCAGCCATTTGGGTTCATATTTCTCAGTTATTTGACTTCTCCATAACAGTTTGTATAAGGCTTTCTTCAAGTTTTGTTTCGAGCAAAGGATTCCCCACATGTGAGAATCCAGTTTTTGGCACCAAGGCTAGTTACAACTGGCTTTAAGCCTAACCGTGATACATCATTATTTAACTGCATTTGAATACACCTACTGTACATCTATAGCATAGCACAGTACTGCCTATTGCCCTTAACATAGTTTTACTTTATTTGTTTTCTTGTCGCATAACTTTTATTTATTTTTTATTTTTTGCTGTGTTGTTTCAGAGGTTACTTATGAGTGCTCAACTGCACTGGGCAGAAAAAACACATTTAAGATCTCTTCTGCTGAGGATGAAAGATCCGTGCCTGTATTCATCTCATTAGGAACAGACTTGGGTTAATTTACTAAAGGTCAATCCTGTAGTTGAACTGTAAACTAAATTATTATAAGTAATATATATATATATATTTTTTTTTATGAAATAAAGGTATTTGTACCCTCTTTAATAATACTTTGAAAATTCTTTTAACCACTTTTCTTTTCTTTAGACATACTACATATATGTCAGGTGTGAAGGGTTTACAACAACATCGGTTGCTGCCTCGAGTTTGTGAAGGATAGCCATGGAATGGCGCTGGTGTTGTTCTTTTTTGGCGCGTCCAGATTTCCGCTGCTTGGCTTACTGATCCAGAGTACTATATTCCATGTACAGTAGCTATGATTTACCCTTCTACCTTGGAACTGCGCTTTTCTTGTTTACACATAAGTGTGGATATTGTTTATAAAAAAAGGTGGATATATTTTACTAATCCTGCGCCCTGGAAACTGTTTCTTTTTCACATATTGAAGATTTGCTGTTACTAGGAGCTGCAGACTATAGTTCCCTTCCCACAGCTGCTTTTCAATTTATCAGGTTGGACTCACTGTGCACTTTTTTTTTTTTTCAGTTGGGATGGAGACTGAAAAGGCCTTGTTAATGTTGTTCGGGACCCCTGTCCAGGATAGGTGTAGCTTGGGACAGCGCCACAGCATGTGAATCAAGTCCCCGTGGTCTCTCGCGCATCTTGGACACTCCTAGCCCAGTCTCATCCCCATTCTGGCCAGCTTGTCTGGCATGTAATGCACTCTTAATATAATGTACAATTGGGATAATCGCTGTGCTACATTTAAGGATGACATTTGTACCGCCTGAAGCGCCTCTTCCCACTGTTTCCCTTCTAAAGCTCCCACGTCATTCTCCCTCTTAGCTATCATCTTTAGGGGAAACCCTGTCAGGAATACCACAAGTATCATCGAGTAGCGGTTAGAAATTAAGTCTTTAAGGTTGGTGACCTCCTCCATGTAGTGTAATATGGCGTCGGGGATAAAAATGTGGCGTAAGTGTGTGACTCTGTGCTTCCTCCACTGAACCCCACACATCAGTATCTGTAGTTCTGGGTAGTAACCATTGTTCCATATTGGGCTGTATTTAGTGAAGCCTTCTACCGCCTGTAACTGTCTGGCCTTGTTCCAAACTTTTTGAACTAGGGCATAAGTGGGGAACCTCTTATTGGACTTTGCGTAGGCCAGGGCCTCCAGGCCCTCCGCTACATCAGGGATCCCCATGACATGGCCCATCAGGGTTCTAATGTGGTCTGCCACAGTGTGGCCCTCCCCCTCCCTGTCCTGCGGGGTAAGAACTTGGGCCTCTGTGTGCACTTTTCAATCTGTAAGTGTGATTTTTGTGAGCGTTGGAGCAATATCTTTTATATTTATGAGTTGCGGATCTCCTTCCAACCCTTTTACTATTATTTTGGATATATATTTTTTGTTTTTTGTTTTTTCACATAGAACATGTATTGTGAGCGCTAAGTTCTATCTGCTGGTGTGTATATATTTGTCTTGACGCAATTTTGAATGTGAATATCTTACCAGGAACTATACAAAACACTCATCATAAATAAAGTCCTTAACCGCTTCCCAACCGCCGCACGTCCATGTACATCGGCAGAATGGCACTGGTGCGCAAAAGGGCATACCCATACGTCCCTTCGTAATCCCGGGCTAGCAGGCGCACCGCGGGAGCGTGTCCACGGGTCCTGCAAACTTGATGACCACCAGTGGCCCGCTATTGCGACAAGGCGAGGCAGAACAGGGAAATGTAAACAAGGCTTTTCCCTGTTCTGCCTAGTGACATGACAGGGATCTACTGCTCCCTGTCATTGTGAGCAGTGATCTCTGTCATGTCCTAGGTAGCCCATCCCCCCTACAGTTAGAACCTGCTGAGGGAACATATTTAACCCCTTGATCGCCCCCTAGGGTTTAACCCCTTCCCTGCCAGTGACATTTACACAGTAATGAGTGGCTATTTTTAGCTCTGATCACTGTATAAAGATCTATGGTCCCAAAATAGTGTCAAAAGTGTCCGATCTGTCTTCCGCAATGTCGCAGTCCCGATAAAAATCACAGATCACCCCCATTACTAATAAAAAAAAAAAAATGCCATAAATCTATTCCCTATTTTGTAGATGCTATTACTTTTGCGCCAATCTACAGTTTTTAATTTTTTTACCAAAAATATGTAAAAGAACACATATCGTCTTAAACTGAGAAAGGAAATTTGTTTTTTTTAAATATATTTTTTTAAAAATATTGCGTTTTTTTTTGTTTATAGCGCAAAAAAATAAAAAAATAAAGAGTTGATCGAATGCCACCAAAAGAAAGCTCTATTTGTAGGAAAAATAGGATGTAAATTCTGTTTGGGTACAACGTCGCACGACCGCGCAATTGTCAGTTAAAGCGGCGCAGTCCCGAATCGTAAAAAATGCTCTGGTCAGGAAGAGGGTAAAATCTTCCGGGGCAGAAGTGGTTAAACAGTCGAAATTCCTCCTACCAACATTGTGCTGAGTGGAAATCGAAAACACCCAGTGGCTAATCCCATAGAAAATCAGCTCACCATCACAATCGACGCCCATGATTAATTGAAAGGTTTTGTATAATTTATTCCAGACTGCCATCCTCGTCTGTGAATCCAGATTCAAAGACTGATACTTCAAGAGGAAGTCGTTCAGTCAAAACTCGTCATGCTTGGACACTTTTGTGCACCCAAATTTGTGAGTCGCTTGGCAGGCAAGCGCCCCACAATGCATTACAAGCTTCACAGTGCATTCTTGGGACCTAATTGGATGAAGCCTTGCACCTGACTGCTGGTCAGGTGCAAGGCTTTTCCAATTAGCACCGTCTGGGCCCTGATTGGACACAGTGATGACTTTCTCCAATCATGGCTCAGTGCTCATAATCCCACCCCACACTATAATAGTGTGTTGGAGTGGAGATTGATAGAGCAGGGCTCAGTTTGCTACTAGCAAGTTAGTGTGTTCACTTATTGTAACTCTGAGTGTAGTGTTAGTAATAGTGAGCAAAACCACTTTCACACTGAAGAACACCCCGAGCTAGCGGTAAAGTGCCGCTCATTTTAACGGCGATGTAAGGACGGGAGCGGGGTGATTTTAACCCCAAAGAAGGGGTTAAAAGCGTCCAAAAAGCACAAAAGCGATTTGCAGGCGCTTCAGCAGTGCTGCCCATTAATTTCAATGGCAAAGGCAGTTTAGGAGTGGTGTATACACCGCTCCCGCACTGCCCCAAAGATGCTGCTTGCATGACTTTTTTTTCCGTCCTGCAAGCACACCACCCCAGTGTGGAAGCACTGGGGACGCACAGGATGCAGTTTACAGGCGTTATTTTTAGCGCTAAAACGCCTGTAAATCGCCTTCAGTGTGAAAGGGGTCGTAGTGCTGTATACCCTATTTTTCTTCTTTTTTTTTTGTCTGCTTGTTTTTATTTTTTTTTGTCTGAGGGGGTCAGCAGCATCTATGTCCACAGGCAAAGGTGGATGTGGTCCATCCTCAGGCAGGGCACCTTTTTGTCTCTGTTTAGTGATGTTGCCCGTGCTATACAGCCACTGCATGCAGGGGAGGTAGTGGACTGGCTTACTAAACTGGACTGACCTCTGCCTCCTTGTCCACAGCTACTCCTGTTATAGCCCCAGCATCATGCATGGAGGAGTCAGCTGAATTATTTGAACACAATGTCAGCCACTTGCTTCTTGATGATTCACAGACATTATTTGATTCTGATGTTGGTTCTGAGAAGGAGAAGGGAATAACATGAGCCTACAGAGAGGGGAGAACACTGATAAACAACAAATTGGCAGTCATGTTCCCCCAGCCGCAGTGTATTGCCAAGTTGGCTCCAGTGATGATGAGGATGGAGGGGATGATGAGGTCACTGACATGAATTGGGTGCCATGTATAGGAGGAGAGTGAGGGGGGAAAACAACCCCAATGAGGCCGGATGTCCTCTAGAGGCAGGCATCATGGAACAGTAGAGAGCAGCCACACTGCTTTGTCTTTTGCGTCCAGGGCTGTCCGCTTCAAGATCCCATCGGCAGCATCTGCATTATATGGTGGAAGATTTAGCTAGGGGCAAAAACAGACATGGAGAGCTTTCCAGTAGACGATCCACTGGGCTTCTAGGTCATGAGAATAGACCACTTGCCAAGTATGCAATTTAGCTGCTGGGCTGCCCTGCATCCAGCGTTCTTTCCGAATGGGCATTCAGCACTGCCGGAAGCTTTGTGACAGATAATAGAGAGTGTCTGTCCACAGACTCTGTTGACCGGCTGACATTTGGCAAAATTAATCAGTCCTGGATTAGCAGCAGCTATCAAGCCCCTGATGCCGATGTCACTGATTTGTTTTTGGGAACTCAAATCTCTGCAAGACTGTCTAGGCTGCCTAGCTTTGTGGGTGTTGATTTTATCTTTAAGTAATTTTTTGGTATAGGTTTCATGGGTACAATTACACCCAAGGACCAGATGTTCCGCACTTGTTTGACAGGTGCATCAAATTTCAAATTTACTTTCATCAAGAGTACTGTAACGCCGAGCGCTCCGGGTACCTCCTCCACCCCGGAGCGCTCACGGCGTTCTCCTCCCTGCAGCGCCTCGGTCGGCTCCCCTGACCGCAGGCGCTGCTTCGTTTCCGGGATGCGATCCTCGGTCTGCCCGGGGATCGCATCCCGCTCCTCTCACCTGTCCCCTGCAGTCCTCCGGCGTGCGCGCGCCCCCGCTCTCCAGGCGCGCGCGAGTCTTCCCCCAGTTAAAGGGCCAGCGCACAATCAATTGGTGCCTGGTCCAATTACTGTGTCCACCCCAAAACCAATAAAAACCCACTTCCCCTTCCTGTCCTTGCCGGATCTTGTGTTGCCATAGTGCCCAGTGAAAGCGTTAGTGTGTTTTGCTCCTTCTGTGTATCCAGACCTTTGCTGTTGCCCCCGACTACGAACCTTTGCCACCTGCCTTGACCCTTTGATAACACCCGTGACGTAAAGGCGATGAATGGAAAACCGCCTTTAACACCCGTGACGGACACTTTGAATATCTCGTCATGCCTTTCGGGTTATGTAATGCTCCTGCGGTTTTCCAAGACTTTGTTAATGAGATTTTCAGGGATTTGCTGTACTCTTGTGTTGTTGTCTATCCGATATCCTTGCTTGGAGGTGCACGTCTTCTGATGGCTCCGGGATCATCACCTTTACGCCAAACTAGAGAAATGTCTCTTGCAGTCTTCCCTTCCTGGGTTACGTAGTCCTTCCCACGGCCACACCACCATATGGGCACATTTTGTCCCGCTTCCAGGGCTTCCTTCGGCACCTATACTCGCAAAACATTTCTTCCTTCAGATTTTCCGTCTTCATGGACTTCCATCCCACATTGTCTCAGACAGAGGCGTCCAATTTGTATCTAAATTCTGGAGAGCACTTTGCAGTCAACTGAAAGTCAAATTAGACTTCTCCTCTGCCTACCACCCTCAGTCCAATGGACAAGTGGAGAGAGTCCACCAGATCCTTGGGGCCTACCTGCGACACTTTGTCTCGGCCCGTCAAGACGACTGGGCTGACCTCCTGCCCTGGAAAGGGCCGAATTTTCTTATAACTTGAAAGAGTCCTGAGTCTTCCTCTCAATCACCCTTCTTTGTGGTTTACGGCCGTCATCCTCTTCCCCCCCTACCCATCTCGGCCCCACTTCTTCCGGAGTCCCCGCTGTAGACGAAGTCACCCAGGAGCTGTCGTCCATCTGGAAGGAGACCCAAAGGTCGCTTGCCCTGGCCTCTTCTCGCATGAAGAAACATGCTGACAGCAAAAGAAGACCCCCTCCGGTATTCTCCCCTGGCGACAGGGTGTGGCTCTCCTCCAAGTACATTAGGTTCCGTCCAGTTGGGTTTATGGGGGCCTTGGGGATTGTGGGTGTGTGGGAGCGGGTGGGGGGGGGGGGGGGGGGGGGGGTGGGGGGGTGGGGGGGCGGGGGGGGGGGGTGGGGTGGGAGGGGGGGGGGGGGGGGGGTGGGGTTGGGAGGGGGGGGTGGTGTGGGGGTGGTGGGGGGGGGGGGGGGGGGGTGGAGGGGGGGGGGAGGGTTGGGGGGGCTTTTGGGTGGTGGTGGGGGTGGGGTGGGGGGGGGGGGTGGGGGGTATGATTGGTGGGGGGGGGGGGGGGGGGGTGGGGGGGGGGCGGGGAGTGGTGTGGGGGGGGGTGGGGGGGTGGTTTGGGGGAAGGGGTGTGGTGGGGGGGGTTGGGGGGGGGGGGGGGGGGGGGGGTGGGGTGGAGGGTGGGGGGGGAGGGGGGGGGGGTGCGGGGTTGGGGGGGGTGAGGGGGGTTGGGTGGGGGGTGATCATCCCCAGTTACAAGTTGGGTCCCCGCTACCTCGGCCCATTCAAGATCAAGGCTCGGATCAATTCCGTGTCCCTACAAACTGCATCTTCCTCCTTCCCTTCGCATTCCCAACTCCTTCCATGTTTCTCTCCTCAAACCCTTGTTCTTAATCGCTTTTCCCCCAAGGTCACCGCTCCTGCTCCGGTCACCGGCTCCTCCGACCTTGCCCCTGCCTAATCCTTGTGTACCGCGCCTGTCTCAGCTGTCAGTGGGGTCAAGTTGCTATTGGAGGACACGACCTGGTTGCTACCGCCGCTACAAGTCCATCCCGCCTTGCGGCGGGCTCTGGTGAAAACCAGTAGCAACATTAGAACCGGTCCTCCAATACAACCCGTGCTATCGCCCCATTGGCATAGGGGATCCACCTCCTGTTCCCCGCTGTACCCGGAACGTGACAAGTACCTCTATAAGACATGCCCCTTTCAACCCTCCGACCACAAGGTGGATCCCCTAGGCAGGTACGTGTTCCTGAAAGGTAATATTACGGGCCCGATATACATGTTCGCGACAATATACGCCCCTAATACCGATCAACTTACTTTCATTGACAACACTCTTGACCGCCTAGTGGATTTTACGGAAGGCCTCCTGATTCTAGTAGGCGACTTTAACGTAAGCCCCGACCCTATGTTAGACACATCACATGCGAGACCCACGCATTCCTTAAACACTTCCGTAAGACCATCCAATCCTAACTCTTGGTGGACAGCTGGCGGGTTCTTCACCCATCAGACCGTGACTTTAGATATTATTCTAAAATACACAATGTATATACACGCATAGACCACATCTATGTAGAACATGGTGTGCTGGAGCTCCTTCAATCTGCGTCCATTGACACCATTTCTATCTCTGACCATGCCCCAGTAACGATTGCCCTCGCCCTGCCCTCATGGAGGCTCAACAATAACCTACTAGATGACGTGGTCGCAGTGAAGGAGGTCACCCTGACACACTACTTTAGGGAGAACCCAGCTGACGAGCTAAGTGAAGGGGTAATTTGGGAAGCCCATAAGGCTGTGGTCAGGGGAGCACTGATCTCCCAGGGCTCCAGACTTAAAAAAGCACATTGGGCAGACTTCTTAAGGGTACACTCAGCTCTCCAGGGGGCTGAACTCCGACATAAAGCTAACGGGAGCAAGGAGGCCTTGACAGAACTGACAGAACTACGAGAACTGTTTTTACGTCTGCTCAACCGGCAAACCCACAGTTTTGCATTCTGGCACATAAATACTATGAGCACGGGAACAAATGCGGACGGATGCTGGCTCACGCTCTCAGGAAACAGCACGCACAGACGTATATACATAAACTACACACTGCCGCAGGGATACCAATGATACAATCTTCTAAAAGCAGCAGGATTCAGGGATTATTACACCAAGCTATATAACTTAGGCTCCACCCTTCCTCCCGAGCCACGAGAAGCTAGACAGAGTGACCTAAGACTACTTAACAGCAGCTAGCCTGCCAACACTAACAGAGGACCAGTCTTCAACCCTAGACCTCCCTATAACCATAGCTGAGCTTGAGACCACGGTGGACTCCTTGCCCAATGGGAAAAGCCCTGGCCCAGACGGGCTTACTAAGGCATACTACAAAGCCTTCCTACCCCAACTAGCTACCCCTATGTGCAAATATTTTAACGCAATAGCAGGAGGAGGGAATATCCCCCGGAGGCCCTCCTGGCCCATATCACTGTGATCCCTAAAGAGGGCAAGGACCCCGCCGTCCCTCAGAGCTATCGCCCCATTTCTCTTCTTAACTTGGACATAAAGATTTTGGCAAAATTACTAGTGAACAGACTTAAACACCTTATCCCCCAAATTGTCCACCCAGACCAAACGGGCTTTATAACAGGCAGAGAGGCAAGAGACAACTCCCTAAGGGCAGTACACCTCATACATTGGGCCCGCAACTGCCCAGATCCGCAACCATACATTATTTTGTCAACAGACGCCGAAAATGCCTTTGATTGGGTAGATTGGTCCTACCTGACAGCAGTGCTCCGGTCTATACACTTAGGCCCGCGAATGTTGACCATAATTGCGGCTTTATACTCTCAACCTTGCGCCCAGGTTACGGTGAATGGGACCCTCTCAGCCCGATTTCCCATCAGAAACGGCACGAGACAGGGGTGTCCGCTTTCACCCCTTCTGTTCGCCCTAGTGCTAGAGCCGTTTCTCCGCACAGTGCGAGCTAACCCCGATATTAAAGGCTTTCGAGTAGGTATGGAATAAAGGAAAGAGCTGCTGGGACCTGTAGAAAAGGTCCCAAAGGAAGGGGCTACTATATGGAGACAGTTACAGATCGAATCATCCTTGTTCTATTGAATCAAAGGCATTGTTTATTGTGTACACTTGTGTAATTCTCATTAAAAATAGATTCCAGACATCTGGATATCTTGACTAACAGATATTAACAACACAAGACAAAACGTAGACAAGACACCATTTAACAACATTGGATGCACCACGTGTTACAAAACAGCGGATTATGGTCAATAAAGTACATGAAAATATATATATATATATATATATAATATATGGTTAATTATAGTAGTGATATCATGTGATCCTTTGGAATAACTTCCTATTTTGGAATTGATCACTGCGCTACTGAGCATTTATTAGAGGCACATTTTTCAATTGCTGACATGCTTATGGAACACAGCCTCATTAGTAATTTCAGCTATCCATATTGATGTGCCCACTGCCACTAAGAATCTGGATGAAAGTTCTAATTAGGCCGAGTTTGAATGTTCAACCTTACTGCTTATGAGCTTGTGACTCTTGACAGGGGAATCTCCAACTTGATCAACTAAAGCAACACAAGGACGTAGCCTAATTAATGATTTCAGCTGTCCGTATTAGTATGCACCTTGCCACAGAGTATCTGAATGTAGATTCTGGTTAAGCCGGGTTTGAATGTTCAACCTCACTGCATATAAGCTTATGACTCTTGACGAGGGAATCTCCAACCTTGTCATCTAATCACAGAAGCATACAGTCCTGTTAAATCCGAAAAAAGTTATATGGCAAATGACAGCTGACTGTTCACAATTGGTTAGGGGATATATGCTGGTAAAGATATGTAGTCTATCAAACTGTCATTATTATAGACTAGCCGATTACTTTACCGCATTGGCGTCTTCCTTGTAGAGGAGCTGTCAAAAGCTTTCCTTCCATTAACCGAGGTGTCCGATGCCGAGGCCATTCAAAGCTGCTGCGGTCAGGGGTTGAGGTTTCCGTAACATGTCCTTTGGTGGACAAAGGCCAGATAGTGGGAGGGCCAAGTAGTCGTTGTATGGTGCTCAGTGATAGCCGCTTAAGGTTTCCAGAGGTCACTCGGGACCGTACGGTGCTGCGTTCTGTGTTCAGAGCCTCCGCTCTGTGTAGTGCAAGTCCGCTGTTTGTCACGTGGTGCGTGACGTGACGCGTTTCGCAAGGGGCGTAGTTGCGTTTGCTTCTTCCTGACGTATGTTGGGGAGGTATTGGACATCCCTTCTTATACTGAAAATTGCAAAACACCAACAGGTGTTGGATTGAAAGGGGATGGTTTCGATTGAAGTGTTGTGTCAATTTCAGCCATTGGTCAGTGGTTATGTAGTTGTCATGAAAATTTAAAAGCCAAAAATTAATTTTTTTGCATATTCCATGATAGTTATTTGAACATTGACGGAATTGGTGTGATAGGCCTTGGGCATGGAAACATATAACAAGTAACAAATAATACAATATCGAGTGAGATAGCTATTATGTCATTCGATAAAAAACATTTATGAATAAGGTGAGAAATGAAAAATCAAGGAAGTCGTTACATAATTAAAGGTTAACAGCATTAATTGCCCGAAGGGCAGTGATAGCACATTTGTAGGTAACACGGAACACAAACTCTCGGCATATGCCGATGACGTACTGTTGCACCTCTCGGAACCTCTGATCTCCCTGCCTAATCTGATGAAGGAGTTGCAGCTTTTCGGATCATTTTCCAATTTTAAAATAAACCTTTCAAAATCTGAAATTCTCCCCATCTGCCTAAGACCTCATGTGGCAACAAACTTACAGGCGGCCTTCCCCTTTGTGTGGACTATGTCATCCCTGAGATACTTGGGTGTGCAACTTACTGTTGTTTTGACACTTTATATGCCGCTAACTATCCCCCTCTGATTGCCGCGGTTAAAAGAGACCTCTCACAGTGGACACGGACGGCCTTTACATGGCTAGAAAGGGTGAACATAATAAAGATGAACGTCCTACCGCGCATACTCTTCTACCTACAGATGCTGCCAATCCCCCTGCCTAGACTCTTCTTCGACCGACTATCCAGTTTACTGTCGGATTTTATTTGGAATGCATGTAAACCTCGGATAGCCTTATGGGTACTACGGCGCACAAAACGTAGGGGTGGTTTGGGGGTCCCAGACATTAGACAATACTACCGAGCCATAGCATTGCAGAAGATATTCGACTGGCGTTTCCAAACTCACACGAAACTCTGGGTTCTGCTAGAGAAATGTCTGGCGGGCAGGAACTTGTCATATGCACCCTGGTTACACCGGGAACATAGGGGGCTATCAGACACGACTTCCCCGCTGGCGGCTCATGTGCTGTCGATATGGGACAGGATAAACCCGCAGCTGAAACTAGCTCCCCCTATGTCCCCGCTGACTCCATTGGGGGGTTTCCTATGGTTTCCCCCAGGTGAACAAATGACTTTCTTTGAACCGTGGGTAGAGGATGGGAACGCCAGTTGTGGTACACTCATGAAGGACGGCAGGCTCCTGTGTTATGAAGCGTTACCAGCAAGACGACAGGGCCCATGGATGAATTTTTGGAAATACAGGCAACTACATAATTTCTTCCAGATACATAGACACTCGATTAGAGACCCGTCGGCCCTCACCCCATTTGAACATATTTTTACTGCAGAGGAACCAACGCCACACCTGGTCTCAGAGCTATACCAACTCTTGAGCTTAGCTGGCCCCCAAACTACACCCGCCTATATCCGACGCTGGGAGAATGATTTAGGACTAACTTTAACAGAGTCGCAGATATCCCACTTATACTACCTCACCCACACATCTTCCATAGACTCAAAAACCCAAGAGACAAATTTTAAACAAATGTCTCGCTGGTATAGGGTACCTGCAGATTTAGCTTGTATCTACCACATCCAAGCTGTGCTGGAGGGGTTGTGGACACCGGGTAACATTAACTCACGTATGGTGGGAATGCTCCCTGATTAAGCCCTTCTGGGACGACCTGCAAGAGCAGATAAAAACAGTAAAAGGGATAGAGGTCCCTTTCTCACCGCTACATTTTCTTCTGAACATACCCCCGATCCCGCTTATTCGTTACAAAAAGAATGTGCTGCCACACCTGCTGAACGCAGCAAGTCGCCTAGTCCCACTATATTGCAAGACTTCCAGAATCCCCACTCGAGAAGAGTGGCACAGTAAAGTGGGTGAGATCCGAGAGGCTGAGAACTGGGTGGCCACCTGTAAAGGCCTAGAGGATAGATTTCATAGCACCTGGGCACCTTGGGCTGAATCCACCTCAGACCCCAACCAGATTCCCTCTAGCCTAGATGTCGCCTTGCTGGAACTGGCAGATCCCTCACTTAAGGCGCTTAGGATGGCAAGGGACCAGGGGACAGCCACACCACCCCCAAGAGACCACAGTGACTATCTCATATCTTTAGACTTTACATTTCGGCGTGGCGCGCCCGGAGCAGACGAAGATGACATCCCATCCTAAGAAGCGGGTAATCTGACCTAACCACCCCAATCCCCTTCTGTTCCTGATACACAGAGTCTATTATAACCCCCAAAAAATGTTTAAACTTGGCTAAAGACAAAATGATGAGTGCCCCAGATGCAGGGCGTCAGGGGATTTTATTCATATGGTATGGAAATGCCCAAAGTTACATAGATACTGAGTGTAGATAGTAGATAGGATAAATAAAATCTTTAAGACTGCAATAGAACCGACGGCCAAGAACTGTCTGTGACGGATCCTGTACTCAAGGTGTCCGCCGTAAAATGCTTCCTAAGTCCTGGAACATGAGTCCAATGGATCTGGTTATATGAACCCCCAAGAACTAGACAACACCAGTCTTGGAGTACATCAGGAATAGCTTTTATTTGAGATGTCACACACATATATACAGCCGGATGACTAAAAACCTAACCTAATTAGCATGAGCTAATTATCTAAATCAACACTGGACTCCTTCATTCAATTGCAGGGTTAATTAGCACATACGACAATAGGTGGAATACTCTTTATAATCTGTGTCAAGCCAGACTACTCATTTGCATTATACAAGACAACAGACAGGTGGCTGGAGTTGATGATATTAGCATCTGACATGTCCAGAGTCTATGTGTCTTGGGGGGCCAGCATGGACCTGAATCCAAGTAAAACCAGCTCAGCGGTCCCCAGGCATACAGCTCACAAACAGCACCGTTCCCCGAAATGCCAGGGACCATAATCGCAAGGCAAGAGGCTTGCATTACGTCCCCTCCAACAGCCTCTGTCCTGGCTAGGTCTGTCACATTTCTCCCCTTTTCTGCAGGAGACTGACACAGGAGGAGACCCCGGACGGGTTGACTCCGAAGTTAGTCCATAGTTCCAGTCCTCTAATGCCTGTACCCACACAGTACCCCCAAACAAATTGTTTCAAACCGAGCACTACTCACCCAGCCACCCTCTGCCTCTCTCATAGAACATACCTGCTGCTGGGGGGAAGTGCGGACTGGTCCTTCCTCCTGGAGTCACTTTAGCCGCAGGAGAGAAGACAGGGTGGCTGGGCTCAGTCGGTCATGCTGTTGGGCATATGGGCCTACTGTCCAGCATCCCTGGGGTATACAGGTGGAGACTGAATTCCCATCCACCTTTACAGGAAATCTGTCCTGTGTTAGTTGTGGGCAGAGGCCAGCAGCTCTCTGTTCCGTTGCCAGCAGTTCAGCTGGGCGTAGGAGCTTCCCTACATCATCTGCTCCAGCTAACTGTTGGGGAGAGAGGCCGACTGCCCCAGCTCCCTGGAACTCCGTAGCTGTTACTGGTGCTGGGCAGAGGTTGGTAGCACTCTGCCCGGTTGCCAGCACTTTTGCTGGTTTTCTGTTAGTGGAGACCACAGACCCATCCACTGACACCAGATCAAGCTGCAGTTGTGAGGTGACGACTGCATTCTCTCCTTGGATCCTGATCTGAAACTCATGATAGACTGCCACCTCCTCACCCTGGGCCTCCAGAATTTCTGTAGGTGTGGGGCAGAGGTCTTGGACTCTCTGTCCGGTTGCCAGCACTTCTGCTGGGGGTTTGCTAGGTGGTTCCTCCTCTACAGAAATGTCTATTAATCCCCCAGTCTCTGGAATTGCTAAAAGTGTGGGACAGAGGTCTTGGACCCTCTGCTCAGTTACCAGATCTTCAGCTGGTGAAGTTTGTTGTAACTCCATAGATGCTGCTGGCAGAAAATCACATGTCCCTGTCAGTGTTGTGGGAGAAAGGCCGACTACCTCTTCTCTCAAGAAGGACGAAGCCACTGTTGGTGCTGGGCAGAAGTTAGCAGAGCTCTGCCCTGTTGTTGGCACTTCAGGTTTGGGGACGACAATCTCCGGAGTTTCCACCTCCGATTCTCTGGCATGCTGCTGAACGTGTTCTAGCAGTTTCCTGTATGCCCTTTCCAGATGCTGTTCCTTCCTTAACAAATGGTCCAGATCAGGTTTAAGCTCTGAGACCCCTGCAAGACCGAGCATAGCCTCTCTGTATTCTCGCAGGTCCTCAAGGGTAGGTTCCCCTTCATCGCCAAACACAAAACAATCTGTAAGGCTCTCCCACAGCAATCCAGGGCCTCCAAAGTCATATCCCTCCGGAGAGCATTCTGTTGTCTCCCCTAAATATCCCTGCTCTGCGTGCCATTGCAGAGCCCGATAATGATTGTCCAGCTCTATCTCCTGCTGGACCAGCCTGTCCAACTCAGTCACCCATTGCTCCTGGGGCCGCTCTCCCAGGAATGCCATCCGCAATGCCTGTTGGTCACTGGCCCGTTGCTCTTGGGTTGGAAAGAACTTGCCCTGTTTTATACCAGCGAGCTGGAGGGCTCCAATCCACAGCTCCACCCGAATCTGCTGCTTGAGCTCCAGGTATTCATCCTCAGACACAATCCTGGTGTATGCTGAAAGGATGATCTGCAGCAGCCCCGGGAACTCTGATGCCAGATCCATATCTCTGCTGGGGTGACCGAAGTCTTCTATCCTGATCTTGGATCCCGGTGGATGTTTGGATGTCCTAGACTGCAGGAAGCACGATCCCACTGCTTGCCAACAATGTGACGGATCCTGTACTCAAGGTGTCCGCCGTAAATGCTTCCTAAGTCCTGGAACATGAGTCCAATGGATCTGGTTATAGGAACCCCCAAGAACTAGACAACACCAGTCTTGGAGTACATCAGGAATAGCTTTTATTTGAGATGTCACACATATATATACAGCCGAATGACTAAAAACCTAACCTAATTAGCATGAGCTAATTATTTAAATCAACACTGGACTCCTTCATTCAATTGCAGAGTTAATTAGCACATACAAGAATAGGTGGAATACTCTTTATAATCTGTGTCAAGCCAGACTACTCATTTGCATTATACAAGGCAACAGACAGGTGGCTGGAGTTGATATTAGCATCTGACATGTCCAGAGTCTATGTGTCTTGGGGGGCCAGCATGGACCTGAATCCAAGTAAAACCAGCTCAGCGGTCCCCAGGTATCAGCTCACAAACAGCACCATTCCCCCAAATGCCAGGGCCCATAATCGCAAGGCAAGAGGCTTGCATTACGTCCCCTCCAACAGCCTCTGTCCCGGCTAGGTCTGTCACACTGTCTACTGGGGGACACGGAGGGGGGCAGAGCTTTGAATGACACCACTGAAGTAGTGCTACTCATTTCAGGCGAGAAAAACAATTGCACAGAAATGCCAGGCACACAACCCCCCGAATGTGCATAATTGGGTTGAGACCATCAATTCAATAGTTTGGAATGAGAGAATGATATACATCAGGCAAGGCAACTATGGGAAGTTTGAGAGAATGTGGAGACACTGGCTGGATGAGATGGGGTGTCCTTCATAGGGGGATGGTGGGGAGCGAATAGAGATACTTCCCCTTTCCCCCCCCCCCCTTTTTTTTTTTGGTCTTTTTTTTTCTTCATTCTACCTCTTGCCGCTTTCAGCCCTCCTCCCCAGAGGACCCTGGATGCTTCTTGTTTTTTTTTTTTTATTTATTTGGTGTTTCCCCTGACCTCTTGGAGTATTTTCTCTGTTCCTTTGAGAGGCACTGTTATTAATAGAATGCATCCATAGCTAATGATTAGGTGGTGTGGGTGCAGGGGGGTGGGTGCGGTTTGGGTGGGAGGGAATGGGCAGATAAAATAGCAATGGTACCAGATACTGTAAAGCCCCATACACACGGTCGGATTTTCCGATGGATTCTGTCCTATTGGACAATGTTGTCGGAAATTCCGACCGTGTGTAGGCACCATCGGACAGTTTCCATCGGATTGTCCGACGGACAAAGTTCTATCTCCTGCTGGATAGATTTTTCGACAACAAAGTCCGATCACACCAATTCCGATCGTGTGTATCGAATTCCGACGGACAAAGTGCCACGCATGCTCAGATCACATTACAAGACCAAAGCTATTGGCTACTAGCCTCTACGTAGTCCCGTCCTAGGCAACAAACGTCACCACGTTCAGAATGATCGGATTTTTCGACAACAAAGTCCGACCGTGTGTATGCAACACCAGTGTCGGACTAAATCCGTCGGACAAAATCCGATGGATTTTGTGGTCGGATTTTCCGACCGTGTGTATGGGGCATAAGACATTGTACAATATTGTATGATGCTGTATTCCTTGTTTTTTTTTTTGCAACTTGTGTAACAATAATATAACAAATAAATAAAAAGTATTTAACCACTTGCTGCCCGCCATATAGCAGAATGACGACGGCAAAGTGGATTCAATATCCTGACTGGGCGTCATATGACGTCCTCAGGATATTATGCCGGTTCCCCCCCTCGGGGGCGCCCATCGCGGCGATCGTTGTTGCGTTGTGTCAGTCTGACACCCCGCAACACCGATCTAGGTAAAGAGTCTCCAATCACGGCTGATCACAATGTAAATAGGAAGAGCCGGTGATCGGCTTTTCCTCCCTCGCGTCTGACAGACGCGAGTAGAGGAGAGCCGATTGGCGGCTCTCCTGACAGGGGGGGTCGATGCTGATTGTTTATCAGTGCAGCCCCCCCTCGGATCCTGCCCAGGACCACCATAATGCCGCCCAGAACCACCAGGGACGCCACCACACTGGACCACCAGGTATGTCCCCCCTAGACCCCCAGGGAAATGCACATCTGTGCCCAGGCAGCATCCAATAAATGCCCAGGCAGCTGCCAATCAGTGCCCACTGACAAGGCCTACCACTGCCAGTGCCACCAGGGATGCCCATAAGTGCCTCATATCAGTGCTGTGTATCGGTACCCATCAGTGCCACGTATCAGTGCCCAGCAGTGCCGCCTATTACTTCCCAGCAGTGCCGCCTATCAGTGCCACCCATAAGTACCCATCTTTTCATCCTTTCAGTGTCGCCTATCAGTGCCCATCAATGCCCACCATTGACTACCTGTGCCACCCATGAGTGCCCCTCAGTGCTCAAATCAGTGCCCATCGTTGGTGCCCGCTCATTGGTGCAACCTCATCGGTGCCGCCTTATCAGTGCCCATCAGTGAAAGAGAAAACTTACTTATTTACAAAATTTTATAACAGAAACCAAACCAAACCAAAAAAATCTAATTTTCTGTCTTTTTTTTTTAATTTGTTTAGCAAAAAATAAAAATCGCAGAGGTGATCAAATACCACCAAAAGAAAGCTCTATTTGTGGGAACAAAATTATAAAAATTTAGTTTGGGTACAGCGTAGCATGACCGCACAATTGTCATTCAAAGTGCGACAGCGCTGAAAGCTCAAAATTGTCCTGGGCAGGAAGGTGTATAAGTGCCCTGTATTGAAGTGGTTAAATAAAATAAAAAAAGAAGGTTATGGGGTGAAGGCACCACCAACACCCAAAGCCCAATTTTTCCGCACCTGTTACTTCTAGCCAAAATCTGCGAAAGAGACATCAGACTTTATCTAACAAAAAATGTTAATCTTGGCCTGAGTGTACTATAATTTGGCTTCTTCACATAAGGCTTGCTCACTGTGGTGCAACAATTTGGTATTTCCATTCATAATGAAAGCTTACAGGGAAAATCCTTTTAAATGTCATTTCTTTTCTTTATTTCTTTATAAATGTCAGTCCTGCTGCAGCAGGTTCTATACACAGTACAGATGTGCCACTTTACAGGCAGACTAAGGTGACCACTCAGGCACTATATTTAAAGGAATTTTTCATTTTCTATTGTTTTTCACTTTAAGCATCATTTTTGGCCAATATCTTGCATATACAGTATTTCACAAAAGTGAGTACACGCCTCACATTTTTGTAAATATTTTATTCTATCGTTTCATGTGACAACACTGAAGAAATTACACTATAATGTAAAGTAGTAAGTGTACAGCTTGTATAACAGTGTAAATTTGCTGTCCCCCTCAAAATAACTCAACACGCTATTAATGTCTGAACCGCTGGTAACAAAAGTGAGTACACCCCTTAGTGAAAATGTCCAAATTTGGCCCAATTAGACATTTTCCCTCTCCAGTGTCATGACGTGTTAGTGTTACAAGGTCTCAGGTGTGAATGGGGAGAAGGTGTGTTAAATTTGGTGTTATTGCTCTCACTCTCTCATACTGGTCACTGGAAGTTCAGCATGGCACCTCATGGCAAGAACTATCTAAGGATCTGAAAAAAAGAATTGTTGCTCTACATAAAGATGGCCTAGGCTATAAGAAGATTGCCAAGACCCTGAAACTGAGCTGCAGCACGGTGGCCAAGACCATACAGCGGTATAACAGGACAGGTTCCACTCAGAACAGGCCTCACCATGGTCGACCAAAGGAGTTGAGTGCACGTGCTTAGCGTCATATCCAGAGGTTGTCTTTGGGAAATAGACTTATGAGTGCTGCCAGCATTTCTGCAGAGGTTGAAGGGGTGGGGGTTCAGCCTGTCAGTGGTCAGACCAGACGCCGCACACTGCATCAAATTGGTCTGCATGGCTGTCGTCCCAGAAGGAGGCCTCTTCTAAATATGATGCACAAGAAAGCCCTCAAACTGTTTGCTGAAGACAAGCAGACTACGGAGATGGATTACTGTAACCATGTCCTGTGGTCTGATGAGACCAAGATAAACTTATTTGGTTCAGAGAGTGTAAAGCGTGTGTGGCGACAACCAGGTGAGGAGTATAAAGACAAGTGTGTCTGGCCTACAGTCAACCATAGTGGTGGGAGTGTCATGGTCTGGGGCTGCATGAGTGCTACCAGCACCGGGAAGCTACAGTTCATTGAGGGAACCGTGAATGCCAACATGTACTGTGACATACTGAAGCAGAGCATGATCCCCTCCCTTCGGAGACTGGGCCGCAGGGCAGTATTCCAACATAAGGACCCCAAACACACCTCCAAGACGACCACTACCTTTCTAAAGAAGCTGAGGGTAAAGGTGATGGACTGACCAAGCATGTCTCCAGACCTAAACCCTATTGAGCATCTGTGAGACATCCTCAAACGGAAGGTGGAGGAGTGCAAGGTCTCTAACATCCACCAGTTCCGTGATGTCGTCATGGAGGAGTGGAAGAGGACTCCAGTTGCAACCTGTGAAGCTCTGGTGAACTCCATGCCCAAGAGGGTTAGGGCATTGCTGGAAAATAATGGTGGCCACACAAAATATTGACACTTGGGGCCCAATTTGGACATTTTCACTTAGGGGTGTAATCACTTTTGTTGCCAGCGGTTTGGACATTAATGGCTGTGTGTTGAGGTATTTTGAGGGGACAGCAAATTTACAAGCTGTCACTCACTACTTTACATTGTAGCAAAGTGTAATTTCTTCAGTGTTGTCACATGAAAAGATAGAATAAAATATTTACATCACTTTTTTGAGATACTGTAAGCATTCAAAATGGGGACTTTTGATTTTTCCTGTTCGGGTCCCATAGACTAAAATGAGGTTTTGCAATGCTCGAGAGTTCTGGCGCAAACTGAACCGGGGGGTGTTCGGTCCATCTCTAGACAGGAGTGCCAGGTTTGTGGCAAGTGCAAGTCCATGGGAAAATTTAAGAAAGAAACAAAACACCATGAATTATTAATTAATTTTTTTTTATTATTATTATGGGATATATATGGCCACGGTGTTATCCAGGGGGGTTAAATATCCAACATTAAGTCAATATAAATTAATATCAGGCCATTCTGGCCAAAAACTAAAATAAATCACATGGTGTCCATCCATAATATTGGACGACTACTCCCCCTTAAGTTTAAGATAAATAGTCCGCGCTTAGGATAGGAGTAGAGGTATGCAGCCTCCCCTGAATGGACTCCCTAGGGAGCCAGTGATAAAGTAAAAGTAATGAAGGGATGGTGGCGCTCCCTAGTAAGAAAATGTGTGCGTGACCACACTACCTAACACACTTAATAAGCTAAAAGTAATAATAAATAAATTGACAACAAAAAGTAATGTGTACGTGACCACACTACCTAACACACTTAATAAGCTAAAAGTAATAATAAATAAATTGACAACACAAAGGTGTGTAAATATAGAAACCAATGGTGAAGTGATCCATAGATTAGCACTCCATAATAATCCAGCCTGGGAACACTCAAAACTAAGTGTAATACCAGAAGGAAAGCTGATGGGGCTAATCACTTAAGTTGATGCAGGAAACTATGTGTGGTAAATTGGAATAGGGTGTATCCACCTACTACCATCTCACACCATCCTAGATACAATCAATACATGTGATACATATACGTGAATTATCTATACGTGATAACAGCAATAACCATAAATTAAAATAATTGAAAAAAATAATACATTCCATGAGCCACATAAGGGGATGTGTGAACCCTGTGGTAAAAGATATACATATGTATGTGTATATATACACGTGAAAAGTCCTCCCGGGTTGGGTGCTCCAAAAGGTATACAAAAAAGAAAAAAGGGGATATATATATACAAATGTTCAGTGATCAGTGACTTTAGTGACTTCGCTGTTGTAGATAAGGTGACTTCGTGCTGCCCATATGGTCCCACACTCACCGGAAACTGCCACCCCTGCAGGGGTAAAAGGTATAAATGGAGATCCGTCAGTGGTCCCTCTCCCAGAAATGGATCGATATCCCACTCCTTCGTGTCCACGGGGGCGGTCACAGGATCTAGTTACCAGCGTCAGCACTCCATTCTCCAGGAAATTCAGAAAAAATGTCCCTCCATGGCAAAAATTAAAAAGAAAGATGGGGGACTCATAGCGCAAAATGTAAAAACAAATTATACTTTATTAAAATAAAGCAAAAAAATGTAAAACAAAAATAAGGTTAAAAAAGTATAACAGAGTCCCGGCGGGCTAGTATAGGGCTTTAAAGCCTGGATGCCCTCTATTAAAGATAGTGCACAGTGGCCGCTTGCGTCCCAGCAGCGTTCCAGGCCTCCTGCGCTAACCGGAAGTGAGGTAAGTACGCCTTACGCACGTTTCGTCATGTGACTTTGTCAAAAGCGATACCATCTCACTCCACTTCCTGCTATTTAAACCACACGGAGATACTTGGCACGTCCCATATGCAAATTACTTAGGCTAAGCGCCCTATCAGGACCCTCCCGCATAGTGGATATCCCTCCCCACGTAAACTCCTAGGGGAGTGGTGTGCGAGTAAGGGTGAAATGCACAGCTAAATTGGATTAGCTTATAAGGCCCCAATCAGTAAGGCAATTCTGGCCAAAAATTTAAATAAATCACATGGTGTCCATCCAAAATATTGGACGACTACTCCCCACCGGCTGAGGCCAACCGGGCAACCGAGGGCCGAGGCCCCCACCCCAACACCGTGGCAGATTCTATCAAATTTTGCAAGCCCATGTTAAATATGTCCAATCCGACCTCCGATAAGTGGACCATATCCTCTCGGAACAGGCCGGGAATAAAACCTTCCAATTCTACATGACGGAAGGATGTATCCCCAGTTGACACAAGGAAATTATGTATAGTCCTGTTGAGACGCCTTCTGATTCTGTCAACATAAAACAGACCTCCAAAAGGAGACCATAATAGTCGAGGAATCATTTCAGAAAATGCTAACGTGACTGAAGGAAACATTAACTTAATGGTATTGAGATCCTTCTTAATTTCACATAATAGCTCCCAAGTACCCATCTTACTCACATCATTAGCCCCCAAATGTAGAACCAATACCCGAGGAGGCGGCCATGATTCTGCTAGATGGACTAAATGCGGTAATATATTACGCCAACGTAAGCCCCTAGTACCAGGCCATAAAACTAGAAAAGAACCTGGATCCAGTCCTAAGCTGGCGGAATATGTCCTAGCAACTGCCTGTTTGGCCGCCCAAAAAATATAAGAGTGGCCAACAATCCAAATGACCGATTTACTGGAATCTGTAAAAGAAAGTCAAAGTGTTAGCATATCAGGACGAACATATATCTTATATCTATTGCTAGCCCAACGGCCTACTTTTTTAAGTCCATCAGCAGAAAAGCCTAAAGCGTCGGCTGTCGTGGCTGCACCAATACGGAAAGAATGAGAAGAAAAAATAAATTTAGATAAATTCAGCCGTTTCAAACAAGCAGCCAAGACAGCTGAAAACTGATACCTGGACAAGGAGGACAGGTCCTGGTGGATGAAAAAGGAGTCTGTAACGACAGGCCGCAAAGCCATGTAATTGGAAACCAATAAAACCGGGCAGATTGATGGGTTACCCGATTTGGATAAGGAAATCCAATGCCCCACAACAGACGGTGCGGACTTAGAACGACATAGAAAAAGGTTAACAGATTTTGTGTACAATATGACGTGACCCCTGAGAAGGAAGGGTGATGAGGCCCTATTAGGGGCAGTAAATTCGCCCAGCCTCAGGGCTCCGAAGAAAGCCACCGAAAAAGCAGCCCTAAACAAGGCCGACTCGTATTCTGAAACGCAAACCTCACCCAAAACCCGAATGAGGTCCACAAGTAGGGAGACCGAAATAGGGCGCCTGGTATCGCTAGAAGGCCTAGCCTTTCTAAAACCTTTAAGAATCTGATTTACTTGGAAGAAAGATGTTAATGCTGAAACACCTGCGAATTTGAGAAAGAAAGACACCGGATAGAATTCTGCTAATAGATGCCGGGCTCAGGTTGGCCTGCATCAAATATGATACGAATGACAACGCAACATAAGAGGAGACCTCTAACGTATCTATGCCATAGAGTTGACAAAAGGACAGCCATTTTGACCAGGAAAGGCGATAATCCACCCAAGTTTTTAACGATACCGAGTTCTTGAGGTTCCTGAGCATCAGCTTCATATTAAGCCCCAGAGGAAAACTGGGCAAGGGGTACCTACAAGATCCGCCGCTGGCGCCAACTCCCGAAACTTCTTGAACTGTGAACGAGACAAAGCGTCAGCAATATTATTCCTACAGCCAGCAATATGTTCTGCTTTCAACCAAATGTTAAAACGCATACAATGCAAGACTAAGAAACGTAACAATTTAATTACCGGGTCAGATTTGGACGATAAAGAATTAACTGCATGCATAACACCCTTGTTATCTGTCCGAACCAATACCCTACGGTTAGCAAATTGCTCTTCCCAAACTACCAACGAAACTATGACAGGGAATAGTTCCAGGAGGACCAAATTCTGTAGAATATCCTTCTGCAACCACTCCCGGGGCCATACCTCGGAACACCAATGTCCATTCAAAAAGGCACTAAAACCCACTGATCCGGCCGCATCTGTAAAGAAATTAAGCTGATCATTTGAAGCAAAATCTTGCTGCCAAATCGTCGACCCGTTGAATTTGCTTAAAAAGGCATCCCAAACCTTGAGGTCCTCCTTGATATATCTAGACATTCGAACATGGCAATATGGGTTAGATAAACCACCTATTGCCAATGAAATCCTACGGGAAAAAACCTGAGCCATAGGAATGACCCTTGCCGCAAAGGCAAATAGGCCAAGTAAAGACTGAGCTTCCTTCAAAAGAACTTTCTTCTTTCCAAGAAAAAACAAGATCAATGATCTCATCTTATCAAGCTTTAAAGGAGGTAACCTAAATTCCATTAGTACAGAATCAATGGTGAGTCCCAAAAATTCTATAGTAGTGGAAGGGAAAACAGTTTTTTCCCGGGCAAGGGGGACCCCAAAAGTTGCACACACATTGAAGAATAATTCTAAGGATTGTAAACAAGATGCCGAAGCGGGAGGGCCAACAAATAAAAAATCATCTAAATAATGGAGAAAGCCCCCGCCTGGAACAGTGTCAGACAAAACCCAATGTAAAAATGTGGAGAAGGCTTCAAAATAAAAACAAGATAAGGAAAACCCCATAGGCATACACTTGTCGAAAAAATATTTTCCTTCAAAATGAAAGCCAAGCGAATTGAAGCCTTGAGGATGGACTGGCAGCAAACGGAAGGCTGACTTAATATCTGCCTTGGCTAGGAGAGATCCCTGTCCAAACTTCCTCAGAATAAACAAGGCCTCATCGAATGAGGAATAGCTAACCGGGGCATTAATACCTAATACTTCATCATTTAGGGAAGCCCCAGGCGGATAAGAGAGATGGTGGATCATTCGGAAGGAACCAACCTCCTTCTTGGGTACTAAACCTATAGGAGAAAGCCGAAAATTGGGAAAGGGAGGAGCAGGAAAGAGGCCTGCAATCCTCCCTTCAGCCAATTCAAACGCAATCTTGGCCTGAACCACTGATGGTTGCAGGTAGATGGACCTCAAATTGTCCACTAACGTACAACCCACACCTGTAAAATGCGGAACCAAAAAAAACTCCTTAAATCCTTCAATTAGCAGAGCCGCCATCCTGTGGTCGGGATAACGCTCTAACCATGGAAGCATTTTTTGTAGATTCACTGGGGTCAATGCCCTTCCCAGAACTGTGCCCGGGCATAGATTGTAAACTTGCTGCTGCGGCCTTACAGAAGCATCTATTCGCTGCATGTGTACCCGAGCAGTATGAGCATTCATGCTTGTACTTACAGTTGTTGAGGAACTTGCACTGCCCTTCATTAAAGGTAAAACAGAATCCTTTACGAAAAGTATGCCCACTAGGGGTAGGTCGGGGTACAAATTGTGGCTTTGGTGGAAGCATAAGATTCAACCATAACCCCACATCCTTAGACCCCCAATGCAATGAGGGGTGGACTGCCAATTTCTGACGAAAGTTCTCGTCATATGTATACCAGGCAGAACCACCGAAGTGACGAAAGGCCTCGGCAATAATATCTAGATGTTGGAACAAGCCTGAGCACTTGGTAGGAAAGCGCTCACCCATAACCGCAGCATAGATACAGAATGCTTGCAACCAATTTTGAAACGTTTTAGGGATAGCCCTACGTCTATCCTCCTCCCCTGACTGTTTATCAACTTTAGCCAAAAATTCCTTGGAAGCCGGCATAAGTGACAAAATGTCAATAAATTCCCCTCTCCAAATTTTTTCTTTCACAGATTTTGGCAGGTGAAAACCCAATGGGGAAAGTTTGCACGGCAAAGGCTCTCTAAATGATGCTTCACCAACCGTACCTGCCGAGGGCCTAATGGGCAACAAGGGGTTAAAACATAAAGGACTCATGAATTGTGACCGCTCTGCTATACCACAGTCCTCCTTAGGAGACTCACCCAAATTTTGCCACACTGCACCAGCATCATCCATAATATTGGGAAACTGCATGTAATTCCCACAAGCACCACTAGAGTGTGCCCCTGTATTACCATTATCATTGTGTTGTAAAACATATGCACCAGATAACTGTGCTCCCCTGACATTACCAGCGCCACTTGTGTGCGCTCCTGTGTTTTTAACAGTGACATTCCTGTGAGGTGATTGACACACATTCCCAGCACCAGTGACCTGTGCCCCTTGTTCTCTATTTAACACTGCACCAGAAGACTGTGCCCCTTTAAATTGATGTAAGACATTATACAGGGAATTAACCAACAAAGACACCTCAGACACAGGAGAATGTACATCATGCTCACCACTGTGAAAAACGGCCCGCTCACTCTCTTCCACATGAAGCTGAGTAGCGCTGCTCCATCCTAGCAGAGGAGCCCCTTGTGACACATTTTCTTTATCTCTCTCCTCAATATGGTGAGGAGAAGCCCCCGCTCTGGTTTTCTTCTTCCTCCGACTGGGCTCCGTCAATCATGGCGACAGGTGGGGACGTCCCCACAGGCGGAGCTGCGGTCTGTTCCTCCTCCAGGCAGCGCAATAGCCATTCTTCACCGCCGCTCGTCTCTGCCTTCTCAAGCAAGCGGCATAGCAGCACCTCACGAGCTCCTGGCGAACGGCGCTTCATGCTGAGAGAGCTGCACTTCCTTCCCGTCGCTTGTCCTGTCAGACGGTCAGTGAGAATTCTGTGTTCGAATTCTTTAAATATCCTTCCTCAGCGCGGGCTTTGCTACCGCCCAAATTAACCAATCCTCAGCTAGCATCACCGCACCAATCACATCACTGTTGCTGCCCTTGGTAACGGCAGATATTAGCAGCAACCTGTAAAATATATAAAGGGGAGGGGAAAACAGACAGCACACCCCTCTGAGCCATCCCATGTGGGCCCCTGCATACTGCTCTGACCCTTCATACTGTTCTGTGGGATTTGTGACATGCTGACATTTGTTCTGCCTATGTGAGTGTAACATTTTAATTTTTAAAGAAGTACTTTACCATTCTCAGCCTTTTTTTCCATGCATATGGGTTTTCCATCTTGTGGTATTCACCTGTGATCCGGATTCATATAAGAGAAACACAGACTGTACCAGATGTCCCCCCACTTATAGGAGTGAGGGAGCCCCTTCATTGTGAAGAGGGCTTTGGGGTGGACCTGTTAAGTTTTGTGTTCGAAGTCTTCAGCCAAAAGGAATGATTGCGTTCTGGCTTTAAAAATGAATGAGAAACATGGTGGGGTGCTCTTCTTTTTGAGGATGTGGCTTTTAACCATAGCATTCTACACATATGAATAGAAATAAGCGCCATTGGAGATCTGTGTCATGACTTGTTCTAGGGCATCAACACAAGAAATTAAGGCTGCATTCACACCTGAGCATTTCAAAGTTGAGTTTTTAACCGCAATTTGCCACGATTCTGTACAGGTCACTAATGTAATCTGCCCCAAAGAAGCTTGTGTTCTTTTTTGAGCTTAAGGCCTTTTTCAGGTGTTTTGCTTTAGGTGACAAAACTCTCAGATGTGAAGAGGTGCCATTGAAATAAATGGGGTTTTGCTTGTTGGGTGTTTTTCAGGCATTATTTTTGTGCATTTTACAAGAGTTTTATGAGCTTAAAATGCTCAAGTGTGAATGCAGCCTTGTTTACAAGTGCTCTGCCAAGTTTTGATCCTAGAAGACAGGATTCTGCTGGTTGTTCATAGCCCTAGTTCAAATAGCTACAGTTTGGCAAACAGAATTAGCAGCAAAAGCCAGTTTACCCCCTGGTGACCAGAACAATTTTCAGCTTTCAGTGCTCTCACACTTTGACAATTACTCAGTCATGTAATACTGTACCCAAATAATTTTTTGTCCTTTTTTTTCATACAAATAGAGCTTTCTTTTGGTGGTATTTGATCACCTCTGGGGTTTTTATTTTTTGCGCTATAAATGAAAAAAAGACAGAACATTTTGGAAAAAAACGTTTTTTCTTAATTTCTGTGATAAAATTTAGCAAATTATTAACTTTTCTTTATAAATTTTGGTCACAATTTATACTGCTACATATCTTTGGTAAAAATAACCCAAATTAGTGGATATTATTTGGTCTTTGTGAAAGTTGGAGAGTCTACAAGCTGTGGTGCAAATCATAAAAAATTGATCACACCTGATGTACTGGTGGCCTAATTTCTTGCGACCCGAACAAGCCAGGAAAGTACAAATACCCCCCAAACGACCCCTTTTTTGAAAGCAGTCATTCCAAGGTATTTAGTAAGATGCATGGTGAGGTTTTTGATGTTGTCATTTTTTCCCACAATTCTTTGCAAAATTAAGATTTTTTTTTCTCCCACAAAATTGTCATTGTAATAGGTTTTCTGTCACAAGGCATGTGTATACCACAAATGACACCCCAAAATACATTCTGCTACTCCTCTTGAGTATTATTATACCACATGTGTGGGACTTTCACAGCCTAGCCACATAGAGAGGACCAACATGCAGGGAGAACCATCATGTGTTCTAGGAGCATAAATTACACATCTAACTTGTTGACTACCTGTTACACTTTTGAAGGCCATGGACCACCAGGACAATGACACGTGACACTGACATGGCACTGATGACAGATGGCACTAATACGTGGCACTGGTGACACATGACACTGATGACAGATGGCACTAATACGTGGCACTGATTACAGATGGCACTAATACGTGGCACTGATTACAGATGGCACTAATACGTGGCACTGATAGGTGGCACTAATACGTGGCACTGATACACTTCACTGATGACACGTGACACTGATAACAGATGGTACGTGACACTGACAGGTGGCACTGATGACAGATGGCACTGATGACACGTGACACTGATTTGGCACTGATGACAGATGGCACTGGGGACAGATGGCACTTTATTTTACCTTTTTTTTTTTCTTACACTCCCGCTGCAGCCGTTCGCTCTCCCTCCTCACACGCTGTCTCTGTGTGAGAAGGGAGAGCTGGCAATGAGAGATGATCTCATATGTTTACATGTGAGATCATCTCTTACTGGACACTCAGATCGAGTGCTAAATGGCCGCTGTGATTGGCCATTTAGCACGATCTGTGATTGGCTGTGTCAGTGGAACAGAACTTCCCCGATGTGCACCCACGGGCGCGCGCATCGCGGAAGTAAACAGGAGGACGTCCAGGGACGCTGTTTTGCTTGCGTCTATCTAGCAAGGTTACTCTGTGGTATAAAAATACAAATAAAGGCGGTACCGGCGCCAACTCTTATACTAGTATACGTTTTGTGAAGGCTGCACTCTAAAGGGTAAGAGGGACCAGGTATAACAAGGAAGCTGAGACTTGTGCAGTGTGCAAATGTGCTTTTACTATACAAAGATGCTGTACATACAAAACTATTACAATCTTAGGAATACAATACACGACTGACAGATATCTATAACAAGTAAAATGCCTAGAAAAAGAACAGCCTATGGTCTATAACTACAAATACATTTAAAAGTTACTTATCTTCTGTTACTGTATGTTCGTGATCTCCATTGGCAACGATTCTTCTGGAGGATCAGGCTCTGCTTCTTCTATGTATCATGATGTGTGTTCTGATGTTACAACATGATGATGATGTGTGTCTAGCTTATGCCTGAATCCCCCTTTTATGTCAGGCTGTTTACCATAGTTACCAAACAACAGAAAACATACCTGTTTACTGTAGCTGTAGAAACAATGGACTGTTGAAAACTGTCAATTGAATACAACAATGGTATCTACCCATTGTCTACTCAAACCAAAAAACAGTAATCTAACAGTCATTCTTTCAGTTTGAGAGCTGAAAGAATCTCAAACAAGTAATGTCTTACTTGTTTACTGTAGCTATAGAGACAATAGCCTGTTGAAAACTGTCAATTGAATACAACATGGTATCTAACCCCATTGTATGAAAACAGCATTTGTTTGAGAAATCTACTCAAGCCAAAAAGCTGACAGTAATCTGACCAACTCACTATTGTAATATTGTCCCATGTATCCTATGTCTGATTAATATAAAAAAAAAAATCATATTTTTAACAAACGCAACACAGGCGCCCTCCCGGCAATTGGAGTTCACGCTGTAGCCGTCTTTCGGCTATAGCGCGGACACCTAGTGGTTAAAAGTGTCAAATTTTCTGTATGCAAAATCCTTAATGTGATTGTAAATTCTTTTTTATTTTTTGCTCTGTGTAGTGGATTTGCACAGAGCAGCCCAGGTCCCTCTATTCTCAGGTCCCTCTTTGGCTCCCCTAGCCCCTCCCTCTTGTTGAGTGCCCCCACAGCAAGTAGCTTGCTATGGGGGCACTGGAGCTGAGCCAAAGCTCCCTGGGTCCATTTAGACATGGCCCTGCGGCCTTGCCCCGCCCCCTTTCTCTCTTTATTTTCTTTTTTTTTTCGTTGACCGGCTTTGATTGACAGCAGCGGGAGCCAATGGCTAGACATGTGCACTGCCGAAAAATGTGTTCGTTTTAGTTTCATTCCTTTTTTCGAAAATCCGAATTTTTGAATTCCGAATTTCCGAAAATTCGAAAGAACGAAAATTTAAAATAATTAATAATAACTAACTATTAAATGATAGGTATTGGAATTTTGTTTCAAATTTGTCTGTTAGTGAATGTAACAAATACAAATTTATCCGAATTATCCAATCTAACAAATGCCGCATCTAAACAAATGGAATTTAACAAAGTAATAATAATAATCAAAAAAAATAAATTTTGTAAAAATTATACTTTGTCGTTGGTGCCTAAAAAGTCCAAAGTCCCTCCCCTTCTTTCTTGGAAAGTAATAATAATAATCAAGTTTTTATTATTATTTATTATTATTAGATTGTTACGTTCCATTTGTTTAGATACGGTATTCGTAATTTCGGATAATTTGTAACTTCGGATAAATTCATATTCGTTACGTTCACTAACAGCCAAATTTGAAAGGAAATTCCAATACCTATAATTTAATAGTAATAGTTAAGTTATTACTAGTTAGTTGAAAAACAAGGGGAAGAAATTGCGCTAAGGTATAAAATTGCAAGTGTAAATACACTCACACGAAAAGGTCTAATGGGGACTATACTGTATTATATACTTACAGAGTGCAAACAATGGAAAAACAAAAAAGCTGTGCTAATAAACATCAAATTGAATGGAGGACGTGTTGAGCATCCACCTAAGCACTCAATCATGCCCGCCACTCTAAATGGCAAGACAAAAGATTGTACCACAACCTCTCACTGTTCATTTAAATAAGATGGACATAAAGTCCAAACATAAGTGTATACAAATATGGTGTGAAAAATAGTGCTAACAATATCTAATAAAATGATGCGAGTGAACTGTTATGACAAAAATGATGAATGGAATAAAATCAAAATATAAATATTATTCCTAATGAACACCCGTGCATCAAATTTAAAAGTTCAAATAAACAACAAAGTCCATCTATTGAAAAGATAGAATTCGAAAGTGTATGTCAGTGGAAGCTGGAGTGTCCAATCCTATATTCTGTGTGCCGACCACCACCAATTGTATAGGTTTGCGCCTTACCCCCATCACAGAGGATCACAGAAAGCGTATGAAAACCCAACGTTTCCAAGAACTCCCGGATAGTCCTGCTGGTCTTCTCAGTCTCAGGTCCCTCTAGTATGGTCTAGATTCTCCTCAGGCGCTTAAATATCACGGGGCTTATAAATGTATGTAAACCATATGAAAGAAAAGGGGGGCTTCCATAGTGCGTTATCAATGGTTTATCAAAAAGTTAAAATACAGATCACACTTACAATCAAGTAGATATTTGTATGCCTTGAGTCCGGTGTACCGGCCGGATACAATACGGACAGACCCGAATTCCCTAGAAGCTTGTATTGCTTGCACGAGGTGACGTCAATTTGATGTTTATTGGTTTAGCGCAGTTTTTTTGTTTTTCCATTACTAGTTAGTTGTTAGTTCAGATTTTCGGATTTTCGTTTTTTTGAATTTTCAGATTTTCATTCTTATTTCAGAAATTTGGAATTTCCGAATTTCGGAATTGACTAATTTTGTCAAAATTCGTTAAACGAATTCAGAACTAAACGAATCGCACATGTCTAGTCTCAGCCAATAGGGAGGGGAGTCCCGGACGGCCGAGACAATGCTACAACATTCTATATGCACAATATTTAGGAATACGTAGAAATTGTACTTCAGAGGTTAATTTCAAAACACAACAGATTATCTTAAACAATGTCTCCTTAATTAGGGATATTCCCGTTCTATTCTTTAAAAAAGCCTTTAACCGGGCAAAAAAATCTCTCAAGTGCATCTCTATTATATGATACCACCACAAAAGATACTGGTACAGTCAAACCCATCACAAGATTTTCACCACATGAACAACAATTACACTCAACAATTGCCCAACATTGGCATCATTTGACCAATAAATACACTATATCAAAATATGTTAGATCTATTCCTGAATTAGTCTTTAGACGGGCAACCTCGTTACGGGATCGCCTCACTGCAAGCCACAACTGCAATAATTCAGGATATCCTCCCTTACCAGGTGGTACATATCAGTGTGGAAATTGTGCACGATGTCCCTGGGTGACATAGGGCACAGGTACCAGTCTACCAAATGGTGAGTGGCATAGAGAACGTTGCTACATGGATTGTACCAACCAATAGGTTATCTATCTTATGACGTGCCAGTGCAAAGCCTTTTATATTGACAAAACCATACGCCAACTAAGCCAAAGAATAGGAGATCACCTCTACCTCATAGGCACTGAAAGATATTTAACACTGAGATGGCAGTGTCTACTACTAGAATAGACCACTTTTAAGGTAACTCTTTTACAGCGATAATTCTCAGAAAGGTGAGACTATTTTCAGGGTTAGAGACTAGTAAATGAGGGGGAAGGGGAAAGCTAATTGGCCACCAATACACGATCATTTGAATTATTTAACCAATGACAGATCTTTAACCCATTAGGAAATTGCTGCCATAACCTTATTGTATATATAGAGGGGAAAAGAGGGGGTTTATTAGTCCGATAGGGCCGGGCTAAAATAGGGGTTACTACTGGCAGCAAAGGATTAGATCAAGTTGATTGTTTATAATTAAACTAATCAAGTTTATTGAATATCAAAATTGATTTATTTTCAGTGGTGCAGTTCCTTAAAAAGAAATAATCTCATTAATCAGACATTAGATTATACTGCTAAAGACAAATTAAACAAGACAGGACAAACATAAAACAATGTACAAAACACCACATAAGTCCGGACCTCTTGCACTAGTCATATGAAACCACTATATTAAACATATTTAGTTAATATATTTAGGAGGAAAAAAATTGTCTCTTTAGCCAATCACTAAGTGGTTAATCATTGGACTAGTTCAAGTATGTAGGGGGATTGGGAGCAGGGATGAGGTAGATGATTTCAATTCAAATTCATATATTGGCTCAAAGCATGGCAAAAAAATAGTTGATTAGCAAAAAATTAGATGTGCATCCATTGGGAATAAAGAGGAGTACTGTCTCTATATGAATAGGTATCAACAATAGGAAGTCCCATGTATTGTGTATCCATTAATTAGCATAATCCATTCAACAGTTATTCCTTCACAGATGTGCACTGCCTTACTAAGTAGCCAGCTAATTTAAATTTTAGCTATGATTTGACAACAGCTTTCCAATTTCAATGTATCAAACTGGTCATCAGGAACACAACCATTTGGTCAAGAAATTCGCAGCTAAAGACTACCACTACGCGACCGTACCGGTTCGGAGGGTTTCCAGTGTATGTTAATAACTGTTCCTACATTACCACTCCATTCATTAGATAAGGTAAACCGGTTGGTCCGTAGGAGTCAGCTGTGTTCGATTCGGCCACACTTCACGGGATGGCTCCTAGGTGCTATCCGATGAGTGAAAAGAATTGTAATTGCTGGTAGAAATATTATATCCAGGTCGTTGTCGGTATTGCGACTAGCACACTGCCGCCTTTGGCGTGTTACAGTGTGTTACGACCAGCTCGTAGCTCCGCTCCACCCCATTCGAAGTTTACTACATACTAGGCAATGTACATGCTGGACTGTGGTATGACGTTTTTGCTAATCAACTATTTTTTTGCCCTGCTTTGAGCCTCATCCCTGCTCCCAATCCCCCTACATACTTGAACTATTCCAATGATTAACCACTTTTTGGCCTCCTAAATATATTACCTAAATATGTTTAATATAGTGGTTTCATATGACTAGTGCAAGAGGTCCGGACTTATGTGGTGTTTTGTACATTGTTTTATGTTTGTCCTGTCTTGTTTAATTTGTCTTTAGCAATATAATCTAATGTCTGGTTAATGAGATTATTATTTTTAAGGAACTGAACCACTGTAAATAAATCAATTTTGATATTCAATAAACTTGATTAGTTTAATTATAAACAATCAACTTGATCTAATCCTTTGCTGCCAGTAGTAACCCCTATTTTAGCCCGGCCCCATCGGACTAATAAACCCCCCCCCCCCCTTTTCCCTCTATTTTCAGGGTTAACCTAATAGTCTTAAATTGCCAATTCTATGTGCTCAAAAATAAAGAATGTCTTTTTAGCTTGGCAGGTCTCTTAGTACCCAAGGGAGCATAGCAAGATGGAGGAGAATGAAGTGTAACAATATCAAGGCTTTTGCACACAGAAGTGAGTATCTCTACATTGGGAAGCATATTACATGAAGCCATAACATCAGGTATATAAAAAGTTTGGAGTAAGAAATCTCCTGCAGCCTCCTCTAACATTGTCTCTCGGTCCTTTTTAATTCCCCTCAATGTCTGCATGCTCTGGAGGAGACATTCTATTTTACAACTTTGGAACTGATGGTGGGGGTAAAGAAGAAGCTTGGCTTTTAGGTGTTTACATGTTTAAAACAGTTTTTTTTGCTAGAAAAAAACTTAGAACCCCCAAACATTATATATTGTTTTTTTTTCTAACACCCTAGAGAATAAAATGGCGGTCATTGCAATACTTTTTTTCACACCGTATTTGCGCAGCGGTCTTGCAAGCGCACTTTTTTTGTAAAAAAATCACTTTTTTGAATATAAAAATAAGACAACAGTAAAGTTAGTCCAATTTTTTTATATATTGTGAAAGATAATGTTACGCCGAGTAAATTGATACCTAACATGTCATGCTTCAAAATTGCGCCCGCTCGTGGAATGGCATCAAACTTTTACCCTCAAAAATCTCCATAGGCGACGTTTAAAAAATTCTACAGGTTGCATATTTTGCATTACAGAGGAGGTCTACGGCTATAATTATTGCTCTCGCTCTACCGATCGCGGCGATACCTCACATGTGTGGTTTGACCAGCGTTTTCATATGCGGGCGCTACTCACATATGCGTTCGCTTCTGCGCACGAGCTCGTCGGGACGGGGCGCTTTAAAAAAAAATTTTTTTGTTTTTCTTATTTATTTTTCTTGATTTTATTTATTTTTACACTGTTTTTAAAAAAAAATTTAATTGGCTCACTTTTATTCCTATTACAAGGAATGTAAACATTCCTTGTAATAGAAAAAAGCATGACAGATCCTCTTAAATATGAGATCTGGGGTCAAAAAGTCCTCAGATCTCATATTTGGACTTCAATGAAAAAAAAAAAAAAAAAATGTCATTTAAAAAAATGACATTTGAAAATTCCTCTTTAAGAGGTATGGGCGGAAGTGGCGTTTTTGACGTCGCTTCCGCCCTCCTATGGTATAGAGATGAGTGGCGGCCATCTTAGCGTCACTCATCTCTATGCACAGGAGGAGAAAGGACCCGATCGCCTCCGCCGCTGCCGACGGTTCCAGTAAGCGGTGGAAGGCGCGGCGGGAGAGGGGGGGCACCTCTCCCGCCGCCGATAACGGTGATCTCGCGGCGAATACGCCACGATGACCACCATTATCGGAATGCCGACCGGCGCCTGAAGAGATGGATATCTCGGTTGTGGCAGCAGCTGCTGCCGTTACCGAGATATCCCTCTTCAAAAAAGGGACGTACATCGTCGTGCGCCGGTCGGAAAGTGGTTAAAGCCATTAGTTTTCCAAAAAAAGGCTAACATAGTTGCAGAAAAATATGCTTTGGTCAGATAGGTCACTTGGGTGCCTGAGATAGAGCTAGAGGTGGCAGCCCTAGATGTCACTACTACCCCTAACAGCTGGAAGAGCAGCCCAACTAGTAGGGGTTATAAGGGTAGTGCAGGTAGGCCTAGACCAGTGATGGTGAACCTTGGCACCCCAGATGTTTTGGAACTACATTTCCCATGATGCTCAACTACACTGCAGAGTGCATGAGCATCATGGGAAATGTTGTTCCGAAACATCTGGGGTGCCAAGGTTCACCATCACTGGCCTAGACAGTTGGTGGTAATACGTAATTCTATAATCAGAAGGACTAATAGAATAATTTGTCGCCTGGATTGCCTCAATCAAATGGTTTGCTGTCTCCCTGGTGCCTGGGTCTGGCATGTGGTAGACCAGGTTGATTACTGGGAGGGGCTGGGCATGACCTAGCTGTCTTGGTCCACGTTGGAACCAATGACAGAATATATGGAAGGCGCAGGTTCCTTAATAAGCAATTTAAGGAACTATGCTGCAAGTTGAAGGGAAGGACTTCCAAGGTGATATTCTCTGAAATATTTCCTGTGCCATGTGCAACACAGGAAAGACAGGGATATTAGAGAACTGAATTCATGGCTAAAGACTTGGTGGGTTTTTAGAGCACTGGGCTGACTTTTCTTTGGGGTACAACCAAATGCTAAAGATGGTTTGTACCTAAATGGAAGGGGGTCTGCTGTGCTGGGGGAGAGGTTTATGGGAAGGCTGGAGGAGTATTTAAACTAGGAATGAGTGTGGAGGGTGAATTAGATTATAATAGGGCAGACAGGTCAGATAGGGGGTCAGTACCTTTTGGTGGGTGGAATAGGGAAAAATGGGGGAGGGCTAGTTTTTTGTTTGGTACTCCGTGATTTAGTCTGTTTGCACTTCCCATAGTGGTCCCTTATTTCTGGCTGCAGGATCTCAACCGCCCTTCCACCTGATACTGGGATAACAAAACTACCGGTCAGGAAACTGGAGGGATGGTTAGAGTCTCCTGGCAGACCTGACATTTTACTAGGGCAAGATGGACCTCAGCAGTGGCGTTACTAGGGTTGGTGTCACCTGGTGCGAGAAAACATGGTGTCAACCCCCCACCCCACAATAACCTCTTCCCAATATATATTTACCCTACTGTTTTCAATCTGTTCTCCCTTCTTCCCCTTTTGTCTCTCTATCTGTCTGTATTGTTCTTTCTCTCTCTCCCTTTTCTCTCTCTATCCATCTTTCTTGTTCTTTCTGTCTCTTCTTCTTTCTCTCCCTTTACTTGTCCCTGTCCCCCTCTCCCCCACCTCTCTCTCCAGGGCAGGATTTACATCGCAGGAGCCTATAGGCACTGGACTCTGAAGTGCCCCCCCCCCCCAATAGCGTTGCCAACCCCCCACTGAAGGGGGGGGGTCACCTTTTCTTGAGAATGAGTCTTCTGTACTTACTGACTACCCCACTTTTATGAAGGCTTTTGAGGAAATATTTGACGTTCCAGCAGAGTGTTTGCGGCCAAGTCCAGTATTCTTGATTTACATCAGGGTAAATGCACGGTAGCATCCTATGCCATAGAATTTCGCAAACTAGTAGCAGAGACCACCTGGGATAATTGTGCCCTTAAGGCTTCATTCTGCATGGGTCTAGCAGAACGCATAAAGGACGAATTAACTTACCCTGAGGTCCCAGTGGGCCTGGAAGATTTTATCAACTTGTGTATTCTGGTGGACTCTTGCTTCCTTGAACGTCAGTTAGAGAGAGAGCGCCAAAGACATTATAATCCTCTCAGACTTGGTTATAAATCCCCTCCTTGGCAATCACTAACCCTTAATTGTCTCTTCTCCTGTCGGGTCTGAGAAAGTCCCCATGGATGTAGGGGCTGTGTGTTTGTCTAATAGTGAACGTACCAAACGCAGGACTTTAGGCCTCTGTCTATACTGTGGGAAGCCGGGTCATGACCTGCATTTTTGTCCGGTTTGGCCGGGAAAACTTCTGGGCTGAATGGGTGATCGAGGAGCCCAATTAGGTCATGCTGTTTTGAATCCTCAGCAGGAGAGACTCATATGTTCAAAATGTATAGGTGTAAAACTGTGCCCTATATACCCTATATAACACCACTCTGCGCCTTATGGAATGATCCCTTTGTAGTTTATAAGTTATAAAGGTACTGTACTTAAAGCAGCTACTATATTTAAAATCATATGTAAAAAGACAATATAAAAAAAGTTCATCAATAAATAAATGTTCCTTTAAAATATTGCAGCAGCGCTTATTTGTGCCCGCATATAATTATGGAGCCTTAGTTCTACTATGAAAGAACACTTCCACCAATATTTCACCACGTGCAATAATGAAGGTCCCCTATGGGAATGCACTCACCAGAAACCGGTATTTAAACAGCCTTTAAGCATAGACAATCTTTTCCACTCTGCTTCTCTGATTATCTCCACCAGATGTCAGTATTGCACAACAAGGATTCCAGAAGTATGCAAAAGGAAATAGAATGTCCACATAGTGTAATAACATATTGCTAATTTATTAATTCCAGAAACCCCCCAATATACAAGTTATGCTTACCACAAATATAAAAAACAGAAGCATGTAAGTAAAGTGCACTGTGCCTTAATGGTTCCGGCCGCCGGGAAAGCTCAAAGTCATCCGCTGTGTACAGCGGCAGATGGCTTCCTGGATCCTCGGCTGGTTGGAACGCACTCGCTGAGGCGCAGACGCCGCTTCCGGTAGGTCAAGACCCGTTTCGTCATATCCTGACTTTGTCTGAGGGCGTGACCTACCCACCGGAAGTGATGCAAGCTACAACATTGGCTGAAAGATTTATAGCAAGAGGTTACAGTGCTGAGGCCTTGGAAAAAGTAATTGAGGAAGTAGGGGAAATCCCGAGATCAACATGTCTGGAAGAGAAAGTCAGTCATAGAAGATCCCGGGAATGAAGTGGTGAAGAATTCGCAAAATGAGGAATGGGGTTTTTTTTATCGGGCTATCATGCCCAATATAAAGAGGTCGAAGCTATCTTTAGACAACACTGGCACATTTTGAGGCTGGATAAGAAATTGAGTGCCGAATTACCCTTGAAACCACAGTTTATCTACAGGAAGGCCACTTGCTTTGACGACAAAGTAGTGAAAAAAGTGGTGGATCCACCAAAACGACCGCCCACTTTTTGGGACTTTTTGGGACCAAAATGTTTTTTTTGCCTGCAGGAAATGTAAAGCCTGCAGGGAAGTATCCAGATCCATTAGAGCTTCGAAGAATTTTCCCTCCCCAGCAAACAATAGGAGGTTTTCAATCAACCAGTTTATCACATGTAACAGTACCCATGTGGTAAATGCTTTAAGATGTCCATGTGGGCTTATTTAAATAGGCCGCAAAAAAAGAAAACTACGAATAAGGATTGCGGAACACATCCATAACATAAAGATTGGTTTTAAGGACCATAACGTGTCACTACATTTTAAATTAGTACATGGAATGGATGCAACATGTTTGGAATTTTACAAACGCACTGGAGAGGGATCAACATGGTCCGTGAATAATCAAAGCGAGAAACGCAATGGATATATTTGGTGGATGTACTCACCCCCAGAGGCCTTAACGTAGAACTGGACATTAACTGCTTTATTCGTGATGCATAACCATAATAATGAACAATGGCCCCTCTTTATATTTCATATCTATAATTTATATATATGGCCTTCCTATATAATTCCATTTCTATATAATTTTATTCTTCAAATAATTTTATTCTTTGAATAGAAATAAGATTTTTAATATAAAATATGACCCGGTCTCTTAATATCATTTTTTATATTTTTTATTTTAATTTAATTTAATGTTTGGTCCCTATTTCTATATACGTCAGATATATTACACTATATATAGTTACACATGATAAATGTGTGTGTATATATATATATATATATATATATATATATATATATATAATATAATTAATAAAAAAAGTTTTGGTTAACATATACAAACAAACTAATTAGGGTATAACCATACACGGTAGGATCTGCGGCTGACCAGGTATCAAACGTGCAATGCCAATTGAGAGCCTATGATGACTATGACCCGTGATAAATCATCTATAATTGGTGAGAATCAATATAAAGTGAGCTCTATATATTTGATTAAAATTATATTTATAGATTTTTTGATTTTAAAAAGATTTTAAAAAAGATTCATATGAAAGAAATAACATGGTTTTAGTAATTTTTAAATATGTTTTTTAAGATTCAGCGATTGATTTATTCATGCAATGTAAATTGTGTTTTTAATATAGCGGCGGCCGCATCAGATATTGTATTAACGTTGCCTCCAATTGATTTATGTAATCTTTATATCATGTTTTAATGCTGTTTTACTATTTAAAGCCTGTACCGATACATGCCAGTGAATGTATTCCTATTGTAGCCGGATGTGCGATGTACAGCGCAAAGGATTGGGTCCTTGCGGTGTACATCAGGAATGCAGTGTCTCTGATTGGTCATTTAGGCCATGGGACATAGATAAAAACTGGCTTCCCGTAGGTAGGTCACGCCCTCAGACGAAGTCAGGATATGACGAAACGCGCCAGGGTCGTGACCTACCGGAAGTGACGTCTGCGCTTCAGTGAATGCGTTCCAACCAGCCGAGGATCCAGGAAGCCATCTGCCGCTGTACACAGCGAATGACTTTGAGCTTTTCCGGCGGCCGAAACCATTAAGGCACAGTGCACTTTACTTACATGCTTCTGTTTTTTATATTTGTGGTACGCATAACTTTTATATTGGGGGGTTTCTGGAATTAATAAATTAGCAATACGGAATTACACTATGTGGACATTCCATTTCCTTTTGCATACTTCTGGAATCCTTGTTGTGCAATACTGACATCTGGTGGAGATAATCAGAGAAGCAGGGGAAGAGTGGAAAAGATTGTCTATGCTTAAAGGCTGTTTAAATACCGGTTTCTGGTGAGTGCATTCCCATAGGGGACCTTCATTTTTTGCACGTGGTGAAATATTGGTGGAAGCTTCATAGGGGATACGGAATACAGCAGAGACTTTCTGATTGTGCCACTTTCTCACTTTTTTGAGAATCTATAAGACTGAGTGTTCTTTCATAGAACTAAGGCTCCGCAATTTTATGCGGGCACAAATAAGCGCTGCTGCAATATTTTAAAGGAACATTTATTTATTGATGAACTTTTTTTATATTGTCTTTTTACAGGAGAGACTCATAGTTCCAATTTCCTTGTCCTGGAATGATCAGCGCTATTCCACAGTAGCGTTTATAGATTCTGGTGCTGGTGGTGTGTTTCTAGATGCAGCGCTGGTTAAAAGACTTCAGACCTTCTTCAGATTTCACTACCTACTGTTTCTAAAACCTTCCGCTCTGTGTAACTACTCTTGGTGGAGAACCTCTTGGTGATCAACTTATTACTCATGAATCTAGGCCTCTCTGTCCGGTTGGGTGCTCTGCATCTAGAAGTTTTATCATTTGACATCATCCCATCTCCTAAATACCCAGTAATTCTTGGGTTCCCTTGGTTATGTAAACATAACCCATCTATTGACTGGTCCTCTGGTCAAACTTCTGCCTGGAGCACCTCCTGTCATGTCCACTGTCTCCAGAAGTTAGTACTGACATGGAGAATTCGTTATACGCTAAACATAATCAATCTCACCTGCGCTAATAAGCGCCCATTTCGTCTAATGGTATAATACATCTTGCCTATCACTCCGTTTCCTGCATATCCCCAAGTAAACCGACATGACCACAGCTTACGTCCTCATCTCAGCACGACTGCCCTCCACTGAGCACCGCACTGGCTCTTTTATTCAAAGACAACAAAAGCAATGCCCAACAGGAAGACCTGGCCCCAACAGCCAATCGCTTCCTCTATGGGAAATTACCTCACAGGATATGACTTCACAGGATATGAATGTCAACACAGGAAATCCTTCCAACAGGATGAGTTTATACAACAACCAATGAACAATGACTAGGGGAGTCTTATGGGCGTGTCTGGGCAGGGACAGTGTGTATGCTTTACATGGAAGCCATGCTCTTCAACTAAACAAAGGAATGGCTAACAGACATGCACTCTGTCCCTGACCATAACAACTCAAAAGCTTCCCTTTTTACCGTTTTTCGTGAACCCTTCCAGTGTGGATGGGAGATAATCTGCAGGTATACGCCACGGCACACCAAATATGTTGATCAGGCATACAGGGGTGACACGAGCGCACATCAGCTAAACCGATAATGTCTTTGCAGAGCGAACACACCCCTCCAGACGATTGTTCTGTGCATCGCACAGGGGCCCTTCGCTGGCGGACATATCCCCACACTGCAAACACTTCTCTACATCCCCAAGGAGCTTTTCACTACCAAACGTATCTCAACCAGCGCCAGTCTGCCCCAGTCAGCTCTTTAGAGCGGGTTGCGGTAGAACTAAGACTGGGAGACACTATGACGATACATATTAAAGTACATCTTCATAAAATGTCCACAACAGTACATAATAAAATGTCCATTCATGAGGTGTCTACGGACCCTGAATTACCTGATGCCTTTGAGTTTGCTGATGTATTTTCTGAAAAAGAAGCAGAGGGGTTCCCTCCACACCGCCCTTATGACTGCTATTGAATTTGCTTCCTGGTTCTCCCCTTCCTATCCTCTTAACCTTGCGGAGACAGGCAATGGAGGAATACATTGAAAACAGTCTAAAGAAGGAGTTTCATTCAGCCTTCCTCCTCTCCTGGGGGGGAAGGGTTCTTTTTTGTGGAGAAAAAAGATGGAGGACTTAGACCCTGCATTGACTTCAGAGCTCTCAACCGTATTACTGTAAAAAATAGGCATCCGCTCCCATTAATTACCAAGTTGTTTGACTGTGTTCAAAGATATTTACCAAACCCGACCTACGTTCTGCATATAATCTGATTAGAATTAAAACAGGAGACAAATGCAGCTTTTAATACCAGAAGGGGGCATTATGAGTGTTGTGTGATGCTTTTGGACTTTGCAATGCCCCTGCCAAATTCCAGGAGTTTGTGAATGATATTTTCAATGATCTACTTGACTCTTTTGTTGTGGTATACTTAGAAGATATACTCATTCACTCTAATGCCGCGTACACACTTTTCCATCGGAATTCTGCTCAAGCTTGGCTTGCATACACACGGTCACACCAAATTCCGACCGTCAAGAACGCAGTGACGTACAATACGTATGACCGGACTAGAGAACTGAAGTTCAATACCCAATGCGCCACCCTTTGGGCTCCTTCTGCTAATCTCGTGTTAGTAGAAGTTTGGTGAGAGACGATTCCCGCTTTTCAGACTCGTGCTTTTCCGATCATTACTGCTCTTCAGTTTGTGCTTGTGGGTTTGTATCTGGTTTTCCGTGCGTGTAGTCAGTTCATATCTGTCTTTCAGTGCGTTCTTGTCCGATTGTTTCTGATTTTCAGCTCGCTCTTCACAGGTCGTTCTGTTAGTTCGTTCTGACCAACCGACCACTTTGAAGCCATGTTTCAGGTGCGTCCTCGTTGAAGAGTTCGTGCTGTGCAGGGGGCTTAGTGTTGGGGTTCTTACTTTGACCCAAGCCAAGTCCATGAACGGGGTCGGGACGAGTTCATGGACCAAGAATGGGTTACTCCAGCGTGACCAATTCTCTCATATGCCTTTGCTGTGGAGATCCAGGAGATTAACCCTGATGATTTCAGGAATTTTCTCTGGATGACGGACCCTGTTTTTCACCATCTGCTGGCTTTGCTGTCCCCTTATATTATTAGGCAGGACACCTGCATGCGGCAAGCCATCACTCCCGAGCAGAGGTTAGTCGCCACCTTGCGGTACTTGGCGACAGGGAGAAGTCTGCATGACCTCAAGTTCTCAACAGGCATCTCCCCCCAGGCTCTGGGAATCATTATATCAGAGACCTGTTCTGCCATCATTCAGGTCCTGCAGAAGGACTATATTAGGGTAAGTTTTCTCCTTTAACATCACATTATATGTATTTAATGTATGCTAATGTTTTGTATTTCTTTCATCATTCCCAAATTACCATGATTGGAATATGCTGTGAATGTCCTCTTTATCCTCATGCATGCTTTAAGCTTTTAATGCTCCTTTTTTGGCCTACATGCATATTTGCCTTCACTAACCTCCCCAGCATGCTATCCTGGGCCCATACATACCTAGCCTAGTCACTTAACAATGTATTTTGTCCGCTCCATTGTAGTGTTTTACCCTAAACACCCCCTAAAATGGGTCCAAATGTTATTATTGTCCTTAAATTCAGGCAGAGTGCCAGAGGCTTTGTTTTTGGGGTCCCAAACTCATTTCTAACCCTCCACCCCCCTTAAATTTTTCCAGTGGGCCATCAGAGGGGGTGAGAAATCTGATAAGTGGACCTTATATTTTTGTATTGAAATACTCCTTAAAATAAATGTTATACTGATGTTGGCCAAGAATGTTTGTGTCTAATCTGCTTGCAATGTTATGTGCAAAAGTACAAATTTTATTTTTTGACTGCACAGTTTCCTTTAACGCCACAGGAATGGCAGACTGTGGCCTCCCATTCTGCTGAGCGTTGGGACTTTCCTAACTACGGAAGGGCTATCGATGGAAAACATGTCCACATCGTCCCACCACCCCACTCGGGGTCATACTATTTTAATTATAAGGGGTTTCATAGTATTGATGGCGGTGGTGTCGGTGACATATGAAGAATGGCCAGATGTCGGATGGTGGAGTCTTTGCCCAGACCAAGTTCTATGGGTGTCTCCAGAGTGGTGGCTTGGGATTTCCACCTGCGGAAGAGAATGTGGAAGGACTCCTGTTTGTGTTTGTCACAGATGACACATTTGGTCTGGGTGATCACCCGAAGAGGCCATTCCCCCAGAGGACCCTCACCCCTGGCCAGAGCGCCGAAGAGTCATTGAGAATGCCTTTGGGATAATGGCCAGCTGGTTCTGCCTATTTCTTATGGCAATAAATATGGCGGAGTACAAACTGAACTACATACTTCACAACTTTTTAAAGAGAAATGCTCCTAATTATGTTGCCTCAGTTGGGACTGAGGCCGGACTTCCTGAAACTACCCTGATGGCCCTGAAAGCTAGCTGTCCTGGCTTGCCCCCCCAAAGCGCCCATGAAATGCGGCAAAAATATGTGGATTATTTTACGGGTAGGGGGCCATTGCTATGCCAGCAAATTTGGAAATAATTTCTATTTAAAAAAAAAAAATTATCTGATAAAATCTTGATTTTGATTTACTGCTTGTGGTTCTTTTAGCTGTCTCCTAGGTTCTCCTAGTGTACTTGTAGTGCCAAGTGTTTTTTTAATTATTAACTAACCCCCACTGTCACTGTAAACACCAACTTAATACAAAAACTGGTATTGAGCATTGAAAGAAGAAGCCACACATTGTTGAGTATAAAACATTTTTACTCCGTGCACATGCACATGTGCATTAGAAAACCTATTTTGGTACACCATCTTGGCTTTTTAACTTTTTAGCTTTAACATTTTTTAAAAGTACATAAACAAACATGTTTCAAAACATAACATACACAACTCAGAATCTTACAAAGTTCAACATTGAAAAAATGAAGGCAATATATATATATTGTGAAAAATGTGTTGATCTTGGCTTCATCAGATGGGGTGATGTCACCCCTGTAAAAGCCAAATTTTGAAGATGCACACAAATTGGGAGTCAAACTGAGGATTCCTGATCCCATGCCTAATGTCAACATGTGCTATCTGCCATCATGGGGGATCAATGGACGTGTTTTGGGGTGCAAGTTGCGAGGAAGGGGTTGCACCCACAAAACGCGTACATTGAAATCCCCGATTTTCCCTAGTACATCAATCCATGTTCTTCAGTTTTTTGTTCAACCTCATTTGTTTTTTGCTTGATGATGTCTAAATCCCGACTACACCACATTATGTCCTGGATTAGTCTTTGTGCACTGTCACTGGTGAAATGAGGATGTACTTCCACAACCTGCACATCACCTAAAAGAAAAAATACACACCATGTATTATAAATATGCAGGCATACCTCTATTACCTGACCTGACCTGTTGTGGTGACAAATTCAACCACTTCTTCCACCTCTCCTTCCTCCACATCCTGAGGTTGTGGTGTCCTCTATTCCCCTTCTTTCGGAGTTCCACACATGGAGACACCCTAAGTATCCACTGGAGCACCTGTGTGGGTCACCCTAAAAAATTTGCTCTGGTGTCTCACACTAGTGCTCCTGAGTCCAGATGTGTAAACAGTGTCCTCTCCTTACATTACACTGAATCAAGTTTGCAATTCATTCTAGTTTCTAAGACATCTAGACAACAATGTCCTAAACTCCTTTTAATACAAATTAGCATGACCAAATGTAGTTAACCCTGTATCTGCCAAAAACATCGTATTTAGTTGGCAAACAATGTTTCCTACGACCGATTACTGTGCCCACGAACATGAAAGTAGCCATTTTAAACTGTACAACAGTAAAGAAAAGCACATGGAGCAGCATGCAAGTAATAATCATAATAGGAACACACGACAAGTACTTACTTTTTAGAAGCACTTTCTTGATCCTTCAGTACTGATCCTGCTCCCTCAATTTTAGGTCTGACCAGCGTTTCCTCAATTGCTCCTTGGATGGTCGTACCTCAAAATTCCGGAGCAGACTCTTCACAACTTTAGTCATAATTTTGGCCTTTCGCACATTTGGGTTTAGGTACGGTCCATGCTTCCCATCATAGTCAGCCCTCAATATGTCGAACATCTCCACCATCTCACCAAAGGACATATTGCAGGTCTAAATCTCCTCCTGGATCGGGACGTTTCTTGCTCCGGGCTTTCCTCCTCATTGTTACTGCTATTAAGCACCTTCTGTGTCTCCACCATGTTCCTCTCCCACTGCGACAAAAGAGACAGGGTGGGGAATATTCTAGAAAGAACGTCAGGGGTGGGTGACATGGGCAGAGTTTCACGCATGTGCAGTGTATTAAAGTTAACACGTGTGTGTCTTACGTATGTTCGGTGTGCTGAGGAGACGAACGTTCTAACCAAGGTAACATTTTAACTTTGGTACCTCAGTGGCCTATACTGATTCGAGATTGAGGCCTATATTGGGATAAGATTAAGAGAGTTTAGCCTGATATTAGTGTTTTTGTCTTGTGTTTTGTCTTGCAGCAAATATAAAACAATACAAAGACCCTGAATTCACGGGCCAGTTCATAGACAGATACAGGGATATGAGAAATTTGTGGGATGTTAAAAACCCCTTATAGTGAAATAAACCAGCTAGGAGGGCATCGCTGGAGAAAGTGCTGCAATTGGTGAAGACACAGGTCCCCGACGGAGACATTGAGTTTGTGGATAAGAAAATTGGTATAGGAAGGAGCTTAATAAGGTCCAGGCTTCCATGAGATCAGGAGCAGCAGCAAAGGATGTGTATGTACCCAGTGTGTGGTAATACAACAGGATGCGGTTTCTGGAAGACCAGATTGAAGCTAGGGAATCACTTTCTACACTTCCATCCACCCTTCCCTCAACCCCAGCTGAGGCTTCCAAAGACCAACCTGGTCCTTCCATCCTGGAAGAAGTTGAGGAGCCCAGCTGGAGCCAGGTATAGTATTTTTTAACATATTTATTGTCCCTCCGCCTTACAATATAAAGGGCCAGGAAGGGGAGTAACAAGGAGGAGGCAGCACTGGGCCTCATTAAGGATGCTAATGCGGCCCTGAAAACACCCCCCAATGCTGAAGAGGCCTATGGCTGCTATGTAGCTGCAAAATTGCAGCAAATGGAGGAGGTCCAATGCCTTATGTGTGAGAATTGTTTTTTTTCAGGCCCTTCAGAAGGGGTTGAGGGGCCAAATGAGTGATAACATGCACTTATGTGCGCTCGCCTATCCTCCTCCTGCCACAAGTAAACCTCCAGAGCCACAGCCTCCAAGAAAGGCTGCAGGGAAGCATGGAGGGAAGGCTGCAGGGAAGACAAGAAAGTGATGGCCTGGGTTCAGTCTGGTCTGACAGAAGTCAAAGGCTGTTGTAGTACCACAGCCTGGGGACATATCTGTCATCTGCAGCTGTTCCTGATCTCTGGGAGTCCTGGACCAGATTGTGCTCCCTATTATATGGACTTCTCAAGCTACCAATTTTTATTTCCAAATAGTTGATGTGTGCCCTGGGGTACAAAGGCTTCGCAAATTCCAGCAGTTTCTACAGTGTTGCCTTCCTCTTTATTTTGTTATGAGCCAGAATAAATGGAAATTTTTTTTATATGAAAATACTTGGCCTATCTTCAAATAGGACAGTTTGTTTGTGAGTAGGCAGGTACATTTCTAAAATACAAGGTCAAATTAACAAGGGACACCAACCAACCTCCCTGAGGTTTAAAAATACAAGATAATAATGTTGTTGTGGAAACTTGACACAAAAAAAAAAAATTATGGAGATCAGTAGAAAATAATTTAAAAATAATCAAAAAAAAAAGTTTTTGATTAAAAAAAATGACAATTATGGAAATCTGGCTTTAAAAACAAAAAAGATTATTCAGGAGATCACGAGAAATAATAAAGACATAAGTTTGTGAGAACTGTAAATATGAGCATCAAAACAACTTCATTCTTCTAGCATTCTAAAGAAGAAGAGAATGCGCTGCATTAAACTATTTAAAAAATTTCAGCGTGACGAATGTGCTATCTCCATTACGAACGGTAGTTTTAACAGACCGAGCGCTTCCATCTCGTACTTGAATCTGAGCAAGGCGTGATTTTTTGTGCATCCGAATTCCATACACACAAACGCATTTTTGGATAGGAACTTTTTCCGACCAAAAAATAGAGAACCTGCTCTCAATCTTTTGCTAATGGAAATACCGCCAGCAAAAGTCAGATGGAGCATACACACGGTCGCATTTTCCGACCAAAAGATCACATCCGGCTTTTGCTGGCAACATTTCCGATAGTGTGTACGCATCATAAGGATTTTAAATCATTGTTGCCATGTTCGCACTGTTCTCCTATGTTAAAGAGATTATAGGTTGTACGCCAAACTTTCCAAGTGCTCCTTTGAACAATCGGAAAAACCTTTCTTAGGTTATATAATTTAGTCAGAAGGATTCCAGATGGGTTCCAAGAAACTCAATGCCATCTTACAATGGCCTAGACCTTCCACTTTAAAGGAAATACAACGTTTCATTGGATTTTGTAACTACTATCGGAAATTTATCAAGAATTTTTCCAAGATTCTGGCTCCCCTCACTAAAAAAGGGACCAAATGCTCTCCGTGGTCTCCTGAAGCTTTGGAAGCTTTTAATTATATATAATTTTTCAAACTGTAAACATTGATTCATAGAAATCATATAACACTAAGTATAATATTATTATTATTACATCACTTTGCATGTGTTCTGGGGCATATCAATTCAAAATGACCAGGTCGCAACAAAGGGAAGGGATCAATGCATTATGGGGGCGTGCATAATATTGTGAACATCAGCCAAAATGGGTATGGTATATATGTATTGCTAAGTCAAAATAATAATAAAAATGACTTCCTCGGTAATTAATAAGGAGGCATATACAATAATCGTAAAAAAATCCCCAGGTCACGGGCAACCATTGCCCATCGCCGCGGCTGTTATGTGCCAGGAGATGCAGGTCGTTGGTAACACAGTACCCGTAATTGGTATAATTATAATATTCCTCGGAGAGTATAGTCCTGAGGAATAAAGTTTTAAGAATATCATCATCATACGCCAGGGTATTGGGCAAATATGTATTGCATTCAACAAGGTCCATCTAGTGGAGGTATATAGAAGGTTTACTATAAGAACTTACCAAGGGTAATAGCAAATGTTAATAAAGTGTTGATGAACTCTGCAGTTCCTAAAGAATGGTGATTGTAGACTGGACAGTGTAAAAGTGACATGTCATTTGGGTAGATGTATAAAGTAACACTGGAAGTCCAGACCAGAATTATCATAAGGTGATGCAGAGTCAGGCTGAGCGCCTGCAACAATAAAAGGTAATGGTATTAAGCCAGTTGCTTGCAATGACATAACAGATGATAGCATAAAGCATATCTCTGTAAGGATGGGCACTTACCTAGCGCATAAATCAGGCATCAAACCGGTGTCATAGCAGCAGCATGGTGGGGGACACTGATATAAAGCACAAACCAGTGTGCTTTAATATCGACGTCCCACCCGTCGTCAACCAATCGGCTCGTTGCCAACTTGACATCATCCAGACCGGCCTCGGTATCACTGCGCATGCGCCAATCAAATCACTGCGCCTGCGTGTTAGAAGTGCAGCGCACGTGAATTGACAGCACAGGGAGTGATGCGTAGGTTGAATAGGAGCAGTATCAAACAGCTACCCCTAGTGGATCCTACAAGCGTCACATTGGATGGAAGTAGTGACGCTAGGCGGCCGCATAATACAGAGGCCCAACTCTATAGCGCGGCAGCAGGTCAGAAAGAAAATGACAATACCAGAAACACAGCAAGACGGAAACAATAAACAGAACAATTCGTTGTATATAGTATGGTCAAAATAAGCGTATTTTATTCATGTAGTGATTGGCCCTAAGAGTAGGTAACCATAAATTAATATTATACTGCAGTCACTTCCTTTTAAGTGACATGATGAAGATATTTAATTTATTTACTTGCAATGGCATTACACGTGGAATGACTGGGATATATCGAAAAAACAGACCAGAAGCAGAATAGAATATGTATAAATATAAATGAATAAAGGACTGTTATTTTGAAGGACAGAAACACTTTTTTCGCCAAATTTGGCCTAAACAAATAATAGCAAAAAAAGGTAAAATAGAAAGGAACAAGTGAAGTTGATAATGCAGCCATGTGATATATCTAAAGGGGAGTATATCTAAGTACCCTAGTTACCTAGTAACTATAAAAAGGGCTTCTATGATTGTGCCTCATTGATACCCAGGGCCTGAGTAGCATTTAGGCACTCAATCCAAATGGTTTCTTTTCTAAGTTTCTTTTATGGTGTCCCATTCACCTCCTCGTGGGTCCCTAGGGATCACAGCGAGGACAATGAAGGAGACCACGGATGTGTCGAATCTGTGGTACAAATCTAAATGCCTACTTACTGAAGTTATCATTTTGGCCCCTGAGGAGTAGTATACATGGTCTTTTATGCGGGATCGGAGGTGTTGAATCGTTTTCCCAACATAAAAGGCACTACAAGTGCAGAGCATCAGATATACCACTCCTTGGGTATCACAATCAGCATGAAATTTGGGAGTAAATAGTTCCCTATTTGGAAGGGTGAAGTTGGTGCCTGTTTTTACCCATGGGCAGTATTTACATTTGCCACATCGGGTAATTCCCTAAAATCGCTGTCCGAGTATTGATTTATTAGTATAATGACTGGAGGTAAGTTTATCGCGCAATGATCGCGATCTCCTAAAAGTAATATTAGGATTGGGTCCTACATATTTTGTCAAAATGGGATCTCCACGTAGCAGGGGCCAATGATTAGATAGAATTTGTCGTAATTCCAGATGATGTTTCGAGTATCTTGTAATGTATCTAACTATTTCAGTACATTTATTTGTTTTCTTTTTGTAAAGTAGTGAGCTACGTGACTGCCTTAGAGCTTTGTTAGAGGATTTTCTAAGGATGGATTTATTGTATCCTCCAGCTTTTAAACGATCGCGAAGTAGATTGGCCTGTGTCTTGAATTCCTCAGTATATGTGTAATTACGCCTCAATCTTAAATATTGTGCGTAGGGAATACTGCGAATTAGGGTTTCTGGATGGGCACTCTGAGCATGTAGCAATGTGTTGCCAGCTGTTTTCTTCCTATAAAGGGTGGATGCCAGGCAACCAGTCTCATCTTTGAAGATGGTAAGGTCCAGAAACGTGATCGTTGCTGTATCATAAGAAAGGTGAACTTTAAATTGAATGGATTCTGGTTGATAGCATCCATAAACGTTTTGAGCATGGCCGAGGTGCCCGACCAAATGACAAAAATATCGTCAATGAAACGTAGCCAGCACAACACATGGCATGTGTGTGCTGACAAGGCCTCATCTGCAAAAATAGTACGTTCCCACCCCCCCAGGTACAGGTTGGCGTAGGCTGGTGCACAACACGTGCCCATAGCCACCCCCTGTACCTGGAGGAAGTGGGACTCTTTAAACGTAAAATAGTTCCTTGTAAGTATGAATTGTAACAGATCAAGAATAAATTTGCAGTAGTCCCAGCGGTGAGGATCTTGTTCATGAAGGAAGGTCCGTACTGTCCTGATGCCCTGCTCGTGAGGGATGCTCGAGTACAAGGCCTCGACATCTATAGTCACGAGCAGGGCATCAGGAGGTACGACCATTCCCTCGATCTGTTTTGAGGAGATCCAGGGTATCCTTGGTGTAAGAAGGTAGTGCCAGCACATGCGGCATGAGGATTGAGTCTACAAGGCGACTCACATTTTCTGTAAGGGCCCCTATCCCTGATACTATGGGTCTATCAGGAGGCAAAACAGGATGTTTGTGAATTTTGGGTAAAACATAAAATGTTGCTAGTCTAGGGTTTTTGACATTCAAATAGTTGTAGGTGTCTTGGTCTATTAGGCCTCTCTGATGGGCAGAGCCAATGATGGACATAAACTCACTCCTAAAATTATTGACTCGTGTAGAATCAATTAGTGCATACCATTCTTTATTATTAAGAATATTCATGGCCATTATTTCATAAAAAGTTTTTGTCATAAGGACAATGTTGCCGCCCTTGTCTGCGGGCTTAATTTCCAAATCTGGATGTTTTTGTAAACGTTGAATGGCTTGAATTTGTGGATGTGTAAGGTTGTTCGGTTTAGGAGTAATTGTAAGACGTTTAAGATCATTGACTGTGCCCATCAGAAAGGCCCAAATATTAGGATTGGTCATTAAATCAGGAAAACGTTGGGATTTGGGTTTAAATTTATTTTGTTTTGGGGCTGCATGATCAACTGAGTGTTCCAATGGGTCAAACTGATTAGTTGACTCATCAGTAGGGTCATTTTCGTTCAACAATAGCATTAGGTCCCGGAGGGCTCGAAAGTCCTCCATGGTAAAATTTTTGACCTGTTCAGAAATATGTTTATCCTGTATGGATCATAAGCGATCCCCATCAAACATAAATTTGTAGGTCAAATTGCGCGAAAAGAGGTATATGTCCTTGATGGCTTCGTATTTGTCGATGTCCATAGAAGGACAAAAACTCAGTCCTAAACGAAGAATCTCTAGTTCTTCCTTCGTAAATATATATGGAGTCAAATTAATGACATCACGATTAGATTCTACGTCATCAGGGGAGTGTTGAGGGGCAATTGAAAATTTGAAGTGGGATTAGGTTGAGCAATATGAGCATCTAACGTGCTTTGTCTAGTGAACATTTGAAGCTGTGAAGCTGTTGGGAGAGATCCCGGTGTATTCAAAGAAAGTGTAGATAAATTATCAATAGCACTCGCTCCTACTGGTATTGGACAAGATCGATTAACAACCTCCATGGTGGAGGCGGCTTGAGATATTAAATTCTGTGATTGATTTTGGGTATTCAGTAGTTGAATTGCTTGAATAGCCGTGGTTCCCAAATATTTGCCTTGGCCAACTGCACCATGCGGTTGGAAATTATTGTGTAAAGATTTGTGCAAGGTAAGGGTTGTGTCTAAAGTAGGGGGGCGTCCCTTATAGGGTGTATGTGACCCACCACCAAGATCCCGCTTACGTGCACCCGGATGGACGTATTGAGTTGTTTGGTTGCCTCTCCTGGAAGTGGACTGTGAAGAAGAAAACAAAGCAGAATCAGATTCAGTATCTCCGTCAGTGGTAGAATGAACATTACGTTTATTTTTTGGCATATGGTAGTTATTTCTAGGATTTCTGATCTGAGATGTAGATTGCCATCGATAGGCAAAGCCCTCCATGAAAGCCAGTCTATCTTTGGATAATTTATTCTGTTTTTTATACATAATATCTTTGGTAATCCTAGTAACAAAATCTTTTATTTCTTGCCAGCATTTTGTATACAGCGAATGGGTTTTTATACTCTCATTAGTAGATTGTAGTAAAAGGATATCCCGATCCTTACAGAGATATGCTTTATGCTATCATCTGTTATGTTATTGCAAGCAACTGGCTTAATTAATACCATTACCTTTTATTGTTGCAGGCACTCAGCCTGACTCTGCATCACCTTATGATAATTCTGGTCTGGACTTCCAGTGTTACTTTATACATCTACCCAAATGACATTTGTCACTTTTACACTGTCCAGTCTACAATCACCATTCTTTAGGAACTGCAGAGTTCATCAACACTGTATTAACATTTGATATTACCCTTGGTAAGTGCTTATAGTCAACCTTCTATATACCTCCACTAGATGGACCTTGTTGAATGCTGATGATATTATTCTTAAAACTTTATTCCTCAGGACTATACTCTCTGAGGAATATTATAATTATACCAATTATGTGTACTGTGTTACCAACGACCTGCATCTCCTGGCACATAACAGCCGCGGCGATGGTCAATGGTTGCCCGTGACCTGGGGATTTTTTTACAATTATTGTATATGCCTCCTTATTAATTACTGAGTAAGTATTTTTTATTATTATTTTGACTTAGCAATACATATATACCATACCCATTTTGGCTGATGTTCACGATATTATGCACGATTCCATAATGCATTGATCCCTTCCCTTTGTTGCGACCTGGCCATTTTGAATTGATATGCCCCAGAACACATGCAAACTGATGTAATAATAATAATATACTTAGTGTTATATGATTTCTATGAATCAATGTTTACAGTTTGAAAAATTATATCTTTTTCATTATATTTACTGTGTTTTTCATTCTCCACTAGCGATTTAATTCTAAGCTCCAGAAGAAGCGTACTCTATATACGCGAAACATGTAGAGCTACTTTTCCTGAAACATCATGATTTCACCGCTATCACTGCATGCCTGCCTCATCTTTGGACATTCACTCTTATATGGAAATTCAACTTTTTTAGTTGGCTCATGCTTGTCCAAATGTTTGTGTAATAAGATTCAGTTGCGGTAATATACATGGCTATAATTAATGTTGGCAGATTTTTTAAAGTCTAAAGTGTTTTGGATGAATTTTAAAATAATAAAATATTTTGTTTAAAATACTGTCTTACGGTGCCTAAAAAGGCCATAGTCCCCCTCTCTTTATTTAATTCTATATTGTTTAGGGCGTGGCACATTACTATCTAGCTGTTATCCACAGTACCACGCTGTTTAAGGATACATATTTTTCTGTTTCAGAATCCTTGTTATATTCTGCTTCTTAAGTGTGGATGCTTGCTCCGCCCTGTAACCAACTCTAGGGAGTCACCTGATCTAGTGACCCTATAAATCTTCACTTCCCCTTCCTGTCTTCACCCTAGTATACAGTCATGGCCAAAATTTTTGGCACCCCAGAATTTTTTTGCAGAAAATCAAGTATTTCTCACAGAAAAGTATTGCAGTAACACATGTTTTGCTATACACTTTTATTCCCTTTTTGTGTGTTGGAACAAAACAAAAAAAGGGAGGAAAAAAAGCAAATTGGACATAATGTCACACAAAACTCCAAAAATGGGCTGATCAAAATTCTTGGCACCCTTTCAAAATTGTGGATAAATAAGATTGTTTCAAGCATGTGATGCTCCTTTAACCACTTGACCACTGGGCACTTAAACACCCTTAATAACCAGACCAATTTTCAGCTTTCGGTGCTCTCACATTTTGAATTACTCAGTCATACAACACTGTACTCATATGAATTTTTTGTTCTTTTTTTTCACACAAATAGAGCTTTCTTTTGGTGGTATTTAATCACCGTTGGGTTTTTTATTTTTTGCGCTATAAAAGAAAAAAGACTGAAAATTCGGTAAAAAAAATGAATTTTTCTTTGTTTCTGTTATAAAATTTAGCAAATTTGTAATTTTTCTTGATAAATTTTGGCCAAAATTTATACTGCTACATATCCTTGGTAAAAATAAGTACAAATTGGGGTATGTTATTTGGTCTTTGTGAAAGTTGAAAAATGACCCCTTTTTGGAAAGAAGACATTCCAAGGTATTTGGAAAGAGGCATGGCGAGTTTTTTGAAGTTGTAATTTTTTTCCCACAATTCTTTGCAAAATCAAGATTTTTTTATCTTTTTTTTTTTTTTCTCACAAAATTGTAATATTAGCAGGTTATTTCTCACACACAGCATATGCATACCACAAATTACACCCCAAAACACATTCTGCTATTACTCCCGAGTATGGCGATACCACATGTGTGATACTTTTACACAGTGTGGCCACATACAGAGGCCCAACATGCAGGGAGCACCATTGGGCATTCTGGAGCTCCCAGGCCAATTCTGACATTTCTCTCCTACATGTAAATATCATCATTTATTTGCTAGAAAATTACATAGAACCCCAAAACATTATATATGTTTTTTTAGCAAAGACCCTAGAGAATACAATGGCGGTCGTTGCAACTTTTTATCTAGCACGGTACTTGTGCAGCAATTTTTCGAACGCGTTTTTTTGGGAAAAAAAAGTTTTGTGCTTTACAAAAAACAAAACTGTAAATTTAGCCCAATGTTTTTGCATAATGTGAAAGATGAAGTTACGCCAAGTAAATAGATACCTAACATGTCACCCTTCAAAATTGCAGACGCTCGTGGAATGGCGCCAAACTTCGCTACTTAAAAATCCCCATAGGCGGCACTTTATTTTTTTTCAAATTTAAATCTTTATTTATTTCTAGGAAGAACAAGGCATACAATTTACCAACTTAACAACATATATTATTCATATCTATGAATACACCTCTAATATTTAGTTAGGTCATTTCCCCAACATATAACCCCCTACAGTAAGTACTATCGATTCCCCTATCATTTTCTGAAAATAAAGGAAATGTTTCCAGATATCTCCCTCTTTTCTGTCGAGATGACCATACCAGATCCTCCATATAATTCACTTGCTCTATCTTTTTAAGCCACATTCCTACTGATGGTGTTTGTGTCTGCTTCCACCTAAGTGGAATACAAGACTTAGCTGCGTTTAGGAGATGACATAGAACCGTTCTCTTGTATATTTTGGGAGAGGTTTTCGTATCCTGTAATAGGTAAAAGGACGGGTCTTCTGGTAATTCCTGTTCGCTAAATTTTTGAGAGATTCTCCTTACTTCTTTCCAGAAATCCCTTACTCTAGAGCAAGTCCAAAAGATATGTACTATCGTCCCCCTTTCTTCTCCACATCGCCAGCACCTATCTGATATCTCCGGGTAGCATCTATGCAATAATACTGGCGTACGATACCATCGCGACAAGATTTTAAAATTAGTCTCCTGTGTTCTTAAACAGATTGAGGATCCAAATACATTGCCTATTATTTTCTTGCGCTGCGCCTCCGAAAATATTTGATCTAGGTCTCTTTCCCAGTCCCTAAAAAAGGGCAATCTAAAATCCTCCGGGGGTGCCACTAGCAACGCATAGATCCTAGATAAGGTATGGTGCAAAGTCCCCTTCGCACTACAATACCTTTCAAATGGTGTTAGCGGGCGGTCGTAGCCTGCTGACGGTTTTAGTGTGTTCAAGAAATGTTTCAATTGTATCGCACGCCACACATCCAAGTGGAGTACTGTTGATCCCCTTGTCATCGCCTGTGTCGTAGGCCATGTTCCATTTATCAAAAAGTGCATAGCTTGAGATATCCCTTGTTCTATCAGTACTCTAAAATTTCCATCCCTTAATCCTGGCTCAAATTGTGGATTTCCCAATATTGGGAATAAGGGAGAAGCTATTGTCGATAGTTTGCCTTCCACAAATAGTCTGTAACTCATCTTTAAAGTAGGTCCTATCAGTGGATGTAGCTTTACTGAGTTCGGGAGTTCTCTATAGCACCACGCAGCTCTTTGGAGTATCACCTTACTTTGCGCCTGTTCCAGACCCGGCCATATCTTCCATTCCCCGTGTCTGCTCCAATCTATCAGTCGGCACAAAAGTGCCGCCTGGTAATATTTGTGCAGATCGGGTAAAGCTAAACCCCCAAACTTTTTAGGTAAGTTCAATAGAGATCTACTAATTCTCGGGCGTTTATTTGCCCATATAAATCTAGTCAATAGAGAATGTATTTGCTTGAAATAACTTCTGGGTATATCAATCGGTAATGCTTGAAACAAGTATAAAAACTTCGGGAGAATGCTCATTTTGATAATATTACACCTCCCAAACCATGAAAAAAGCCCTTTCTGCCATTTTCCAAGAAGATTTTGCGCGTTATATAATAATGGAGGGAAGTTAAGTTTGTACGTACATGATAGGTCTGACGGGATAAAAGTTCCCAGATATTTCAAGGCCTGGTCTGTCCACTTTATTTTATAGCTTAACTTTAATATTCTCAATGTCTCTTTCGGGATCATTACTCCCATAGCTTCAGATTTTGATAGATTGATCTTGAAATCTGATAGGGCACCATATACCTCTATTTCTTTCAGGAGGTTGGGTAGTGAGACTATTGGGTTAGTTAACGAAAATAGCATATCATCCGCGTAGGCCGAGGTCTTATATTGCCTACCCCCTATTAATAAGCCTCTTATGTCTGGGTTTGATCGAATTTTACACAGTAAGGGTTCTAAAGTCAAAACAAATAAAATTGGGGACAGGGGGCATCCCTGTCTGGTCCCATTATTAACCCTAAATGGTTGAGAAACAACTCCGTTCACTTTTACCTGAGCAGTTGGGTGGGTATAAATGCTTGAAATCCATCTGAACATATTGTTTCCCATTCCTATCTTTTTTAATACTGCAAACATAAAATGCCAGTTTATACGATCAAAAGCTTTCTCTGCGTCTGTCCCCAAAAATAAACATGGGATTTTATGGGAATTAGCTACATGGACTAAATTCAAAGATCTGATCGTATTATCCCGTGCTTCCCGCATCTGAACGAACCCTACCTGATCCTGGTTAATCAGGGAGGGTAGGTATTGCTGGAGTCGTGTCGCTAAAATTTTTGAAAACAGCTTCAGATCCGTGTTTAAAAGGGATATTGGCCTATAACTTCCACATTGCATTGGATCTTTACCCTCCTTAAGTAAAATTGTTATTAGGGCCTTCAATGTAGCGTCATGAAATGAACTTGTATCTCCCATTCCATTATATAGTTTAACCAATTGGGGCCCTAAGATAGAGAAAAAGAGTTTATAATACTGGGCCGTAAACCCGTCTGGGCCGGGGGCTTTGCCTATTTTTGCTAGGTCTACTGCCTGTTGGACTTCCTCTAGAGTAATTGGTCTTTCCATTTCTTGCTGCGCGGTAGGTGTCAGTCCAGACATTCCGGAAGCAGCTAAATATTCGTCAATCGCCTGTTGGTTTAGAGAGTTTGAATCTAAATTATACAAAGATGAATAAAAGTCTTTAAATTTCTCTGCTATATCTCTTGGCAAAACATATTTTCGGTCTTCCCTTCCCATAATTGAAGGGACATAAGTTCTTACTTGCTGCTCCCTCAAGGAATTAGCAAGTTGTTTACCGCATTTATTCCCATATTCATAACTCTGTTTTCTTCCCATTTGTATTGCTCTTTTAGCTTTATACATAAGTAAGTCTGTAGTATGTTTCCGTGCCATCCATAACTCCCGTTCTAACTCTATATTCGGGACTCGCTTATGTAAGGTTTCTAGGCGGTGTATATCTGCCATTAGAGCTGTTAATTTAGCCTCTCTCTCTCTTTTAATCCTAGCCCCATGCTTGATCAACACTCCCCGGATCACTGCCTTGTGGGCTTCCCAGATGACCCCGGGGTTACATTCGGGCGTGTCATTAGTCTGGAAATACCATGTTGCTTCTTTACGGACCTCTTCTATAACCCTGGGGTCTTGTAAGAGGCTTTCATTTAATTTCCACAAAGCAGGGCCGGGACGTTGAGTATCTAATAATGTATATTTCAAAAAAATTGGTGCGTGGTCCGACCATGTAATCTTCCCAATCTTTACTTCCTCTATTGCATGTGCTTGGTTATGTACAGTAAAAAAATAATCTATCCGGGAGTAAGTTTTATGCGGCGTTGAATAGAAAGAGTAATCTCTTTCTCCGGGGTGAAAAAGGCGCCAAGTGTCCACTAATCTGGCTCCGTGTAGCATCTTCAAGATTCGTTTCCGAACCTTCAGGGGTGCAGCCGAAGTCCCTGCTGAAGTGTCCTCCCTTGGTACTAAAGGAATGTTCAGATCTCCCCCCATAATAAGTTGCCCTTCTAGTATACCCATAGTCTTATCCAAGAATTTCCTAAAGAAGGTATCCTGTTGTAGATTTGGGGCATAGAAGGAAGCAAGTGTCACTCCTACCTCCCCAATTTTCCCCTTTAGGATCAGGTATCGCCCCTCGGCATCTATCAGAGCCTCTGTACATGACCATGGAATCTTATTCGCAATCAAAATGGACACCCCCTTTGACTTAGTCATGGGGTTAGTAGCATGGTAGCCTATTGGGAAAAATCCATTTCTAAGTAGAGGGAACTTATTTTCTCTAAAATGAGTTTCCTGGATAAAAGCAATGTCAGTTTTTGACTGTTTTAACTCCTGCAGCAACACCCGCCGCTTTTCAGGAGTATTCAGTCCCTTTGCATTGACTGATACTACTGAGAGGGAATCCATCTCTCTCCTCAGACCCGAACCTGACCGAAGGGAGGTCCTCTAGCGGGGAGAAAGGAGGAAGAGGGAAAGGGAGAAGAGAGAGGAAGAGAAAAAAAAAAAAAAAAAAAAACCCCAAAAAAAAAAAAAAAAAAAAAAAAAAAAAAAAAAAAAAGGGGGGAAACCCCCCCCAAAAAACCCCTACACCCCCCGACTAACACCCCCAGCAGAGGTCGCACTTCTGCTCCCTCTCCCGGTGGATCGAAGCTTATTAGCTTTATACACTCGTTCCTCCTACGACTTATCTCCTATGTGAGTGTTTGCCTATTCAGGGAATAGGGTTGAGCATGACCCCATGAGGGGAGTCCCCGACTTCCCCCGACAGCTCCTGTTAATCTCGTTAAGATTTATTACATTACAACATTAGTGCCTTTTTATGCTCCAGGTTACAGCCCTACAATGCTTAATACATTCTATTCACAGCGCTCCACAAAATTCAAAATTCAAACTCTTTGCCCAAAATGCAAAACAAAAAAAAAAAAAAGGTTCAAAAAAAAAAAAAAGGGGGCTAAAAATAAAAAATAAATAAATAAAAATGGGGGGGAGGGGGGGAAGAAACCCATTGGGCATCCTCTGACCGAGACCCCTTACACGTACGAAGGGCCCAGGTCGAAGACCCCCTCTAGCTGTCTCCCCCTCCTGTCCCCTCTATCTCTCTCAACACAAAAAAAAAAAAAAAAAAGAAAAGGGGACAAAAAGGGCATAGTGGAAGAGAAGAGGACACGAAAATTTTTCCCTTCCCCTTTCATTCCCTCTCAATCCCACCCCTTCTAAAAAAAAAAAAAAAAAAAAAGGGAACATCCCATACAATAATACACCCTGTGTTACAGCTATTGTGCTAATCTCGTTACTACGGGTATATCTTCCCCCTCCCAACCCCCCCCCCCCTTTACCTAAGTGAGCCACTCTTTATGTAATAATATGTAATAGTATGTGAATACCTTATATACCTTATATTCTAACCTGATTCCCTGTGTCCCTATGTTAACCTATTAGTGTACCTTGGTGATCTTAGTGATCTCCTTAACCTATAAACTGTGTTTCCTTTGTGTACACTGTAGTATATACTGCCCTAAAAAAAAGGGATAAAACCCCCACAGCAAGAAAAAAAGGAAAAATGGGGTACTCTTTCCCCCGAAGTGCAATACTACCCTCGCCCACCTAAGATGATCTCTAATTGTTTAGGGAAAGAATAAAAGAATAAAAATAATTAGGGTTATGTAATTAATGTGTACATATACTAGTGTTTTTGTGTGAAAAAAAAAAAAAAAAAAAGGAGAATTGTGTATTTAATGTACTCGTGTACTGGTGTGTGTGTGTATGTGTGTATGTTTGTATGTGCGCGCGTGTAGAAGGGGAAGGAGATAAAAAGGCAAAAAAAAAAAAAAAAGGCACGTAAAAAAAAAAAAAAAAAAAAAAAAATTTGAGGAAATTGTTTGCTAAATCTCCTCTTCCCTCACCAATACTCCCCTCTGTCTAGACCCCCCGTACTAAAGAACAGGGGAGTGGTCCATACCTCTACCTATGCCAACATCCGGACTCTCATCTCTTCTTATTTCTTACACCGTATACATATATATACATATACATATTCTCAGTCTACACGGTACCATTGATACACTGAAAACATACCTTTATGTTGATATTTTCCCCCCCCCCCTAGAAACAAAAAACCTCACACACAAAAAAAAAAAAATAAAACATAAAAAAAGAAGGGGAACAAGGGGATCTAGACCCCTAAAAAACACAAAAGAAGATAAAAAAAAAAAAAGGAAAATTCAGTCCACTCCTCTTCTATCCACTTTGACGTTTTCTTATACTTATACGTTTTCTATACACCGTCCATGCGTTTATCTTCATACATTTCCCAGTCAATTATTTATTTATTTATGCATAAATGTTCTATGTGTCTGGTCCCGTTTTCTACACAGTCCAACACTCTATCTCCTAGAAGTGTATTATCAACGCAACTGTCTCTTAGACGGGGGAGGAGAGAAAAAAAAAAAACCAAATAAATAGATATTTCGGCGCTGTTAATAGTCTATTTCAGTAAATCTCCAAGGCTTAGTTGATCAAGATCAGGTTTATGTCAGGCTAGTCTCTTGGTCTGAAGCTGGACCTGGACTCCTTGCGGTCAAAGTTCTGTGGTAGGGCCTGCAGCCAATCCCTTACCGGGAATGGCTCCACTCCCAGAAATGAAAAAAAGTCCGGAAGATCTAATTTAGAACGGAGCCAGAATGAGGCGCCCCCCTTCCGTATAAGAACTGACACCGGGAACCTCCAACGATATGTACCTCCCCCGTCCCGTATCTTATCTAGTACTGGGCGCAATATCGCTCTCCGCCGCAAAGTGGCTCTAGATAGGTCCGGGAGGATTTTCAACTGCTCCCCCTTAAAGTCTATAACGCCCATCTCCCATGCTTTCCTCAAAATCGCTTCTCTGTGTGTAAAATAGTGTAAGCGACATATAACATCGCGGGGGTGATTCGGGCGACTTGGGTCTTTAAACATGGGACCTGGGGCTCTATGAACTCTGTCGATCTCCATGTTCGGGGGCACCCCCTCCTTTAACAAAAGTTGAAAAATAGACATTACCGTATCGTGTAGATTTTCTGCGCCTACAGGTTCTGGAACTCCCCGGAGCCTCACATTGCACCGGCGGCTTCTGTCTTCGAGTACCTCCATCTGTAACTGTAATGCAGCTGTGGTGTCTAACTGCGCAGATCTATCTTTTTCCAGGTCCATTACTCTCTGCTCCAGAGTCGCTGCACGTTGTTCCAGGCCCTGTGAAGTTTTTTCCCCTTCCGCTACACGCTCCGTTAGCCCCCGTACCTCGAGCCGCACCTGCTGCGATTCTTTCTGGTGTGATTCCTCGATTCTGATGATCAGGGCCTCTATATCTGCTTTAGTGGGGAGGGCCTGTATCAATATCTTTAAGTCTTCTACCTCTCCTCTCAGACTTCCTTGCTCAGCACCCCCACCAGCACCCCCACCAGGGCATCCATCCACCACCACTTTCTGAGCCATCCCCTGGGAGGTCTGCGGGGCAATCTGCAGTGCTTCCATACTCCTCCTTACAGTCCTTTGTATCTGCGACAATGATGCAGGCACTGGTGCTGACAAATTTTCTTCAGGGTCCTCCACTTTTTCCATTATGGCTTCCCTCACCTCTCCCTGCGTTTCCAATATTGTATCTGGTGTTATATCCTGCCCTTGTACTGGTGTAAAATACTGCCCAATCTGTGGTTGCTCACCGGTCAGCTCTTTAGCGGTTTTAGCCGCTTTGCGGGAGGTCTTAGTAACCCGCTGTCTCCCCGAGTGCATACCGCCACGCTGCAGCCACTAGTACCTCAGTCCAGCATAAACAAACACTCTGACCGTTTCACAGCGGTCATCCAACCCTCCCCCCCCGAAACAGCTGAGTCAGGCCGACTCCTCTCAGTCCCTTCAGTCCGCACGCTGGCCCGGTCTCTCTGCGTACCGCTGTAGCTATAGCTATAGCTATCCTGTCAGCTGTTGCTCGTCGGGTTCGTCAGACTTGCCTCCCCACCTCGTCAGAATGATCGGGCTCGTCGGACTCGTCTGGCTCGTGACCGCACCACGTCACCCGTATCCGGAGTTGGCGTGGCGGTCGGAAGGCAGATGGCAGAAGGTAGGCAGAAGGTAGGGGATTTGTATAGCTCACGACCTCACTGTCCTCACTGTCCTCGCTGTCTTCACAGCTTCAGTTGGCTAATTCGCTCCCTGTCACTCGCTCTGCACTGCGTCCGGAGCTATCGTGGAAGCCGGGAGCTGACCCTGCTCACATCCTCACGCGGCCATGCTCAGACCACGCCCCCCCGAGATAGGCGGCACTTTAAATTTTTTTACTGGTTACATGTTTTGAGTTACAGAGGAGGTCTAGGGCCAAAATTACTGTTCTCGCTATAACGTTCGCAGCGATACCTCACATGTGTGGTTTGAACACCGTTTTCATATGTGGGCGGGACTTACGTATGCGTTCGCTTCTGCATGCGAGCACACGGGGACAGGGGCACTTTACATTTTTGTTTTTGTTTTGTTTTGTTCATTTTACTTTATTTATTTTAGTTTGACACTTTTTTTCCCCCAAAAATTTTTTGTGATCACTTTTATTCCTATTACAAGGAATGTAAACATCCCTTGTAATAGGAATATGGCATGACAGGTCCTCTTTACAGTGAGATATGAGGTCAATAAGACCCCACATCTCACCTCTAGGCTGGAAAGCCTGAAATAAAAATAAAAAACTATCCTGGCTTCGATCGTAGCGAGCATTGCATGGTATCGCAGGGTATCACATGGTATCGCAGAATATCGCAGGGTATCGCAGGGTATAGCATGGTATGGCAGGGTATAGCATGGTATGGCAGGGTATCGCAGGGTATGGCAGAGTATCGCAGGGTATGGCAGAGTATCGATGGGTATTGCAGAGTATACATCCATCCATGCTCAGCCATCCCTCCATACCCTGCAATACACAGCAATACACTGCAGGCTATTGCTGTGTATTGCAGGGTATGGAGGGATGGCTGAGCATGGATGGATGAATCGGTGGTGACTGCAGGGCAGGCTGTGGGCACTACAGATCCCGCCCACAGCACTGCTGCCACGATCCCTCCCCCTCTCCTCTCACACTGTACCGATCGGTACAGAGAGAGGAGGGGATAGGAACCGGCGTCATCAAAAGACGCCGGTTTGCTTACATGTGATCGCGCCGTCATTTGACGGCGCGATCACGTGGTAAACGGCCGCGATGTCCTGCACGCTCAGGGAGCATCAGTGTCCCCACAAACTATCCATCGACATTTAAATAAAATAAGACGCTATGGCAGGAGACCCAGGAGTACCCCACTGCTGACACAGAGACATAAAAAAGCAAGACTACAGTTTTTGCCAAAATGTACTTGAGTAAGCCTAATGCCGCGTACACACGGTCGGAATTCTCGTCGGAAAAAGCTCTGATGCTTTTCCTGTCGGAATTCCGACGGAATTTCGCTCAAACTGTCTTGCCTACACACGGTCACACCAAATTCCGACGGTCTGTAACACAGCGGCATAAAACACGTTCGACAGCACTATAGAAGGGAAGTTTAATGCTTCCGAGCATGCGTCGAATTGTTTCCGAGCATGCGTCGGAATTTTACGTTTCGGAAAATTGCATACACACGATCGGAAAATCCGATAGAAAGTTTTTCCATCAGAAAAATTGAGAACACGTTCTCAATCCAAAGTCCGTCAGAAATTCCGTCAGAAAAAGACCGATGGGCATACACACGGTCGGAAAATCCATTGAAAAGCTCCCATCGGACTGTTTCCATCGGAAATTCCGACCGTGTGTACGCCGCATTAATCCTTCTGGGAAAACGTTTTGTGGACAGATGAGACCAAGATAGAGCTTTTTGGTAAAGCACATCATTCTACTTTTTACCGAAAATGGAATGAGGCCTACAAAGAAAAGAACACAGTAAGTACAGTGAAATATGGTGGCGGTTCAATGATGTTGTGGGGTTGTTTTGAGCCTCTGGCACTGGGTGCCTTGAATGTGTGCAAGGCATCATGGAATCTGAGGAGTACCAAAGGATTTTGGGTCGCACTGTAGAGCCCAGTGTCAGAAAGCTGGGTTTGCGTCCGAGATCTTGGGTCTTCCAGCAGGACAATGACCCCAAACATACATCAAAAAGCACCCAGAAATGGATGGCAACAAAGCGCTGGAGAGTTCTAAAGTGGCCAGCAATGAGTCCAGATCTAAATCCCATTGAACACCTGTGGAGAGATCTTAAAATTGCTGTTGGGAAAAGGCGCCCTTCCAATAAGAGTGGTCCAAAATTCCAGGTGAGAGGTGTAAGAAGCTTTTTGATGGTTATAGGAAGTGACTGATTTCAGTTATTTTTTCCAAAGGGTGTGCAACCAAATATTAAGTTAACCGCTTCCCGACCGCCTCCTGTAGATATACGTCAACAGAATGGCACGGGCAGGCAAAAGCACGTACCTGTACGTCCCCTTTAATTTGCCTGCCCGACCCGGTCGGGAGCTCCGTGACCACGGCCGCGGGACCAGCGGACCCGATCGCCGCTGGTATCCCGCGATCGGGTTACTGAAGAACGGGGAGAGGTCTATGTAAACAAACCTCTCCCCGCGCTTCCTACACTGACTGTCAGTGATCGGCGGTTCCCTGTCATCGGGAACGCCGATCAATGACGTCAGACGTACAGCCACGCCCCCCTACTGTAAAAAAAAAAAAAACACAACACGTCACACTGACTCCTCCCCGCCCCCTAGTGGTTAACCCCCTAACTACAACTGTCATTTACATAGGAATCAGTGCTATTTAAATAGCAGTGATTGCTGTATAAATGACAAATGTCCCAAAAATGTGTCAAAAATGTCTGATGTGTCCGCCAAAATGTCGCAGTCACAATAAAAATCGCTGATCGCCGCCATTACTAATAAAAAAAAAAATATTAATAAAAATGCTATAAAACTATCCCCTATTTTGTAAATGCTATAACTTTTGCGCAAACTAATCAATAATCGCTAATTGCGATTTTTTTTACCAAAAATATGTAGAAGAATACGTATCGGCCTAAACTGAGGAAAAAAAATGTTTTTTTATATATTTTTTGGGGATATTTATTATAGCAAAAAGTAAAAAATATTGCATTTTTTTCAAAATTGTCGCTCTATTTTTGTTTATAGCGCAAAAAATAAAAACCGCAGGGGCGATCAAATACCACCAAAAGAAAGCTCTATTTGTGGGAAAAAAAGGACGCCAATTTTGTTTTGGAGCCACGTCGCATGACCGCGCAATTGTTAGTTAAAGCGACGCAGTGCCGAATTGCAAAAAGGGGCCTGGTCCTTTGGCTGCCAATTGGTCCGGGGCTGAAGTGGTTAAGGGTGCCTAGAATTTTGACCAGCCCATTTTTGGAGTTTTGTGTGACAGTGTGTCCAATTTGCTTTTTTTCCTCCCTTTTTTTGTTTTGTTCCAATACACACAAAGGGAATAAACATGTGTATAGCGAGCTCACGTTGATTGGTAGATTAATCCTTGACTCGCTTAGATCCCACTATTGGCTCATCGAGATTTTTCAAGATTCTAATTTACTAGTAAAACTGAGTCTTGGGTTGACCCTGATAGGAATTTCCAGAGGTTGCCACTCTGGGGTGACAGCAAGATCCCTAATGGGGCACCCAGGAGTCTGGGGCCCCCTGGACTTATCATGCTATTAGCACTATCTGACGCTAGGTAGGGTCACATACAGTATTGAGCCTTAGTGTGCCCTCCTACATTCATGATTAATGACTGTGACTATAATATTGCACTCTGTACACTGATCTTAATGTATGTACTGTTACATCAACTGTTTGGACTTGTGATTACCTGCGTGTACTTACAACCCTGTTAATCTTCTGTTACTAACAAAAAATTATTTAAACTTAAACATGTGTATAGCAAAACATGTGTTACTGCTAAACTTTTCTGTGAGAAATACTTGATTTTCTGGAATAATTGCTGGGGTGCCAACAATTTCAGCTGCTGACTTCTGCTTGTTCCCGATTATGCTTCTTGGACTATTACTTTGGACTTCGCTGTTGCCGACTCTGCCTGTTCCCGACCTAGCCTCTTGGACTACTCCTTTGGATTACTCTGATCGGGGTTCGCTGACCAACTGTGAGTTGTTTGTTTGGTATTCCTTGATTTAGACTGTTTGCACTTCCCATTGTGGTCCCATATTTCTGGCTGCAGGATCTCAACCGCCCTTCCACCTGATACTGGGATAACAAGACTACCAGTCACGAAACTGGAGGGACGGTCAGAGTCTCCGGGCAGACCTGACAGGACCTAGCTGTTGGAGAGAGTGATGAGTCTGAAGCATTATGGGAGAAACTGTACATGGGTGTGCGTACTACAAAGGTTATCATTGGAGTTTGTTATAGACCTCTCAGTGTTAATGAGGAGGTGGAGACTCAGCTCCTTGCACAGATAGAAAGGGCTAGGACAGTGATAATAATGGGGAATTTTAACTACCCGGAAATTGACTTGAGTAATGGCACTGCTGGAATGGTTAAAGGGCAAAAATGTATAAACCTATTACAAGACCATTTTATGGTCCAGTTTATTGAGACCCCGACTAGGAATGATGCTCTGCTGGACCTGGTAATCTCAAACCATGCAGAGCTCATTACCGATATTCATATAAAAACATCTGGGTAGCAGTGACCATAATACAGTTTCGTTTAATGTTAGCTGTAAGTAACAAACACATATGGGAAATATAAAAACACTTAACGTTAACCACTTCAGCCCCGGAAGACTTGGCTGCTGAATCACCGGGCCATTTTTTGCATTTCGGCACTGCGTCGCTTTAACTGACAATTGCGCGGACGTGCGACGTTGCACCCAAACAAAATCGACATCCTTTTTTTTCCCCACAAATAGTGATTTCTTTTGGTGGTATTTGATTGCCTCTGCGGTTTTTATTTTTTGCGCTATAAACAAAAAAAGAGCGACAATTTTGAAAAAAACACAATATTTTGTACTTTTTGCTATAATAAATATCCCCATTTTTTTTTTTAAAAAAAAGCTATTTTTTTACTCAGTTTAGGCCAATATGTATTCTTCTACATATTTTTGGTAAAAAAAATCGCAAAAGGCGTATATTGATTGGTTTGCGCAAAAGTTATAGCGTCTACAAAATAGGGGATAGATTTATAGCTTTTTTATTATTATTATTTTTTTTACTAGTAGTGGCGGCGATCTCCGATTGTTATCGGGACTGCGACATTATCAGACACTTGCTATAATAATGCACTGATTACTGTAAAAATTTCACTGGCAGGGAAGGGGTTAACACTAGGGACGATCAAGGGGTTAACTGTGTTCCCTATGTGTGTTTCTAACTGTAGGGGGAGGGGACTGACCTAGAGGAAGTGATGGATCGTGGCTCCTAGATAATAGGAACTCACGATCTGTCACGCCTCACAGAACAGGGAAAATTACGGCCTCTGGTCGGCAAGCGGTTAAGAGAGCAAATTTTCCAGGGATAAGGGCTGCTCTCCAAGGCTTAGACTGGGAGGGAATATTGGCATCGAGGAACACAGAACAGAAATGGGAATTCTTCAGACAGACTTTATGCAAACTCAATGCAAAGTATATTCCCATGGGCAACAAGTTTAAAAGGCTAAAAATAAAACCTATGTGGCTCACGGCTAAAGTTGAAAAATGTATACATAATAAAAAAGGGCCTTTAAAAAAATATAAAAATAAAGGAACACTATGATCGTTTAAATGTTACAAAAAATATAACAGAATATGTAAAAAGGAAATTAAGGATGCAAAAATTCAAAACGAACGACAGATTGCAAAAGATAGTAGGACAAACCCCATAAAATTCTTTAAATATATTAATAGTAAAAAGGTCAAGTCTGAGTATGTGGGCCCTTTACAAAATAATCTGGAGTGGGTGACTAGGGACAAAGAGAAGGCATATTTATTATATACTTTCTTCAGCTCTGTGTATACAAAGGAACATAAAAAAAAAATAGCTGGATAGCCACACTCCAAAAAATCACCTTTTATTGTATAAAAATAGATATCAAAGCATCACAAGTGGGTACAGGCTAGCTGCACAGCCGTTGACGCATTTCACACCAAATGCGGTGCTTAGTCACAGCTAAGTGCTACATACACAAGTATGTGTGTGTGTGTGTGTGTATGTATGTATGTATATATTTATATATATATATACATACATACTGTGTGTATGTATATATACAACTTAAAATTTGTATTAAACAAATGGCCAAAGCATGTGTGCCATTAGTAGTCAGGTTGAAAACACCTGTGAACATCTAGAATCTACAAGTTCACCATTAAACCCCCCTCCCTACAGGAGAATCTACATATCAAGATATGTGAAGGTAAAGAATTTAAAAAGAAAAACACCAAGTGCAACAAACAAAACATGACATAATCATATAAAATAATACCATGTGTGATAAAACTCACATGCACCAACATATGCAGCGAGGGAGACGACCAATATGCCTACCACCCATGCATCAATGCTGGTGCGTGATACTCAAAGGGTCTGATCTGCTAAAATGTAATACAAGCTCTTCTTTGATTTGCATCAACATTTTTTTTTTTTTTTTTAATTCTTTATTTGTGTTACAACAAGATACAAACATCGAACATTTGGTGTACATGAAACACAGTAAGTGATATATACATTGCAGATACAGTTAGATTATGCATAACCAAACATGCTGTCGGTGTCATAGTATTATGGGTGTTTATCCCATAATCATGGTCATGTTACTAAAACTTTATAATAGACAACGCACAGTGAGCACTGTGAGCTGTGTCAGTCTAAGTTGTAAATATAAATTTTTCTTTTTTACTGTACTCTTCCCCACCCCCTCCTGTGCTACCTTTCTCAAAAAGAGTAGGCGTCGTGGGAGGGTGACCACTGGACCAACCTCCCCCATGCCTCGATTCATGCGCACTCTTTGCGCTTGCTGGTATCAGGTAGGGACGGTTAAAATCTGGAAATGGGTGAGGGGAGCGGGAAAGGGGGAAAAGGACAAAGGGATGAGGGAAGAAAGAAAGAAGGGAGAGAGAGAAAGAATAAATAAGAAGAGGGGGGGAGGGAGAGTGGAAGCCCCCTCCTCCAAACCCAGACTCGGAATCTATGTGTGGTCCTCCAGGATGCCTAGACACTGGGCATTGACATGGTCAGCCCTGCATATTCCTCAGAATAGAAGAATTTGAGCCAAAAGAACCACTTCTTGAGAAATTGTTCTCGGAGTCCCCTTTCCGTTGCCACAAGATCCTCCATTCTGTGAATATCCGCTACCCTCTTAAGCCATACTGCTACACCCAGAGGCTCCGACCGCTTCCAAAACAAGGATATGCAACTTTTTGCTGCCGTTGATAACAAGGGCAGGATTGATTTCCTGTATGTCTTGTTTGGGATTTCGTGATGGTGTAACAAGAAAAACTCGGGGGTCAGAGGCAGCACCCGGTTCGTGAATTTCTGTATTATACGATGCACCTCGGCCCAGAAGGGTGTTAAGAGCCTACAGGACCAGAAGAAGTGTAGGAGAGAGCCTACCTCTTCTCCACATCTCCAGCAAAGGTCTGAGCTCTGGGGGAACATCCTGTGCAATTTGGCTGGTGTGTAGTACCATTGGGTCAGAACCTTAAACCCTGCTTCTTGTTGGTTGGCACAGATAGAAGTTTTATATGTGAAAAAGATTATCCTCTCTATCTGTCTGTCGGTTAGCTGTATTCCCAGATCCCACTCCCACTTGGCTATATAGGTATGTCTGGTCCCCCCTGGGGGCGTGATAACTAACTGGTACGTTAACAAGATGCTATGGCGCATTGGTTCTTGTTCTGAGCAAAGGAGCTCGAAGGCTGTCAGAGCTCTTGCGAAATGCTCCGGGGGGGCTGTGACCGGATAAAGTGGGCAAGTTGGATTTTTTGCCAAAAGGAGAGATTGGCTAGGAGAGGATCCTCCATGATATGTTCCCTCGACATCCATGCTCCCCTGCTGGTGAAATGACGGAGTTGGCATCGACCACTCCCCTTCAATTCCTGGAACCTGGGATCTGCCAGACCCGGGTTACAGTTGGGGCTCCCAGCTATCGGGGTGAGTGGTGATGGTGTGGGGGCGAACGGGTGTTCACGCAATATTTTTTGGCCCATTCGCCACGTTTCCCCTACCGTTGGGTGTGTCAATACACTGCGTGGCTGGTTCTTCTGGCACCAAATTAAGCCCGCCCGGATAAAAACCCTTCTATTTGAATCCATTGTTTCAATGGGCCATGGCGACACCAATCGACGACTCTCGTCAGATGGCACGCCGCATGGTAATATGTGACATCTGGCAAGGCCATACCCCCTAACGCCTTAGGAAGACGTAGAATTGACTGCGCAAGCCGCGGGGGCTTCTGGGCCCAGATAAACCCAACCAGCGCTCTATTTGCCGCTCTAAGAAAAGCGTTCGGGATCCGGACCGGGAGAGCTTGAAGGTGGTAAAGAAGTCTGGGCATAACGTTCATTTTCACTATACTGCACCTTCCGAACCAAGAGAACATCCCTGTCTGCCACTTCTGAAGATCCTTCTTGATATCCGACAGCGGGGGGGGAAATTGAGGGAGAAAATCTCCTCTGTCTTACTAGGCAGGCGAATGCCTAGATATTTGATGTGGGAGCTGGCCCATTTAAAGGGGAAGTCAGAGCGTAACAGGTTATGTAAGGAAGCAGGCAAGGATATATTTAGGGCCTCCGACTTTTGGAAATTAATCTTAAAGAAGGACAACGTTCCGTATTTCTGTAATTCTGCCAAAAGGTTAGGTATGGAGACCAGGGGGTTAAAAATAAAGAAAAGCAGGTCGTCCGCAAAAGCTGCTATTTTTGGGGCCAGTGAATCCCCGAGGCGGATTCCTGATATGTTGGGGTTTGCTCTCACCGTACGGAGGAAGGGTTCCAGGGATAGGACGAATATCAGAGGGGATAGGGGGCAGCCCTGTCTAGTCCCATTAGTTATGTCCAGGGGGGGGGGGGAGAGCTGACCGTTAACTTTCACTTGGGCTGAGGGCTTGGAATAGATGGCATTTATCCAATTCATCATTCGTTGACCTGAGCCTATGTGCCGTAGGGTTTCTGTCAGGAAGGGCCAGTGTACCCTGTCGAACGCCTTTTCGGCGTCGGTTGACAGAAGTAACATCGGGGTTCTCTGTGTCCTGGCCGCCGCGTGGATGAGGTTAATGGCCTTTGTGGTATTGTCCCTCGCCTCTCTCGAGGGTACAAAGCCCACCTGGTCAGAGTGGATGAGGGAGGGAATCCACTCTGCTAACCTCATTGATAGGATTTTCGTGAAGATCTTCAGATCCACGTTGAGGAGGGAAATTGGCCTATAATTTTGGCACTGTAATGGGTCCTTATCCTCCTTGGGTATGACAGAAATGAAGGCTCGTAACGCGTCAACTGGTGGGGTCGTCCCCTCCCCGGCCTCATTATAGGCCTTTAAGAAATGAGGGGTTAGAATGTCCCCGAACACCTTGTAATAGGTCAGTGAATACCTATCAGGGCCCGGTGCCTTGCCCTGTTGCATACGGGCTATCGCTGTCGCTACCTCCTCCCCCCTTAGCAGCTCTTCCAAGAATGCTATCGCTTCTTCCGATAATCGGGGCAGGCCCGATCCCTGAATATAGTCTCGGATGGCTGCCTGCTCTTGAGTTTGCTCTCCTATCGATGTCTTACGCGGCAAGTTGTAGAGAGCCTCGTAGTACTTGTGGAACTGGCTTGCAATCCCTTCGGTGGTGACTATCCTGGCGCCCCCCTCCCCCCTCAGCTCAGGGATAAAGGCCTGCGCTTTTTGAACTCTCAATGCTCTCGCTAACAGTTTGCCGCACTTGTTGCTGTGCTCATAAAAGGTACGCTTGCATTTAGCGATCACCTTCTTAGCCCTGACCAAGGCCAGGGATCTCAGTTGATTTCTCAGGGACGTTAGGTCCTGTAATACACTGGTCGCCATGGATTGTTTGTGGGAGGACTCCAATGTCCTGATCTTCTCCAGAAGGTCAAGGGTTTGCTGGGCCCTAGCCCTCTTGAGGCGGGTGCCTATCTTAATGAGGAGCCCTCTTATGGTACATTTGTGCGCTTCCCAGACCATCTGAGGAGAGCAATCCGGGACTGCATTAACGGAAAAAAAGTTTCGCAGTTCCCTAGCCACCTCCTCCACAACTTCCGGAGCCTGGATCAGTGTGTCATTAAGCTTCCACTGCCATTGTTTTGGTGTCGGGGCCAGTAAGTCTATGTCTATGAAAACCGGGGCGTGGTCCGAGAGAGTAATGGACCCTATTGAAGCCGATCTAACCCTGGATAGCAGGGATTGTGGCATTAGGAGAAGATCGATTCTGGTGTAAGAATCGTGAGGGTTCGAGTAGAACGTGTAGTCCCTCTGAGTCGGGTTCAATAACCGCCACACGTCCACCAGGTGGAAGGCGTAAAGAGTCCTCTTTAGGCGTTTGAGTGCTGCGTATGAGATCTGTGATGACTGCCTAGAAGTGTCTATGGAAGGATCCATGGCAAAATTAAAATCACCTCCCAGAATCACTGCCCCCTCTGCAAACTCTTGTAACTTTGTCATGGTAGATTAGAGGAATCCAACCTGTCCAGTATTGGGTAGGTATAAGTTCACCTGGGTCACCCGCGAGCTGCCCAACGTCCCCTTTACAAACAAAGCCCGTCCCTGATTATCGCTCCATTGGTCACTATACTTCCACGGTGTGGTGGAACGGATCAGTATGCTAACCCCCTTGGACTTGGACTCGGAGGAGCACCCATGATAAGCAGCAGGAAAGCATCTATTCTGGAATTTAGGTATTCTATCGGCTCGGAAGTGGGACTCCTGGAGGAAGCATATGTGGGCATTCGCATGTCTCAGGTTGGACAACACCATGGACCGTTTCTCTGGTGTGTTAAGTCCCTTCACATTGAAAGACATTAGCCTGAGGGATCTCGACTGATTCATGTTTGCGTCCGGTTTGGAGGAAGGGGGGGGGGGGGTAAGAGTAGGGATTGAGGAGGGACGGGAGCAAGGACGGGGGGAGGTCAAGCTGTGTGATGGTACACGAGAAAGAAAGAAAGAAAAAAAAAAAAAGGGGGGGTGCAAAAACAATGTAAGAGAACAGGAAAGAAATGGGGGGAGGGTAAAGGTTGTGCAACGGGCCACTGATATGTCAGTACGCCCGAGCAACTAAGACACCAACGGTGTAGGAGAGATTTAGTCTCAGTACACCCTTAGGAGTCTGAATCTGAGCCCCAGCGGGGTGTTATCCTATGTGGGGTTGAGGCTGAACACAACCGGGGTCAGGAGCTCTCCGGCCAGACCCATACTATTACCCGACTGAACTATAGTGAAAAAACAAATAGGTACCTGTAACATATTTACCGAAAAGAGAAAAGAAAAAACCTGCGAGGCCATTCAGCAATCTCTACATGTGGGAGCCTGTGCCACCCGCCACACACCGACCTCAGCGTGCGGATATATCGGGCCCAAAAGGGGGACCCCGAGGGAGGCCCCCCTGAGTCCCTCTGAAAGAAAAGAGCAGGACACACAAAAAAAAAAAAAAAAAAAAAACAACTGGTGTGCTGCAGGCGAGGGCTCCCCCTTTTTCTTTTTAGTGTTAAGAGCCTAGCTCAAGAATGACGGTGTCGCTTCGAGTGTATCCACGGGTATGTCTGCCAAGGAGGGAACCCAGGGAAATAGCCAAATGCAACAGTAGAAAAAAAAAAACAATCAAGCAATACTTTCCAGACCCCGTAAAACCACCCCCCCCACCCCTCCAGCCCCCACCATGACCTCCCTGATCGATCCCCGTGCGACCCGGTCCAGGGCATCCCCTCCTGACTGCCCGCCGCTATTAAAGAGGATCTGGCAGTAGTAATGGCTACAGGAGGCAGAGATTTGGGATTAACCCCCAAACAAAGCACGTAGAGCCAGGGAACCCGGCCGCACGGTTGTCGCAAGGTAGAATGGAATGTATTAATCCCTGTGCCCCCACCCGCCCACATATCCACCAGCATCTCCCCTCCCCCAGACACAATATGAACAACAGTACTTTCACTACCCAGACCTGAACCCGCTGAACTGTCCTATTGCTAATTGTAGCTGTTAGAGTGATAACCGCCCAGGAGTGCGATTCCCCATTGCAGATCTTGTCGTCAGTCTTCCTCTGTGGTGGGTCCTCACCCCCAGTCCGTGAAGCGTGTCATGTTACAAAGTGCTGTGTTCTCCAACATACTATTTGGGCAACTCGGGTCAGGAGGGCAAATCCTGTGTGTCTCTGGGGGTGCCTCCGTTAGTCTTCTCTAGGAAAGTGGGAGATCTGGGCCTTTCAACATGGATATGTGTCCTAGTACTGGGGGAGGGGGGCATCCTTTCAGGCCGTGGGTACAGGGCAAAGGCCCGAGGGGGTGAGGGGGAGAAGGGGGGCCCCAAGCAGGGCAAAACATACCGCTGAAGGAGGTATATGGGCTATTCACAGGGCCTCTAGGGGGGTTCACTGCAGTCTTAGTCCCGTGGCATCACCCGAGGCGCCAGTCACTTACATTCTTCGCGGGAGATCTCAGGTCTCACTGCTCCGGGTCGTTCCTCCCGATCGGAGTGTGGTCACGTTGCCTGCGCCTGGAAGATCGTCTCGGGAGGCCCAGCGGGGCGCTCTGGGAAGGTGCACGCTGCTCTCTGTTCGGCAGGGGTCCCAGCCAGTCTCTAAGCGGGAGCGGTTCCATCCCCAGGAAGGCAAAGAGGTCCGGGAGTTCCGCCTGGCGTCTTAATGTGAATGATGCGCTCCCCTTGCGGATGGTTAGTTGGATCGGGAAACCCCACCTGTAAGTCAGTCCCGCACGGCAGAGTCTCTCCAATAAGGATTTCAGCATTGCTCTCCGCAGGAGAGTCGCACGGGCCACATCCGGGAATAGGGAAATTTGCGCCCCATCAAAATCCACCGGACCTTTGAGTTGAGCCTCCCGCATGATCTGTTCTTTGTGGCTGTAGCGGTGCACGCGGCAGATGACATCGCGGGGCCGATACACATCTGCCAGTCTAGGTCCGAGTGCTCTGTGGATTCTGTCAAACTCGAGTGAGGCAGGCAGGTCTTCCCCAAGCAGCTTGTGAATGATTGCTCTCACAGTGTCAGACAGGTTTTCCTGGCCAGTCGCCTCGGGTATTCCTCTGAACTGAATGTTTTGGTGGCGGCTCCGGTTCTCCAAATCTTCGGCATGGAGCTGTACCTCTGCCAGCTGCACTTGGTGGCTATGGTGCGCTCTCTCCAGATAAGCCACCCGGGACTCAAGTGCTCCCATCGAGGCCTCCTCCCTGGTTAGTCTCTCATCCAGCCCTTGCACCTCGGATCGGACCTCCTGAAGGTCCCGGCGGTGTTGTTCCTCTACTCTGAGCACCAGCGCCTCCATGTCCGCCTTGGTGGGGAGAGCCTCCAAGTCCGCTTTGGTGGGGAGGGCCCTCAACAAGGCTCGTATGTCCGATTCCTCCCCGCTGGACTGCATGGAGGGGCCCGCTCCTGTCTGGCTATGCCCGTCAATGGCTGTGAGCCCGGCTGCTGGAGAGATGTCATCTCCGCTGGAGAGGTAAGAGATGGGGAGGGTTCGCCACGTGTTGCCGTGTTCCGGTCCTCCAGGCTAGGCCTGTTCTTGTTCCGGAGAAAGCGATCTATCTGGGCTGCCGGAGCTATCTTTGCAGGTCCCTTGTATCTTCCCCGCTTACGGTAGCTCATGGCCAGGCAAAAGAAAGCAGGACAGTGGCATTACAGGTATGATTGATGAGTCTGGTGTCGGGAGCTCAGGCACCTTGCAACTTCACTCCGCCATGTCCAGGCCACGCCCCCTTGCATCAACATTTTTATTGTTAGATGTTTAATAACATTACAGTTAAATAAATTCTTCCAATCTTATATTCTCCATTATGATTCCATTATACAAAGGAGCACGGGGAGCTCAAGTCCATAATGAGGAGGGCATTGACGCAGCCCCAAATGATCCAAAATGGCTCAAAAAGGGATCAAAGTCTTTACCTAGTAACTTTAGACTTTTAGTTTCACTTCTATATTCAGGAAGACACTGGAGAGTTTAACCGCTTCCCGACCGCCCACTGCATATATACGTCAGCAGAATGGCACGGGCAGGCAAACCACCTACCTGTACGTGGCCCTTTAAATGCCTGCCCGTGGGTCGCGCTTGCGACCCGGTCGGGAGCTCCGTGACCCTGGCCGCGGGACCAGCGGACCCGATCGCCGCTGGTATCCCGCGATCGGGTTACTGAGCTGAAGAACGGGGAGAGGTTTGTGTAAACAAACTTCCTACTCTGCCTGTCATTGATTGGCTGTTCCCGGTCATCGGTAAAGCCGATCAATGATGTCAGACGTCAGCCCCGCCCCCTAATGTAAAAAACACAACACACGTCAGAGCCCATAACCCCTCCCCTCCCCCTAGTGGTTAACTCTTTCACTACAACTGTAATTTATACAGGAATCAATGCATTTAAATAGCATTGATTGCTGTATAAATGACAATGGTCCCAAAAATGTGTCAAAAATGTCCGATGTGTCCGCCATAATGTCACAGTCACAATAAAAATCGCTGATCGCCGCCATTACTAGTAAAAAAAAAAATATTAATAAAAATGCTATAAAACTATCCCCTATTTTGTAAACGCTATAACTTTTGCGCAAACCAATCAATAATCGCTAATTGCGATTTTTTTTTTTACCAAAAATATGTAGAAGAATACGTATCGGCCTAAACTGAGGAAAAAAAAAATTTTTACATATTTTTTGGGGATATTTATTATAGCAAAAAGCAAAAAATATTGAATTTTTTTCAAAATTGTCACTCTATTTTTGTTTATAGCGCAAAAAAAAAAAAAAAAAACCGCAGGGGCGATCAAATACCACCAAAAGAAAGCTCTATTTGTGGGAAAAAAAGGACGCCAATTTTGTTTTGGAGCCACGTCGCACGACCGCACAATTGTCAGTTAAAGCGGCGCAGTGCCGAATCACAAAAAGGGGCCTGGTCCTTTGGCTGCCAATTGGTCCGGGGCTAAAGTGGTTAATAAAAGACCACATAGATGAGTTCTTGCTGGAAAAAAATATTTTAAGCAACAGACAGCATGGATCTATGAAAGAGAGAAGTTGTCAAACAAACCTGATTTCTTTTTATGAGGAGGCAAGTAAAACCTTGGACAGAGGGGTGGCGGTGGACGTGGTATACTTGGATTTTGCAAAAGCGTTTGATACAGTTTCCACACATGGCTAATGTGTAAGGTAAAGTCTACAGGCTTGGAAAGATCAGTTTGTAAATGGGTAGAAAACTGGCTAAAAGACTGTATTCAGAGAGTAGTGGTTACTGATTCTTACTCTTATTGGTCTAATGTTATTAGTGGTGTACCTCAAGGTTCAATGTTGGGACCCTTATTTTTTTATATATTTCTAAATAATATATGGTCTGGGATTAAAAGTACCATTTCAGTGTTTGCAGATGACACCAAGCTATGCAGTGGAATAACATCCTTACAGGATGTCTCCACCTTACAAGCCAACCTCAGTGCACTGTTTAATTTGGCAACTATGTGGCAAATGAGGTTTGATGTTAATATGTTAATGTGAAGTTATGCACTTGAGGGCTAAGAATATGCATGCATCACCAGTGGCGTATCTAGGGTATGGCAGCCATGGCTAGTGCCATGGGCGCCGTGGGGAGGGGGGGCGTCAAAAAAGCCGCCCCTGCACAATAAAACAGTTCCATCCGTCCATTCGCGGCCACCTCCCGCACTAATGCAGTCCCCTGCGCCACGGCCGGCCTGCTGGAGCGCAGCGCCGGCACAGCACTTCACTAGCAAGTGAGGAGGGAAGCGGCAGTCTCCCCCATCCCATGACGGCTGATGAGTTGACTCTCCCGCCTCCCGGGTCATCTACGTAGCCGTAGTGTAACAGGCGGAGGCGGAGCCTAATGCCGAGACGGAGCCTAATGTGGAGGCGGAGCCTAATGCGGAGGCGGAGCCTAATGCTCCGCCTACGCTCCTTTCTGCAGCTGCTTCAGCTTCTCCACGGAGCGAGGTCTCCCGGGTCTGTGTGATGTCACGTGACTGTGAGGACTCTGGAGGCTGGAGAAGAGAACTCTAGAGAGAACATTATGTCACTAGAGAGAAGAGAAAAAATTGGAACCCCCAGGCAGCAGCACCTGGAAGGATTAACACTGCAGCCTAGAAGCAGGTACAATTACAGAACCAGTCAGTCACTACGATCTTGAGCATCAAATATAGTGCTCAAACAATATGGATTAAATAAATATACTTAGCCATAGATATCACAAGTAAAGTATAATAAAGTGATTTGTGCAAGTAGTACCTGCTTTTGCACAAATCACTTTATTACACTCTATTTATGATATCTATGGCTAAGCATATTTATTTAATCCATATTGAGCACTATATTTGATTGGCTGCTTGCTTCTGCTTGGGCCTGGCACACACACACACATGGTGGTGACTTAAAGTCATCATGTGTGATTCTGCGTGTGTGCCAAGCAGACAGGGCCGGTGCTCTGTCGAGAAATGCCCGGCTATCGAATAGTGCCCAGGTGGAACTGCGCATGCGCCGCATGGAGCCGCAGAACAGCTGAGTTTACGATCAGCTGTTGTCCCGTGTGGCCGAGGCACATTCATGTAGGTGAGGGACAGATATTTACATGAAGGGGGCGGATATTTCAATGATGGGCAGTGCTGGGGGTGGAATTTGTATTGATGGCCAAAGAAATTTGCTAAATAAATCTTTATCTGCTATTCATTTTGAACGCTGCGGGCGTGTTTAGTCAATTGAAGATCAGATTTGTCTATATTACATAAAGGTTTCTTTACCAGATTTGTTTGTTCAGCGATAAAAATTCCGCCCCTAGTACTGGCCATCATTGAAATATCCGCCCCTTTATGTAAATATCCGCCCCCTCACCTACATGAACGTGCCCCGGCAACGCGAAACGGCTGATCTTAATCTCAGCTGTTCTGAGGCTCCGTTCTGCGCACGTGCAGTTCCGTCCCAGCATTTTTCGATAGGGGGTACTTCTCGACAGAACACCGGCATTACCACTAGCCAAACTAGGCAGCTGCCTAGGGCACCTGGCCACTGGTGATCCTATTCCCTCTCTACCTCTGTCCAATGTCAGAGGCGCTGGCGCTGCATTTATGGGTGCTGATGTTACTGCATTTATGGGTGCTGATGTTACTGCATTTATGGGTGCTGATGTTACTGCATTTATGGGTGCTGATGTTACTGCATTTATGGGTGCTGGTAAGGCCACATTAATGGGTGCTGATGTTACTGCATTTATGGGTGCTGATGTTACTGCATTTATGGGTGCTGGTAAGGCTGCATTTATGGGTGCTGGTAAGGCTGCATTTATGGGTGCTGATGTTGCTGCATTTATGGGTGCTGATGTTGCTGCATTTATGGGTGCTGATGTTACTGCATTTATGGGTGCTGGTAAGGCCGCATTTATGGGTGCTGATGTTACTGCATTTATGGGTGCTGGTAAGGCCGCATTTATGGGTGCTGATGTTGCTGCATTTATGGGTGCTGGTAAGGCCGCATTTATGGGTGCTGATGTTGCTGCATTTATGGGTGCTGGTAAGGCCGCAAATGTTTTGTCAGGGGCACAGTTTCAGTGCTTGCCATAGGCGCCATTTTCACTAGATACGCCTCTGTGCATCATACATACTAGGGTGAGTGCAACTGGGGGAATCCATAGTGGAGAAGGATCTAGATTTTGGTAAATCATAAGCTTAATAATAGCATGCAATGGCAAGCTGTGGTTTCCAAAGCGAGCAAAGTCCTTTCTTGTATTAAGAGAGGTATGGACTCCAGAGAGAGAGAGATATAATTTTGCCCCTGTACAAATCATTAGGAAATGTGCATTTCAGTTTTGGGCACCAGTTCTCAAAAAGTATATTGGGGAACTGGAGACAGTGCAGAGAAGGGCAACCATACTTAGACATGTGCAATTAGTTTAGTTCCGAATAATTTTTTTTAACAAATTTTGACAAATTCGTTAATTCCGAATTTCCGAATTTTTCAATTTCCGAAATTTCAGAATTTCCGAATTTCCGAAATTACGAATTTCTGAAATTTCCGAAATTACGAATTTCTGAAATTTCCGAAATCACGAATTTCCCTAATCGTCTTTCAGGACAGCACCTGAGAGAGTGGCTCCTCCCCTTGCCAACAGGAAACACCTCTTCCACCAAACTTTAAAAGGAGGCTCCTTCCCACCAGTAGTCAGTTTTTGTGTTTCCTCCAGAGGGAACACTTCGTGGGAATCAGGGGCTCTCAGGTGCTGTGCCTGATAGCCGAGTTTTTCCACTTTCACCAATTTATTTTTTCCTACCTCAGAGAGCTGTTTCCTCCCATTCCACAGCGATGTCTGAGGCTGCTGGCTGGGCTCCTTCTCCCCCTTCCAGATGGGTTCACAGGAGTCCGGAATGCTGTGGGTCCTGTCCCCAGGCGGCGGCAGGGCAGAGCGGTGACCGTTCGTTTTTTGTTTTTCCCGGTTCACCGCTTGCTGCCTGTGACGCCGCCGCCATCTTGGGGATGGCGTGCAGTGACTCCATCCGCCGGAAGTGAGGCTCCGGAGGGGGCGGGACCCACGAAGCAGGCGTCATTTCCGCCGGAAGTCGCAGGGGGAGAAGGAAGGAACGGGGCTGGTGTTCATTAGGCGGTTCCGGTCCGGCGCACTGGCGCTATTGGAGTCCGGAACCTGCGTTTTTCAGCCACACAGCAGCGCACCTCAATGGAGTCAATGGCTGCAGCAAGTGGGACAGGCACTGGCACCAGCAAGGCCCAGGTAAGGGGCAGTTTGTACACTGCCCTCCTTTACTGTGGGGTCTCTCTCTCCTATCCCCCCCCCCCCGGTGGCAGGGGCCTGTCTGGGCACATGAGGCACTGGCTTTTCACTGTGCACCTGTGGTGAGCCCTTTACAATATGGGACGGGTTGTTCTCACTGGGGTGGGTTTGTCTCCTTTTGTCTCACGGCAGGCCAAAAGCTCTGATCCAGCAGCAAAAAGGAAATGCCCCTCCTGTAAGGCTAAATTACCAGAGGGATGGAAGAAGACGTTATGTCAATCCTGCATTGATTCACTAGTGAAGGAGGAAGCTTCCTCTGCCTGCAGCGATTTGATTGCATCTGTTAAAAAGGAACTTGATGCAACTATTCAATAATTTCGCTCGTCACTGGCTAACCCATCCCTGAGTCAACCATCTGCCTCACAGTCTTCCCTGGGCTCACCTATGATCCCTTCGGTGTAGAATGAATTATCTCTTACCCAAGGGGGGCACTCCCCCGCCCTGTCTAGAGAAGAATCTGAGGGGGACGATGAAGGTGAAGAGTTACCTTCTAGATTTAAATTGTCTTTAGAGCAGGTAGACGGCCTGTTAAAAGCCATATATACTACCCTGGGTCTAGAGGAAGAAAGAAAGGAGTTGTCCCTGCATGACAAAATGTACGCAGGACTCAGCGAACTGAAAAATCGCAGCTTCCCAGTACACTCAGTTATCTCTGAGACTATTAAGAGGGAGTGGGCAGAGCCAGAAAGAAAAACTTTTTTTCCTAAAAATTTAAAAAGGCGTTTTCCTTTCGATGAAGACCCGGCGGAAGTTTGGAACAAGAATCCCAAACTAGATGCCGCCTTCTCCCAGGTCTCTAGGTCTACCGACTTAGCCTTTGAGGACATGGGGGTATTAAAAGACCACATGGATAAGAGGATGGACCAGCATTTAAAAAGGGCTTGGAATTCCATCATGGGGAATCTGAAACCTGCAATGGCGACTACTGTCGTTTCTAGGAATATGGAGTTCTGGTTGAACCAACGTAAGGCCCATATTTCTGCAGACTCTCCAAAACAGGAGATTTTGGATTCCTTCTCAACCCTTTCTGCTGCGGTAACCTTTATATCGGATGCTTCAGCGGAGTCTATCAAAATGTCGGCTAGATCTGCAGCCTTAACCAACTCGGCCAGAAGGGCTCTATGGTTGAAGACTTGGCCGGGTGACACGGCATCCAAGAACAAGTTGTGTGGGATTCCGTTTCAGGGGGATTTGCTGTTCGGTCCCGACCTAGATGCTGTGTTAGATAGGACAGCTGATAAAAAGAAGTCTTTTCCGATCAAAAAGAAAAAACAACCTGTTAGGAAGTTTTTTCGTCCCCAAAGGACACAGGAACAAGGCAAACCCCAAGAAAAAAGAAGGAACTGGTCGTCACAGAAGGGCAGAGGGAAAGGAAATGTCCTTTTCCATCCTCCTGCGGCCTCCGGTAAGGCGCAATGACTTGGACCCGCCAGTAGGGGGAAGGCTTCAGGGCTTTCTCCCTATTTGGGCCAGTGTGACAGAGAGTCAATACATTCTGGACACGCTGGCTCAGGGTTACAGAATAGAATTTTCAGAATGCCGCCAGAGAGATTCTCGGTGACAAGATTGTCAAGGGATACAACAAAGGCCTTGGCCATGAAGAACCTTTTAAAGGATCTGAGATACCAGAGGGTCATTGTACCAGTATCCCGAGAAGAACAGGGCCAGGGATTCTATTCTCACATATTTCTAATAAAGAAACCATCTGGGAATTTCCGGTTGATCCTCAACCTGAGACCTTTAAACAGGTCAGTCCAGTACAAAAAGTTTTGCATGGACTCAATTTTCACGGTCAGGAACATGCTGACCAAGGATTGCTTCATGGCATCTATCGATCTAAAGGATGCTTATTTGCACATCCCTATGGCACCTCAGTCTCAAAAGTTTCTGAGATTTGCGGTGGACATGGGCAGGGAGATTGTACATCTTCAGTTCAGGGCCCTTCCCTTTGGTCTTTCGTCAGCCCCTCGTATTTTTACGAAGGTAATGGCGGAGGCCCTGGCCCCCCTTCGTCTCCAGGGGATTACTGTAATCCCATATTTGGACGACCTCCTCTTCTTCGCCCCTTCCAGGGAGAGGCTGCAGGAGGATCTGGTCAAAGCACGCGGTCACTTGGAGGCGCTGGGGTGGTTAGTGAATGTCCAAAAGTCCAATTTTTTTCCAGCCCAGCAGGTGCTCTTTCTGGGATACCGGATAGATTCGGTAGAACAGAAAATTTTTCTCCCAGAGGAGAAAGTGACCAAGATTCAAAGGGCAGTTTCATTCCTTCAGACAAATCAGTTGGTTTCGGTGCGAAGGGTTATGTCAGTACTGGGGACATTGACCTCACCAATGCCAGCCATACAGTGGGCAAGGCTGCATTTCAGGCCTCTCCAGAGGTTCCTTTTGGGAACATGGGACCACAGGACAGAGAGCCTCGACACCAGGGTGAGAGTTCCCACCAGGGTCAAACGCTCGATGTGGTGGTGGAGAGATCAGGTAGTCCTGCAGAAAGGTTTTCTTTGGTTTCTTCCTACCGAAAAGGTGGTCACAACGGACGCCAGTATGTGGGGATGGGGGGCCCACATGGGTCAGGACTTGGCGCAGGGGACATGGTCCCAGGCCGAGTCCAAAAGATCATCAAATTGGAGAGAACTAAAAAGCGGTAGCTTTAGCCTTAACTGCCTTCTCCCCAAACCTCCTAGGGTTCCACGTCCGGATACTATCGGACAACGCCACTACTGTAGCATACCTGAACAGACAGGGAGGCACAAAGAGCAGATCTCTTCTCTCATTGTCGACAGAGATTCTAGTTTGGGCAGAAGACAACTTACTTTCCCTATCCGCGGTCCACCTCAAGGGTACGTTAAACGAGGTAGCGGATTATCTGAGCCGACAGAGGGTTCAGGAAGCAGATTGGAGCTTGAGCAGAGAGGTGTTCACTCTGATCAGCGGAACCTGGGGCCTTCCACAGGTGGACCTGTTTGCCTCAAGGGCAAACACTCAGCTTCCTCAATTTTTCTCCCTCCAGAGAGACGACGGGTCTCAGGGGACAGACGCTCTGGCACATCAGTGGGATTTTCACCTGGGGTATGCCTTTCCCCCTTTCCAGTTAATTCCGCTGGTGCTGAGAAAGATTCAGAAAGAAAGGGTGTCAGTAATTCTGATCACCCCATTTTGGCCCAAGAGAGCTTGGTTCTCCTTAGTTCTTCAGTTGGCGATAAAGCCAGGTTGGCAACTTCCCCTGAGTCACGATTTATTAACTCAGGGGCCTCTTCATCATCCAGACGTAGGCAGTCTAAAACTCACTGCCTGGTATCTGAAGAGCAATTGTTGAAAAGCAAAGGTTTTTCTGAACGGCTAATAACCACTCTACTCTCTAGTAGGAAGAGGGTAACTAGAGCCATTTATGCCAAGGTATGGAGAGTCTATGCTTCCTTTTGTCTTGCAGAACATAGAGGTATGAAAGATCTAGTCTCAATTCTGGAATTTTTACAAAAAGGGGCAGACAAGGGTCTCGCAGTCAGCACTCTTAAAGTACAGGTGGCTGCCTTAGGGGTCTATCTGGAAAGGTCCTTGTCTTCAGAATCTTTGATTGTGAGATTTTTCAAGGCACTTTCCAGGTCTAGACCGGTCCCGGTCAGTTTTTTTCCCAATTGGGATCTCTCAGTGGTTTTGCAGGCTCTTACAAAAGAACCTTTCGAGCCTTTACAGAGCATATCGATAAAGAATTTAACTTTAAAAACGGTTTTCCTTGTAGCAATCACTTCGGCAAGAAGGATTAGTGAGTTGCATGCTCTGTCAGTGAAAGAGCCTTTTTTGTCAATCTTCCCAGATAGAATTGTCCTTAAGGTAGACCCAGGGTTTTTGTCAAAAGTGGCAAGTTTTCATAACCGATCTCAGGAGATTATTCTCCCAACCTTCTGTTCCAACCCTACGGGTAAGAAGGAGGAGCAGTTTCACAACCTAGACGTGAGACGTACTTTACTACAGTACTTGGAGGCGACAGGAGTTTTCAGAGCTTCAGATTCACTATTCATTTCTTTTTCTGGAAGCAGGAAGGGCAAACAAGCATCCAAGTCTTCTTTGGCTAGGTGGCTTAGGACAGACATTTCTGTAGCCTACTCACAGATGGGTCTACCTCCCCCAAAGGGGATTAAGGCTCATTCAACTAGGGCACAGGCCACTACATGGGCAGAAAGAGCTGGTGCCTCTCCAGACCAGATCTGTAAGGCGGCTACGTGGTCAAGTTTGTCAACCTTCGTCCGTCATTACAGGCTGGACCTCCTGTCAGCAGGAGATCAGGCTTTTGGCAGAAAAGTTCTGCAGGCTGTTGTCCCTCCCTAAGGGGGCAAGTCTCTATTATCCTCTCAGGTGCTGTCCTGAAAGACGATTAGGGAAAATTCAAGTTAGACTTACCGGTAACTTGTTTTCCAAGAGTCTTTCAGGACAGCAGCATCCCGCCCTAATGTATTTTTACATATATATACTGTGACTAACCATATCTCGATTATGTGTTCCAGTTTGGGGCCGGAGGTTCTCTACTACTACTGACTACTGGTGGGAAGGAGCCTCCTTTTAAAGTTTGGTGGAAGAGGTGTTTCCTGTTGGCAAGGGGAGGAGCCACTCTCTCAGGTGCTGTCTTCTCTTCTGTCTGTCTATTCTCTTGCATCACATGATTCGGGCACTACGCCCGTTAGGGGTTAAACCCCAATGTGCTACCAAGGAAATTATTTACATTACGTATGCACCTTTGGGCCTTAGGCCAAATGTTTTTATCTTTACTATCGATCTAACCTGTGTTTCCGTTTCTTTTCTCCCCCTCTCCTTCCCTACCCCATTGATGGCTCCACGTGCCAATCCTGAGCACTGGTCCTGGTCCAGTACGAATAGGAGGTCCATTGTAACAAGAGGCCCAAGACCTAGATTCATGTTGCAAGGTAAGAGTGCTCTGCCTTTCCACGATGGCTAAACACTATCTCTCCGACTATTCCATAATCACACATAATGTGCACGGTTTCAATTCCCCAATTAAAAGAACCAAAGCTTTCCAATACTACCATACCCAGAAAGCAGACGTCGTCCTATTACAGGAAACCCATTTTACCAAAACATCAGCCCCTAGATACTTAAACAGTAGATATCAACAGTATTATTTAGCGTCAGGCTCAGAAAAAAAAGGGGGAGTTGCTATCTGTTTTTCAAAACGAACCCCATTCACCCCTGACACCATCCTCAAAGACAAAGCTGGCAGATATATCATGGCAGTGGGACGCCTACATGATCAAGTAGTAACATTTATCTCATACAACGCACCTAATTCGGGTCAGACAGAATTTTTTAGCAAGATGCTTCAGACACTGATGCCTAGGGCACAGGGACGAGTAATTATGGGGGGGGGGGGGGGGGGGGGGGGGACAGCAATGTACCACTTGATAGGATAATGGATAAATCAAACCCCTCTAAGATAATTCTTAAAAAAACACCACTTAGCAGCAACAAAATTGCACGTCTTCTCCATCTTCACGACCTGATAGATGTCTGGAGGGAGAAGAACCCTACGGCCAGAGACTACACACACTACTCACAGGTCCACCACACATACTCCCGAATTGACCATATCCTAGTACAGTCACCTTTAATACCTCATATAACCTCAGCCAAAATACTGAATACTCCTTGGTCTGATCATTCCCCTATTAAGATAGCTACAACAGGGCTGTGGTCCAAACCACGCCCCTCCCCATGGAGGTTGAACATAAGTTTACTGAACGACCCTATAATATTTAGCGAAGTGGAAAAGGAACTGCAGGCATACTTTAGGACGAATAAAGCATCCGACACATCTTCGGCGATAAACTGGGCGGCACACAAGGCGACTATAAGGGGGAAATTGATACAAATAGCAGCTAGAGCAAAAAGGAACCGGGACAAAAAATTTAACAACTAGAATTAAAGCTTGATAGAATCATAAAAGAACAACATACTAATCCACAGGTGGACAATAGACAGAAAATAGACGAAATAAGGTTGGAACTGAACTTGTGCCTGACCACTAAAGCGGAGAAATATATCTCTTGGTCAAAACACAAATACTACACTATGGGGGACAAACCGACTACGTTACTGGCCAGGAAACTGGTACCTAGAACCTATACACCGACTTTGCCTAAGTTGCGGCTATTAAATGGCCACCTTACGCAAAGCCCCGAACTGATCCTTCAAGAATTCCATGAGTTTTATTCCAATCTATATAGCGCACAAAGTAAATTTTCATCGAGCCAGGCAACAACTTTCTTTCAGGATATACAATTGCCCCAACTTACACGGGATCATGCAGAACTGATGGACAAGGAATTCACAGAAGTAGAGGTTAGAATGGCTATAAAAGCCACACACCCTTCTAAAGCCCTGGGACCTGATGGGTTTCCGGGACATTACTATAAAAAATACCAGGAGATACTTGTCCCTCACTTGTGCTCATATTTTAATGATCTTCGGCGTGACGGCACGATCCCTCCTAACAAAAACTCAGCATATATTCACGTATTACCGAAACCAGGGAAAGATCACGGAGATTGTGCTAACTACCGCCCAATCTCCTTGATTAATACGGACCTAAAATGAATGACTAAAATATTAGCCTTCAGAATGAACTCCTTTCTATCCCGCTACATCCACCCGGGCCAGGCAGGCTTTATTCCTAATCGTCGGGCCTCAGACCAGACTCGTAGGGTGATCGACCTTATTACAGCCATCCAAGCGGATTGGGACGCCAGGGGTAGCAGACAGGGTATGCTGCTATCCTTGGACATCCAAAAGGCTTTTGATTCCCTGTCATGGGACTATTTACTGGATGTGCTAGGGCGCTTTGGATTCGGAGAGAGCTTCTTGACACTCCTCAAAAAATTATATAAAAATTATATAAACTTTATAAAAAACGGTAGCATCACTGATGGTCAGGGGTTATATGTCACAACCCCTGGACATCAGACGAGGAACGAGACAAGGATGCCCACTCTCCCCATTACTTTTTGCTCTCGCCATAGAGCCCCTAGCCATAAAAATTTGCTCTAATCTTGACATCAGGGGTATAATGGGTGGAGACAGGGAACACAAATGTTTGCTCTTTGCAGACGATCTGTTACTAATGCTATCATCTCCGATCACTTCCCTCCCAAACTTATACGCCGTACTGCAACCATTCTCACAGATCTCAGGACTTCAAATAAACCATAGTAAATCAAGGGCGCTGAACCTTTCCCTACCGAGCCCAGTCCAGAAGACAATCGAGCAATCTCACCAATTTAAAAGGGAACAAGAAGCTCTCCCATATCTGGGAATGCAGCTGACATCCTCTGTACAAACACTCTATAGACATAACTACCCGGCTCTATATTAAAAACTATCAGAAGACCTAGCGAGGTGGCAGATACACCCCCCTTCGTGGTTTGGCAGACTACACTCTATAAAAATGAACGTGCTACCGAGGCTGCTATACCTATTTCGTACTTTACCAATATCTTTAAGCCGTACTGGTTTACTTTCATTTCAGAAAAAAATCTTACGATTTATATGGGGGGATAAGAGGCCTAGGGTGAACAAGAAAACAATGTATACTCCAAAGTTGAAGGGTGGGTTAGGTCTTCCGGACCTACAAAAATATATATATTTTTTTCTCAATTAACTTTTTATTGAACAAAAAAACAAGTAAACATAAAAAACAGTAGTGCATTGGTACATTGTTTTCTTTTAAGCAGCGACTATACCTGTATAGACCTGCTAATGAAAGACATATAAATCGCAGACCTCAGGTCCTTAATTAGAGATAGATTTGTGCCGTCATGTACCTGGTACAGTGCAATACCATTCTCAGTGCAGATTATACATGGAAGGAAGGAATAGAAATAGTCAAAGTAGGTAGAGAGGGAGAAAGAGAAAAAAGGGGGGGGGGGTAGGTAGTGTGGCCCTGCCATCAGCTCATGGCGGATCTTCATGTTTGTGCCACTCCTCCCAGATTTTGTCATGGGCTTCAAGTCTGTCCCGTAGCCTGGCTGTCATTTTTTCCATTAATTCTATGTCTTTAATTCTGGTGTATAAGTCTGGGCGTGAGGGTGGGGTCTGTCTCTTCCAATGGAGAGCAATCAAGCACCGGGCGGCTGTCAGGACATGACTGAGTAATTTTTTGGTGTGTTTGGGGATATGTGGGGGGAGTAGGCCTAGTAGATATGATTTGGGTGATTTAGGTATCTGTGTGCCCGCCAAATTTGAAAGTAGTTGTTGTGTTTCCCCCCAGAAGGGTGTGATTTTGGGACATGTCCAGTAGATGTGGTACAGGGTGCCCTTCTCCAACAGGCAGCGCCAGCACCTGTCCGAACTGGAGGGATATATAGCGCGTAGTCTATCTGGCGTCATGTACCAGAAGTAGAGGATTTTGTATGAGTTCTCCTTGTAAAGTGTGCAATATGAGCTTTTCGCTGCTTGTGACCATATCGTTTGCCATGTGTTTTCAGGTAGTTCTTCACCTATAGCTTTCTCCCATCGGAGCATATATGCATGTTTCCCTTGGGTGGGAAAGGAGTAGTCGTTTAGTATGCTATACATATCAGATATAATACCTCTACGTGCTGACCCCTCCAGGATTATACTCTCGAACGGGGTGGGCGCCGAGAATTGGAGGGTGGAGGCGAAGGACTGGGCGTAATGTCTGATTTGTAGGTACCCATAGAAGACCTGGCGGGGTAAGTCGAATTTCTTCTGTAGTTCGTCAAAGGTGTGCAGTCTACGTGTGCAGGGATTCACTAGGTGGCCAAAGTGAAATAAGTTTCGTGTGGCCCAAGGTGAGGACATCTGGTGCGTGAGACCTGCAGGCATTCTGGGGTTATACAGGAAGGAAGTCAAGAGAGATCTTTCGGAACTCAAGTTATGCGCTCGGGCAAGCCTGCGCCACAACTTTTTAAGGTGTATCATGGGGCCCAGGAGCCTGGTTGTTTCTACCTCCGCGTCCGCGTTCCAGAGCATGCTGTTGGGGTGAATGGGGTCCAGCAATATTTTTTCGATCTCGGTCCATTTATTATAAGATTTTTGAGTGAACCAGGAGGTCACGGCTCGTAGCTGGGCAGCCTGGTAATATCTAATTAGGTCAGGGAACGCTAGACCTCCGGCTGTGCGAGCCGCCGTCATCACTGACCGCGGAACTCTGTGTCTCTTGTAGTTCCATACAAACTTGAGTAAGTCAGCTTGGAGTTTTCTGAGGTCTGCGTAGGGAATTGGTACGGGCAGTGTCTGAAAAAGGTATAGGAGTTTAGGCAGGATGTTCATCTTGATAGACGCCACCCTCCCCAAAAGAGAGATATGGTATACCTTCCATTTCTGCAAGAGGTCCCTAATGGACCGGAATAGGGGCGGAAAGTTGAGTCGGTATAGGGTGTCGTAGGATTGGGTGATCTGGACTCCCAGGTATTTCAGGGCTACTGTCCTCCAATTGTAGGGGAAGCAGCTCTGTAAGTGCTGTACCTCCGCAGTTGGAATATTAATAGGGAGGGCTTCTGATTTGGCTGCGTTTATTTTATAGCCGGACAGAGACCTATAGAGGTCCAGTGCGGCATGTAAATTGGGGAGTGAGGTTCTGGGTTGGGTCAGTGTGAGTATGATGTCGTCCGCAAAAAGTGCTATTTTGAACTCTCGTTCTCGAAGCGGGACACCTCGAATATCTGGATTTCTGCGAATGGACGCCGCCAGGGGCTCGACGCACAGCGCAAAAAGTAGCGGTGAGAGTGGGCATCCCCGGCGGGTTCCATTTGCTATTGGAAAGACAGAGGACATGGCGAAGGGGGTTTTCACCTGGGATGTTGGGTTAGCGTATAAATGTTGGATGGCCCATAAGAAGGGTCCCCCAAACCCCATATGTTTTAACGTGGCGAACAGGAAGGGCCAGCCAAGGCGATCAAACGCCTTTTCAGCATCCAGGCCAAGCACCAAGGTTTCCAGGCCCTCCCTGTTCGCCACATCTATTAAGTCAATTATACGTCTCGTGTTGTCCCCGGCTTGGGGCATGGGGACAAACCCCACCTGGTCTTTGTGTACCAGTGAGGGGAGTATCGTGTTCAAACGGATTGATAAAAGTTTGGGGATATTTTTAAGTCTGCGTTCAGTAGCGCTATTGGCCTATAGCACATATTGAGGGGTCCTTGTCGGGCTTGGGGATCAGGGTGAGGTACGACCTCTGCATGTCCGCGGGGATGGGGGTTTGCTGGAGGAAGGCGTTATATAATTTGCACATATATGGGAGTAAGGTAGGGAGGAATGTTTTATAATATTCATAAGGGAGACCATCTGGGCCAGGGGACTTATGCGTAGGTAGGGTCTTGATAGTGGCCGAGATCTCTTCTTCTGTTATGGGCATGTTAAGGGTTAGTAGGTCCGGGGCCTTTAGTTTTGGTATGCCGCTTTGTTCCAGGTAGGTGTGTAGACGGTCTTTCATGGCGGGGGATAGTGGTGCATGAGGGATTTCTGGGTCGCTATATTGGGCTGTATAGAACTTTTCAAAAGTATTGGCAATATCCTGGGGATGAGAAAGGAGGTTGCCCATGTTGTCTTTGATCTGATGGGGCGTGGACGTGTGGGAGCGTTCTGACAGTTTGCGGGCAAGTAGAGAGTGGGCTTTGTAGAGAGTGGGCTTTGTTTCCCTTATTGTAGTATGTTTGCTTCATTCTGATGAGTGCCTTCTCTACCTGTCCTAGAGCTATGTCGCGGAGTGTCATTCTTAGGCATACAATTTTTTTTAGAAGGGGCAAAGTGGGTGAGGATTGTAATTTGGTTTCTAAAGTTCGTAGGTCCTTCTCCGCCTGTTTCTTAGTGGCTGCTGCATTTTTTTTAAGGGCTGATGAGATTGCCATACACCGCCCCCTAAGAACCGCTTTATGCGCCTCCCAGAGGGTGGGGAGGGGCATATCAGGGGTGTTGTTTTCCTGGAAGTATTGCTGCAGGGAAGTTTCTAATTCTGTTCTTGAAGGGAGGTGCTGGAGGAGGAAACTATTTAGCTGCCAGTGGCATGGCTTGCGTAAGGGTATGCCCAGATCCAGAGTCATGACCACTGGGGTGTGGTCGGACCAGGAAATCGGTAGAATCTGAACGGTCTTTGTAGCCCGAAGCGTGGTGTTGTTTGTGAAGAAGTAATCGATGCGAGAATGCATCTTGTGGGGGGCCGAAAAGAATGTATATTGCCTGTCACTGGGGTGGAAGGTACGCCAGGAATCGAAGAGCGCATATCGCCTAGTAGCGGTGCGGAACAGTTTCGATTCCCTGGAGGCACGTGGTTGTGGACCCATGGGGCTCAGTCCATGGCGGTCCAGTACCACTGAATGTGATAAATTGAAGTCCCCCCCAATTACCAGGTATTCGTTTGTCGTTTTAAATATTTTGGCAAATACCTTGGATATGAAGTTTATCTGGTTAGTGTTTGGGGCGTATACAGTACAGAAGGTGACCTTTTGCGATTGCCATTGGCCACGTAGGATTATGTAGTGTCCTGTGGGGTCTATAGATGACTGAGAACATACAAAGGGGGTGCCACGTCTAGACAAGATTGCCACCCCTGCCCTTTTGCGGGGATTAAATGCCTGATAGATCGGTGTGAATTGTCTGGATGCGAACGCGAAGGAGTCCCCCTTGTTAAAGTGCGTTTCCTGGATCATAGCTACATCTGCCCCAGAATGCCTGAGTTCCCTTAGCGCCAGATGCCTCTTTTTATTCGAATTTAGCCCATGAACATTAAGGGTTACTATTTTAGCCATTGTGTGTGTGTGTGGTCACGTTGGTACTTATCTGGTCCAGCTGGAGAATTTTTCCATTGTCGATGATGGCCGAAGGAGGCTCCGTATTCTGAGCCCATCGTCCGCCAAGAGCTCATGGCAGGCCGGGAAGGTGGGAGGGAAAGAGGGGGGTGGGACAAGAGAAAGAGAAGAAGGAGAAACATTGGTTAAAAATGTACTTCCATATATATAACATACGTTTAAACAGTGCAATAGGGCCCCGGAAGACAACTGTCGTCCGGGGTTCAATAAGTTCCAGTAGGTCCTTCCGGTTTGGCCCCAAAAAAGGGGTTCGCACCAGGAGAACATAGTGAACCTCAAGAACTTGAGAACTAACACCGAAGTAGACTCTCGGTGGAACTTTGGTGTTGTGTTTCCACAGGGGGACTAGTGACCGGGGGGGGTAGCTACTCTCGGGTCTCCATCTGAGGGCCCAAGTTAAAACCAGAAATCTATAATGCTGGAGGCCTGGGGGGGGGGGGGGGGGAGTTCAAATTAGGCTGATGGGTGGGTATTAGATATCAAGTGCTATAATGACATGCTAAATAGGAGAAAAAGAGCTGCGTCAAAGAGCAAGAACTAATGTCCATCATCTGCGTTTGGTTTTTGGGGTGACCGTGGGGGGAGTTCTGTCCCCGTGAGCGTCTTGCTGACGGAATTTTCTGCCAAACTGTTGGGGGTGGCGGCGGCGGGGCTATCAAGTCCCACTCCTGGAGGCGAGGGATGGGGATTTCCATGGTGTCGCAGAAGTTATCCAAGTCCTCAGGATATCGCATCACTGCTGACCTTCCCTGTTGTCGGGCTGTTATTCTGAAGGGAAAACCCCAACGATAGCTGATGTCCTTTTCTTGCAGTGTGATCAACAGAGGTTGTAGTAACCTTCGTTTCTGGAGGGTGATCCAGGACAAGTCAGGGTACAACTGTATCTGGGCGTCGTGGAACCTCACTTTGCGGGTGGTGCGGGCAGCTCGCATGATGTCTTCCTTAAGGGGGTAGGAGTTGACCCGGCAGATAATGTCGCGGGGTCTGGAGGCCGGTCCTTTTGGGCCGGAGGGCTCTGTGAGCTCGATCCATCTCAATGGGACGGTCAGGGGGTTCACCTAGGAGATTGTTAAAAAGGGTTTGCAGGGTACTTTGGAGGTCTTCTGGACCATCGGTCTCGGGCAGCCCTCTGACACGGACGTTGTTCCTGCGCCCCCTATTGTCCAAGTCCTCTACGTGGCGCTGCATGTCTCTAAGCATCAGTCTATGGTCGGAACCCTGTAGCTGAGTGCGGTGTAGTTCGATTTTAGTCTCCTGTATTTCTTCCTCCGCCATTTCCACCCTATCTGAGAGGTGTTTAAGATTGGCATGTAAGATTTGAATTTCGCTACGGCAGGCCGTTTTGACTTCCTCAATTAACAATTTAAAGTCCTCTTTTGTCGGCATGGCCTGGAAATATGTTTGCCAGGGGGGGAGGGGGTTTGCATGTAACAGGGGTCTGATCCCCATGGCTGCTGCGTTAACTGCGTTGGGGAGGTATCCCTTTGCGGTTGCAGGGGGGGGGCACCTGTGGTGGTGCCCATGGAGGCTCTTGGGGTTGCTGGGGCTCTCTTCTTCCATGCTGTGGTGGGTTCACATTCCTGTCCCCTGACTCACTTAAACTGGCTGGGACTGGGGAGCTGGCTGCCTGTGCATATGTGGCTGCGTATCTTTCGCCCCTGTCCTGCTGCCTGGGGTTGTTGGAGCGTGACTCCCTCTGCGGCTGTGGGGGAGCAGGGCTGTGACTGTAACAGGCCTGTTGAGGCCTACCGGCCCCATGCGGTTCCATCTGGCCTAGGGCTGGGGGAGATGCTTGATGTGGTGTGGAGAGGGGGGGGGAAAGTCCTCTGGCTGTAGGGAGACTGGAGAGTCCGGGCTCTCCGCAGTAAGGCCAGGGTCAGAGAATGTGCGGAGGAGGCGCGGGAAGGCCTCTGAGCACTGTGTGGACGCCGCGGCGCTCGGGCCTAGTTGGGCGCTCTGCAGGGCGGGTGCGGGCCTTTCCTGGGCTATGTGGGGCGGGGGGAGACTCACCGCCTCTTCGGGTGTGTGTTGCTGGCCGCCGTTGCTCCGCTCTGGGTCCGGCGGGCTTGTGTGCTCTGGGGAGTGCGGGTCTTGGTGCTGCTCCGGCCTTGTGGTGGAAGTGGAGGAGGAGGGGACCGGCGCCATCTTGTCCCCTCTGTTCCCGGATGCCGTCGGCGGCATAAAAAAGCTCCTAAGAGCCGCTGCAGAGCCGGAAGGTGGCTGTGATGATCCTCTGGGTTTGGAGGATCGTGTCCTGCGGCTTCCACCCATTAACTGGCGGTCGGCCGTCTGTGCTGCGGGCTTCTGGAGAGCTCTGGGCTTAAGCGTCCATCCGAGGCAGCTTCCGGTCACGCCCCACAAAAATATTTTAATGCAGCCCAACTAGCCCAACTAGCGAGATTTCACTCCCATACACCCCAAACGAGTTGGATGACTATGGAATCCTTCTCATGCCGCCCTATCCCGGTCTCACATCTGATGTGGTTAACAATGAAAGAAAGGCCACTTATATTATGCCCCACTCTCTCATTCTCCCTGGAAATTTGGGACAGGCTCACGAGAACACATAAATTTAGATCCCCCCATAACCCGTTGGCACCCCTTTTGGGGAATAAGGAGTTCACCCCGGGCCTCTCATCACCCTCTTCTTTCGATTGGTGGACCAATAAAGGGCTGATCAGGATTGCTGAATTATGTGATCATAGAGGTATATTAACAGAAAGAACGTTGATTGATAAGTATCAGATGCCACTGACAGAAAACTACAGGCTAACCCAAATACAGCACTACCTACGCTCCCTGGCTCGAAAGGGAGACCTAACAGCAGTGACCCCCATGGAAAGTCTGTGTAAACAATTTGACAAACTGAGGGGACACATATCAGCTGTATACATGATGTTGACAGATGTTACTGAAAAGTTAAACCATATGACTATGTGGGAAAATGACATCCAGGAAACACTAGAGTTAGATGAATGGTGTGACGGACCTAGCCGGGACACGGGCTGTTGGAGGGGACTGAGTGCGAGCCTGTTGCCTTACGATTATGGGCCCTGGCATTTGGGGGAACAGTGCTCTTTGAGCTGCAAGCCTGGGACCCCTGAGCTGGTGATACTTGGATTCAGGTCCATGCTGGCCCCCCAATACACATAGAATCTGTATGTGTATTTGGCATATTAGCAAGAGACGCTAATGTCATGACTCATGAACTCCAGCCACCTGTGTTATGTAATTGAGTATAGTCTGGCTTGTAGAAGTGTTTCACCTATTGTTGTGTGTGCTAATTAACCCTGCAATTGAATGAAGGAGCCCAGTGTTGATTAGGATAATTAGCTCATGCTAATTAGGTTAGGCTTGAGTCATCTGTCAACTGTATATAAGTGTGACATGTCAAATAAAGATTCATTCCTGATGTACCCTACACTGGTGTTGTCTGGTGACTGGGTAAGCTAAGGGGGTCTTGGATTGTGTGGTACCGGACAGAGGAAGCAGTTACGGCGGACATCTTGGGTACGAGGTCCGTCACAATTGGCTGGCAGCGGTGGGATCGTGCTTCCTTGTCGTGAACACATCCAAACCATCACCTGGATCCAAGGCCCGCATAGCAGAGGTACAGATACGTCATCATGGAAGAGGAATTCGGAAGGAGGTTGCGAGAGATGCGGATACAGCACAGAGGACCAGTATCGGTGCAGGTCCTGCTGGGATGGTATGATTCTATTCGCCTACAACTCTGGAAAGAAGCGCTAGCCTGTGAGCAGCGACACCAGGGAAAAGTTCTCCCCTCCATCCATGTAAGGTACTGGTCGCAGTATGAAGTACGAATGTTGTTATTGGGGGAACAACCGAAGCAGGAGTGGACAGCTGAGTTAAGCAGGCTGATCCGGGCAGAAATGCGTTTGGACGAGAGCTACAGAGCCCTCCGGTGGTATGTAGCCCAAGTGTGCCCGTGGACAGCGGATGACAGGCCCACGGAAGGCTTTGATTATAATGGCCTGGGATTGTTGTACTGGAGGCTGTCCGAGGACCCCGACTTTGGGAGTGATCTGGAGTGGCGTTTGGAGGAAATAATGGAGCACAGAGAGCAAAGATTGAACGTCTCGGAAGTGCTCTGGGCACAGGAAGATTTGGAGTTCCTGGCCGCTCAGGAATGGGAGCTTGAGATCGCCTACATACAGCTGCTAGACTCTGCTCAGCAGCAGGGTGGGGCTCCCTTTGCCTGGGACTATGAGGAAATACCAGCAGACAGCTCTGAAATCCTGGCTGAAGAGTCGGCGAGGTGGCATAGTAACAGAGTGCTTTGCCCACCTGCCCCCGCAGCTATGGACACGGAGGTCTTATGGCGGATGCAGGAAGTGCTGACAACAGGGCAGAGCTCTGCTAACCTCTGCCCAGCACCGATGGCATCTTCTAGGTTCCACGGACAGGTGGTGAACCTCTATCCCCAGCCATCAGTTGTAGAGACTGGGGATTTAATAGACTTTTCTGCTGAGGAAAAACAACCTCATGAGCCTCCATCAGAAGAGCTGGTATTAGGGCCAAACTTCACTGAGCTCTGCCCAGCACCAACGGCAGTATCCGTGGAGTTACAAGGAACTTCTCCAGCTGAAGCGCAGGTCACCGGACAGAGGGTCCAAGACCTCTGCCCCACACCGGTGGCAGTTATGGAGGCTCAGGGTGAGAAGGTGGCAATCACTTCCCAGCAGCAGATACAGGGGGAGAAGGGAGAGGAGGTGTTTGTCGTCCCTCCCCAACAGTTGGCCAGGGTGGAGAAAGCGATCTTTCCTCCCCAGCAAAGATTTGTGCACCTGGGAGACAGTACCAGAGACATGTTGTCCCAGCAGCCAGATGAGGGAATGGAAAAGGAAGCCAGCCTCCTGCCCCAATGGTTTGCCAGAGCGGAGGATGTGGAGTCCCCAGCAGAAGTGCTGGCAACAGGGCAGAGTGCTACCCACCTCTGTCCAGCACCAGCAACAACTGTGGAGTTCCAGGAAGCCGGGGCAGTCGGCATCTCTCCCCAACAGTTAGCTGGAGGAGATGATGTAGAGAAGCTCCTACACCCACCTGAACTGCTGGCAACGGAACAGAGAGCTGCTGGCCTCTGCCCGCAACTAAAACAGGACAGATTCCCTGTAAAGGTGGATGGGAATGCAGTCTCCACCAGTATAACCCAGGGATGCTGGGCGGTCGGCCCAGATCCCCAACAGCAGGATGGAGTGAGCCCAGTCACCCTGTCTTCTCTCCAGCGGCTGAAAAGACTCCAGGGAGAAGGGCCAGTCCAGGCCTCTCCCCAGCGGCAGATATGTTCTTTGAGAGAGGCAGAAGTTGGCTGGGTGAGTCGTGCTCTGTTTGGAACAATTTGTTTGGGGTACTGTGTGGGTACAGGCATTAGAGGACTGGAACCACTGACTAACTTCGGAGTCAACCCGTCTGGGGTCTCCTCCTGTGTTAGTCTCCTGCCGAAAGGGGAGAAATGTGACGGACCTAGCCGGGACACGGGCTGTTGGAGGGGACTGAGTGCGAGCCTGTTGCCTTACGATTATGGGCCCTGGCATTTGGGGGAACAGTGCTCTTTGAGCTGCAAGCCTGGGACCCCTGAGCTGGTGATACTTGGATTCAGGTCCATGCTGGCCCCCCAATACACATAGAATCTGTATGTGTATTTGGCATATTAGCAAGAGACGCTAATGTCATGACTCATGAACTCCAGCCACCTGTGTTATGTAATTGAGTATAGTCTGGCTTGTAGAAGTGTTTCACCTATTGTTGTGTGTGCTAATTAACCCTGCAATTGAATGAAGGAGCCCAGTGTTGATTAGGATAATTAGCTCATGCTAATTAGGTTAGGCTTGAGTCATCTGTCAACTGTATATAAGTGTGACATGTCAAATAAAGATTCATTCCTGATGTACCCTACACTGGTGTTGTCTGGTGACTGGGTAAGCTAAGGGGGTCTTGGATTGTGTGGTACCGGACAGAGGAAGCAGTTACGGCGGACATCTTGGGTACGAGGTCCGTCACAAATGGCAATTGATATCAATTAAGGCATCTCGCTCTCTTATTAATACCTCAATTATAGAAGCTAATTACAAAGTTTTGTTAAGGTGGTATATGGTACCGACCAGACTGGCCACTTTTGTCCCAGGAGCCTCCCCGAACTGTTTTAGGGGCTGCGGACAGTTAGGGACAGCCTACCACATTTGGTGGACGTGTCCCAAGGTCAGGAGATTCTGGATAAGGGTCTACAATTTTGTGTACACCCTCACCCAGCACAACCTGCCAAAAGCAGCTAGGAATGCATTATTGGGAGACAGTGTCTGGGGTCCCCAAATATAGTGGGAGGCTCCTTACCTTTATTTTTATTTCAGCCAGAATCACTATAGCAAGAAACTGGAAATCTGCGAGCCTACCACTAGACCAATTCAAACGTAAACTGTCATGGATTATGTTAAATGAAAGATTAACGGCATTGATACAGGATAAAATGTGTATTTTTCATAAAGTATGGGACCCCTGGATCAGGTACCTGTCAAACGATCCTAGGACCCTTCCGACTGAGGAAGCGTCCTAACTGTACTGGCGGCGTGGAGCCCCCCCCTCCTCCCCTCCCTCCACTTCTTCTCTCCCTTCCCCTCTTTTCTACTCCCAGATCTTGAATCTCCTTTTTCTCTCTTTTACCTCTACTCTTCTCGATCCCTACCTAGACTAACTTGGACGGATAAAGAGGTTCTCTAATAAGCTACTCTACCAAATATAGGGAGGAGACCCTTTGCTGGAGGCCCAGGAACTGACTGCCCCCACAGTTAGGGGGCATGGCAGGGGTCTCGAGCAGGGGGGGATACCTCCGCCTAGCACAAACCATAGGATAGAATCGGCCTCAATAGGAGGCACGGCAAAGTAGGATGTAAATGCACGATTTATCTATAACTGATTGCACTTTTCTGGTTTATGCTCCTTTCGTTTTTATAAATAAATTATATTTTTTGTTATTTATATAAATCTTTTAGCACTGGCTAAGCCTATGCAATGATACTATACCGAGCCGGGACTTTCTATAAGCCCTGAGACACCCACTAGAAAGTCCCTAGGTAAGCTGCTATGTACAATGTTTGATTACCATGTATTATCCATGCGACCAGAATGGAGGAGGGGGGATAAAGAAGGGAAAATAGGCGAGAACTGTTAATGTGTAAGTTGTACTTTACTTTGTACTTTGTGAAAAACCTAATAAAAACTATTGAAACGTAAGAAAGGCCTGGATACTTTACTAAATGTACATAATATAACTGGGTACTGACATTTATAGGTAAAGTTGATCCAGGGAAAATCCGATTGCTTCTAGGGGGATCAGGAAGGTATTTTTTTCCCCTGCTGTAGCAGATTGGAGCATGCTCTTTTGGGTTTTTTTTTTGCCTTCCTCTGGGATCAACTGTGGGTATAGAATGGGGTTTATTGGATTGTACGATATATTTTTATTTTTATTAGAATTTATCTATTGGCATTAGAAAAAATGAAGGGACGTCCCCAGCGGGGAACGGAGCCTAAAACACCCAAGGAAAATTTAAATACGAGTACAATACAGAAATACTTAAAAGACATCAGCCTCAAAAGCCCCGAGATGGAGAAAAAACAGGCCCAATGTTTTTTTTGTTTTGTTTTTTACACTTGTAGACTAATCAGGTGACAAATCCGAACCAGTGGTAGCCAGCGTGTCCACTAGATATTTGGGTTCAGTGTCAGAGAAGCGAACACTGTTTTTGCTGTTAAATAAAGGGTGCTCCGAAGATCGTTTTTGCTTCCAGACATACATACTATTATGCCCCGTACACACGTTCGGACTTTGTCCGCCGGACCTAGTCCGGCGGGACTTCCCCACACACGCCCGGACTTTCCGAGCGTGTGACTTGCCCACACACGCCCGGACTTCTCCGGAGGACAATCCGCTGGAAAAAGTCTGCGGGACTTTTGAAAATGAACTGACTTGCCCACACACGGAGCAGTCCGTTCATTTAGAACGTAACTTCAGGTATACGTAGCTAGCGTAGGCAGTGAATGCCGCCGCGCTAGCTCCGTCACCTTGCATGGATTTAAAGGGACTCCCCACGCCGAAAAATGGCGTGGGGGTCCCCACTAAATCCATCTCAGACCCTTATCCGAGCACGCAGCCCGGCAGGCCAGGAAAGGGGTGGGGACGAGCGAGCGCCCCCCTCCTGAGCCATACCAGGCTGTGTGCCCTCAACATGGGGGGTGCCCTGGGGAAAGGGGGGCCGTGGCCCCCCCACCCCAAAGCAGGTTGATGAGGACAAGGGCCTCTTCCCGAGAGAAACAGAGGGCTGAGCAGGCGGAACAGGACAGAGCGGCCGGCGTTATGGAAGGGACCCGGGAAGCCAGCTTTACCGGGGAGCAAAGAATCACTTCGCCCATTCCAACAAAAATAGAAATAACAGAAATGTTTACCAAGCTTGAAAATGTTATTAAAACTGAAATTGCCAACGTCAGGACAGACATGAACCAGGTGTTGAACAGGGTGGGGAAAGTTGAGGACCTTGCTGTAATTCAAGCCCAGGAAATTTTGGAACTGAAAGCACAAATGATGGAGTTGAACCTTAAACACAGAGACATGCAGTACCAAATCGAAAATCAAGAGAACCAGAACAGGAGGCAGAATCTGAGGATTAGGGGCATCCCCGAACAGCAGGGGGAAGATTTGGCAGTAAAAATGCAATGTTTATTTAACCCAGTTTTGGGTAGACCAGAGGGAACAACTCTCAAAATTGACAGAGTACATCGCATTAGGAAGCCCCCCGGCCTAGGAGACGGTATACCCAGAGATGTTATTATAAAATTTCATGCATATGATGATAAATTTAAAATCTGGACAAAACTGAGAACTGCCCCACCATTGAAATTCGGGACTGCGGACTTGCAGATTTTTTCTGATCTTTCTGCCGGGACACTTGCGCGGAGACGCCAGCTGAAACCGCTGTTGACCTCACTAAGAGCTGCAAACTTGAAATACAGCTGGGGGTTCCCAGCGTCACTAATTGTTACTAAAGAAGGGAAGACGTCTAGGCTGAAATTTCTGGATGAACTTCAGGGTTTTTGTCATGAAGTGGGGATCCCCATCCCTGCCATCCCTCCCTAGTGTTCTGGGGGCCGGAGGGCCTCGGTGGGAGGCCTTGGGTATCTCCCGGGGGGATCGGGATGGGGAGGGGGAGAGGGGGTGAGGCGGGGAATATACGGATGATATAAGACGCAGGGAAGGCGGACAATACTATTGTAGAGTCTTCTATCCATATGGTTTTGGTGTTGCTTTATATGTTCATTACCTACTATTTTTCACCGGGGGCTCTTTATTCGTGTCCCATTGTATTAAAGTGTGTGGGTAGGACATGGCCGGGAGGTCTGGGCGGGGGGAGGTCCCGAGCAACCAAGGGAATGGGGGAGGGGGTCCTGGTGGTCCCGGGGGGCTCCCCCCCCTTGATTTCCGGGGGGGAGTCCTGGGGGTGCCCAAGGGTTTGAGCTACACCCTAGCTCAGGTGGCAGACAGGGGGGGTTTCCGTGCAGACGCCCCAAAGTTTGCGGATGGCCGTAAGGCGGCCGGGTGGGGGGGGGAGGTGGGAGGGGGGGGGAAACTGGGAGGGGGGGCGGGGGGGGACGAGGGGGGGGGGGGGGGAGATGGGGAGGGGGGCAACCTCTTTGTTAGACTATTTAAAAAGTTTATAGGCAATAATAAAAGGCTTCTTCCGATGTTCTGGTTAGGGAATGGTTAAGCATGGTATAAAGTTCCTGACATACAACGTGAGGGGTATGAATTCGGGGGTGAAGAGGTTTAAAATCCTGAGAGAACTCCAAAGGAGTGGCCATTGGATTTGCGGAAAGTATAAGATTCAAATTGACAGACAGGCAGGTGGACCCCGAGGGGCGATACCTTTTTCTTAAGGGAAGCATAGGAGAGAAGTTCTTTACCCTGGTTAACGTCTACTCCCCCAATAAAAACCCAATTAAATTCTTTAGTCAGATACTGGGACGGCTAAAAAGGTTCCAGGGGGGGGGGGGGTGATCTTAGGGGGGGACCTTAATTTATGCCTTGATCCCAACCAAGATACTACATCACAGGCCAAGACCCCAAGCTATACGCAGTTAAAAAAACTGAAAAATAAAATGCGGGACCTTCAGCTGGTAGATGCCTGGCGCATACTCCACGCAAAACAGAGAGACTATACTTTCTTCTCCCCGGTACATGGGACCCACTCCCGTCTGGACTACTTCATTATCGATCATAGATTTCTGGACCATATAAAGACAACAAAGATCGAGGTAACGACGCTATCGGACCATGCCCCAGTCTCGATGGAGATGGGGACCCCTGACCCCCAGAGACAATCATATACATGGTGGCTTAATGATAAGCTTATCTCGGATGCTGATACATCGGAGATAATTAAAAGGGAAATTGAGTTTTTTTTTGCAAATAACGAGACAGGAGATGTTTCTCCAGCGACACTCTGGGAGGCTCACAAAGCCTATGTAAGGGGTATCCTCATCTCCATCGGAGCAGGAAAAAAAAAAGGAAAAACAGGCTAGGATTCAGGCTCTCTCGGTCGAACTTGCTAAACTAGAACAGGAACATAAAAACGCGGTTCACGATAAACAAGAAACCTTTCATAGATTGCTTATTAAAAGGGAGGAGATGCTAACAGCCATGGAGCAGGAATCCTTTAAGTGGTTCTTCAAAATAGCCAGTGAGCGATACCAGGGGAGTAATAGGAGTGGCAAATTCCTTGCAAATATGCTCAAAAAGAAAAGAGAAAGGAACTTCATTGAGAAGATACAGAATAAATCTGGGTTGATGGTAAACTCTTCAAAAGAAATAGCAAATGAATTTAAGGCCTACTACGAAGAACTATATGACGTCAGACACGGGGGTAGCATCACCCAGTCTGGGACAGAAGGGGACTCTGTTTTCCTTAGAGAGTGCGTCCTCCCTGTACTTTCCCATGATGAAAGACTGGATCTGGACAGTGCCATTACGGAGGGGGAAATCCTTAGGGCCCTAGGCAGCTCCCCTGTTGGGAAGAGCCCGGGCCCTGATGGTTTCTCTTTAGCATATTACAAAAAATATAAAGAAATCCTGGTCCCAAAACTATGTCACTTCTGGAACAAACTGGGGATGGAGTGCTCGATGGGCAGGGAAGCCCTCCTGGCTTCTATTACATTAATTTATAAAGAGGGTAAGGATAGGACCCTTTGTTCTAAAGAAAAAAAGAAAAAAAAGAGTTATAATCAAGTTTGTCATGCATCATTTTTGATAATAAGGTCTTTTTCTATGCAATCCATATTCTCATTTTATTGTCTGTCCAGATCTGAACCTGCCTATCTCTTTTAAGGGTAAGATGTCACGCTGTAGAGCTGTAATTTTATCTTTAGACAAAATGATGGTGCATATCAAATCAAAAGAGCAGACAGAGAGGACATCTGTCCATGATTTTTTCAACTCCTCATCGCATAGTTCAAAAGTGGGAAACTTCTTGATTTTAGGTCCCTAGGTCCATTCAAGGGCAAGGTACTCCGTCAAAGTGGATTTATCTCGGTAGGCTTTGGCTTCCTTAATTATTATTATTTAAGCTTGAGGAAAATATAATTTAGACTGCTCACATCATCATGACTTTTTATCCGCAAGACATCTTGTGTATTAGCTCTCAGTGGTCAATGTCCAAAATGTGCAGCTAGCAGTACACAGTACCTAGTAGTGAACTGTGATGTGTCATATTAGACATACAAGTAAATCATTAGGCATCAGCAATAAACTCAGTTAAAGCACTCACTGAGCTGTCCAAGATCTCAAAGTCCATATAGACTGAATACAAGAGGAAACACCGCTTCAAGTGAGATCAGTGTGAATGTAATGGTACTGATGAATCCAGTGCACACCACAAGGTGCTGGTCTGGTTCGTGAAACACAAGATGAAAGGAAAGCGGATGACTGCACTCAAGGGTTGAAGTACTCCAAACAGCTTTATTGCAATTCCATAAGAACACACGAGATTATATCCATCTATCTATCTATATATATATATATATATATATATATATATATATATATATATATATATATATATATATATATATATATATATATATATATATATATATATATATTTTTTTTTTTTATTTTTATATAATCTATCTTTTTTTTTTTTTTTTTTTAGTAACCCCTATCTCCCGCATAAATATTTTATTATTTAAAGTGGTTGTAAACCCTCACATATACCCAGTGAAGTGAATAGCCTCAGATGATACACAGATATTAACCGCTTCAGCCCCGGACGATTTTACCCCCTTCCTTACCAGAGCACTTTTTGCGATTCGGCACTGCGTCGCTTTAACTGACAATTGCGCGGTCATGCGACGTTGCACCCAAACAAAGTTGACGTCCTTTTTTCCCACAAATAGAGCTTTCTTTTGGTGGTATTTGATCACCTCAGCGGTTTTTATTTTTTGCGCTATAAACAAAAGAAGGGCGACAATTTTGAAAAAAACACAATATTTTTAACTTTTTGCTATAATAAATATTCAATTTTTTTGAAAAAAAAAACTAAATTTTTTACTCAGTTTAGGCCGATATGTATTCTTCTACATATTTTTGGTAAAAAAATCGCAATAAGCGTATATTGATTGGTTTGCGCAAAAGTTATAGCGTCTACAAAATAGGGGATAGATTTATTGCATTTTTTTTATTATTTTTTCTTTTTCACTAGTAATGGCGGCGATCTGTGATTTTTTTCGTGACTGCGACTTTGCGGCGGACACTTTGGACACTTGACACATTTTTGGGACCATTCACATTTACACAGCGATCGTTGCTATAAAATTGCACTGATTACTGTGTAAATGTGACTGGCAGGGAAGGGGTTAACACTAGGGGGCGCTGCAGAGGTTAATATATGTTCCCTGCAAGTGATTCTAACTGTGGGGGGGAGGGGACTCACAAGGGAAGGAGACCATCGGTGTTCCTCTGTACTGCGAACACATCATTGGTCTCCTCTCCAGTGACAGGACATGGAGCTGTGTGTTTACACACACAGCTCCACGGTCCCGCTGTTTTCCCGGGCAATCGCGGGTGCGTGCACCGGGTCCTGAGCGATGCTGCGGGCGGGGCGCACGCGCCCCCCTAGACGGCCGTGAATAGGAGGACGTCATATGACGTCCACCCAGGATGGGAGATCCACCTTGTGGGCGTCATATGACAGTTGCGGGTATTGAAGTGGTTAAACAAATCTCCCTACATATATTTTACTTATATACAGTATATCTGCTGTCTTCCCCTTTCTACACTCTTTGGAAAGTGCAGATCATGTTAGAAATCATTCTTCCACTTTCAGCAGTGGGTGGGGAGTCTGGGCTTACAATGTGTGAGAGCAGATTGGAGAAAAAAAAAAGCACACCACCCCCCCCCCCTCCACATAGGCAGAGGAACAAAGGCACATGCAGAGCTGTAGTCTGAATAGACAAGGTCCCTGCTCATCTCCTTCCCAACACAAATTTTCAGCTGCTGACATCTCATGTGTCAGAGAACTTGTCAGAAGTGACTCTGTTGATAACAAATTAACAAAGCACCAAAGAAACATGGCACTTAGAGCTTTGGAGAGAGATAAGTAAACACTACATATATATGTTAGGTCAAATATCATGAATGGGGTTTACAACCACTTTAGGTTTTACACTTTTTGATTCTGGTTTCCTTTGGCTTCCAGTGTTTTATATATGTGTATCTTTTGTGTATATTTTGTTGTTTCAACCCTTCCTTTTTCTCCTTGTGGTTTTTTGATGTATGGTCTAAAATATTGATATGATTTTTAGCTGTTTTTACTTAATTGATAAAACAAGTGAGGGGGGGGGGGTGGAAAGGGTTAATCCTTTTTTCCTGCTTGCTAGTTTGTTCCTTTTTTTGTTTTTCTACTTTTAGCATGCATTTATATGTTTCCATTTGCATGATCTCACTGATTACTTTATATGGTGAGTTTATTACATTATTATATTCCATATGGGTCTATATACAGTATGCATGCTTGTTTTGTCTTGTATTATGCAGATTTGATTTGTTTATTTTTGATGTTTAAAATAACAAAAACAAAAAAACTCAGGTCTGCTATTCAGGTATTTAGAGCTAACCACCAGCCTCTTTTGTGCAGATTTGCATATATATATATATATATATATATATATATATATATATATATATATATATATATATATTATATATCTATATCTATATAGAGATTTATACCGTATATACTTGAGTATAAACCGACTCGAATATAAGCCGAGGCACCTAATTTTACCACCAAAAAATGGGAATACTTATTGACTCAAGTATAAGCCTAGGGTGGGAAATGCAGCAGCTACTGTAAGTGGAAAAGAGGGTCAAACAATGCCCATTTGCAGCCTCACTGTGCCATCTCCCTGCCTCACTGTGTTCATCTGCAGCCACATGTACCTGATCTCCTTATCTCCCATTGCTGTGACATGCAGTCTAGTCGGCAGCCGTGCAGTGTAACAAAGCCCCACCTCCTCCTCATCCTCGTCCGTGACGGAACACTGATCCAGTTTTCCAGCAGTGAGTCAGTGTTCCGCTTATCACGGACGAGGACGAGGGGAACGCGGGGCTTTGTTACACTGCACAGCCGCCTACTAGACTGAATGTCACAGTGCTGAGAGATCAGGCGCATGAGGCTGCAGATGGGCACAGTGACTCGAGTATAAAAAAAAATGGGCTGAAAAACTCAGCTTGTACTAGAGTGTATATATACAGTATCTCTATCGAGATGTATATCTATAACGAGATATACAGTATATCTATATATAGAGATACATACAGTATCTCACAAAAGTGAGTACACCCCTCACATTTTTGTAAATATTTTATTATATTTTTTCACGTGACAACACTGAAGAAATTACACTTTGCTACGGTGTAAAGTAGTGAGTATACAGCTTGTATAACAGTGTAAATTTGCTGTCCCCTCAAAATAACTCAACACACAGCCATTAATGTCCGCTGGCAACAAAAGTGAGTACACCCCTAAGTGAAAATGTCCAAATTGGGCCCAAAGTGTCAATATTTTGTGTGGCCATCATTATTTTCCAGCACTGCCGTAAGGCCACTTTCACACTGGAGCGGTGGGGGCGCTGGCGGTAAAGCGGCGCTATATTTAGCGCCGCTTTACCGGCGTTTTAGCGGCGCATTGCGGCCGCTCGTGGGGTGTTTTTACCCCCGCGAGCGGCCGAAAAAAAAGGGTCAATACCGCCCGCAAACCGCCGCTATTGCGGCGTTTTGCGGGCGGGTTCGGCGCGCTCCCCATTGTTTTCAATGGGACCTGGCGCTATAGGAGCGGTAAATATACCGCTCCTATAGCGAGCCAAAGATGCGGCTTGCAGGACATTTTTGAGCGTCCTGCAAGCGCACCGCTTCAGTGTGAAAGCCCTCGGGCTTTCACACTGAAGGAACAGCAACAGCTGTTTCGGGTCGGTTTGCAGGCGCTATTCTTAGCGCAATAGCGCTTGCAAACCGCCCCAGTGTGAAAGGGGCCTAACCCTCTTGGGCATGGCGTTCACCAGGGCTTCACAGATTGCCACTACAGTCCTCTTCCACTCCTTCATGACACCATCCCCTGTGTCATATGACTCGGTAGTGTTACAAGGTCTTAGGTGTGACTGGGGAGAAGGTGTGTTAAATTTGGGGTTATTGCTCTCACTCTGTGTGTGAGATATATATATATATATATATATATATATATATATATATATATATATATATATTGGGTGGACTGGTTTGTGTGCTCAGTTGTGAGTAAGCACATGATGTTGCGTGAAACGCATTAACTGTTTCCATGCTTGTTGAACCATGATATCTTGTGTTTTTAAGGATTTGCCCGTAAAGCTGTTTGGAGTGCATCAACCGTTGAGTGCGGTCATCCACTTTCCTTTCATCCTGTGTTTTCCAGCCACAAACCAGATCAGCACCTTGTTGCTTGCACTGGATTCATTGGCACCATTGCATTCACACTGATCTCACCTGGAGTAGTGTTTCCTTTTGTATTCCGTTTATTTGGTAGAGTTATTCACTTTCAGGCCATTAGAGAGGACTAGGGGGCACTCTTTGTCTGAAGGAAAAGAGATTTAACTTCCACATATGGAAAGGCTTTTTCACAACAAGAACTGTGACAATGTGGCATAGACTCCCTCAAGAACTGGTTTTGGCTAGCTCAGTATATTGTTTTTAAAAAGACCTAGATGCATTCCTAAATGCACATAATATAAATATAAATCTTAATAACACCAGTTGTAGCTGTTTGAGAGAATATCCGATTGCCTCCTAGGGGATAGGGAAGGATTTTTTTTTCTCCCCACTGGAGCTTATTGGATCATGCTTTATTGGAGTTTTTTTTTTCCTTCCTCTGGATCATCTTTGGGTGTGGGATTGTGCATATTGAGGCTTTCAATATCTTTTTCTTGTTGATTGAACTTGATGGACTATGTGGTTAACCATGTAACTTCAACAGACCTTATTTTATAGAATAAATTACCAAATGCCTTAGCAAAAGTGAGACAAACTATGTCCACTTGACTGCCACCATCCAATTTATCATTTACTTCCTCATAGAACAAAAATAGGTTGGTCTGACCAGAACAGCCCCATGAGGAGGAAGATGTCCATAACCTTCGAACACTAGCAAAAAACTGATGTCTCAAGGAGTGGGATATGGCTAAAAGGGTACACCCAGGCAAGCTATGCCAGTGTCTACCTGAAGATACTATCCAGCCTTTATCCTGTGCTGTATGATTTTGAGATTTGAATTGCCCTGTTTTATACTTGCCAGCTTATCAATTTTTATTTAAATTTTTGAAATTCCTTATTGGTATAGAAAAAAAATTATCCATCAGAATGTAATATAACAGGGACAAGGCGGAATGAAGAAGCTCACTGCTAGAGCTCCCGCTTGATTTGGCTGTTATGCCTATGTTCAGCATACTTTTGGGCTGCCATGAGCTACAACAAGCACAGGAGAAACAGGGGAACATCTAGGGCTTTGTCGACGACCCTCATCAGCCGTTTCTTTCCAGAGACGTCCAGCTCTTCTACCGCAGCACGCATCGCTAAACCACGTGGCGCTCGCCAGCTTACAGGATCATCTTCCCCAACCATGGCCACCTCACAATCTCTTGTCCCCAGCTCGCTGGCAGGAGTGCATCACTTGGCGCTTCCTGCAGCCCGGGACCCTCCACACAGACTTCGAATGATGACGTGGACATCAGGGCCCTGCTCCGAGTACTCCCGACTAAATCCTACATCGAAGTGCTGGTGCTGCAGGTGGGGGAGCAGCACAGATGGGACTTCCAGCAGCTCAGCGGTACACCACTTGGATGATCGTCTAATGGGGAGTCGATGGTTAGTGCTTTGGAACGGCGGGTAGCTCAGCTAGAGCAGGGCTACTCATCACACCAAGACAGCCTAGTGGAGCTGCAGTTCCACCTGGAGGACTTAGAGAACCAAGGCCACAGAAACAACCTGTGTCTGGTTCAGAGAACTTTCAAGAGACAGTCCTGATGATCCTCCACAAAGTCCTGGACTCTGACTTCTCCACTAACATAGAGTTTGACAGAGTGCACAGGGCACTTGGGCCTAAGCCAACAGACCTGGACCGCCCACCCGATGCCATCTGCTGCCTGCACCGCTATGGGCAGAAAGAATAGGTTCCCTGTGTTGCGTGGTTCAGGGGGCCGATTGACCTCAATGGCACGAAGATATCCATCTTCTCAGATGTTTCCCAGGCCACCTTGCAGAGGAGAGCGATTTTGAAGCCATTATTCGAGTTAATACGTCGCTCCGAGCTGACGTACCGCTGGGGCTTCCCTCTCCAATTGACCATTCGCAAGGGCAGCTCTTCCGTTCTCCTTAGACGCCATGCAGATTTTCTGGACCTGTTTGCCTTCCTAGACACTGAAGCGGTACCTGTACCAGATTGGCTGCGCCCGGTACCCTGCAGAGATCCTTGCTCAGTTAATCGGGACCCCAGATCTGGACTGCTACGCTGCTCTTCGAGGAGGAGGGATGGGTGATCTGGCCCCAGCTCGGATGAATGATCCTGAACTGTGATCCTGCCAATGATGATCCATGAGTGTTCAAAGCATTACATTAGACTTAGTTTGCACCGAATATCTGGCCTGATTATTAGCATTGTTGAGTACCACTCATAGACTCCCCTCACCCCCTTTTCTTGTGATGACCTATGGGACTGTACCCAGACATCCCCCCTTAAGCGCTTTAACGAGCTATGATTGTCAGCATAAAAGTCAATAGCAATGCTTGATCTCCCTGTACACAGCCATAACCAGACGGAGACCTAGGAAACCACCAGAGGCCGGCCCTTCTTCCTTCATCTTTATTAAAATACAGCAAGCTGTTGGGCTCAGTGTTTGACTGGCTTTTGGTACACCTAATTAGAGGTAAATGCGATAGGACTCTATGACATGCCGTTTAATCCCCTCCTGGGGGTACATTTTCTATTCTCCGCTGGGCTTATTTTTCAGAAGCTACCAGACTACGCTACTTAGTGCAAGATATATCATATAAAAATCCCTCCTACGGGACGTTTTATGCAAACCTACAACTAGAAGGGAGCAGAGGGATGGACGGGATTATATAAACTGGATAATTCAAAAATCATACAACAGTTTTTCCTGGTTTGGTCTTCTCTTTGGGGGACGGTACTGTAGGTTTCTCTTTTTTTTTTTCCTCTTCTTCCCTAAATGGTAGCCATAAAAGATTTGCAACACCCTGAGGAGGAGGTACTTGAATAAAGCTAGTATGAGGCTTTTAGTAGCTATTTCAGCATTACAGATACCCTAGGATTTTCGGTATACGTACATCTTGCTGGGGGATAAAATTGCTGTATAATGAACCGATGCCACACAATGTACTCCCCCGCCCGTGAACATGTAAGAAAAAACGGTTAAATCTTTTGGATGATTCCAAATGAATATCTATCTACCCAGATAGTCAATCTCGCAGACTGGTCCCTGGGGCTTACATCTGTGAAAAAGCCGCCACTCCCACCCTGTTTACATAGAATCCTCACAAGAGCACAAAAGCAAATGTGAGAAAACAGGACCGATTGGTACCTATGAGGATCTACTGGTCACTGGGGTTCTGTCTGACGACAGACACCTGAGATTGTGTATGTTTTTTAAAGCTCTAGGTTTTTCTAAAATATGAAACAAAGGTTTAACTATAAAATTCATATGTTCATGTGTTGCCCATATCATTGAAATCAGTGACCCCCTGTAACATATTGTAATTACCGATGGATTTTACCAGCAGTGCCATTTGGTAGGACTCTGGAAAAGTGTAAACTGCTTATTGCTGAAGCTAACGGGTAGGAGGGGCGAACAAACTCCCCCGTCAAAAGATAGAATCCAAAGGGGCAACCTGGTCTCAGCCACCACAAGATATTAACCGTGGGACAGAAAGACACTGAGAGGAGCTTAGGCCAGGCGCCCCTGACGGCCCCGGCATAGACCGCGAACCCAAAAAACTCTAAACGACCGAGGGGTAAAGGAAAGCCTTAAAGCAAGGACCACATTAAAAGGTAGAAGGTGGAAAAGGGCCCAGGAGGCCCAGGTTTGCAATAAGACTGGGGAAGAGAATCAGACCCAAAAAAAGTCAACATGAATAAAGATTCAGCCAAACAGCCTAAGAAAGCAACCACCAAAGGCAGTAAAAGGGAGACAAGTACAATCAAACACTATTTAAGACAGGGTGCAAGCCCAAAAACATCGGGAAAAGAAACTCGGGCCGGAGCTTCCCCGGAGAGTAGGGGCGGGGCGGAAGGAGAAATCAACGACTCCAGAGCGGACTTTACAATGGAGACCGAGATTGAGCCCAGTAGGGGGGAGGACCAACAATCAGGAACCCACATCCCCAACAAACTTGGAATGGAGGCGATGTTATTACGCCTGGAAAATGTAATCAAATTGGAAATTAACTCCCTACGTGAGGATATGGGCCATCTGCTGTCTAGGGTTGAAGTGGTGGAAGGGAGAGCGGATTCCATAGATGTGGAAATCGCAAAGCTGAAAACACAATTAAAAGGTGCCTACCTCACCCAGAGAGAGACCCTCTACAAGATAGAGGACCAAGAAAACAGGGATAGGAGGCTAAACCTGAGGTTGCGTGCCGTCCCGGAACAAAGAGGGGAAGACCTAGAAAGAAAACTATGGGAAATCTTGGGCCCCATAAGTGGCAAGGACTTAGACCACTTCCCCCATATAGAAAGGATACACCGAGTAGGTAGACCCGAAAGGGGGGGTACAGAGCGGATCCGGGACATAATTGTCAGATTCAGCCACTTTAAAGAAAAAGAGGACCTGTGGGCGAAAATAAAAAATAAGTCCCCAATATTGTATAAGGACGCTGAAATCCAGGTATATGCAGACATATCAGCCCGAACCTTGGAAAGACGGAGACACCAGAAACCCCTGTTGGAAATATTGAAAAGGGAAAACATAAGATATAACTGGGGTTTCCCCTCATGCTTAATAGGGTTAAAAGAGGGGTGCACGGCTAGGCTAAGGTACCCGGAAGAAATACAGGGATTTTGCACAAAACTCGGGATTGTAGTCCCGAACCTGCAGGGCTGGATTGAAATGGAAGGCCTGGGGGACCCTGGGGGGGGGAGTGGGGGAGGGGGGGGCGGAGGGGCGAATGCCCATATGTAGCTGCACGAGAATTCTGTTCAAACCGGCCCCGCCCCCCCCTCTGCGCCCCGAGCTCGGGGCGCGGAGGGGGAGGGGAGGGCTAAACACCTCACCAGGAATCCGGAGTCTAAGGGAAGCCACAAAGGATGGCCCCCAATGACCCGAGGACCCTAGTTGGGGTAAGAGAGGGGGGGAGGGTGAGAGGAGGGGGGGGGAGAGAGGGGGGGAGGGGAGAAAGGGGGAGGGACAAGGAAGGGAGGGGGAGGAGGGGGGGGGGAAGAGGGAGGGAAACCACGTCCGCTGTGGGGCTGTTATTACCATCAATATCTCAGAGGGAAAAAAAAAAAAAGAAAAACAAAATCCCAAAAAATAAATGAAGGACATAGAAATCAAATTTGTATCATATAATGTCAAAGGCTTAAACTCCCCCGGCAAGCGATCTAAAATTTTGGAGGAAGCAGAGAGATATGGCGCAGGTATAGTGTTCCTGCAAGAGACTCACCTGGCACATTCCTCAAATATTAGACTTTTTTCTCCAGCTCTCCCAAATTGGTTTTATGGAGACACTATCTCGAGCAGGGCAAGAGGAGTGGCTATTGGGATTGCGAGGGACATTGACTTCACGGTGGAGGAGAGAATGACGGACCCCGAGGGGAGGTACCTGTTTCTTAGGGGCTCCCTCCTAGGGGTAGAACTTACACTGGCCAATGTTTATGCCCCCAACGCAAAACCTATCTTATTTCTCGAAGCAATTCTGCTTAAGCTAAGGGCCTTCAGGAAAGGACAGGGGTCAAGTCCTGGGGAAAAAAGTGAGGGAACTCCCACCCAAGATCCACTCGCCCACCAAATAAAAAAAATGATACGCTCATATGCACGAACGCTTCAAAAGTGGTATTTTTCATCCAAATTTGGTATTGTGTTTATGAAGCTTAACTGTTAGTACATAAAAAAAAAAAAAAAAAATCCTCAATAAATACGGTAATTCTCTGAATAATCAGCATTCATTCAATTGTGCTTCCATGCAAATGTGAACATCATGTTCTGATCTTTATTGGGGAATTTTATTTTGTATATAGAGAGTTTATGTGGTGAGTTTACACTTTTCATTGAACAGACTTTGGATAACACAGGGTTAAACGGAAAGGTCATAAATGAACTGCACATTATCTGGACAGAATGCTTGGGGAGATAGTGATGTGTTCCTGCTTAGGAGATATATGTTAGCTCGGGGGGCTGCAAACTCTGCAGGGCTCCAACACACACTCGCTGCTATTCCAACCCTTCACATATTTCCACATAAACTTCCCTCCTGGCATTAAACTTTGCCAGGTATTGTGCTCAGCTTACCACCCCAAACTGATGTCCCTCCCTCAGCTCACCTCTCTCCCTGCATGTCCTGTGAGCAGAATAGCTGTGCTCCTCCTCTGGGTTCCCTCATCATATGGCACTGAAGATAGAGGAGGGGGGATTCAGCGGGACACACAGAGAAAGTATGCAGGAGACTGGGGGGGGGGGGGGGGGGAATGAGGAGACAGAAAATCAGGAGGGGCCGGCGGGGAGGAGCGCATCACGAGAGGTCTGACTAAATATAATCTCTTAGCAGCAGGGACCTGATCTACCTGTCAGCTAGCTGTGATTGACAGGTAGATCGAAGCGGAAGCTGTCATGGGGCACCCTACTGGCAATTCCTGAATGGTCAGGTGTGCGGCACTTACTATTGCGAGCTGTGTCGGCAGCTGCTGGTGTAGCCCTGCCACACAGCTCACATACTTCAAAGTCTTGCCGGACACGGCTGCTAACGGGAACTAAGTTCCTGTTGTGGAAAAAGTACAGGAACTCCGTTCCCATGCGTTCCTGCAGGACTTGAGCCCTGGGAAAGGATATCTGATCCTGATGGGGGACCTCAATTTCGCAATGGACCCCGCGAAGGACAGTACGTCTGGTGGTACGGGGAGGGGCAACATACAACTGAAGCGGATTAAAAAAAAACTATCGGAGGACCAACTGTTGGATGTGTGGAGGATCCAGCACCCGCAGTTGAGGGATTACTCGTTCTTCTCCCCCGTCCACCAGATGTATTCTCGCCTGGACTATATCTTAATATCTTAATAGACCATGGCATACTGGAAAGGGTCAAAGAAACCGAAATTGGAATAGCTTCCCTCTCGGACCACGTGCCGGTATCCATGAGGCTAAGGTTCCCCGAACACAAACAACCCTCTAGCGGATGGAAACTCAATCCTGAATTGCTACATGATAAAGAAATTAGGGATTATATTAAAAAGGAGCTAGAATGGTTCTTTCAAATCAACGACAACGGAGAGGTCTCAGAGGCACAACTATGGGACGCCCATAAAGCGTTCATTAGGGGGCTCCTGATAGCTAAAGCCGCATGGAAAAAAAAGGAGAGGGTGGGAAAGACGCAGGCGCTGATGGCCGAGATTAAAACCCTGGAGCAAAAGCACAAATCTGGGGGGGCACTTAGCCAGAGCATATACATAGAGCTTACAGATAAGAGAGAGGAACTGAAAGATTTAGCTGAACAGGAAGTTAGACAGAAGTTCAACAAATTGGCCAGGGAACAATATATGTGGGGCAATAAGCCAGGGAAATATTTAGCAAGGAAATTACAAAAAAAGAAAACCAGAAATTTTATTGAAAAAATTCAAACAAGAAACGGGGAGATGAAGTTTACCTCTAGTGAAATAGCCTCTACATTCAGAGACTATTACAAAGAACTTTACGAGGTGAAAACCAAGGGAAACAACGACAGCATGGGAAATAACCAGAAAACATCAGAGTTCCTAGAGAGGGCAGGGCTAATGGCTCTAGGGGGGGAGGAGAGAGATGAGGTTGAGAGGCCAATAACCGAGGAGGAGATCTTAGCAGCCATCAACAACTCTCCAACAGGGAAGAGCCCGGGCCCGGACGGCTTTACGGCCTCATATTACAAAACGTACAAAGAGATTCTTATACCGAGATTACTGCGATATATGAATGGACTAGGGATAGACTATGAGATGAGCGAAGAGGCCCTAAAAGCTACGATCACTCTTTTGAGGAAGGATGGGAAGGATGGATCGGTGTGCTCGAACTACAGACCCATCTCCTTATTAAATTTCGACACAAAATTATACGCTAAGATACTGGCGGATCGAATAAAGGGGCATTTGGGCACACTGATCCATCCGGACCAGGTCGGGTTTGTCCCGGGCAGAGAGGGGAGGGACAATGGGATTCGGACATTGCTAGCAATACAGAGGATGGGAGATTCGAGAACCCCCAGTCTACTCCTCTCGATAGACGCTGAAAAAGCGTTCGACAGAGTAGACTGGGGGTTCATGTTCAACACCCTACAGAGGATGGGTTTCGGACCCAGAATTATTCAAAAAATCAAAACCCTATATAATCATCCGAAAACCAACATCAAGGTCAATGGAACGACCTACGCGGAGTTCGAACTGTTTAATGGTACTAGGCAGGGCTGTCCACTCTCCCCTCTCCTTTTTATTCTATCCCTGGAACCGCTGTTAGCCACAATCCGCGGAAACCCAGAGGTGGAAGGCTGTAAAGTCGGCAGCGAAGAGCACAAACTTGCGGCCTTCGCGGACGACGTCCTCTTTTACATAAGCTCACCCCAGAAGTCAGTCCCCATGTTGCTTAAAACCTTGAGGGAATATGGGGAACTAACAAACTTTAGAATCAATGCCTCAAAAACATTTATCCTTAATATTAACCTCAATAAAATAGAGAAACAGAACCTTCAGAAAACAGTTAGTTTCGTATGGAAAAAAAGGATAAAATACTTAGGAATAGAACTGGCCAACAACCCGAGGAAATTATATAAAATAAATTATATCCCACTCCTAGAAGACATAAAAAAAAATGCCAAGAGCTGAAGGGAAAAATCCTATCCTGGATAGGTAGGATTAATTCGGTAAAAATGATGATCTTACCAGTCATCACATATAAATTCCAGATGCTCCCCCTCCCTCTCCCAAAACAGTACCTCGGTAAACTAAGAGCTATTATAATGAACTTCATATGGAATTACAAAAAACATAGAATCTCCCTCCAAGTTCTAAAACAAGACAAAAGTCAGGGCGGTCTGGCGGTCCCAGACATAGAAAGTTACTACCATGCTATAGCACTATTAAGAATCGCAGAATGGGGTAAAATAGGTAACACTAAAAGATGGGTTAGTTTGGAGGAAGCACTGAGTGAAGCTAGGCTGGGGAGGATTGTTTGGAACCCTCCGAAAAGCCGGACACTGGGAGAAAAAACACATATAATCACCATCACGACTTTGAAAATTTGGGACAAAATATATAAAATATTCAACAAAAATTATAATTCGCCACTTATAGCACTTAAAGAAAATCCTTTTTTCCCGCCAGGGTTAAAGGAAATAGGAGGTGATTGGATTAGAAAGGACTGCACGAGACTAGGGGAAGTTATTAGCAAGGGGAAGGTTATGACATTGCACGAGTTACAGAATAATGAGGCTTTTTCCATAGATGGATGGCGGCATCGCCAGCTAACCCACTTTGTGGGCTCTCTTCCTAGCCCATTAAGGGAGGCTAAGGATCTAACAAAATTAGAGAAAATCTTTATGGCAGAATGTTCAAAAAAAAGAATATCCAGAATATATAAACTATTATTAGAAAGAGATAGACCGGAGATGCCGCCATACCTTACCAAATGGGAAAGCGAATTAGGAACACAACTAGAAATAGGCACAAGTAAGAAAATTTTAAAATTAGCACATGGGTCAGCGGTAGATGCGAGAACTGCAGAAACAAACTTTAAGTGCATGGCTAGGTGGTATAGAACCCCAGACAGGGTCAGCAATTTCCAGGCGGATACATCTGCGAACTGTTGGAGGGGGTGTGATCAAAGGGGCACAATGGGTCATTTATGGTGGGGGTGTCCTAAAATCAAAAAATTTTGGGAGACTATCCTAAAATACATAAAAGAAATAACAACGATCGAGGTAAAAAATGACCCTTGGGTGGCACTTATGCATGCCACATCCAAGGGAATTAAACAATATAAAGGCTCATTGATTCCCCATCTGCTTAACGCGGCTAAAAAGGTAATTCCAAGGAGGTGGAAGGATAAGGAAAGCCCACCCTTATGGGAATGGGTTGACGCAGTGGAGTCCACTTACATGATGGAATGTGTGTTGTACACTGGGGAGGAGGACAGAGAGGCCACGAGGGCTAGATGGGAGAGTTGGAGAAAATTCAAGAGGTCTTGGAGTTACAGGGAGGCTTTGCGAGTGCAGCCATGACAACCGATGATCCCTGGGGGGTGAAGCCGAAAAGAGATCTAGCCACGGAAAGGCAGACCCTAAGGGCAAGAGAAGACACTGGGGAGAAAGGGCCACCTTACAACAACAAAACAGCGGACGGGGACGTGGAGGGTGGGGGCATGGGGGGGGACAGGGGGGAGGGGGGGGAATAAAAACCCCCAGGGGGGTTAACTGGAAGAGTGATGGAACGGGATTTAGGACAAAGGAAGCGGAGGAGGAGCGGAGGCTGGGTTGGATCTCGGATGTATATATGTATCTTTGGGCTTTGTAAACTTCATGGATACCCGACTCAGGACCCCTTATCCCCCCCAACTCCAGGGGGAAAAAAAAAAAAAGGGTGAGAATGAAACAATCCACTAATGATGCTAAGACAATTGGAGGGATGGAGATGCGGGCATAGCTGACACTCACCCACGAATACTCTTTCTGAAGTGGAAAAAAAAAAGAAAAAAAAGAAAAAAAAAAAAAAAAAGGAAGATGCCCTACTGGTAGTGCCTGGGATGCCCTACTGGTAGTGCTTTTGAGACTAGGTCTCTTATACGCTTACAGCGTATTGGTTTTTTTTTTGGGCTGCCTTCTGGTTTCCCTTTCTACTTCTTTTTCTCTTTTCTTTTTATATTCCCTTCTTCCCCTTCCCTCCTTTTTTTAATAATTTTTTTTTGACTCCTCCACCCTCCCACTCCTCCGTCAACCTCCAATATGGATACGGGTAAAACAGAGCCTGTTTGCATTGTGTCTTTCAATGTGAAGGGGTTAAACACTCTGGAGAAACGCTCCATGGTGCTTGCTAATCTGAAACACATGAAACACATGAAGGCCCATGTCTGCTTCCTTCAGGAAACTGATTTTCGTGCTGATAAACTACCAAGACTCCATGATCGCTTTTTCCCCGACGGCTTACCAAGGTTGCTTTCCTGATTCCAGGTCCAATAGAGTTAGCATCTTACGTAGCTCGATTCCTTGGGTATTCAAGGATCAGTGCGGTGATGAGGAGGGCAGGGCGCTTTTTGTGAAGGGGACCTTGGGAGGCTCCTTGGTTACTCTGGCGAGCCTCTACCTCCCAAACAATAATCAGATTGCCTATCTGGAAACGGCTCTTGCCAAGTTGGGGGATTTTGTGGGGGGTAATATGAATTTCACCCTGAATCCAACCCTAGACGCTTCCAGGAGTACTTCTCAGATCTCCTATTCCACGTTAAAACGCCTGCACCCAAATAAACGAGATTACACGTTCTACTCGCACCTTCGTTCTACTTGTTGCCTCAGTCTCTCCTGTCCAAAGTCACATCCACCTCCATTGGGTCAATCACTTTTTCAGATCATGCTCCAGTTTCTGTAGACATAGACTTGCTGTCCCCTACTCCTAAACAGTGGATGTGGAAGCTAAACAATTAGTTGATCCAAACTCATTGGTATTAGAGGAGGTAGAATTCGGATATCGCTCCAATGATGGTGTGGGAGGCACATAAGAGCTATATTAGGAGCATCATGATTAAGCTTGGGTCACGAATCAAAAATGCCAGAGCTCAGCAAACTATCAATCTTTTGGAAAAGATTAGGACCCTGACGGCCACCCATAAGCAATCACTGGCAGACAAGGTCGTGGCTTACGATCTTGCAGAACCAACTGCGCTCATTGGCATTGCCACGATTGCTAAATGCCGGCGTATGTTTTATGAACATAGTGACAAGTGTGGGAAGTTGCTGGCGCATGCTTTGAGAGACCAGCAAGCTTGCACGTTCGTCCCTGAACTTTTGGATGAGAGTCGCACCAAAGCACATACTACGGAGGAGATTGCAGAGATCTTTAGGAAATATTGCACTGCACTTTATTATCCTATGTCCGAAATGGAGAATTCCTCCAAACGGAGGGCCATTCAGGAATATATACATAAGTCTGGACTTCCACGCCTTTCCGATGAAGACGTAGCCACCCTAGAAGAGCCTCTGATGGCTGAACAAGTGACTCTGGCGACTGCTTAGATGAAATTAGGCAAAGCCCCTGGCCCCAACGGGTATTCCCTCATACTACAGGACTGTTGGAGATCTCCTGTCACACATATCACTGTGCTCCCTAAGGAAGGAAAGGATCCACTACTTTGTCAAAACTATCAGCTGATCTCCCTTCTAAATAAGGATCTTAAAATATTTACTAAAGTATTATCAATGAGCTTGATAGCGTTGATCCCACAGCTAGTTCATTTTGACCATGTGGGGTCGTCCCTACAAGAGAAGCCAGGGACAATGCGACCAAGGCGCTTAACTTGATCTATGCCGCAGAGGCTCGAAAAATCCCATCGTTAGTAACTCAGTTACTACATTGGAAAAGTAATTAGCAAAGCAAAGTAACTGTGACTTTTTTTTTTAATATTCTATACGTGTAACTAAGGGGTGGGTCTAGTATTACTATAAGCAAGGGGCGCATTTATTATTATATATCGTGTAACCAAGGGGCTGCTCTATTATTACTCTAACAGAGGGGCAGATCTGTTATAGCGTGTAAGCAGGGGGGGTCTATTAGTATATATCGTGTAAGGGGCAGATGGCTACAGAAGAGGGTGAATGTTAAATTAATGGGCAGAGCTCGATATATAACAATAATAATAAATGCGCCCTTTGGTTACAGTAATACTAGACCCGCCCCTTAGTTACACAATAGACGCCCCTTGCAGAGTAGCACGAGCATCGGGAGCATGCGGCATCGCCTCGTACAGCGCCTGCGCCAGTTCACTCAGAGCTGTTTAGGTTCGGCAATTTTCGGAAGCTCCGTAGTCCTACGTACTGCACAAGCGCTGCGCCTGCGCAGTACAGGGGGGTCCTTATCCGGCAGGGGGAACTTTTTAGTCAGGACACATCACTGATCCTGACCCTGAAACCCTTTTTCTGTTAAGTAACTCTGTTTATTTTAACTCAGTTACTTACATCACTGATCCTGACCCTGAAACCCTTTTTCTGTACCATTAGAAACAATCTAGATATCATTGGCTTCCCCTTGGATGCAAATCTTTCCCCTAAAATTGCTGCATTTGCAAACGATTTAACTTTTCTGTCTAACCCTCCAATCTCTGTTCCAAACTTGCTCTCAGAACTAAAGACTTCCGCAGGGTTATCGTCTGAGTAAATCATCATAAATCATAGGCGCTGAACATGGCCATGTCGGCCGCGATGTCTGCGTTACTTCGGGTGGATTCTCCCTTCAGATGGGCCACAGCGCATATCAAATACCTTGGCATCTGTTTACCTAATAGGGTGGAAGATGTGTTTTCAATCAAGTTTACCCCTCTTTTGGCAGCAATCAAAAAGACCTTCAATCCTGGCAGCATGGCTTGTTCGGAAGGTGTAACATAGTGAAAATGAATGTTATGCCGCCTCTGCTGTAACACCTCCAAACCCTCGCCATTTGGATCCCGATCGCTTTCCTTAGGGCGGTGACCCAAGCTTTTGTGTCTTTCCTCTGGGCCCTGAAACCTCCTCGTCTGGCTTAATCTATTTTGCTACTTACGAAGCTTCGGGGGGCATTGCCCTGCTGAATGCTAACCTTTACCACATGGCATGCCATATGACGAGGGTCCTGGATTGGTGTCGCATGCTTTTGGCGTGCTTAAGTAATGGGTACAAGTGGAGCAGGTTCTAGTGGGGATACCACTGGAGTCAGTGCCGTGGTGCCTAGCAAATTTGCCTCGCCAGATTTTAGATCACTCCACGGTGGGAGAGGCACGGAGGATATGTTTGAAGATGTTCAACGGCTTTTCTGTCGCACTGACGCCATTGCCACTCACCCATATAGTCGGTAATCTGGCCCTCAGCTCTGGAAACCAAGACTCAAGATTGTGGGAATTGAGACTGGTGGAGCGATCGCAGGCCTGTCATTACATTTGCCGTCTGGTCATCCATCGTCCATGGGCAATCAATGAAGATCCGGCTCTTGTGGGCTTGTCTTTTTGGAAAAAAAGGGGGGGAGGTAAAACTATAACTAAACCATTTTATTGGCTCTTTACTTTCTCCTGAGCCTTTTCAGAGATGCCTTACTGCCTTTAAATTACTATATCTGGACCAATCTCCAATACAGCATGCAGGCTCCCAGGCCTACCAATTGATGTTGGCCTTACCACCGGACTTCAAAATTCAGTTTTCACCAGATGGGAACGGGAGTTAAGGCTCCAACAGGGAAACAAATGGACAGAATTCTTCTGTTCTCTTACAAAACCTCGATCTGTGCTAAACATCAGGAAGCTGGGTTTAAGGTGTTGACCCGGGGGTACTATACACCGGTGAAGATCCATAGAATGTTCCCCAGGTGTTTGGATCTCTGCTGGAGATGTGGGGATGAATCTCGCTCTCTTCAACACGTCTTCTGGTCCTGCCGCCTTCTGCAATCATATTGGACGGAGATCCACCGCATCGCTCAAAAGTTCACCGATCAGGAGTTGCCGAGGGATCCTGCATTCTTCCTTCTGCATCACAAGATTCCGAGCAAGGTTTACAGGAAATCTATCCTGCCTCTCCTGCTCACAGCTGGGAACTGTTGCATCCCGCTCTACTGGAAGCAGACGCAGCCGCCGTCAATGTGATGGAGGACTTGGTGGCCACAGAGAAGGGCCTTCGGGAGAAATTTCTTTCAAACGTGATTTTATTGGCACCAGTTTGTCTACTCCGAGGAGTACGCGGAACTGGTTAATTAAATGCCAGAGAGTGAGGGCCTATAATGCTGGCCCCCCAGGCTTGGAAGGAGTGGTTGACGAGGGACTCCCGTCCTCACACCCTCGTCTCTTTCTTGCTGAGAGGCCCCCAGGGCCTGCTATAATTTTTCATCTTGTAATCTTGTGTATACCATGTAAAATGCCACACGAAGTACAGAGACCTCCTAGACCCTGAAGTTTCTAGTCTGCGCCTCCTTTAAATGTTCACATCTTTATAGGCAGAAGCTTTGTGTGCTGTAGACTTCCAATAGTCAGGTGTTGATCACGAACATGTGCTCATGTTTACACGAGCAGACACTTTTTTTGTGGATAGAATGAAGATAAATTACAGAGGTATAGGTTCACCCCAGAGGGTGCCAAAACTAAAGGTGAGGAAGAGGGGGGGAGAAAGAGGGGGAAAAAAAGGGGGGTAACCAGGGTGATGTGATGCGTGAGTGCAACAGTACAAATGACAGGAGGGTCTCAATCCCCAGAGCAGCCATCCAGGAGGGTCTTCCCTTTGTCCGAATATACGAGCATGTTCCAATATGCCCATGTTTTCATATTTCGTTCTCTTCTATTTTGAGCTGTAAGTACCAAGTCTTCCAGGGTATTGGTACTCCTAACCCTATTAAGCCACATGGCAATGGAAGGAGGATTAGGATCTTTCCAACACAGAGTGATACAAGTTTTGGCAGCATTAATCAAGTGACAAAGGACATATTTTTTTGTATGTCCGAATTGGTATTTGGGAGCAGTGGAGCAAGAATAAGGCAGGATCCTGCAGAATAGTAAAGTCTGTAAATTGTTGGGAGACAGTGGTGGCTGGTGCTTATAATTTTTGCCATATGAACGACTCGGAGAGAGAGGACCTACTGTGGAATGTGATTTGAGGGAAGTTGGTAGGGATGCATGACACCATGGTGCCCTATTCAGGGAAATAGAGCTGCACTGCTGTTCTATGTGCATCCAAAGCTTAAGATCCTTGTGTCTACACCAGTCAGTTATTCTGACAAGGTGAACTGCTTGGTAGTATATGAAAGGGTCCAGGGTGGCTACCCCCCCCCCCCCCCCCCCCCCATAGATGGAAAGAATCAAAGATTGATGTTGCGCTCCACAGTAGATAAATATTAAGTGCTAAAAATAAATAACAGTGTGTGTTGTTTCAATACCAAACTGACATATATAGAAACAAATCCAATGCTTCATTAAAAGTGATAAGTGCAATGATGGCAAATAAAGTGACTGTAGTGTATTGAATGATCAAAACAGAATAGTGCAATAAAGAAAAAATCATCCAAAAAAGTCCATATGTATAAAAGTGCAAATAGTTCAAATAGATTGCAGTCCGGAAGTAATGAGATCATCCAACTGGCAGAAGGTGCAAACGTGCAAACCATAAGGTGCTGACAAGCATCAACAGGTGACGTTTGTGACTATTGTGCTGTGAATCTTCGGTGTAATATGACACCCGCAGGTGTACTAACTTCTTACCTTACTGCTGTAAGGTAAGCAGCATTCAAAATAATCAAGAGGTTAGATGGTCACTCTGGCGGGGGAGGTGGGGTCTCTCCTCGGGGGTTCCGGAGCCCAGTCGGTGATGCTCTTTTCCAGGACCAGATGAACAGCCAAACACCGCTCAGAATGTGCCAAACCAGGTGAATGGGGAAATATAAAGAAGCTCTCTAGTGTAGTATGTTGGCATTCAATATGTTTGTTTATTTTGATAAAAAACTTCCGGTGTCCATATCCAGGGCCGTCTTTAATATGGTTTGGACCCCTGTTGCTGTTTGGTTCCTGGCTGTCGAGGTGTCTACCTTCGGTTCCCGCCTGCCTGATTGGCGAAAGAGGTCCAGCGCTTAAGCCTGCTTGATACAAATACCGTATGGTAGCTGTGTCCAACACTTGCAGTAAGAGTACCCAATCTTTCTATATCATCAGTCAAGCTGTTTTACAGTCATTTTCATCCAGTCTTCTCCTGTTCCTGAGTCACTCTGAAGGATTTGTTGTTATCAGTGTTTCGATTGACACGGACTCCGTATTACATTGTTTCTTTTGGTGTTTTCATTTGGCACTTATTGCTCATTTTACATATGTTACATTCCTTATTGGCACATAATATTTATGCCATAATATTGGTGAAACTCACGTTCCATTGTGGGTATTTGTATACACGCCTTAAATTTTTGTTTATATAATATTCACCTTTACACAGTGTGTTTATCTTAGCGCTACATTTTTTTGTTTATATTTCCTTGACTTTGTTTGTTTTGTATGTTAGCTGCTTTCATTTATTTTTCACTAAGGGTAGCACAGTTTTTTCCTTATCTCCAACAGTACGTACTCGCCAACTGTAGTAGCACTTATATGTTAATATCTTAATAACTTTCAGTAATAAAGTGCAAATCAACATTATGTTTTGTGTGTAAAACAGCCATGTTGTCTAGTAACACAAACATAAATATTCATAAATAATAGCACAATTAACAACAACACATAGCAATTAAACAAACAGTATTAAAACGTACAACCCGTAGAATCCAAGATCAAACATTCAAAACAAAGTGCGTATGCTCCACTCCAATTTAGAGAATAGGTAATCAGGTAGCAGAGTTACATAATATACTACACTAAATCTGGAAGATATGTGCTTCTGTGCTAAATGGGTGATAAAACCACCCTTTCATCAGCTTTCGGTCCACACAACAAAGCAAAAAAAAAAAAAAACCCCAAAAAACTGAATTTTCCGTATAGCAGCCTTATGGAAAATCCCGATATGTTAACATTCCTATTAGGCAACAGCTGCTAGTATAACAGACTATTGTCAACCAATATTATAAGGCTCGATTCACACTATGCATTTTGCTTTTGAGCGTTTTTGCAGTGCTTTTTGCGGTGCTTGCCGCGTTTTTACCGCGATTTTGCCGCGATTTGTGTTTTTGTATTTTTTTTTTTTTACACTGTGGTTGCTTAGCAACCAGCTATATACAAATTTAGTACGTTGTTCATTCGTAAAATCTTTTAATTATTTCAAAACGCCAATTGCTGAATTTAGGTTGAGTTGAATGGCCTGCAAAGTTTTGCTGCTGCTGTTAAAGCGCTGTAAAACAGTGTTCCAGAATTCTGCAAAAATCCCGGTCTCAAGTTTGCTCATCTGATCAAATAGTCCTTTTGCCATATTACAGCACTCTGACTTCTCTTCACAGTCAGATGAAATTTCCAACAAAATGTCCATTATATTTTGATAGCCATGGACTAGTGCCTGACAAGCATCAGCACGACATGACCAACATGTGTCACTTAGCTTTTTCGGCATGGACACAGAGAGGTCATTCTCATCAAGCTTGTCTTTAAGCTTCTTGTAGTGCTTGGTTGAGCCAGTAAAGAATGCATACAGAGCTTGTATGAAATCAAAAAACTTGACAGCCTCACTACACGAATTTGCAGCATCCTTTCCAACAAGGTTTAGTGAGTGTCCAAAACAAAGTATATACTTTGCATATTTATTCAGGGTAACAATTTTTGCTTGCATACCCTTGTAGTGACCAGACATGTTGCTTGCATTGTCGTAACTCTGTCCACGACATTCTTGTATGGAAAGTCCAACATTATTAAGGAATTTTAGATGCGCATTTGCCATCTCTTCTCCTTTATGCCCCGTTGAGGGTAAGAAGGTTAGAAAACGCTCCACAAGTTGATTTCCTTCTAAGTATCGTAAAATCACTGTGAGCTGATCAGTATGGGAATAATCTTCAGATGAATCTACCGAGTAGTACTTTGCCATTTTAACCCGGTTGATGACATGTTCTAAAATCTTTTCCCCTGTAATCTGTATAAGTTCTTCACAGACATTTGCTGATAGATAACTTGTAAATAGTTTGCCCTTGTTTGCCTTGGCTTGGATGTGTTGTGCTAGGAAAGCATCATACCCTGACAGTAATTCCAAATTTCCAAGATAGTTGCCATTGTGTTTGGATCCAATAACTTGGTCATCTCCTCTAAAAGCCAATGCTCTTTCGGCAAGAAAAATGATGACTCTTGTTGAATTTTATGGTCAATACGACCCTCCAGTTTAGAATATTTGGCTGTATCAATCACAGCATGAATATGGTATTGAGACTAAAAGGATAAAAAGGGGGTAATCTTGCGCCAGCACACCGAATGGCAACTAGGAAAATGCAGCGCACACTCAAGGGAAATGTCTGAACCCAAAGAGAATAAAAAAGAAAGATAGTGGCGCGCAAAATAAATTAAACTAGACTAAATGTTAAAAAGACAAAGGAATCAGGTAATAGATGTAGGGAATCCTAATTAAAACATCCTGGTTAAAGTAGTATAACACATATAGAAATAAATAAAATTATTGTCAATAATATATCAGATAGATCGCAGTGCTTCTGGTTGTGCGTCTAGTGATGTAATAAAAAACAAATCTTGCGCTAAAAACAATCCTGGCTAAAAATGCATGATAAACATCGCAAACAGTGACTGGCTAAAATGACAGTGCATCCAAGTGTGCATAAAACCAGTGATCGAAATAGACAAATAAAAACGTGATGAAGATCCTTAATAAAGAAATATGCATCCAATTGTGTATATAAAGAAATGGCGGTGATCCAAATTTTTTTTTATATATCATAAAAGTGATATAGAGAGATATAAATTGATTAATGTGATGGAGTGCAGAAAGGAAAGAGTTATTCCTCAAATGCCAAGGAGGAAATAACAAATAATGGTGGTCTCAGATATGTACCACATATGCCATAACGAGTGGCTGTAGTAGAAATATGTACAGGTGCTAAAAATATTGAATAAAAATGGTGAATGGCGATAGGTGAAAATCGCAAAAAAAATATAATGTCCAATCAAGAATCCATATATAACATCAGTGCAATGTGGAAGCAGTATCTTCTATCCAAAGAAAAGTGTCAGTGCTGAGGTATACGTTGGTGGCGGGGAGTAATCTGTGAATCCTGTGCAGTGATCCGTGTATTTTCCGTGCAATCCTATTGGGGATATGGATGGCCCCTTACCTTACAGCTGTAAGGTTACAGCAGTGTAATATGGGTCTTTATGGTCCTCGGTGGCCGTCCTCACGGGGGGTTTTTTGGTTTCCAACTGTGTGTCCCAGGTGATTCCTATCAGCTTGCTCCTTATCCAGGCGGGGGGGGGGGGGGGGGTTTGGTTTTCACCTCAGTATGTATATAAAATGAAAATGCCTCATAGTGTAGTATGTTAACAGTTAAAACGTATTTATTTCCAATATAACAGTAAACAGTGGGTACTCACATTTAGTAAGTAAATACAGATGCAGGGTATAAACGAGCTTCGAGCTCGATGGCGTCACTTCCGGTAGGTCACGCATGTGGTCGTCCCAACGCGTGTTCGTCACTGATCACGTGACCCATGATGAAGTCTAAATGTGAGTACCCACTGTTTACTGTTATATTGGAAATAAATACGTTTTAACTGTTGACATACTACACTATGAGGCATTTTCATTTTATATACATACTGAGGTGAAATCCAAACCCCCCCCCCCCCCCCCCCCCGCCAGGATAAGGAGTAAGCTGATAGGAATCACCTGGGACACACAGTTGGAAACAAAAAACCCCCCCGTGAGGACGGCCACCGAGGACCATAAAGACCCATATTACACTGCTGTAACCTTACAGCTGTAAGGTAAGGGGCCATCCATATCCCCAATAGGATTGCACGGAAAATACACGGATCACTGCACAGGATTCACAGATTACTCCCCGCCACCAACGTATACCTCAGCACTGACACTTTTCTTTGGATAGAAGATACCGCTTCCACATTGCACTGATGTTATATCTCAATTTATATCTCTCTATATCACTTTTATGATATATAAAAAAAATTTTGGATCACCGCCATTTCTTTATATACACAATTGGATGCATATTTCTTTATTAAGGATCTTCATCACGTTTTTATTTATCTATTTCGATCACTGGTTTTATGCACACTTGGATGCACTGTCATTTTAGCCAGTCACTGTTTGCGATGTTTATCATGCATTTTTAGCCAGGATTGTTTGTAGCGCAAGATTTGTTTTTTATTACATCACTAGACGCACAACCAGAAGCACTGCGATCTATCTGATATATTATTGACAATAATTTTATTTATTTCTATATGTGTTATACTACTTTAACCAGGATGTTTTAATTAGGATTCCCTACGTCTATTACCTGATTCCTTTGTCTTTTTAACATTTAGTCTAGTTTAATTTATTTTGCGCGCCACTATCTTTCTTTTTTATGGTATTGAGACTGTTCATGTGATGAAATTCATTCACTGGCATGTTTCCAGTCACTAAAGCCATCATTGGAAAATGCATTTCGTGATGCACGAAACAATTTTCAGTCAAAACAATAGATTCTGCCGGTGTTTTTTGAGTAGCAAAGCCACTTTCTTTCAACCTTGTCTCCATTGGGACAGTTACACATAAACATGTCGATAGTACAGCAACGTCCGTCTTTAAATGACGTTGCAAACCCTTCATTTCTCAGTTGTTCCAGAGGCTCTCACTGACACATCTCAATAGTAGATATGTTAGGCCACAAACCAATGTCAATTATGAAACCTGACTGCCACAAATTCAGGCACTATATCAAATGCTTCAACAGTAGGCCCCACAGTATGGAGGGTAGGCAACAAACCAGTAATTTGGAAAAGGCCTGGTTTCTCCACCTCCATGGGTACTGGTGTTGTTTCTAGTGGCGTTAGTGGATCAGAAGACACTACTGCATCAGATTCAGAGACAAAGCAGGAATCACTTCCCGAGAAGATGAAACAGCAGGTTCCTCAGAAGATCCAATTCTAGGTATAAGAAAAGCAGTAATTCTTGGTATTATGCATAGTTTTTCCTCCAACTCCTGCTTCTTCTTTCGCTTCTGTGCACCACTTAGAGATTTTGACATATTGAGGGCTTATAGGCACTTCAAAAAATAGATGTGACTGACACCTGCATTATAAAAAAAAATTATGCTCTGTGCAGTCTCTTATTACCTTATAGTAAATGCTTATATGTTGTAGCGTTCATTTGTAAAATGCCAGACTCCCAAACCACTCTTTTTCCCCCTCATGTTGCAGTCATGTACACTGCTCTATGCACAATACCCATCCAATAGTCCATCTTAGGAGTAAGAAAAAGAGGGTGGCTACATTCCTTCATATAGTACAGTAGGACCATGAAGAAGGAACTCATACATCCTCTAACAGAAATTCAGATCACAGCACCCATAAAAGGGAGATTTGGAGGAAGCTGAGAGCAAGAGAGATTTTTTTTTTTTGGCTAAGAATATAATGTATATACCAGGGATCTTAAATTAAAGTTTATGGAGGTTCAGTTGGTAAAATATTCATCAGTCAGAGGTCTGAATATCATGTTTGCACTATAACACATCTCAGCAGTGTTTACATCACATTTGCATAACCCCTTCACAGCAGTCCCATGGGGTCCTCAGTTCCTCTTCACATCACAGTGCCCCATTAGATTGCAGCCTCTTCACATCACAGCGCCCCATTACATTGCAACCTCTTCACATCACAGCGCCCCATTACATTGCAGCCTCTTCACATGACAGCGCCCCATTACATTGCAGCCTCTTCACATCACAGCGCCCCATTACATTGCAGCCTCTACACATCACAGTGCCCCATTACATTGCAGCCTCCTCATATCACAGCACCCCATTACATTGCAGCCTCCTCACATCACAGCGCCCCATTACATTGCAACCTCTTCACATCACAACGCCCCATCACAGCGTCCCATTACATTGCAGCCTCTTCATATAACAGCACCCCATTACATTGCAGCCTCCTCATATCACAGCGCCCCATTACATTGCAGCCTCCTCATATCACAGCGCCCCATTACATTGCAGCCTCTTCACATCACAGCGCCCCATTACATTGCAGCCTCTTCACATCACAGTGCCCCATTACATTGCAGCCTCCTCATATCACAGCGCCCCATTACATTGCAGCCTCCTCATATCACAGCGCCCCATTACATTGCAGCCTCCTCATATCACAGTGCCCCATTACATTGCAGCCTCTTCACATCACAGCGCCCCATTACATTGCAGCCTCTTCACATCACAGTGCCCCATTACATTGCAGCCTCTTCATATCACAGCGCCCCATTAAATTGCAGACATTTTACATCACAGTGCCCCTTATCACATCACAGCGCCCCCGTTACATTAGAGTCCCCTTCATGTCCAGGGCTGGACTGTGACAAAAATGTGGCCCTGGACTTCATCCAGACCGGCCCAGGGCACAGCCCATCAGGGCACAGCACATCAGGGCACAGGACACAGAACATCATGACACAGCACATCAAGGTACAGAGCCCAACACATCAAGGCACAGGGTACAGCACATCAGGGTACAGAGCCCAGCACATCAGGTTATAGCACATCAGGACATAGCACATGGCACATCAGGGTACAGGACACAGCACGTCAGGGCACAGTACATCAGGGTACAGGTCACAGGACATCAGGGCACAGGACATCAGGGCACATAGCACATCGGGGTACATTGGGGCACATCAGGGTACATTGGGGGTACATCGCCACGGACCTCCAGGGAAATTCACTGCAAAACAACTGGGAAACCCTAGTTGAGAAACGATGCAATAGGCAAATTAGGCGGCCGCTGAAACTGGCCCACTGAGCCATCGGCCCACCGGGAAACTCCCAGTGGTCCCGATGGCCAGTACATGCCTGTTCATGTCATAGTGTCCCTTTACACATCACAGCATCCCAAATACATTGCAGCCATTGTCACATCACACATTCACATGTAGGTGTTTTGGCGGCCCACATTTGCGCAGGCACAGCAGCCCATTCATTTGAATGGGCTGCCATGCCTGCGTTTCCTGCAGAAAAAAAGGTGCATGCAGCATTTTAAAAATGCAGTTGCCTTGAAATTCATTCTGCTTTAGCACCATGCGACTTACCTGCAGTTCCTGCACACACAAACATACTGTGTTTTTAAAAGTGTGGCCTAAACATCTAAAAATGCAGCAAGTTTGCCGGTGCAGGAACTGCAGGTTAGTCACATGGTGCAACCACTACCCCAAACCAGTCATAACCCCGAATACTCAGGTAATCATTAAAGAATCACCACTTAAGGTATTCAAGCCCAAACTGGTAAGTGCTAAAAAATTGTCTAAAACAATTACATATGATAAATTCCAAATCCAGTGCAACATGTATCGCTAATTCAAGTGAAAATATAAAGAACATAATTCAATATATAAACGTCCACAGTGAAAAAAATGTCCAAAATCTTGCAAAGAGTGGTTATGTCAGAAAGTAATCCAATCTCTGCTTTCATTAAGGAGTTACTATTTATCTCAGAGTTACGATGTCCCAAATAGTTAGGGTGAGTGTGGGTCCTTACCCCATCAGATGGACTCCCTAAAGAGCGTAGTCGGTAGCGCTGACCGATACAATCCTCTGTAAGAATATACGCCGCCTCTGTGATCCTCCGGTCCTCCACCAGTAAGGATGATGGACAGGGCAGGTGGCCAATCCCAGTGGTCATACAGCGTCTTTCCACGCTGGGACTTGAGGATCTCCCTGATAGGATATAACTTCACGGGAGCCCTCCGAAGTGTCACCAGCAAGAAAATCAACACTCAGGCCACCTGCCCTGTCCATCATCCTTAAGCCCCATACACACGCTCGGATTATCCGAGGACCAGGTCCGTCGGATCATGTCCGTCGTACTTTGTCCGATGTTGGTTTTGCGTACACACGGTCGGACAACGTTGTCGGAAAATCCGATCATTCTGAACGTGGTGACGTTCGTTGCGTACGACGGGACTAGAGGCTAGTAGCCAATACCTTTGGTCTTGTAATGTGATCTGAGCATGCGTAGCACTTTGTCCGTCGGAATTCGCTACACACGATCGGATTTGGTGTGATCGGACTTTGTTGTCAAAAAATCTATCCAGCAGGAGATAGGACTTTGTCCGTCGGACAATCCGATGGAAACTGTCCGATGGTGCCTACACACGGTCGGAATTTCCGACAACATTGTCCGATAGGACAGAATCCATCGGAAAATCCGACCGTGTGTATGGGGCTTAACTCCGCCCATGTTCGTCGGTCGGGTGATTTCGGAGACTGACAGCGGAGTTCCGGACCTCCTTTATTCCCCCCTGAGGAGACGATTGGCGGAGGACCGGAGGATCACAGAGGCGGCGTATATCCTTACAGAGGATTGTATCTGTCAGCGCTACTGACTCCGCTCTTTAGGGAGTCCATCTGATGGGGTAAGGACCCACACTCGCCCTAACTATTTGGGACATCGTAACTCTGAGATAAATAGTAACTCTTTAATGAAAACAGAGATTGGATTACTTTCTGACCCCTCTTTGCAAGATTTTGGAAATTTTTTTCACTGTGGACGTTTATATATTGAATTATATTCTTTATATTTTCACTTGAATTAGCGATACATGTTGCACTGGATTTGAAATTTATCATATGTAATTGTTTTAGACAATTTTTTAGTACTTACCAGTTTGGGCTTGAATACCTTAAGTGGTGATTCTTTAATGATTACCTGAGTATTCAGGGTTATGACTGGTTTGGGGTAGTGGTTGCTGTATAGTAATTGTTACTGACTCCAATTAGAGCACATTTGTGGATTGATTTATACAGATTTGTATCATTGTATAGTAATAGGAGGGCTCATAGCACTTGGATCCTTTAGCGCAGCAATTTAAAATTTTATGTTTGTTCTCCTTAGTGATATTTGCTGCTGCTTTTGCTTTCTTTTTTCTTAAATATTTTTTATAGCACGGTATTACTTTACTTTTTTCACTTAGTCACATGGTGCAAAAGCAGAATGGACAGACAGTGCTGTATTTCATTGCTTGATGGGCATAGGTGTGCGCGGCCTATTAAATGATGCATGCACATTTTTTTGCAGGAAACGCAGGCATGGCAGCAGGCAAATGCATGGGCACTGTGCCTGTGCAAATGTGGGCCACCAAAACACATACATGAGAACCAGCCAGGCCCAAAATAAGCCCATCAAGCAGTTAAGACCCCTTTCACACTGAGGTGCTTTGCAGGCGCCATAGCATTAAAAATAGCGCCTGCAAAGCACCCTGAAACAGCGGCTCCAATCACTCCAGTGTGAAAGCCCTGAGGGCTTTTACACTGGAGTGGTGCTCTGGCAGGGCGTCAGAAAAAGTCCTGCCAGCAGCTTCTTTGGAGCGCATTAGGAGCGGTGAACTCACCGTATTTGTATTTGTGTTAAGAACCTAAAAATCACTAATAAAACAGTTAAGATCAAATTCTATGTTGAGACCCCGAGGCGTGAAGGTATCTAGAATAAAAATCCATTTTGACTCCAACTGGTTAAGGGTTCTGACTTTGTGTCCTCCCCACCAGTGTTTCTTGTAAGGTTTGATGCTGAAAAATCTCAGATGTGTGGGGTCTCGTTTGTGGTGTATAGCGAAATGTTTGGAAACACTGTGTTTATCGATTCCTTTGATGTTTTGTATGCGTTTCTTAATTCACACTTTTAGGGGCCTCTTTGTGCTTCCAATATACTGTAACCCACAGCTGCATTTGAGGGCATAGACAAGCCCCTTCTGTATTGCAACAAATAAAATTATCGACTTTGTACGTGTTGCCGGTGCTGGTAGATGTAAACTTAAATATTTTTTCTGCTGGTCTTTTGGATTTTGTGCAAGCGTAGCACTGTCTACATGGGTAAAACCCTTTTCCTGTGAAGAATGTATAGTAAATTTTGAGGGGGGGGGGATCTGGAATCATTTTTACTAGTTTGTCTCTAAGTGTTGGAGCTCTCTAATATACAAATTTCGGTATCTGCGGAAGGAGTGATTTCAAATGTGTATATGTTAGTAAAATATGCCAATGGTGTTTAATTATTTTCTCAACATATTTATGTTGGGCGTTGTAACCCAAGATATTTGGTGCTACATTAGTTCTGGAGACTTGTTTCTAATTATCTTTAATCATAGCCTTTATTAATGAATCTGTAGCCTATTTTTCTGCCTGAATAAGGAAATCATCATTCTTTGTGCAGTTCCTACGTAGCCGCATAAGTTGTTCTTTAGGAATGTTACAGAGCCAGTTGTGATGATGGTATCTCTCCATGGGTAAATAACTAGTCTTGTCAACGTTTTTAAAATGTGTTTTAGTTCTAAGTGTGTGATCTTCCTGCATTATCTCTAGGTCAAGAAAGGTCACATTATGTTTACTGACATCCCATGTTAGAGTGATGTTCCTGTCGTTCACATTTAGATTCTCCAGAAATTGTGCCAATCATGTTTCTTCTCCTTTCCACAAAATAAAATATCATTGATGATTTGTTTAAAAATGACAAGCTCAGTGGGTGTGTCTGTGAAGACCATTTTGTCTTCCCGTTTGGCCATAAAGAGAAGAACTACGCTGGGTGCAAAGTTAGCACCCATCGCAACACCAGTCCTTTTGTCTAAAAAATAGTTACTTTTGGTACGATCGTAACAATTATCACCAAAGTCTAGACACTTAACTAGGTATTTCCTTTGGGGGGCATGATAATTCGGTGTGTTTCCTTAATCCCTATTTGGTGGCTTTGCGTGCTTGGTGATGAAAGATTATTGTGTACAGCGAGGACACATCTGCTGTAGCTAGGATCCATGGGCCCCCATTTTTTGGTAGTTCTTCGAGGATCTGGAGTATCTGCTTTGTGTCTCTTAGGTAGGCATTGGTGTTCTTCACAGCAGGTTGTAGGTAATTGTCGATGTATTGTCTCATTCTCGCAGTTAGGGAATCGATTCCATTGACAATGGGTCTGGGGGGAGGGTTTTCTTTGTCTATGTGAATTTTAGGGAATGAATAAATAACATGTGTCCGACATGCCTCTGGAATTAAATATTTAGCTTCCTTTTTGTTTAAAATGTTTCACTTCATCCCCAGATGTTAGACCAATTCAAATTCTTTTCTAAATCTAAAAACAGGGTAATTTGGTGTAGGTTTTTTCATCTTTAGGTAGATTTTTCATACTGTCATATTGTTTTTTTTGATGAAATCACAATGCCTCCTCCTTTATCGGCAAGCCGTATAACAATATCCTTCCTCTTGGTCAGTTTTCTGATACCACTTTTCACGAAGTTGGGCTCTTCTCGTTTCTTGATTTTCAAAGTTTTCAGGTCCTCAAGTACAACCTGTTTAAAAACATATATTTATTGTTGTTGACTGGAGGGTTGAAAGCTGACTTATTTCTGCGTGAGCTGTGCGCAATCTCCTGGTCCTTTGCAGCTATTCTTGATTTGAATGGATTACTTGCCATGTATTTTTTGATGTTCAGGCTCCTAACATATTTCTGTATTCCTATATAGGTTTGGAACTTGTCTAAGTTTTGTTGGTGCATATTTCAGACCTTTATCTAGAACCCCAATTTCTTCCTGTGTGAGTGGGGTTCCGCTTAAATTAAAAATACCTTCTCCTTTTACTCTCTTTTTCATTTGTTTTCTCTTGCCGGATCTTCGTCCTCACTTCTTCTCCAACCTCTTTGGTCATCCATTGTGTTCGGGGGATGGTGTTCTGTTCCTTTCCCTAAAAAAAGCCTTATTGTATTGTGGATCGTGATAGTAGGTCTGATAATCTGTCATCTCTATCATCTTCTGGATGATCCCTCAAGGGGGCATACTGGTTGTGTGTGGGTATGGATCGTACAGTCGGTTGTACCCCTGGGAAGGTGGGCCCCAATTATTACTCTCTCTCTCTCTCTCTAGTTATTATCATAGTGGGGCGTGGGGTTCCGTCCTCATGGGCCATAGAGTTTAGGTAACGTCAGAAGGTGTCTACAGATCCTAGGCCGTTTGTGTGCCCAAATAAACTTGGTAAAGAGGGTGTTGATTTGGAGGAAGAAGGCTGAGGGGATGGAGATAGGTAAAGTCTGGAAGAGATACAAGAACTTTGGCAAGATACTCATCTTGATGATGTTACAGCTGCTAAACCAGGAATGCAATCCTCAATGCCATTTGTCCAAAATAGAACGGACTGCGCTGAGAAAAGGTGGGAAGTTCAACTTAAAATGTATCCGCTAGATTTGGAGGGATGTGGGTGCCCAAGTATTTCAATGCTGAAGAACCATTTAAAGCTAAAAGTTGAGCTGTAGGGTGTGACGCAAAAGGGAGGGCAGGACAACTCCCATCGCTTCATATTTGATATAGTCCTTCCAGGAGGTTCGGCAAAGAGATATGTGGGTTGGTCAAAGAAAACAGCAACTCGTCTGCATAAGCGGAGAGTTTATGGTTAAGATCGCCCACTTGTAGGCCCGAGACATCTGGGTTTAATCTAATCCTGTTCATAAAGGACTCCAGCGAGAGGGTGAAGAGCAGGGGTGAGAGGGATGTCAGGGAAATGGCAATGGAATCAATGGCAAAACTATTAACAGGCGCTATCGGCAGGTTCCCGCACGCATGCACAGAAGAACGGCGGTTTGGCACTTGCGGGTGCGCAACGGAACGGGACAGCGTGGGCGCATGTGCAGTAGCACGCAAGATGCAATTCCCCGGTGGCCTATAAAAGGCTGCTCTGGATCACCTCTCATTGCTGGATTGTCTTCAACTCTCCCTGAACCTGTGTCTGCTTCCTGTGGCCCAGATTGTTCTTGACCTACCCTGATCTTTTCCTGGCTCTGACCCCGGCTCGTCTTAAGAACTTCTTCTCTGCTTATCTGCCCCTATTACCTGTGAATGACCCTGGCTTGCCTCTAAGGACTTTGTCTCTGCCTGATCCCACCTGTTTACGACCCTGGTTTGTTTCAAGGACCCTGCTCCTGCTTCACCTGCTTGTCTACCCATGCACGACCCTGGCTTGCCACACCAACACCTCTTGAAGCGGTTATCAGTTGATCTCCAGTGTTGGATCCTCTGCTGGTCCTTTATTGAGCTCCCTGGATGCTCCAAGCCACTGTACTCCGCTACAGCTCATTAAAGACTTTCTCCTGCACTGCTGCTACAGCCTCAGGTAGCCTTCAAGGGGTCACCTTCTCAAGTCCTCCTCATCATGCTGGCAACCCGTGCTTCTTTGAGCATTATACCTGCTGTACCACCTTCAGAACACCCCATTCGCCTTAACCGTAGCCCGTGGTGAAGAGTATACACTAGAGATCCAGTGGAGCAGCTATTCCCCAAACCCCATATGTCTCAGGACCGCAAACATAAAGGTCCAGTTCATCTTATCAAAGGCCTTATCCGCATCAGTGTTGAGGAACATGCAGGGAGAGCCCCTTTGATCGGCAAGGTGGATCAAATTGAGAACTTTAACAGTGTTGTCTCTTGCCTTGTGAGAAGGGATGAAGCTTACTTGGTCCAAGTGAACTAGTTGGGGTAGTAAAGACTGAAGCCGAGCAAGTGTTTTGGTAAAGAGCTTCAGGTCCACATTGAGCAAAGAAATTGGTCTGTACCTGCCACAAACAGAGGGATCTTTCCCTTCCTTTGGGATAACCAAGACGTGTGCTAAGAGTGAGGCCAGTGGAAACAATGTAGACTGTCCTAGGCCATTAAACACTTTCACCATATGGGGGCCCAGCAGGGGTAGGAGAGTCTTGTAGTACTGTATGGTAAATCCGTCTGGGCCAGGTGCTTTCCTTTGTTTGGCGGACTTCACTGCCCCGCTGAGTTCCTCAAACGAGATGGGGAGATCTCAAGTGCCCCTTGGATCGGGGATGGGAGGCGCAATAAGTGTGCTGAAGAGAGGTAATCTTCTATGGAAGAGGAGGGGGGGGGGGGGGGACAAGGGAGATTGTATAGGGAAGAATAAAATTCCACAAACATTTGCGTGATATCCTTGGGTAAGGAAAGTTTCCGTCCATCCTTCCTCTTTATATGAGATATAAGAAGCCTTACGTTTCCCCTAAAATAAGCCCGGGTCTTATATTCATTTTTGACACCAAAAACACACTAGAGCTTATTTTTGGGGCAGGGCTTGCCATACAGGAATCCCCAGTATGAACATACCAGTAAAAGGATCATATAATGCAAAAGGTGCTTCTTCAATACAACTGAGAAAACACCCTTACCGTATATTGGCGCTTCCATTGCCTGTCCCGAGCGTTCTTCTCCACTCTGAACACTGCAGGGAGGGGAGCCGAGAGCCCCTGCCAAGACCCGGCACTTCCATGGCCAGCCCCAAGCCGTGTTCTCTGCTCTGAAAACTGCAGGGGGTGGGTCCGAGATCCCCCGCCGACAGCCAGATCATCAGAGACACGCACAGCACACCGCTGTAACAGAATTATACTGTGTTTCCGCAAAAAGCACACAAGCACTTCAAACTAGGGCTTATTTTCGGGGTAGGGCTTACATTGCAACCTTCCTGGAAAATAGTATTAGGTCTTATTTTCGGGGAAACATGGCTTCTTGCAGGATTGGAGTGCCGCTTTAGCTTTGTAATGAAGGAGGTCAGAGACCTTTTATGTTGCAGCTCAAGGACCTGGATATCAGCTAACAGTTTTGTCAATTGTGCTTCTCTTGTCCTTTTAACACGGGATCCTTGTTTAATCAGAATTCCCCGTATGACCATTTAATGGGCTTCCCACACTATACCTAGGTCACTCTCAGGGGTGTCATAATTCTGAAAATAAACGGAGTTCTTGAACCACGTCAGTTAATAACTCTGGGATCTGCAACAGACTCCTGAACAGACAGGGAAGAGACGTAACATTACCGGTGCGTGATCAGACAGGATTATGTCCAATAGAAACGTCCAGGACAGACGACAGTAGCTAGTGGGGGGCTAAAAAGAGGTCTATCAGGGAATATAGTTGGTGAGGAGTAGAGAAGAAAGTGTCATCTCGATCTCCATCATGGAAAATGTGCCAGGCAAAGCATTATCAATTTTAACTGTGGACCGATGGCTACACATTTTGCTAGTAGATAGCCCTCCAGGTGTGTTTAATGATGGGAGAAAGAGGGAGAGCATCCTATGAATCACAATTACACTATTGAGTGAAGTCCAAGTAAAAGGTGGGATCAACAAAATGCATTCCTAAACTAATGAGGAAAGTATTGCACAGATGAAACAAACCATGGGCAATCCCACTACTTTTTATTGAGGTATAGTTGCAAATGCACAATGCATACCTGAAGTACAAGACTATGAACACACATGGGTGATCATCAGTTTATATGTGCCACAAAATGTGTTTTTAAAGAAGTATCATCACATTTGAAAAATCCTAGTTAAATCCCCCCAAGGGACTAAGTACAAGTAGCATTTGGTCTTTTTTCTGATCCATGGCCCATTTTTGAATTTTATTTGTCTGCTGTAGCTCCAGCCATGACTGAAGCCCAATTTACTGTAATTCCTACATGGAAGGTAGAAGACCACACTGTAGCCAACACCCCTTTCTCTCTGTAGAAAGGATTGTGTAGTGTTGCAGCCTGCTGCCCTTTACACAGCACTGACTGTAACTAAGTAGTTTTAACCACCTCCTTGGCAGTCTTTGTTATGCACTTCAGGGAATCAATACAACCTTTTCCAACACAGTCCAAGCTGGCGGGGGCTATATGATCAACCAGTTACTAGTAAGCATTCAGTTGCTTGGATGCACAATGTCTGCCCAGTCAGCTATGGTTTACTAACAGCCGGCTGAGCACAGAGCCCTGCCAGTGCTGACTGTGCTAGAATGGTTGTATAGCTTTCTTGAGGGGTGTCCAGGCACCTGAGGACACTGTGGAGGAAGTTATACAAACTATTTAGACACACTAGCTGCTGGTAAATATTTGTTTAAAAGTTTACCAGCAGATGGCTGATTTGTTGTAATCAATGCTGACCACTCTCCCTAATTGAATTAAAACTTTAAAATGTGAGGATACTTTTTCTTTAAATGCCATATGCTGCCTAGTGCAAAGTTGCTGGATGGAATTATCATTTAAAATACACCTGTATTAGAACCTCCTATCCACAGCCAACCTCCTTGGCATATATTTATCACTACTGCTTGAGTATGTTGCTGAAAATCCATGTACTATCAAGTATGGGTCAGGCATGCATTCTCTCCCCTTTTGACCCACAATGCAGCATTGTACCAAAGAAGCCAATATATGTGACATGGGTTAGCTCACAGAATGCAAAAAAAAATCTTTTGGGGAAAGAGGTCTTTGTGGGAGCACTGGTGTTAAATATGGATCAAGAAAGGTGAGTAAGGAGGGTCAAGTAAGGTTTTCATTAAAATCAATATGTTTTTGGAGGAATGATTAGAACACACTTTGCCCTTAAAAAGCAACTGAACTGTGCAAAATTAAATAGGGAAAAAATGGCCCCAAACACATTTCAGTTACTGTAATACAATAAGAGTAAGGAATACAAGTCTATGCATAGTCATTGTCAAAGAGAAAAGAAAAAAAAAAAAAATCTTAAAATGAACATACATGTATAAAATTAACATATATAAAATATGGAAGGTCTGTCTGACCTCTTCACATTATAAAAGCAAGTAGGTATTTAATAGTTTAGGGAATACACCCCACTAATTCTCTATGAGTTATTACAGAGACGTGGGTAAGGAACAGGTATAGGATTGATTCAGCTGTCATAATGTCTACCTTCAGGCCGGGTTCACACTGGTACGACAAACGCTTCAACATTGGGAGCTCATATATTGCATGACGTGTGAAAATCAATGTTTCCCTATGGGAGCCGTCTTAACTGGTCTGACTTTGAAAATGCTCTCTGTACCAATTTGGTCTGACTTTGATCCTACTTCAGCCCACTGACTACCATTGAAGTAGGATCAAAGTCGGATCCTTGTCCTAATTATTCGACTTTGGCATCCGACATTGTGTTATTTCCTTCCCCCTGCTGTAGCCCCTCTCATTGTGTGTTAGTTTAGATTGGTCAAAGGACAAGTCATACTATCTGAAAAGTAGGATCAAAATAGTATCCTGTTCATGAAAGAAAAACCAATGTAGGACTGATGTCGTGTAGTATAGTGTAAACCCAGCCTCATGCTCTACTGGTGAAAAGTGACACTTTAAAGCCGAATTGAACCTTCAGTTTAAATCTGCTAAATATATTCTAGAGGCGCATCAAAACAAAAAAGGAGTTTAATGTCTTAGGCTCCATGTACACTAGAATTTTTTTTTAAAGCTCCTAGCAGCTATTATGAGCATTTTATTTTCTGCTCCTAGAATCTAATTGTGTTAAATCAAGTCCAAGCACATTATTTTATGCTAGAAGTATTTTTCAAACTTCAGCATTTAGAGCAGAAAAAAAAAAAAGTTTTTGTAGAGTTTTTGGGAGCGTTGTCCCAGAAGAAATAAACGCTACTAAAACAGCTTTTCTCTAGCTTATTTTTTTTTTTCCCCCCTCTCTTCATGTACTGTATAAATGCTAATGCTCCTACAAGCTGGCACAAAACTGCTATCATAATTTGCACAGCCCAAGAAGAAAAACCTTTTCCCTGCCAGCACACTGTAAAGAAGGACCCTTGTTCCCTGCTTGACTCAGTAGGGAGCATTTAGGACCACTGCTTTTGAGATATTGCTATGCAAATCTGCAGCGTTCATGCTGCCTTCTGATCGCAGAGCTTTGGCTTAGCAGGGGGATCACTGCTTCCCCACAAAGAGCAAGTGTTCCACTCTGAAGAAGGCTGGTAGGGAAGAAGCTTCTCTACTCAGATTGTGACCACTTTAGGAATGATACAAATTGTAAGATATTGAACACCTGAATGTATATTTAGCAGATTTACACTGCGGCTCGTTTTGACTTTAAAATGTCTATTCATTCAAAACTGATTGAACTCTTTTTTGGAAGATAGTGAAAGTGCCTTCTGTAGTGATATCTTCCCACTGGAGTTATCCTAAAACCATGCTAACTCAAGAACATATAATCTGAATCTTGTGCGGTATTCTCTATTCATTTTCAGTGGACTGACTTTTAGGAAAAAATGGAATGGTATTTGGAGCAAAAATAATGAATCCTCACTGATTCTGCTGTTTGAGTAAACAAAATATGCCTCAAATCATGTAAGTATGCATTGTACCCCTTTTCTCACACCCTCCTTTAAAACATACATCTAAAATTTTACAGGGTTCTCTAGTTGTGGAATGTTGGCCTTCTCAAAATCATAAAGCTACTATAGTTTTAAATTTGCAACACCAGTCCTGCAGCAGATATATTGTCTCCACCACCTGCTGTCTGGAAAACTTCAGTACAGACCAAAACAGGTGCTAGACAGATCTCATAAGTGTCCTCTTCCCAACAAGACACAGGACGGTTTTTATTAAAAGGTATCCTCTGGCTGCCCACTTCTCTGCTGATTGAGAAAGAATCATCCATGATGAGTTTAGCCTTGCCGGTGTCAATATGTGCAGAGCCACAAACATGCCTATTAGCAGTAAGAGATGCCTTTGCTGTAGCAGACATAGTATTCTTCCACATGGATTCTTTGCCCACTAACATAGCTTGAAATGCTAGAGTGTGAACATGCAGTCGGGTCAGCCTTCTCTGACCCTCTTTAAGTTCCCTGGATCTAAGCAGCTGATAAAGTTCACGCATTTGGTCGAGAATGGAAGCCACACGGGGATAAGGGTCAGATAGGACTGTAATGTTTCCCCCTTTAATTAAGCTGAGGAGATTTGGAAGTTCTTGCTCATTCATTCCCAGAGAATCAGAGTAAGGTATGACATACTCTAGCAAATCTTTCATGAGGTTTTGCTCCACAAAGGATGCCATCTCAAAGTGGCAGCCTATATTTTGGTCCATGGACAACACCATTTCTTGAATCGCCTTCAATCTTGCTTCACGCTGACCTAAAAAATAATCATATATAAAAAAAAAAGTGGTGAAATTACAGAGAATGGATTTTTAAAAACGCCAACAGAACACAATTTAGGGCCAAGAATGCATTTCATTTAATAAAAAATGTAATTAGACTATATACGCAATTTATAACTAGATGCTGGATTACACTTTTTGCTACCCTGTTTTCCCCAATTTGCTTTACACACATGCATTAACCACTTTAATACCAGGCACATTCGCCCCTTCCTGCCCAGGACAATTTTCAGCACTGTCGCACTTTGAATGTCAATTGCGCAGTCATACAACACTGTACCCAAACTAAATTTTTTATCATTTTCTTCCCATAAATAGAGCTTTGAGTTGGTGGTAATTGATCACCTCTGGGATTTTTATTTTTTGCTAAACTAAAAAAGACCGAAATCTTTGAAAAAGTTTTTGTTAGTTTCTGTCATAAAATTTAGTTTTCTCCTTCACTGACGGGAACTGATGAGGCGGCACTTATATGTAAAATTGATGGGCACTGATAGGCGGCACTGGGCAGCACGGATGATGTACTGACAGGTGTTACGGCTGGGCACTGTGATGGGCACTGACACACTATTATTGGGGCACTGCTGGCAGCTGTTGGGCACTGATTGGCAGCTGATGGACACATCTGATGGGGGCTGTGCTGATTATTAACACAGCCCCCCCCCCCTGACAGGGAGAGCCGCCGATCAGCGTGTTTACCGGCACTTCCTGGTTCACATGATCAATCACAGCTGAGCACGTGGTAAGAAGCCTCTGTCACAGGCTCCATATCACGTTTGCAGATGCAGTGTCAGACTCACACACAACACCTCTGATCGCCGCGCGCCGGCTTGTTATCCTGCTGGACATCATGACACCCAGTCAGGATAACAGAACCACCACTTGGCCGTCAATCTGCTATTGGCCGGGTGGGAAGTGGTTAAAGCAGACCTTTAGTCATTTTTTAAATCTTTTGCCTTGTTGTTTTAACTTGGGATAGTAAAAACTGGATTTTTTTTTTTTTTTTTTTACTCACCATAAAATCCCTTTCTCTGAGTTCATTGATGGACACAGCACTTCTAATCTTGACCTTTTGGTGCCTGACGCAGATGGGGACATGCAAGCATGCGTCCTTGATGTCCAGGGAGGCCAGGAAATCCCTGATGAAGAAGAGCAGCCACCACTGAATGAAAAGACTCCATCCTGAACCTTCGTACCCTCACAAAACAATTGAGGGCCTTGAGGTCCAGGATCGGACAAACCCCAACCCCTCTTTCTTTGGAACTACGAACAGATTGGAGTAGAACCCCCAAAACCCTTCTTAAGCTGGTAAAGGAACTATTAACCCCAAAGAAGCAAGTCCTGTACTGCCCCAAACAAGGCCCCCCTGCAAGATGGGAGAAGCTAAAGATTGGAGTTAAAAAACCTGTCTGGTGGACAGGAAAGAAACTATCTTGTAACCCGACAAAATTAGTTTGCAGACCCACTGGGTCGGAAAGAAGAGAAGTCTGCAAACCCATGAAGGCGACCCCCCACCCATAAGTCGGGTGGGGGTAAACCTTCATGCGGAAGAGGACTTGTCCGCAGGCTTGTTTGGCTTGCGATGCCAAGGGCGCTTTTGCCCATCCGTGGGAGTCTTGGTGGGCTGGGAATGCTTGCCCGCAGAACCGGGTGGACAAAAAAAAAAAAAGAAGGACGCTTGTGAGCGGAAAAAGGAGGGACCCTGCCTACGACGGGGCTCCTTGCTTTTTTTGGACTGTGGGAGAAAAGTACTTTTCCACCCAGTAATGACCTTAGTGACATTACTAAGGTCATCCAGAGAGGCTCCATATAGCCTCCCACCCTGGAAAGGCAAATCCGCCAAAGCCTTTTTAGACATCTGGTCCACCGACCAGCACTTGAGCCAAAGCAGCCGGCAAAGAACCAGGGCCGTGTCCAGGGCCGCATCACAGATATACTTAAGTCCCTGCACTAACTGGTCTGCCAGTTCCACACAGACTGGGGACGCTTGCTCATTACCCAACTCGTGGTGTAATAGCTTAGCCCATTTAGTAAGTGTCTGTGACACCAGAGCCCTGGCTAGCACCAGACGAAGAGCCGACCCCGCCATAGAAAACATAGATCATGCAACCGCCTCAGCCTTCCTGTGAGCAGGATCTTTGAAAGAAGGGAACCCCTCCACAGGAATCACGGTCGCCTTATTTAACCTGGACACTGGAGGATCAACAACCGGAGGAGAAGACCATTTCTTCAACAAACTGTTCAAAGGGGTAGCGCACCAAAAAACACCTCAGAACTTAAAAGGACCGCTGCGGTCGTTCCCAATCCTTGTAAATCAAAATAAGAAAGGTAAGGAAACACCTTACCGGTGCAGACCGGCTTGCGACCCAAAAAAGGACCGACACTTCTGCAGACGCCCCTGCCGGATCCTCAATTTTCAAAGTATTGCGCAGCGCTTTAATAAGAGCACTCACCAGTCCCTCCTCCTGGCTGTCCAAAGGATCAGGGGCCACATTATCCGAACCCTCCAGGCAGGGACCGCCTGCCACGGCGAAGCCCGAGTCCAGATCAGAGTCCTCCCCAGAAGATGGAGGGGGAAGGGGACGTTTCTTACCCACCTTACGCTCGCATGCAACCTCAACCAGAGAGAGGAAGGATTCCAGGACTGCCAACAAAGTGTCCAGGGACACCGCAAAACCCAGAGGGGCCAGCTGCCGTCACAGGGGTGTCGGGGGGCACCTGCTTCAGATGCCATAGCGTCACACACTCGACCTCCAAGGAGCAGTGCTGTACTGTCCATCCTCCGCAGATGGGACAACCATGAGGAAATCCGTGCTCTTGCCTTGCTTCAAATACAGGGACTAGCGCTAGAGGTCCCCAGGTGATAACTTATTAGTTGAAACGCGTCAGGTTGACCCACTTACACACCGCTCATGTAACTGTACTTATGAGAAGCTTTTAATGACCTTTTACCATGGGAGTTTACCATTTTACTACAAAAAATTATATTTTTAAATGGTATCGCGCTATGCGATTTTTTTCCTCCATCTGTTTCGCATGGCCTGTGGATACCGAGCCTCTGTCCTCATCAAGGAATATGATATTTAACCTTTAACCCGCTTGATGTCTGTGAATGTCCAAGTTAAGCCATTGACTGGATCCAGGATCAGCTGTACCCATCCAGTTTGCTGACCATTAAGCCTTTGAAGACTTGAGCGGTATATGCCCCTTCAAGTCATTGACATCCGGTAAGCCTCCTCTCTTATCCGTGGTGGTGCCTTCAATCACATTGTCTGCATTTGGAACTTTACACCTGGGTTGCATGTTTCTGTCTGAGTTTTTTTTGGATTATTCCTTACAATCTTGGACTTGACATATGCCTTTATTTTCTTTGTGACAATTGAATGCACTTTGGTATTTTTATGTGTTTATGGTTGTGTATATATATTTTTACACTCCAGTTAGCACTTTCACTAAGTGGTAATTCACTATTTGATCATCTTCATTGACAAACCACTTACCTGATAAAAAATCTGTAGCACTAATGTTCTATCTATTTACATTACTTTTTGTCTACAGCTGTGTTGGCAGCCATTAGTCTTATATATTAATTTAGTCACAGCGCGGTATATGCTGTTTTTTTATTTTTACTTTTTTTTACTAGCGCCGAGAACTCCCCATGAGGCTACAAGAAAATGGCCGCTGGCCCCGCTTCCACAGATAGAGCCAGAATGCCTTGAGACCACAGAAAAATGCCTGCTGTGGCTGCGAGAAAATGGCCGCTACTGCAACTAGAGCCTGAGTGCCCTGAGAACACATGAAAATGGACGCCGGCCACACTTCCGCCAATAGAGCCAGAGTCCCCCGAGACTAGAGGAAAATGGCTGCTGACTACAAGAAGATGGCCGCGGCACCCGTCCCCACAGAAAACTACGCTATTACATGAGGAGACAGATGCCAGCCACCGCTCCCAGCACCACACACAGAGACCAACTGGAGGGGACCCCCAAGCCAGGTAACCCAGTAACCAGCGGTGTAACCGAAGGGAGAGGGGAAGAAAAAGAAAATACCCCAAAACAAAGCACCCCAGGGAGTACCCAGCTTCTCCACCGTGCCTGGACTGGGCCGGTGGAGCTCATACTTACCCATCCAGTAGGGATTGCGGGTCTCACACCCCGGACAGATCCACTTCCTGCCTAGATGGAGTGTCTGTCGGCCGCCACAGTGCAGAGTGGGGCTTGTCGCGGCCGACCCAGCGCGGAGCTTAGGTCGGTGGCTAGGCTGGGGAGACTACCAGGATCTATAATATCCTGTCATAATATGTCACCCAGCGGTTGATTGCAGGATCACCAAAAAAAAAAAAAAAAAAGAAGATGAAAATTTTTATAAAATAAACCAAAAAGACCACAGGTCCCAGCAGGGAGCCAGGTCCTTCTCCTAGACTAGGCAGAAAAAAACTGAGCTGCCTGTAGCAGACTGGGGGGGTTCCTACCAATAGGGACCGCCCCTAGGCAGTGCTGTGCTTCTTTTGTTATTTCTGCCTAGTCCTACTCCTAAAGGTGGTGATATAACCCTAAGGTCAACATTAGAAGTGCTGTGTCCGTCAATGAACGAAAGAGAAACTATTTTTTTTCTGCCAGTAAATACCTTATACAGCCCATTTCCTGTTTCTTGTCTGGTAAAAAGCCTAGGCCTATGACATCATGCACAGCTCTCTCTCTCTCTCTCTCTCGTTAGAGTTTGCCATGATGGGAGGGGGGATGAGTCATTAGAGGGCCAATGAGAGCTGCAGAGCTGGATGTGTGTGTGTGTGTGTGTAAATCCAGGAAGTGGACAGTAGCTTCAGCTGCCCACAGTTAAAATGGTTGCAGACAGATTTAGTGGAGGGAGATTTCTGCAGCATATTTGGCAAATACAGAATCACAGTATATCTAAAATAATATGCAAAGTGGTTGGAGGAAAGCTTTAGAATGGCAAATATGTTTTTATTACAAATTATGTGAGCAGACTGCAGTTCCTCCTTAACCGCTTCCCGACCGGTGCACGACGATGTACGTCAGCAGAATGGCATGGACAGGCATAAAGGCGTACAGGTACGTCCCTTTAAATTTGCCGCCATGCCATCGCGTGCGCGCCGGTCGGGACCTCCGTGAGTCCAATCACGGGTCGCACGGACTTGATACCCATGATCGTCAAACGGAGAGATGCTATAGTAAACAAGCATCTCCCCGTTCTGCCTAGCAACAGTGACACTGATCTCTGCTCCCTGTGATTGGAGCAGAGATCAGTGACCGTCTCACACTGGCACGCCCCCCACAGTTAGCAACACGCTCTTAGGACACACTTAAAGTGGATGTAAACCCAAATAATATTTCCTTTAATTTGAGCCCAGTCTTGACACACAGATTTACTTGAGGCCTGAGCAATCCTCTTTTATTGTTCAGTTAGAGAAATCTTGACAAAGTCTTGAAAACTTTGTCAAAAACGCCCCCTTGCTGTGAGTGACAGGTGATTTACATATCTCATGCACTAGCCTAATACAGGCACATCCTCTGTAAAAAGTTCACAATTTACATCCCGCTCCCCTCCCCTCCCCTCCAGCTCTCCCAGGATTGGCTGTCTTTACTGTGTTTTAACTGGATTTTTCTCATCATGGGATGTGATCCACAGACCAGGCTGAAAGGAAATGTATTCTGGATTGAACAGCAAGAGGAATATAGGGGAGATGTATGTAGTCAGAGCTGGGCAGAGTAGAACATCCAGTGATCTGATGATTGTTATAGTGCAGTGTGTGTGTGAGGTCACCTGATCACAGTTGCAACATTCCTTTCCATCACCAGGATTTGTTATGTGGGGGGGGGTGGATTTCTCACTTTTTATAATTACACCAAGTAAGGCTGAATAAGCTTAGGGCCAGTTCACACCAGTGTACTGTACGAGATCGCATGCGATTCCCACCGCACTGCAGTGCAAATCACATGCGATGTCCGTGCAGTGCGATTTCAGCCATACAGATAGTATGTGTGATATCGCACCGCATTCCGACTAAACTTGCACAGGACCCTTTTTTTGGTCCGCAGCAGAATCCCATGGGTATTCACACCTATGTGATCTGATTCATGTACTAATTGTCAGTTCGCAATGCGATATGCGAGCTGAAATGGGGGTGGTATTAACATTGTAAGACACTCCCCAGCAGTTCACATATGGCAGCGTGAACTGCCGTGCGAGTCGGATGCGATGTGGGAACTCGCAGTGGATTCGCAGGGGCGGTGGTCGGTGTCAGCGGGGCGGTGGTCGGAGTCAGCGGGGCGGTGGTCGGAGTCAGCGGGGCGGTGGTCGGAGTCAGCGGGGCGGTGGTCGGAGTCAGCGGGGCGGTGGTCGGAGTCAGCGGGGCGGTGGTCGGAGTCAGCGGGGCGGTGGTCGGAGTCAGCGGGGCGGTGGTCGGAGTCAGCGGGGCGGTGGTCGGAGTCAGCGGGGCGGTGGTCGGAGTCAGCGGGGCGGTGGTCGGAGTCAGCGGGGCGGTGGGCGGAGTCAGCGGGGCGGTGGTGGGAGTCAGCGGGGCGGTGGTCGGAGTCAGCGGGGCGGTGGTCGGAGTCAGCGGGGCGGTGGTCGGAGTCAGCGGGGCGGTGGTCGGAGTCAGCGGGGCGGTGTCAGCGGGGCAGCGGGTCGGTGTCAGCGGGGCAGCGGGTCGGTGTCAGCGGGGCAGCGGGTCGGTGTCAGCGGGGCAGCGGGTCGGTGTCAGCGGGGCAGCGGGTCGGTTACTCTGCTCAGTTATCACAGGACACAGGAGCGATCGGTAATGAATGCCCTGTGTCCCATTCAGAAAAGAAAGGGGTTGGTAACTGACATACCAGAGCCCTTTCTCCACTCTCCATGCTGACAGATCCCCTCGCAGCCCGCGGGAGAGGAGAGGGAAGCCGGCTGTGGGGGACGAGGGGGGCTATGGAGGAAGACAGGGGGGGGATGTGTACACACTGCGGAGAGGGATGAGGGGGGGGATGTTTTGGACACATGGAGGGGGGCGGAGGAGGACACTGGGTGATGATCTGTGCGATGGGACATCTGCACCGACCCCCCCCCCCGCATGGCTTTTCAGGTGAAAGCCGCGGGAGGGAAACAGATGATAAAAAGCCATGCAGTGGGGGGGATCGATGCAGCTGTCCCATCGCACAGATCATCACCCACTGTCACTGAACACTGTGTAGTTGTGACAGGGGGCCGTGAGCACGCTCTGCCTCTCCTGCACGCTCTGGCCAATGGGAGTGTAGAGGTGGGCGGGGGGTCTGCTGACATCATGACTGGACTTTTTGGGGGTTTCTAACAGCTAAATGGGGGACATTTGACAGGTAAGGATACATGCAGGAGGCATGTATATCCTTATAGATCATCACTATGGCAGTACTTTAGAATTGATGAGAGTGGGTTTACATGTACTTTAAAATATAGAATTTTTTTATTTAATTTTTTTTGCCAATTTCAACAAATCTGTTCTCCAGCTTTCACTTTGCCTGAAATACTTGGGTCTGCTCCTTGACATAAGCAAAAAGTCTTTCTCCCTGAAAAAAAAAAAAAGTTCTCTCTCTAAGATCACATGCTTAGGAACTGAGATCCAAGAGACATCCCACATTGAAATTCTCAATGAGAGCCCTATGCCTAATGGTGTCCTCCTTTCAGGCAGTACAATTTGCCCAATTCTAATCAAGGTTTCTCCAACCCATGTTTAATGTCACTTCCAGGTCCCCCAACAACAAGGGGAGGAGAGCAGACATGCTCTGTGTTTTTTTTTTTTTTTTGTGTTAAAACTGGATGGACTTGTGTCTTTTTTCAACCTGACTAACTATGTAACCATTATGCCAGTCCCAAGCCCGCAGATGGGCAAGCAGGGCCCAGGATATATGGTGGAAGCCTACGTTACTGGGGGGCGTGAAAACAATTAAGGTCCACCCATCGTGACGACACATAATTGTGTATTGCAGTCATTAAAAAAAAAAAAAAAAAAAAGGAAAGAAAAACACAAAATATAAATGGCTAATAATACAATTAGGGCATCTCACACCTTCGCACTGTTACTGCAATGCACGTTCACTGGTACAATTTATTCTGAATGGCACCCCAACAAAAAAAGAATGCAACACAACCCGCAGCATAATATTAACATGTGCTTACCAATGCAGCACAATGACATGAAAAAGCCCTCAACACCAAGCAGAGAGCAGTTTTCATATTTTGGCAAAGCTGCTCACAATTAACCTTTACATAAATTACATAATTAAAAAAAAAAAGCTGTAAAATATAAAGTGCAGGCACCTAAAGGTGCTTTTCATATGTACAGCAACCTTTAGCTGCATCCTGGGAAGTTCTAATCACCAACACTCAAACACTTTGTTTACAACATTAACATTACGTTGAAGCTTGCACCTCTGTTTCTCATACTATCCAACTGGCCCATCACTACGATCTGTTGCCAGTGGGACTATGCATAAGGTAGGTTTTAAACACTACCAGTGTGTGCCAGAACTTTGCCCATCAGAATTGCTCAGAATTTGGCAGTAGCCACAGTGTTTTGGAGGCTGCTGCAGGTACTGTATGTGAAAGCACCTCTGGCCATGGATTTGTTTATCCTCACCTGGTTTGAAGGGGAAGCTATCCATCATTTGTAGCCCACCGATCACAAGAAGATCAGGCTTAAAACTTTTCAGTTGCGATTTGAAATCTTCAAGGGAGTCAATCATGGGATTATGAGAGTCACTGTGTACGATGTACCTGTCAGTAATAAAATTATTTAAAGTTAAAAAAAAATGGCCAGCTATAACAGCCTTCTAAAACCATATGCACGTCCCTACCAGCAATTCTCCACAGGAATCATTTCTTTAAATGCCAGGCTGTACCTACACTCCTTATACCCCCATATTTAAGCTATTTTTATAAACACCAATACTATGTCATATACTTACACATGACAATATTTCTCCCCAAGCTGAAAGCAGGCTATTCGGAAGTCTGCAGCAGTAGTGAATATTTATTTCTGCTATTAATGGATGGTCACTGTACAAAGAACACACGTAGATCTGGATTTTGATCCATGTGTTCATTCTTTTCACTGACTGTATAACATTGGGTGCTTATTTGGTAAAAGGTGTAAGGCCCCTTTCACACTGAGGCACTTGTAAATTGCCAGTAAAACACTGAGCACTTTTGAAGAGCTTTTCAGGCACTTTTGAAGAGCTTTTGAAGCGCTTTCCATTCATTTCAATGGAGAGGGGAGTTTTTTCACCAACCTGCCAGCGCATTGCCCCAGTGTGAAAGCATTAATTGATTTTAATTAAAATAGCTTTTCGTGAGCTTTTCATGCGCTTCTGAAAAGCGCGAAAGGTGTCTAAATGGTGATGTGGGGTCATGGGAGAGAGGAATGGCAAACTGCAAGAATCCAATTGCCAAACATGGGTAATATTCTGCTGACGTCATGAAGTGCTCATTGTTTGATAGCTGAATCTTCTGCAAATGTGATTTGCATCATTACTTCTGTTACACAGTGCACAACAAGCAGCTATACCACATATTTAACTAAAGGAGTAAAGTCTGCAAAGTGAATGAAAGTAAATAAGGTTGACCAGTGTTTAGTTGCAATACCCAATAATGTACAAAGAGAAAGGAAATAAAAAATTGGCTTTTGATAGCATGATTGGATGATTGAAGAAAAAAAACTTTCCCTTATTTATTAAACTCAGTGAAACATTGCTAAACAATCATTATTTCATTAATCAACTTTAGTCTGTAATAACATAGGAGTTCAATTGAGGAGGAAAATAGAAATACATTTTTAAATATCAAAAGTGACAGGATAGCCAGTGAGGATACAAAGACAGAGACAGATATGCCCTTCTTTGTAGCGCTGTGAAGTACAGTATTGCCTATTTAAAACACAAGCTTTGTTTCTGTCAAAAATACTAAATAAAATACATTTTTATTGTTAGGTTTTATTCAAGGCAAAATCATGTAGTCCATGCCCCTCCATGTGCCTGTGGCCAGCTGTTCATCCACAGCTACAGGTATACAGGTCAGACAGATGCATTTATCCAGCCTTGTATACAGTGGTTTTTAGGCTTGGTAGTCTTCAGCAAGACCTGGTCACCATGTACAAGACAAGGCTCCCATGTACAAGGGAGGAATAAGAAATGAATAATAAACATTGTAATTGATTATTAGTTCTTCACATTCACAAAAATATTTAAATAAGACAGCAACTAAGGTTTAGAAGCAGATAAGACACCTGTTTGCTCGTCGAGAGATGTGGTTACCCCATCTGGCACCAGTTGGATATTCCATAATAAGGTGGATGTCAGGATCTAATACTGGCTCACCAGCAACTGCAAGTGGAAAACACAGTTAGGAAAGAAATTAAAGTAGACATAACGTAAGATATACAGTATTTGTTCATATTAATTCCATGTAGGTTACACAGTGAGTAAATTCATGTATTGCCTTTTACAGAAATCCCCGGACTTTCCTTATTGCGTTCATCTGCTTCTTCCACTGGAAGGACAGCACCATCTTCTTCCAGACATTGTCCAGAGATAGTATTTACTACCTAGACTGTGATCCTGGTGTCCACAGGTCGTTTGTCCCTGTCCCTTCTGCAATGAGAGCACTCCTGCAGCCTTTACACACTGCAAGTTCAGGGCGAGGCAGAGCCACAAAGCTGTGGACTCACAGAAAGGGAATGACGCTGGGCATCACTGAACCCAAAAAAGGATCTGCACTAGATTGATCAACTGGTAAATCAGTGGGGGGCAGTGGCGGAGAGGAGCTTAGTATAGCAGCTGGAGCAGTGTTTTTTTTTTTTTTTTTGTTTTTTTTAAACATCCACAGAGGGGGTCCATTTTTTTGGCTTTTGCCCAAGCTCAATTGGGCTTTAGGAATAGGTTTATCCAATTAAAGTAGAACTATAGGCAAAACTTTTTTTTCATTTTGGATAGAGCAAGGGAGGCTTATAGCCAATATTTTTTAATTATCTGTGCCCCATTGCAGAGATTTTCCTTCACTTCCTGCCCCATAGCCAAACAGAAAGTGAGAGTAAATACTTGCAAATTAAGGGAATCCCTTGGGCCTCCCAGGTCACCAGAATCAGTGTCCCCATTTGAAGATTTTCCCTCTATTACTTTTCTGGGGACAACCCAAAATTTGGAATTTTCACTTTTAATGATCATGATAAACAGGACAAATAGAGAGGGTGGATCTCCTTAATGGGGCTCAGACAGCAATCAAAACAGACAGGGGGTTCTAATTCCTTTTCACTTTATCCAAAAAAAAAAAAAAAAAAGAGGTTTTGCCTTTAGGTATACTCCAAGGCTGGGTTCACACTGGGTTCATGCGGTCCAGTGCATCCAGGTGGCATCAATGTGAACCCAGCCTTAGAAAACAAGTGCTCAAAATAAGTCACTCTGTAATTTGTTGAAACAGATTGTGTTAGGCTTGCCTATGTGGTTAATTTAAAAAAAAAAAAAAAAAAAAATGGAGAGAAATTATGACATATAACAGATAAACAGGAAATTGCAATACCTGACTTCCTGAAAAGTCTTTATTCCTCAACCACTTTGCTGCTGAAAACAGATCTGCAATATTAAAAATGAGCCAAGCTTGTCTAACAAATTAATTCATTTAAAAAAAGTACCGCTCTAATGCGCCTATCCCTGAGATCAGCCAACATGACATGTAATGAATCAATGTAGATTTTATAAAACAACTTGTCAGTCTACAGAAAAATGGCAATTGATCGCACACAGGATGCCGACTCATAGTGACCTAAGCTAAACCAGGTAATGTAAGATGGCTTTAGCTCCTAGTGGGCTTAATAATTTTCACAGTCATGTTATGGTTATGGTCTTAAAGCTGAACTCTAGGCAAGTAGATAAAATACATACAGTGCCTTGAAAAAGTATTCACACCCCTTGAAGTTTTCCACATTTTGTCATGTTACAACTAAAAACGTAAATGTATTTTATTGGGATTTTCTGTGATAGACCAACACAAAAGTGGCACATAATTGTGAAGTGGAAGGAAAATGATAAAATGGTTTTCATTTTTTTTTTTAAATATGTGAAAAGTGTGGTGTGCATTTGTATTCAGCCCCCTTTACTCTGATACCTCTCAAATCTAGTCGAACCAATTACCTTCAGAAGTCACCTACGTAGTAAATAGAGTCCACCTGTGTGTAATTTAATCTCAGTATAAATACAGCTGTTCTGTGAAGCCCTCAGAGGTTTGTTAGAGAACCTTAGTGAACAAACAGCATCATGAAGGCCAAGAAACACACCAGACAGGTCAGGGATAAAGTTGTGGCTTTGAGCATCTCACGGAGAACTGTTCAATCTATCATCTGAAAATTAAAAAAAAAAGAAAAAAGAAGAAGGAGTATGGCACAACTGCAAACCTACCAAGACATGGTCGCCCACCTAAACTGACAGGATGGGCAAGGAGAGCATTAATCAGAGAAGCAGCCAAGATGCCCATGGTAACCGTGGAGGAGCTGCAGAGATCCACAGCTCAGATGGGAGAATCTGTCCACAGGACAACTATTAGTCGTGCAATCTACAAATCTGGCCTGTATGGAAGAGTGGCAAGAGGAAAGCCATTGATGAAAGAAAGCCATAAGAAGTCCCGTATGCAGTTTGCGAAAAGCTATTTGGAAGAAGCTGATCTGGTCAGATGAGACCAAAATTAAACTTTTTGGCATAAAAGCAAAACGCTGTGTGGCGGAAAACCAACACCGCACATCGCCCTGAACACACCATACCCACCGTGAAACATGGTGGTGGCAGCATCATGTTGTGGGATGCTTTTCTTCAGCAGGGGCAGGGAAGCTGGTCAGAGTTGATGGGATGATGGATGGAGCCAAATACAGGACAATCTTGACAACAAAACCTGTAATGCCGCGTACACATGGTCGGATTTACAGACGGAAAATGTTCGATGGGAGCTTTTTGACAGAAATTCCCACTGTGTGGGGGGCTCCATCGGACATTTTCACCAGCTGGAGAAACTGGTGAAATTTGGGAAGCATTTGTACCCCAGGGCACACATCAATTATTTTACAGTCAAAGTTGTCCTTATAATAGTGAGCACAATCCATTCCAGTTCTACAAAAGATCAGAAACAGCAGCAGATGACATATCTGTCCCCAGGGTGTGGTCATACAACAGCCTGCATCTTTTGCCAGACCAGACTGAACCCAGGCCATCAACACTCTCTTGTCTTCCTTCCAGGCTGTGGCTCTGGTGTTGTAGTGGTGTCAGGAAGTGGAGGAGGACCATGGTTGAACTCACAAACGTGGCTTTGGCTTGTGAGTTCGCCCCTTAACCACTTATTTAGGGCTTGTAAGATCACTTCTACACAGAAGAGGCTTTGCCCTCCTCCATTTCCAGCATTTTGCAAGCTGCCATGTAGGCATAGTCCTCTTGAAGACTTTTTTTTTTTTTTAAAGTTTAAGTTTTTGGTTCAATCACACACAATTTTCCGCTCATGACTATTACAAATTAAAAGTTAATAAATAGAAAAGACTATCATTCTGACCCCAGCATTTTTCATTCTTGTCCCAATCATTTGTGGCCACTACTGTCTATTGATATGTAAAACCCTTTGTAAAATCAGAACTTACTGATTAATAATAACATCAATAATGTCAGGCTAAATTCTCCTAATCTTGTCCCAAAATTGGCCTCAATCTATAAGCAGTATAGGCCACTGATGCACCAAGTTAAAATTGTACCTTCATTCAAAACGAACAGCACTTCCGATACACCTTTCTCCTCTCACAGATCGTACCTTTGACGCACGCGTGTTATGCATTATATACACTGCGCATGCATGAAACTCCGCCCACCCCTGACGCGCAGTGGGAGAGCACATGGCGGAGAGACAACAAGTGTATGCAGACGGCAGCAGCAACAACAACAAGGAAAGCCAGGAGCCACAAACGTCCCGATCCCGGAGGATATTTAAGGCCTCCAGTATGGCCTTTATAGAGATGGTGGAGACGGCAGACATCTTCAAGTGGGCCAACTATGACGGGAAGCATGGTCCATACCCAAACCTAAATGTGAGAAAGGCCAAGATCATGCCTAAAGTTGTGAAAAGTCTGCAGAAGAATTTTGGGGTATGGCGATCCAAGGACCAACTGAGGAAACGATGGTCAGACCTCAAATTGAGGGAGCAGGATCAGTACAGAAGAATCAAGAGAGTCCTGCAAAAAAGTATTTTGTTGTGTATTCTTATTACGTTCATGCTGCTGCATGTGCTTTTCTTTACTGTTGTATAGTATAATATGGCAAGTTTCAGGGTCGTGGGCACAGTATTCGTTCGTAGTAAACATTGTTCGTTCGCCTACTAAGACAATGTTTTTGGCAGATGCAGGTTAATTACATTTGGTCATGCCTATTTGTCTTAAAAGAAGTTTAGTACATTGTCTAGATGGGTTTGCAACTAGAATGAAATGTAAACTTGATTCAGTTTAAGGAGAGGACATTCAGCAGCTGTTGACACATCTGGGACGCAGGAGCACTTGTGTGGGACACCAAAACAAACTTTTTAGGGTGTCCCACCCAGGTGCTCCAGTGGGAACTAGGGGTGTCTCCATGTGTGAAACTTTACCCAAAAAGGTAATTATTCTAGCTTGAAGAAAGTGAAACAATCATGTGTACAGCTTGGAACTCTGCCAAAAAAGACAATTGTACGACATTTCCAAGCAATGTTTCATATTCCTATTTCTTGCATCAAATATCTGTGTGCCAAGTATACAGTACCTTTATTTTATTCACATAGGGGAGAAAAGACTCGGGACGTCACCAGGGACCCCCAACCTCCTAAAGAAGGGCAAATCCCAAAACCACAACCTCGGGATGTGGAGGAAGGAGAGTTTTATGAAGTGAGCCAAATAGTGACCGCTGAGTGTCTTAGACCACAGCTTCAGGTAATAGATGTATGCCTGCATATTTATAATACATGGTGTGTTTTTTTGTTTTAAGTGATGTGGATGTTGTGGAAGAAGATTCTCATTTCACAAGTGCACAAGTGCTCATTGGAGAGATCATGGTGTGCAATCGGGATTTACAGAAGATCAAGGAAGTCATCAATGATGTGGAAAAAAAAAAGAAAAGGACTCAAAACATCATTGATGTTTTAGTCAGAATCGAAAAACACACCAACATTTCTAAAATTGTTTCTCTTTTTCTAACTTTTCTCCAAAATTTTGAAAGCCAATTTTTGAAGATGCACACAGTGTGTCAAAGTTTGGAAATACTAATGTCTTCACTTTGTCAAAGTTGATCTTTGGAAGTTCCAGAGTTGTGTATTGTTTTATGGTTTTAAACATGCCTGTTTGAACACAAAAAAGGCTCTTTGTACTGTCCAAAAAAAAAAATGTTCTTACTAAAATATGTTGGTTGTTTCCAAAACCCTTTTCTTAAAGCACATGTGAATGTGCACAGAGTAAAACATTTTTTACTTAATGTGTGGCTTCTTCTTTCAATGCTCAATATCATTTTTTGGACTAAGTTGGTGTTTACACTGAAATTGGGGTTATTTACTAAAGGCAAAAGTGGATTTTCCTTTAGTAAAATAACTCCCACAGTACTTTATAATTTGACACAATCATGCCATTTTCGTGACTCACCAAAATTAATTCATGGTGCTGAAAATAAAAATATTAATCATCAGTAATGCATTACATACATTAACAACAAAAACAAGGTGTGTGTGTGTGTGTGTGTGTGTGTGTGTGTGTGTGTGTGTGTGTGTGTGTGTGTGTAGCAGACCCGCAACATAATAATCGTTCGCTGAAGAAGACATTGTTACCTCATGTATCAAATAAATTACATTTGCACTATTAACGAAAATGGCCAAAAAGAAAAGCCCATTGGAGAGGTTCTCCAATGGGCTTTTCTTTTTGGCCATTTTCGTCAATAGCTAAAGAAACAGCTAAAAGAAACCCATGCAGTAAATCAAAGGAAAATCCTTTCAGTTTAAGTAAAAAATTTGACATTTTTTTTCTTAAACAGTTTCTGGCATATCAATGGCCCCCCTACCCGCAAAGTACTCCAGATATTTTTGTCTTACTTTGCGGGCGCTTTGAGGGGGGGGGGGGGGGCAAGCCAGGACGGCCAGCTTCAAGCACCGTCAGGGTTTCTCTTGAAGTCCGGCCTCAGGCCCTACATAGTTCATTAAATTTCTCCTTAAAAAGTTGTGTAGAATGCAGCATGCAAGGATTATACGGTTAAGTTTATATTCCGCCATGTTGATTGGCGTAAGGAATAGGCGGAACCGGTTGGCCATTATCCCGAAAGCATTCTCCACCACTCTTCTGGCTCTGGCCAGACGGTAGTTATAAACCCTCTGGTCCGGGGTGAGGGTCTCATGGCTTCAAAACGGTTGGCTGGTCAGAACGAACTAACAGAAAGCACTGAAGAACAGAAAGGCCGGAGCTGAAAATCAAAAACGAGCAGATAAGAACGCACTGAAAATCAAATACGTAATATAAATACGAACCCACAAGCACAAACTGAAGAGAAGTAACAATCGGAAAAGCACAAGGCTGAAAAGTGCGAATCGTCTGTCACCCAACTTCTACCAACAAGAGATTAGCAGAAGGAGCCCAAAGGGTGGCGCACTTGGTATTGAACTTCCTCTTTCTAGTGCCATCGTACGTGTTGTACGTCACCGCGTTCTTGACGTTCAGCATTTCCGACAACATTGTGTGACCGTGCGTATGCAAGACAAGTTTGAGCCAACATCCGTCGTAAAAAATACCATGGATCTTGTTGTCGGAATGTGCGATCGTGTGTAAGCTGCATTAGAGTGTGCAAAAGACTTGACTGGGGCGGAGGTTCACTTTCCAGCAGGACAATGACCCTAAACACAGCCACAGCTACAATGGAACGGTTTAGATCAAAGCATATTCTTGTGTTAGAATGGCCCAAAGTCTAGACCTAAATCCAATTAAGAATTTGTGGCAAGACTTAAAAATTGCTGTTCACAGATGCTCTCCATCCAATAGACAGAGATTTAGCTATTTTGTAAAGAAGAAATGGGCAAAATGTCATTCTCTAGATATGCAAAGCTGGTAGAGACATATCCAAAAAGACTTGCAGCTGTAATTCCTGCGAAAGGTGGTTCTACAAAGTATGTGCACGCCACACTTTTCACATATTTATTTGTAAAACATTTTGAAAACCATTTATCCTTTTTCTTCCACTTCACAATTACGTGCCACTTTGTGTTGGCCTATCACATAAAATACATTTACATTTTTGTAACATGACAAAATGTGGAAAATTTCAAAGGGGTATGAATAACTTTTCAAGGCACTGTAATATGAAATCTAGGCTGGAAAAGGACCTGGGGGGTCCTAGTAGATGATAGCAGCAGCTTGCATGCCATTGCTGAGCCTAACAAAGCAAACAGAATACTAGCATGCATTAAAAAGGGGATCAGCTGTGGAGGGAGGGCTACAGCTAGCTTTACGCCGCCCCTGGGTGGGCTGGGCTTACCATGCGACCCACACGTCCCACTCCAGGGGGGTGTCGGTGCTCATTGCCAAGTCTGTACACTTTGAATTAGGTGAGATACATGCTGATCCCCAAGGCAGGTATGTGTTCCTGTCTGCTAAATTCTATGGGGAACCCCTGCTTATATTAGCCTTTTACACCCCCCCCCCCCCCCCTCCATTTTGCGCCTCTACCATTCTAGATGGTTTCTCATTCATGGCCAAACACCCCACAACACAGGCAATATGGCTGGGGGACTTCAAAGCTACCATGAATATGCAAGGGATAGGTTGCAACCCTCCCAACCGACAGCAAGACCGGACAGGGACACTAAATTCTCCAAACTAATTTCTTCTTTTCATCTCATAGACTCCTGGAGGCATAAGTTTCCCACTAGCCAAGCATACTCGTGCTTTTCACCCTCTCATGGGACAATGTCTAGAATAGACTTAATTTTTATCTCCCAAGGACTCACACCTAGACTTCTAGACGCAACCTTTGGCCCCAGATGGCTGTCAGATCATAGCCCTTACTCAGTCACCTTGAGTATTCCCCTGAATAAACCTCCACAGTCATGGCGCTTGAACCCGTTTTGGCTATCACTACTGCCCGAGGGGGATGAGCTTACTGAAGAGTGGAAACGATTCTTTGCTCATAATGACCACTCAGCGTCCCCTTCGGCAGACTCCTTCAAGCTACATGCCTGTACACATTTAAATATCCCACATTAACAAAATCAAGACTGGATTCTGCAGAGAAGTTGGAAAAGGCAGTGATAAAACTAACCTCCACAGAAAACGTATATATGTCAGACCCCTCCACATCGAATGCGGCACTACTCAAGCTCCAGACCAGGGTAATATACCAAATACAATTCACGAAAGCCAGACAAAAAATTGTTTTCACGAGACAAAAAATATTCGAACACGGGGAAAAGGCTGGCAAACCCCAGGGGGGTTAAGATAACAGATCCGCTTACTGTAACCTCCAAATTCAGACACTTCTTCACGGACCTATACAAATCCACAGCCCCGCCAAACAATGACTCTATGACTTGTTTCCTTGAGACACTCAACCTCCCACAACTGACAGAGGAACAGGTCACCATGTTAGAATCTCCCATCACCTTAGACGAGATAACTGGGCTCGGATGGGCTACCGATAGAGTTCTACTCCCACTTTAGTGAGGTACTCACCCCCAAACTATTTGCACTCTATAATGATCTCTTCCAGACCCTCACACTACCGCCATCTATGAGAGAAGCCACTATTGTCCTCATACCCAAACCAGGTAAAGACCTGGGATTTCCGGAGTCCTATCGCCCCATATCATTGTCGCAAATAGATATTAAAATCTTAGCCAAGGTCCTCTCCCTGCGCCTCAATCAAGTCATACTATCGCTGATACACCCAGACCAGGCAGGTTTTATGCCTGGTCGCAACACCTCATTCAACCTCAGAAAACTCTTCATCAACATACAGGCGGGGGATGAGGATGCTGGAGGTCGAGTGGTGGTAACGCTCGACACGGCAAAAGCGTTTGATTCAGTAGAGTGGTCCTAGCTCTAAAGATGCCTGGAGGGCTACGGATTTGGACCAAATTTTATAAGATGGACACGGCTTCTTTATCAACAACCGTTGGCTAAGGTGGTGGCGAACGGCTGGCCCTCCTCAGAGTTTGGCCTCAGCAGAGGCACGAGGCAGGGCCGCCCGCTCTCCCTATTGCTCTATACACTGGCTGCGGAGCCCCTGGCTGTGGCCATCCGGACAGATCCAGAGATCCAGGGACTGAAATTGGGATCCCTCACAGAAAATTTGCCTATAGGCGGATGATACGCTATTGTATCTCTCCGACTCGGGACCCTCCCTACATAAAACCCTTCAAACTATTGAACAATTTGGAATATTCTCTGGCCTAAAGATTGATTGGAGCAAATCCCAATATTGCCATTAGATAGCTTCCCCCCAACAGAGCCCCAAGCTGAACTACTGTTACAGAGGGTTGATGTGATTAAATATCTAGGGATACACATATCCAGAACCCCGGCAGATTACATTGCAATAAATATTGAACCCCTACACTCCCTGACCAAGGCTAAAATTCGCACATGGGCCCGTCTGCCTCTAGAGGTGTGGGGGTCGCATAAACCTCATAAAAATAGTCCTACTGCCCAAGGTGCTATACGTCCTTTGGCACTCCCCAATATATCTCCCTCTAAAGTACTTTAAGGCCTTGAAAGCTCTCCTCAAACCCTTCGTCTGGGGTAAAAACAGGCACAAATTACCATGGCAAACACTTAAAAATCTGACGGATATGGGGGGTACCACCCTGCCAGACTTCAATCACTATTACATCGTGGCACAACTCTCTGTTTTATCATCTAGATAAAACAGACAGTGAACGCTTCAGAACCTTGTCATGTCCGAGATGGGCACAGCGCACTGAAGACCCGCTCTACGCCATAGCAATAGGATCAGGTAACACTGACTCAGATTGTGATGCTAAATCTCTCCTATTCCAATATAGGCGTATATGAGACATAGCCTCTACCAAATTGAGGATCACGACCCACAATGACTACACACCGTTTTGGCATAACAAACACATGTCAGAATTACGAAGCATTCAGAGTCTGGAGATTTGGAGCTCGAGAGGTATATTCTATCTAAGCCACTTAATGGAGGATGGAAGCCTCATCTCGTTGTTCTATAACATGCTTTCCACTCCTTTGCCCAGCAAAATCTCATATGCTCCAAAACCCAGATGGGAGAGGGAAATAGGTCCACTTGAAGACGAGGAATGGGAGGAGGCATTGGAGACCTGTAGGGAGGCATCCCCCAGGCTGACTCAGATATATATTCTGCATAGGTCATACCGCACTCCTATTAGAGTGGCCAAGTACAAGCATGAACAGTCCACCCTATGTACAATGTGTAGAGGGGAAACGGGCACATTTTTTCACCCGATATGGTCCTGCCCTAGGATCCAGGGTTTCTGGACACAGATAGTGACCTTCGTTCACGATAAGATGGGCTCACCCTTGGCCCTGGACCCTAAGCAGTGTCTCCTTGGAATCTTCCCAGGATGTATTAGACAAATATATTAAAATATTTCTACAGGAGACACTGTTTCGGCTAGGAAGCTTATAGCCAAGAAGTGGATGAGACCGCTACCGCCTAGCCTGACCGACTGGAAAATAGAGGTTAATGTGGTTTTACCATACAAAAAGTGCATATATATCAACCGACTAAACGCGGCAGAATATGGGACCACTGGTTAAATGACTCTAACACTTGTACGTAACACCAGAAACACTGTTTATCAAACAAATCATAAAAGATGTTAAGTTGTCGCCACCCCCTCACCAGATCTGTGAACCCGACGCCAAGATTATTAAATGATAAACTGTATGGTGTAATGTATAAACCAAAATGATACTGTCATATATTATCATCATGTGCCGTCTTCCCATGTATATTATTCTGCCTCATATGTACACATTTTATTTCAATAAAACTTTTGTTTTAAAAAAAAAAAAAAAAAAGAAAAAAAAAAAAGAAGGTGGATCAACTCCATAGATAAAATGATAATTCTCCAGCTCTACAAGACTCTGGTCCAGCCGCACCTAGAGTATGCTGTCCAGTTCTGGGCACCATTCCTCAGGAAGGATGTACTGGAAATGCAGCGAGTACAAAGAGGGGCAACAAAGCTAATAAAGGGTCTGGAGGATATTCGTTATGAAGAAAGGTTGCGAGCACTGAACTTATTCTCTCTGGAGAAGAGACGCTTGAGAGGGGATATGATTTCAATTTACAAGTACTGTACTGGTGGATAAAACTTTTTTGCGGAAGGGAGTTTGACAAGACATGTGGCCACTCATAAAATTAGAAGAAAAGAGCTTTAACCTTAAACTACGTAGAGGGTTCTTTACTGTAAGAGTGGCAAGGATGTGGAATCCCTTCCACAGGCGGTGGTATCAGCGGGGAGCATCAATAGTTTAAAAAAACTATTAGATAAGCACCTGAATGACCACAACATACAGGGATATACAATGCAATACTGACATATAATCACTCACATAGGTTAGTCTTGAGTCTTTTTTTAACCTCACCTACTATGTAACTATGTAATATGACTTTTCCAACATTCGTGCAACTTGCTTTCACATCTGTCAGGACTGGGGTACTTTTATTCATACTTTTTGAAGTTGAAAAGTACTATGTACTAAACCATTGTGGCAACATGAGGCCACCAAAACCGCCTAAATTGCTGTTTTTTCATTTTAGTTGACTATGCCAATGTGGCTGTTTGCCCCCATCCAAGATGTACCTGTCCCCCTGTGCAAAACTGTTGCGCACCCTGTATAGTGTCATTCAATGTGTTATCACCCATCATTGGTGAACTAACTCTACACCCTGGTCACAGGTCTTATGCCGCGTACACTCCGTCAGATTTTCCGACGGGAAACGTTCCATGTGAGCTTGTCGTCGGAAAGTCCGACCGTGTGTATGCTCCATCAAAACTTTTTCTGTCAGAATTTCAGCACACAAATGTTTGAGAGCAGGTTCTCAAATTTTCCGACAACAAAACTTGTTGTCGGAAAGTCAGATCGTGTGTACACAAGTCCGTCGCACAAAGTTCACGCATGCTCTGAATCAAGCAGAAGGAGCCGCACTGGTTATTAAACTTCCTTTTTCTCAGTTCGTCGTATGTGTTGTACGTCACCGCATTCTCACGTTCAGAAATTTCGGCCAACTTTTGTGTGACCATGTGTATGCAAGACAAGTTTGAGCCAACATACTTTGGAAAAATTGTTGTCGGAAAATCCGATCGTGTGTACGGGCATTAGACTGCATGGAGTCAAATAGATTTATTGAGAGGATTCATCACACCATTTAGGATAAGATACCCATCTTTCATAGGAAGTGGGATTACTTGTCCCATTATTAATGCCCTTCTCTAGATTGGTCCATTTAAGAACTTTATACCTCTATTCTCCATTCTATCCTTAAGTTGGTGGTGTTTTTGGCAGTATTCTTTGAAACACTGCACTACAGTATATCTATATGTGAATTGTATCAGACACCTTCTTCATACATGCTACAGTAACATGTTACACCCTGAATATGTAACATATTACAAAATGTGAACTTATAATTTAAGAGTAGCCTCCCTGATCCTGTACTCGGCTGCCTCCACCCACCTCATCACTGCCCTCTCCGGGCATCTGCTTGGTGAGCAACAAGCTGTTCTCCAAGTTGTAAATGGCTTGCAGTGTTCTGAATCTGGTGAATTTGTGTTGCCTAGAGATACACTTTGACAAGGAATGAATTGGCCTGTTTTTTTTTTGTTTTTTTACCACCTTCACTCAACTGTAACAGAAAAAAAACAAACCTTTGTGCACAATACATTTATATATATATATATATATATAATTATTTTTTTTTTTTAAATAAAACTTTGGAATCACAATTACAGCTCAGTCACAAATCTCCCTTTTCCTGACTGGCACAGGTGTATGCATCACAACAATAACTGGACAAAGTTACAAACCCTTGTAAACAGGTCTCTGTATTTAGTAGTTTGCATGGGGTTCCTTTTTATTAAAGTCATAACTGCATTTATTGGCTTTTTTCCCTGCCTGGTTTTCAGCTTTAAGCTGCATAGTCATTCACACTGACTCAGGCCAGATTTCCATTTTCACAGTCTCTGGCAGCTCTGGTCTCAACTAACAATTGGGAACCAAGCAGCATGGTTCCTGATCATGTGATCACATGACAGCTATTAAATGATTACATAAGGTACATAGATAAACAAACCTCTACTGGCTCCAGCTGTCATAGTATTTGTTTCTGTATGCACTCTGTGTACACACAAAGAAACAGTTTTTAGAGAAGACCATAGTTTAAAAAAAAAAATACTTTTAGCCTAGGTTCACACTAGCGCGATCTTAGACATTGCATGTGATTCGCACCTGCACTGCAGGTGCCGATCACATGCGATGTCTGTGAGATGCCAGTTCAGCCATACAGTTGTATGGATGAACTCGCATTAAATTTGCAGGAAAAAAGTGACTTTTTTTTCCCCGCACTGAAATCGGATCGCATGGGTGTTCTCACCATGCGAGTTCACAGTTTGCACTGCGATCTGTGAACCGGTCTGGGGGTTTCATTAATGTATTCACATCTGCAGCGGTTCACAGAAGGTAGTGAAAATTGCTGTAATCGCGCTGGTTCCCGCATCGCATCAGTGTGAACCTAGGCTAAAGCATTTTTCAATTTCTTTTTACATTTGTGTCCATTTGTCAACCGATAATAAAGAACCTTCGCAGAGGGTATTTATTAGTTAGTAATGTTCTTAAACAATTCAAAAATATTAGGGCTGTTACTGATTAAAATTTTCGTGTTCGATTAATCGACTAATTTTGATTAATTAGAACGCACATACAGATCCAACTACTTTTAGCTGATCTCCTTGCATTGCAACTCTGCATTAGTCAGTGGTTAATGTGGCATACACTATATACAATCACCCGACACTAGTTAGTTTCCACAATCCATGACTTAACTTCACAGTCCACACGAATACGTTTTAAATTCAAACTGTAGCACTGAGGTAAGTAATTTTTTTTCCACAGCGTGACAATCCCTCCACCTCTGGTCTAACTAATCACTCACACCTTATGGCATGGACCCCTGTGTCAACAGGTGGTCATGCAAGCGGGTATTAAAAGGGTTAACACGGACCATAAACTTCTCTCACGTTTCCTTAGATCTCAGCAAGGACGCCAGGTCATGGGTAGAAAGAAAAGATCTAAGTGCTCACCGCTTAAGTATAAGATTTCATTTTTGTTTTTAAACACAAACTACTCACATAAAGATGATAAAAAACACAGCATGTAAAGCCGACAATCGTGTTAGTTCCGTAGGGCAGCAGCGGGTGACATCATGCATAGCTCCTCCCCCATACACGTTACGTTCAATCAGAACTTCAACGTCACTGGACTCCTCCCCCCTTCCCTTCGTTAGCAGACGGAGGCACTTGGGGAAGGGGGGAGGAGTCTGGTGATGTCGATGTCCGTGACGTCACCGGATATCCGACAGAACTCCCTGAAGACGGCGGAGAGGTGAGTACCAATCAAAATAATTTTGATCGATCAAAAAAAATTTACGATTAATCGAGGAATTAATCTTTAATTTCCACAGCCCTAAAAAATATTTTATTACAGAGTTATTGCCAAAGTGACACATACTGGATGGGCTAAATTTAGCCGGGAGTCTAAATATCAATCGTACATTATTAGGCAATTTTGGGGCCATTTCAAACCAAAGTCTTAACTTTCTTATGATTAATAAAATGACCAAATAAAACAAGGCAACATACTACTAAGAGTTTTAGTCAACTATTTTGACCAAAACTGTTGGTGGTAATTTTATCTTGATCGGTTTCACTGTTTCTGAAATAAAAGCTTGTTGAGTTTGTTGTATTTTGCCAAGCATTTCGGACATTAAACCAAGTGCTCCTTTGGCACCTCTGTGTGGGCTCTTATGATTTTATCCAATAGATGGTATCACTTCAGGTGGTCTATGGTCCACCGGTTGCAGCTGTTTCCTCAACCAGTATAGCAACCGATACACACATTTTAAAACAAGAGAAACCACACCCGTATGGTTCTTTTTGTCATGTTATTTATGTAGAACAGATTAAAAGGAATCATAACTCACCTTTGATGTGATCGGATAACACACTAGCTTCTTCTTGACTTAGGCGACCTCCTAGTAGAACATCACAACCTTCAGCAGCCAAGCGGTTTGCCATGACTGGAGCATTTCCACCCAGAGCCCAGCGCATTTCCGGAAGTCTTTTAGAGGCATCTACAAGCTTTCTAAACAACGTCTCATTGGACACATACCTCCTGTTACAATGAATAAGAAGTTCAAAATAAATTTCCCCACACTGTTACAGGTTTTACTTGCTTCCAGCTTAGCTGCCTTTGAAGATATGCAACATTTAACAGCACCATTATAATTTATATAAAATGTACCTCAAGATTAGTAAATGAAGGCTATACAAAAGTATGAAACAATGTTTAATAAAATTGTAGTTAATGCAAATTTTATTGATACAGTCAGAAAACAATCGCCTTACTGAGAAAAAAAAAAGTTGTATAGGTTGATTTTTCTTAAAAATAATATAATAAGATGTTATACTTACCTGCTCCGTGCAAGGATTTTGAAGGGTGGCCCCAAACATCCTCTTCTGGGGTCCCCACCAGTGCACTCGGCTCCTCCTCTTTTCAGAGTACCCTCATAGCCAGCCACTTGCTATGGGGGCAATTTTGTGTGCGTCTAGAGACGTGTACAGCACAGTTCAGAGACTTCTTACGGGATTTGATTGACAGCCGCACAAGACGCTATCAAATGAACTTAGAAGAACCAAATAAATTCAAGCGTCATATGTTAAGAAGGGCCACAATTTGGCTGCCCAAAGAGTATTTTAAGTGCTCAGAAACCTTATTTGAAGTCTACCATTGCTAATCTTCTTTATGAATTTTATCATTTTTCTGGCGGTCTGATCCTCTGGCTTTAGTACTTTCTGAGTTGCTGACATTTTCAGAAAGAGGTCAGCAATGGCAGCCTAATATACAATTGTGGTATAAAATTATTCCTGTGCTACCATGAAAAAGGGGAAGCAGAATGGGGAGAGGGGGGGAGGGGAAGAGAGGGGGGGAGGGGAAGAGAGAGGGGGGGGGGGGGGAACTGCTGCAGACACCGAATGTAGGTCAGACCATACCTACTAAAAATAAATGGTAAGAGTGATGTTGCGCTCTTTCCAGGGGGATATAAGAAACTCCTGCTAAAGGTAGCAGTATAAAAGGTAAGTATCTGCTGCTAAATAGCAGTGTATAAATGAGACACTTAGGTGGGAGACTGTCTCCAGCAAAGTCTATTCCCGGTGGTATTACTCCAATAGTCCAATCTCAGGACTGGGCTGCTAAAGGTAGCAGCCCAAAAGAAAAGTCACAGAAAATGAATATTGAAACTAAACTGCAAATGCTTGAATTAGCTAATAGCCTGTGCTGCTAAAGGTAGAAGTCAAAAGGAATGTGTATACACAGTGTATAAATTACTACTGTCATAAAATAAATAATGTCAAATAAGTGCAAATGCTTAAAATAGATAATAGCACCTAAAATAGCGTCTGTACAGCGCCTGAAAAAATCTGGCCCCATTCACTCCAGTGTGAAAGCCGGGGGGCTTTCACACTGGAGCAGTGCACTAGCAGCATCTTTGGAGCAGTGAAGGAGCGGTGTATTCACCGCTCCTACCCAAAGAAATCAATGGGACACCACGGTAATACCGCGGCAATACCGCTGCAAAGCGCAGCTGCGGCAGCGCTTTGCGGGGGATTTTAACCCTTTTTCGGCCGCTACTGGGGGTTAAAACCGCACCGCTAGCGGCCAAATGCTGCGGCAAAAACGACGGCAAAGCAGCGCTAAATATAGCGCTGCTTTACCGCTCCCGCCCCAGTGTGAAAGGGGCCTAAGAGAAGGGGGCTACAGGTGTTGTGCAGGAGGAGAGATTGGCTGACAGTTTAGTTGGGGGCTGTCTGAGGGAGCCGGAAGCTGCTAGGTGATAATGGGGGGGAAGGTGAAGGGAGTTGGATGACACTGCAGGAAAAGGGTTGGGCGATACTGGTGAGGGGGGCTGGCTGACATTGTAGGAGGGGAGGTAAGGTAATATTGCAGGACTGCAGGGGGGCTGGTGGAAACAGGACAGGCAGACGTTTGTAGGGGGTGACATTCCCAGTGACAAAATTAAACTCTGACTAAAGGCGCTATCCTCAATAGGAATGAGAACCTGTGCGGCATATTTGTGTGCCATAGATTCATATTGTGCAATAATGCAAAGAAATTCAGAAACCAGTTGGTTCACAATTGTCATGCTAATTAATTCTGATAACTTTATTGTATCCGTTTGCAACCCCTATTTGCAAGTGCTTAAATTGTGAAACCACATACAAGGCCTTTGGAGGTGCCAGTCATTGGTCACAATGATAAAAATCTTACAGTTTTTATAAAAAAAAGGTACTTAAATCAGATTTAAAGTGGTAGTAAACACTGCATGGTCACTTGTACATACAGGTAAGCTTTCCTGCAGGTATATTGTCAATTTCTGCAGCCATTTACAAATGCTGTCCCTTCAGAGCTCTGTGCCGCTGCCGTGACTCCCGTGCGCATATGCGGGGGTGACGTCATTGCGGATTAGGCATTCAAATGGCTGGAGCCTGTGAACTCGGAAGGAAGAACAGGTGAAGGTGGAAGTGACAGAACACCACTAGAGGGCTACGTTTTAAGGAAAGTCTTCCATAATGTGCTATGTGATACTAGCACATTATGACATTATCTTGCAGGGCAACCAGATTACATTTTTTTTTTTTTTACACAGACTTTACTAGCACTTTAAAGGGATTGTAAACCGCCTTTTTTTAACTACATACTTACTTGCTCTGTGCAATGGCCTAGATTCTCCTTTTCTCAGGTCCTCCGCCAGCGCTCCAGGCTCCTCACCCCGCCGAGTGACCCCATAGCAAGCCTAATAGTCTAACGTGCGGCCGGATTAATCGATTCAAAATTTTAAACATTTTGGATTGTTTAAAGTAATATTTAATTTAATAAATGCTGTAAGATTTATCATTGTATTAAGACTAATGACTGACAACTCAAAAGTCCTTGTATGTGGAATTACAATTTACAACTGGCAGTCAAAATTAATTATTGCTAGGACCAGGTTCACACTGTTGCGGGTCTGCATGTAAATTGCATGCATTCCTGCAGACAAAATGTGCTGCTTTTTTGCAGATGTGCGGGGGTGCCATTTTCTAATGGCACCTTCATGCATCAGGAACTGTGGTTCGTAAAATCACATGGTGCCAAAGCACCATGGGGTTTCATGTTAAAAGGGTCAGGGACATCTCTACTGCAAGAAATGCAGGTACAGCAGCCCTTTCCCAAATAAAGGGGCTCCTGTCATAGCTCAAACACAAGCCGTACTACCTGCACAGATGTGAACCAACACTAAACCTCCATTTGCAAACCAATACATCTACTCTTATCAGAGTTGTCAGCATTGCATTCACACAATTTTAAGGATGGCTTTGCATAGTTTAAGTGAAGCTCATTTCTGGTGTTGTTTTAAATGAAACACTTACTCTGAAGCTGCACCGGGAGGAAAGAAATAAGCAAAACTCTCAGCCAGCTGTGTCTCGGTCTCAATGAAGTTATGGTGAATTGGGTTGTAACTAGGCCCTATGGCGGTTTCCTTCATCAGGGCTACACCATCTACAATGATATCCAGGCAGCCACCAAAACCTGTGTGGGAATATAAACCTACAGGTTATAAAAGCATTTGTACTGACACAATTCACCAATTCCATTTATTCAATTACATTTTAAGCCAGGAGTCATATTGTATTTGAGAAAAGCCACATCTATTTACAAGTAGCAGAAGTGAAAAAAAAAGGTGCTCCTGATTGATCCTAAATTATGCTCTATGGAGCTTACTGTCTCTTTAGTTTTATATAACTTTCTGACCATGATATATAATGACTGCTCAAAAAATGTCCTCATGTTAGCATTTTATTTTGCTCCTTGCACTATGAGAAACATAAAATGCCTGAATTTACAACATTTTACATTCAGATGTCTTGATTGGTTCCGTATTTTCAGAATCATTTCATCCAGAAAAAATTATTTCTATAAATAGAACCTGAAGTATTAATTTTTTTTTACACAGCTTTAGAAAAGTTTCAAATCGTTTTTTCGTTCCTGGATCATTGACTGGATGGCCACAATTACACACTGCTGCAATCATGGACTATGATCACAAGTTCCAGTGATATTACAATTCACACACTGTGATTCACAAAACAGCCTGAATCACAGGCAGAATATAGGGCACACTTACAACTATGTGTTCCGGTAAAGCACATGATATCACGACCCACCAGACACATGTTATAACATTGCGGTGCCACCTCAATGCACTAAGGCAACACATCACAAGACATGGTAACATGCCTAGCTGCATTGAAAACATGCATCATGTCCATTTGGGCTTGTTCACATCCTGTTCACATTAAGCTGAGTTTTACCGCACATCGCTGCACATGTATGCTGTGAGCAGGGCACACAAAAAACAACTGTTGTTCACAACCCACGTGTACAGTAAAATGGAGCTCAACAGACATGGTGTGAACAATCCCTTCTGGTATGGTGATAGCCCATTCATTTAAATAGGCTGCATTAACACAATAAACAACATTATGGGTGATAATATGCCTGGATTAATGTAGGGAACCAGAACAGCAAAGTGTAAATTGTCCCTTAAAGTATCAAAAAATTCTTGTCAGAATTTGTTTCACCAAATTAAATGGCAGCTATCTAAAACTTTATCTTGGTTTTGCAATGTCTCAGACAGCAAAATAAATCACGTGCTATATTATATAAGCTCTAGTCATAAGCTATGCCTAATCTTATTTCCAGTGCTAAAAAAATAAAAAAAAAATAAAAAAACACACAGCCATTACTTACCCAAATGCTATAAAGGTTCAAACTACAGATTCTACATAAACTAATAACTAGAGTCCCCAGCTTGAGAGTAAAACACCTTCATTGTGGGTTTGAGGAAGAAGTAAGGACACGCTTAAACATCACAGAAGCTGGTAAACAATTCAATTTACCAGTGCCTTCCCACGAAACAGTTTTGTGCAGAGTCGACCTTAAGCAGAACTACAGTCATGAAGAACTAAAAAAATCTTTGAATCCCCAAAGCAACCCCTCCAGCTTTATAGTGTACAGACCATGGGCCCCAAGCACTAGAGCAATGTTTAACCACTGCTAATTTTGACGTCAAATTTCAATTTAGTCAACTCAAAAAATGCAACCTGTAGAATTTTTTGAATGTCGCCCAAGGAGATTTTTAAGGGTAACGTTTTGTCGCCATTCCACGAGCGGGCGCAATTTTGAAGCATGACATGTTGGGTATCAATTTACTCAGCATAACATTATCTTTCACAATACAAAAAAAAAAATTAGGCTAACATTGCTGTTGTCTTTTTTTTTTTTTTTTATTCAAAAAAGTGTATTTTTTCCAAAAAAAGTGCGCTTGTAAGATTGCTGCGCAAATACGGTGCGACAAAGTATTGCAACAACCACCATTTTTATTCTCTAGGGTGTTAGAAAAAAAAAAGTATAATGTTTGGGGGGTCCAAGTAATTTTCTAGCAAAAAAACAAACAAACTGTTTTTAACTTGTAAACATCAAATCTCAGAAAGAGGCTCGGTCCTTAAATGGTTAACCTTTCTGCTGCCAGATGCTGGTTGTTAGCTTTGAATACATGTCATTTGTGACTTGCCACTGCTATGGCATACTTGACTTTTCATACTTGTTGGCTCATCTAAATAAGTTGTAGCGATACTGCTGCGGATGTCAGAATCACATTGTGAAACCTTCATTCCAGTATATCGCTGATGCAGAGAATAAACCATGCAAAGTGCAAATGCTTTTGTCATCATGGCACAGTATACACAGAATACTTTGCTCCAAGTAAAAAAAAATGGCTAAATTCTGAGCATTTCATGGAAAGATAATTTTGTGGATAAAGTTCTGCTTTAGTAAAAGTATACTGGCACATTATGACAGTTACTTCTGAGTTTTTTTAGGAGCCAGCATTGTCCATTGCTGCCATCCCCTCCGATGTCTTCTTCTTTTGGCCATTAGGTGGGCAGCGATAATGCAATTTCTGCACATGTGTGATTGAGCTGCATTTACCCAAAAATAGGCTTCACTCTTTTGCATCTTACAGGTGTTGACAGTGTACACTGCATCATGCATATGCCACAGTGTAAATTAAATAAAAAAGTAGGGGAAAGAGTATTTTGGTAGTAGAGACGTTTTTTTTTTTGGGGTTACCTTATTTATTTTTTGAGAGAGTTCAGTTGAAGTGCCTTTATAGTTAAATAGTAGGTGAGGTTAAAAAAAGACACAAGTCCAACCTATGTGTGATTATATGTCAGTATTACATTGTATATCCCTGTATGTTGTGGTCGTTCAGGTGCTTATCTAATAGTTTCTACAGGCTGAAACCACTGCCTGTAGAAGCGAATTCCACATCCTTGGCGCTCTTACATTAAAGAACCCTCTACATCAGGGATATGCAATTAGCGGACCTCCAGCTGTAGCAGAACTACAAGTCCCATGAGGCATAGCAAGACTGACAGCCACAAGCATGACACCCAGAGGCAGAGGCATGATGGGACTTGTAGTTTTGCAACAGCTGGAGGTCCGCTAATTGCATATCTCTGCTCTACGTAGTTTAAGGTTAAACCTTTTTTCTTCTAATTTTAATGAGTGGCCACAAGTCTTATTAAACTCCCTTCCGCTGAAAAGTTTTATCCCTATTGTGGGGTCACCAGTATGGCATTTTTCAAATTGAAATCATATCCCCTCTCAAGCGTCTCTTCTCCAGAGAGAATAAGTTCAGTGCGCATAACCTTTCTTCATAACTAATATCCTCCAGTCCCTTTATCAGCTTTGTTGCCCTTCTCTGTACTCGCTCCATTTCCAATACATCCTTCCTGAAGACTGGTGTACAGAACTGGACAGCACACTCTAGGTGCGGCCGGACCAGAGTCTTGTAGAGTGGGAGAATTATCACTTTTTAATGCATGCCAATATTCTGTTTTCTTTGTTAGCAGCAGCTTGGCATTGCATGCCATTGCTGAGCCTATCATCTACTGGGACCCCCAGGTCCTTTTCCACCCTAGATTCCCCTAGGTTCTCCCCCGAGTGAGTAGATTGCATTCATATTTTTGCCACCCAAATGCATTATTTTACATTTTTCCAAATTAAACCTCATTTGCCATGTAGTTGCCCACCCCATTAATTTGTTCAGATCTTCTTGCAAGGTTTCCACAAACTGCAGAGAAGTTATTGCCCTGCTTAGCTTAGTAGCGTTTACAAATACAGAGATTGAACTGTTTACCCCATCCTCCAGGTCGTTTATGAACAAATTAATTAGGATTGGTCGCAGCACAGAACCCTGGGAGACCATACTTTCTACCCCTGACTATTCCAAGTACTCCCCATTTATCACCACCCTCTGAACTCAACTCGCCCTTGTAGCCATATTTCAATCCATGTACTCACCCTATGGTCCATGCCAATGGACCTTACTTTGTACAGTAAACATTTATGGGGAACTGTGTCAAATGTTTTGCAAAATCCAGATACATCACGTCTACGAGCCTTCCTTTATCTAGCTGGCAACTCCCCTCCTCATAGAAGGTTAGTAGATTGGTTTGGCAAGAACGCTTCTTCATGAATCCATGCTGATTACTGCTAATGATCCCCTTTTCATTACTAAAATCTTGTACATAGTCCCATATCATCCCCTCCAACAGCTTGCATACTATTGATATTAGGCTAACTGGTCTGTAATTCCCAGGGATGTATTTTGGCCCTTTTTTAAATATTGGTGCTACATTGGCTTTTTTACAATCAGCTGGTACCATTCCAGTCAGTAGACTGTCAGTAAAAATTAGGAACAAAAGTCTAGAAATTAATTAACCAAGTTCTCTAAGGACCCTCAGGGTGCAAGCCATCTGGTCCTGGTGACTTAATGTTAAGTTTTCCAAGTCTATTTCTAATTTTTTTCCTCTGTTAGCCATGAGGGTGCTTCCTGTGATGTGTCATGAGGATAAACACTGCAGTTTTGGTTACTGAAGCCCCTTGATTCCCTTGTGAAGACTGAGGAGAAGAATAAATTCAATACCTTCGCCATCTCTCCATCTTTAGTAACCAGACTCCCTTCATCAATCTTTATGGGGCCAATAAGGTCTGTCCTCCCTCTTTTACTGTTTATATACTTAAAGAATTTCTTGGGATGTTTTTTTTTGCTCTCCTCCACTATGTGTCTTTCGTGTTCTATCTTAGCCACCCTAATTGCACCCTTACATTTCTTGTTGCATTCTTTGTAAAGTCTGAATGCTGATGATGATTCCCTCAGCCTTGTACTTCGTGAAGGCCTTCTCCTTTGCTTTTATATGCCTTTTTACATTGGAGTGAAGCCATCCAGGACTTTTGTTCGCCCTTTTAAATTTATTTCCCATTGGGATGCACTGGCTAATGCTCTTATTTAATATGCTCTTAAAGCAAACCCATCTCTCCTCCATGTTCTTTGTTCCTAAGATTTTATCCCAATTTACATCTTCTAGCAAGGTTCATAGTTTAGGGAAGTTGGCTCTTTTGAAATTCAGTGTCTTTGCATTACCCTTATATTTCTTATTTGTGTGATTTATAATGAAGCTAATTAGGGGTTTAACGGATCAAAAAAACTCACGGATCGGATCGTTCCTCGGATCAGAGTCAAGGATCGGATAATTTTTCGGATCAGCAAATAATAATTGAATTTGCAAAAACCTGTGAAAATTCCACCACCATATAGTCCCCATTGTAATATCCACGTCATCTCCCCCACTGTAATATCCACGTCATCTCCCCCACTGTAATATTGGCTGAGTATGGCTGGGTATCGCTGGGTATGGCAGGGTATTGAGGAATGGCTGAGCATGGATGGATGTGACTGCAATTGTCACAGAGAAGCGCTGTGGGCACTACAGATCCAGCCCACAGCACTGCTGCCATACGATCTCTCCCCTCCACTGTAAAGATCAATACACAGAGGGCAGAGTTTGTTTACAATTGATCGTGCCTTCATTTGACCGAGCGATCACATTGAAAACGGCTGCTGGGTGTACCAAGATGGCCGCCGCTCCGGAGCTAGGCTGAAGCCGGCCTTTCCTAAGGCCGAGGCAGCGGATCGCGGGGTGTGTCGATCCGAACTCACGGATCGCTGACGATCAGTTGCACCCCTAAAGCTAATTGACCTGTGATAGCTATTTCCTAAAGTGCCCCTTATTTCCACATCCGTGATCAGGTCTGTATTGTTGGTAATCAGTAGTTCTAGTAACACTTTGTTTCTAGTTGGTGCGTCTACCATCTGACCCATGAAATTGTCCTGTAAGACATTTAGGAACTGGCGAGCCTTAGACTAATGCACTTTCCATCCTTGCTGCTAATCCAAAATTGTGATAGGAGGTCCATCCCCCCCCCCTCCTCCCTCAGGTTAGGGGGCCTGAAGCATACTCCCAGCATTATTTTCCCCTTAGTTTCATCCCTTTGGAGCTCTACCCATAAAGGATTCCACCTCCTCCCTAGCACCCCAAGGTTAGTAACCTTAATACTTCAGTTAGTGTTTGTGGAGAGCTAAACCAACTTACACTCCAGCCTTCTAAGTTAGTGTAGCATGAGTTAACAGACATTAATAAAGTATTAAATAAATAATAAAATAAATGTATTATTACAGTATTCTGATCAGATTAATGGGGGGGGGGGGGGGGGGGAAATCGAATCTCAGTGCATACATATAATTTAGCACCATTGCGTTAAAGAAAGAGAAGGATGAGCATTCATATGTGCTGTATGTAGGGAAAAGGGTGTCATTTCATTACCCCTGGGGAGGTTTTCTGGCTGTGCTGGGAACTCAGCCTGCTCTCCTCCAATGATCAGACTGGTGCTGGCACCCAACCTCATGCACAGCTATTCACTGGGAAAACCAGTGCATTGCTGTTTATCCTCCCCTAGCGCTCTAAGATCCTTATGCAGCTGAGAACAGAGGTTATGTGATCACTTATAAAAAAATAAAATAACAAAAAATAACAAAAATGAAAAAAATAAATTAAAAAAAGGGTATTTGTATTTTTTTTTATATATGTATACACAAATATTGTGCCTTTCATTTCTATTTTAAACTGAATGGGTTGTTTTAAAAGGGGAGGGGGTTTACATATACTTTAGTTTCTATCTGGATGACTACAGTTCCAGCAAGAGTTTTGAAGGTACAGCTCCAAATTGCATTAGTATATTTTAGTTGTCAACGGCTTGCAAATCTTTTAAGCTACGATAACCCCCTAACCGGTTCTTCCAGCTACACAAATCTATTTGTTATCCATTGTTTCCATAGAAGTCAGTGACCTTGTACAACCTCGTTTTCACCACAAATTACTTTCAAAAGAGCTCTGCACATTTCAGAAATGGATTTGATGGGATTATTTCAATATCTAAAAGTAATCATAAACATAAAATGGCAATCTTTCCAGTTATTTGTGGCAGGATCAAGTGTTGCTCTAGGACAGGAGTATTGAATTAAAATTCACTACGGTCCGGGTCCGTAAAGTTTTCTTTCAGCAGAGGTCCGAATATCATATCGGTACCCATGGCGCATTTTAGCATGTGCCATACAGCTCCATGCGGCTAGGTGCGCAGTGATTAAAAAAAAAAAAAAAAAAAAAAAAAAAAAAAGGAAGGGTCAAGGACTTCTTTCTCCGCGTTTCTTGCAGGGTAGTGAAGCCCATTAAAATGGGCTGACCTACCCATGACGTGTGCACCTAATGCACATGCACAGATCTAAACCCATTCTTACATCAGAGTCCCCACATCACAGTCCTCAGCCGGTCCCCGCCCATAAACACAGTCCTCAGCCGTGGGCGCCCCCCCCCCCCACAACACAGTCCTCAGCCGTGGGCCCCCCCCCCACAACACAGTCCTCAGTCGTGGGCGCCCCCCCGCCCCCACAACACAGTCCTCAGTCGTGGGCGCCCCCACAACACAGTCCTCAGTCGTGGGCGCCCCCCCCCACAACACAGTCCTCAGTCGTGGGCGCCCCCCCTCACAACACAGTCCTCAGTCGTGGGCGCCCCCCCCCTCACAACACAGTCCTCATTCGTGGGCGCCCCCCCCCCTCACAACACAGTCCTCAGTCGTGGGCCCCCCCCCCCCCTCACAACACAGTCCTCAGTCGTGGGCGCCCCCCCCCCCCTCACAACACAGTCCTCAGTCGTGGGCCCCCCCCCCGGGGCCCCCCCACAACACAGTCCTCAGTCGTGGGCGCCCCCCCCTCACAACACAGTCCTCAGTCGTGGGCGCCCCCCCCTCACAACACCACAGTCCTCAGTCGTGGGCGCCCCCCCCCCCCCCCCCCCACAACACAGTCCTCAGTCGTGGGCGCCCCCCCCCCCACAACACAGTCCTCAGTCGTGGGCGCCCCCCCCCACAACACAGTCCTCAGTCGTGGGCCCCCCCCCCCCCACACACAACACAGTCCTCAGTCGTGGGCCCCCCCCCCCACAACACAGTCCTCAGTCGTGGGCCCCCCCCCCCCACAACACAGTCCTCAGTCGTGGCCCCCCCCCCCCCACACAACACAGTCCTCAGTCGTGGGCGCCCCCCCCCACAACACAGTCCTCAGTCGTGGGCGCCCCCCCCCACAACACAGTCCTCAGTCGTGGGCGCCCCCCCCCCCCACAACACAGTCCTCAGTCGTGGGCGCCCCCCCCCCACAACACAGTCCTCAGTCGTGGGCGCCCCCCCCCCCCCACAACACAGTCCTCAGTCGTGGGCGCCCCCCCCCCCCCCCCCCCACAACACAGTCCTCAGTCGTGGGCGCCCCCCCCCCCAACACAGTCCTCAGTCGTGGGCGCCCCCCCCTCACAACACAGTCCTCAGTCGTGGGCGCCCCCCCCCCCCCCCACAACACAGTCCTCAGTCGTGGGCGCCCCCCCCCCCCCTCACAACACAGTCCTCAGTCGTGGGCGCCCCCCCCCACCCACCCCTCGGGGCGCCCCCCCCCCACAACACAGTCCTCAGTCGTGGGCGCCCCCCCCCCCCCCCTCACAACACAGTCCTCAGTCGTGGGCGCCCCCCCCCCTCACAACACAGTCCTCAGTCGTGGGCCCCCCCCCCCCCCCCCCTCACAACACAGTCCTCAGTCGTGGGCCCCCCCCCCCCACAACACAGTCCTCAGTCGTGGGCGCCCCCCCCCCCCCCCCACACAACACAGTCCTCAGTCGTGGGCGCCCCCCCCCCACAACACAGTCCTCAGTCGTGGGGGCCCCCCCCCACAACACAGTCCTCAGTCGTGGGCGCCCCCCCCCCACCCACACAGTCCTCAGTCGTGGGCGCCCCCCCCCCCCCCCAACACAGACCTCAGTCGTGGGCCCCCCCCCCCCCCCCACAACACAGTCCTCAGTCGTGGGCGCCCCCCCCCCCCACAACACAGTCCTCAGTCGTGGGCGCCCCCCCCCCCACAACACAGTCCTCAGTCGTGGGCGCCCCCCCCCCCACAACACAGTCCTCAGTCGTGGGCGCCCCCCCCCCCCACCAACACAGTCCTCAGTCGTGGGCGCCCCCCCCCACAACACAGTCCTCAGTCGTGGGCGCCCCCCCCCCCCACAACACAGTCCTCAGTCGTGGGCGCCCCCCCACAACACAGTCCTCAGTCGTGGGCGCCCCCCCCACAACACAGTCCTCAGTCGTGGGCCCCCCCCCCCCACCACACAGTCCTCAGTCGTGGGCGCCCCCCCCCACAACACAGTCCTCAGTCGTGGGCGCCCCCCCCCACAACACAGTCCTCAGTCGTGGGCGCCCCCCCCCCACAACACAGTCCTCAGTCGTGGGCGCCCCCCCCCCACAACACAGTCCTCAGTCGTGGGCGCCCCCCCCCACAACACAGTCCTCAGTCGTGGGCGCCCCCCCCCCCCACAACACAGTCCTCAGTCGTGGGCGCCCCCCCCCCACAACACAGTCCTCAGTCGTGGGGGCCCCCCCCCACAACACAGTCCTCAGTCGTGGGCGCCCCCCCCCACAACACAGTCCTCAGTCGTGGGCGCCCCCCCCACAACACAGTCCTCAGTCGTGGGCGCCCCCCCCTCACAACACAGTCCTCAGTCGTGGGCGCCCCCCCCCCCCACAACACAGTCCTCAGTCGTGGGCGCCCCCCCCACAACACAGTCCTCAGTCGTGGGCGCCCCCCGCACAACACAGTCCTCAGTCGTGGGCGGCCCCCCCCCACAACACAGTCCTCAGTCGTGGGGGGGCGCCCCCGCCACAACACAGTCCTCAGTCGTGGGCGCCCCCCCCACAACACAGTCCTCAGTCGTGGGCGCCCCCCCCCACAACACAGTCCTCAGTCGTGGGCGCCCCCGCCACAACACAGTCCTCAGTCGTGGGCGCCCCCGCCACAACACAGTCCTCAGTCGTGGGCGCCCCCCCCCCACAACACAGTCCTCAGTCGTGGGCGCCCCCCCCACAACACAGTCCTCAGTCGTGGGCGCCCCCCCCACAACACAGTCCTCAGTCGTGGGCGCCCCCGCCCCCCCCCCCCCCCACAACACAGTCCTCAGTCGTGGGCGCCCCCCCCCACAACACAGTCCTCAGTCGTGGGCGCCCCCCCCCCACAACACAGTCCTCAGTCGTGGGCGCCCCCCCCCCGACAACACAGTCCTCAGTCGTGGGCGCGCCCCCCCCCCGACAACACAGTCCTCAGTCGTGGGCGCCCCCCCACCCGACAACACAGTCCTCAGTCGTGGGCGCCCCCCCACCCACAACACAGTCCTCAGTCGTGGGCGCCCCCCCCCCGACAACACAGTCCTCAGTCGTGGGCGCCCCCCCCCCACCCGACAACACAGTCCTCAGTCGTGGGCGCCCCCCCCCCCGACAACACAGTCCTCAGTTGTGGGCGCCCCCCCCCCCGACAACACAGTCCTCAGTCGTGGGCGCCCCCCCCCCCCACAACACAGTCCTCAGCCGTGGGCGCCCCCCCCCCCCCCAACACAGTCCTCAGCCGTGGGCGCCCCCCCCAACACAGTCCTCAGCCCCCCACATCAAAGTCCTCAGCCCCCCCCCACAACACAGTCCTAACTGTATTTTGAAATACATATGACTATGGCCATACATACAACCCATGTACTGACTGCAGAAATTAGTCATTGGTTGCTAGGACGCCGGTGGGTGCTGGCTCCTTTAACCACTTACCCACTGGGCACTTAAACCCCCTTCCTAACCAGACCAATTTTCAGCTTTCGGTGCTCTCACACTTTGAATGACAATTACTCAGTCATGCAACACTGAACCCAAATGAATTTTGTGTCCTTTTTTTCACACAAATAGAGCTTTCTTTTGGTGGTATTTAATCACCGCTGGGTTTTTTCATTTTTGCGCTATAAATCCAAATATACTAAAAATTCGGTAAAAAAAAAAAAAAAAGAAATAAAAAAATTCTTTGTTTCTATTAAAATTTATGGCAGAGTATTGGCAGAGTATTGGCAGAGCGTTGCACAGTGGGGGCAGAGCGTTGCACAGTGGGGGCAGAGCGTTGCACAGTGGGGGCAGAGCATTGCACAGTGGGGGCAGAGCATTGCACAGTGGGGGCAGAGCATTGCACAGTGGGGGCAGAGCATTGCACAGTGGGGGCAGAGCATTGCACAGTGGGGGCAGAGCATTGCACAGTGGGGGCAGAGCATTGCACAGTGGGGGCAGAGCATTGCACAGTGGGGGCAGAGCATTGCACAGTGGGGGCAGAGCATTGCACAGTGGGGGCAGAGCATTGCACAGTGGGGGCAGAGCATTGCACAGTGGGGGCAGAGTATTGCACAGTGGTGGCAGTGTATTGACCAGCGCTGTGGGCACTACACATCCAGCCCACAGCACTGGTCCCGTTTCTCCCCCTCTCCGCTTCTCTCCTCTCTGTACCGATCGGTACAGAGAGGGAAGGGAGGAACCGGCGTCATGACGTGACGCCGGTTTGTGTACATGTGATCGCTCCGTCATTTGACGGAGCGATCACGTGGTAAACGGCCGCTATCAGCGGCCGTTTACCATGATTGCGCCGGGTCCTCGGGACCCGGCGGTCATAGATGTTCCCGAGTGCGCGCCCCAGGGGGCGCGCGGGAGCAAGTTTCTGGGAACGTCCTCCCAGGATAAGCCGACCGCGCTGTAGCCGTCTTTTGACTATAGCGCGGTCGGCATGTGGTTAAACCTAACACAAATTGCAGGCAAAAAAGTTTTTTGGTGTGTTTCCATTGAAGTCTATGAGGCACAAAACTGTGCTGCATTGCACCAAAGTAGCAGGTTCCTTTTCTAAAGTTGCATCGCATTTGCATTACATTGATGTGAACAGGCACCATTGAATTTCATGTGATTTCCATTGTCACGTGATTCTGTGTGACTCAAGTCTTATCTGAAATCGCGCTAGTGTGAACCAGGCCTAAACAAGAAGTACACTTGAAAACAATGAACATTTTCAATTTGGGCCCCTTACTTGACTTAACCTATTCCACATTCCCTGTCACCAGACGCTTACTTAGGCCGCAGCCTCCTGGATATGTTGCACTGAAAGTCTTTAGTGTCCCGATGGTGCCTGCATAGTAAATCCCCATGAATTCTATGGGGTCATCTCTCAAGGCGATCAGTCCATGGATTTCTACTGCATAGGCAGTGTAAGTGTTGTAAGAGGGCAAGGTAAATCGGAACTGGAGTCTACTCACAGATTACATTGCACACACACTCAGTTGTTGCCATACTAACCAGCAACTGTCGGCAAAGAACAGAAGTATTTAACAGAAAACACTGCTTACAGAGTGCAGGGGTCAGAAGTATGCATTTTACAGAGAAATGCCCCATCAGGCATGTGGTCAGTGGTGAGCTTGCTTGGTCATGCCCCGACAGTTATGTCCAACTCTGTATATTAGAATCCGCCATCATGCTTCCTAAAAAAACATACCAGAACTAAGCTGTCAAACTGACAGCTGAGCCCAACAGATTGCACTGCAGGATCTCCTAGCATAATTTGCAGGACTGGACAGTGAACCTTGACAACCATGTATCTGAAGTACTGACGGTAGTTGCTGTGTAAAAAGCAGCTGCAAAAAAGTTTTCACCATTGCTTAAGTGCAAATACTTAGATATCGGTACATTATCACGGATCTGGTGGACAGATTACTGGGAGAGGCTGGGGAAGACCTCCAGGGTAGTTTTCTCAGAAATACTACCGGTACTTCGAGCCACACCAGAAAGGCAGAGGGAGAACTGGGCCGACTTCTCAGTCAGTTACCAGCTCTATAGAAGGGACGGACTGCACCTAAATGAGGAGGGTGCAGATCTGCTGGGAGTGAAGATGGCCGAATAAAGTTAGAGGGGCTTTTAAGCTAGGCGACGGTGGGGGGGTGTTGCGGGAGAGGAGCCATAGGTAGAAATAGTAAGCGTGGAACAAATTCCAGAAGGTAGTAGTGGGGGCATTAGTGGTAGGTTGACTAAAACACCTCAACCCGAGGGAAGTACCATAAGTCTTATTTGCAACCTTAGAACACCCAATAAGGAGATAGTATGTGACCGGTCTAAACCAATGCCATAAGTCTGGCGGACAAGATGGGAGAACTAGAGCTACTGTTGTACGAGGAGAATTTAGATTTTGTAGGAATGTCAAAGACTTGGTTCAACAGCTCTCATGATTGGCTGGCAACCATTCAAGTGTATTCCCTATATCGCAGGGATAGAGAGCGTAAAAAAGGGGGAGGGGTATGCCTGTATATCAAAAATGATGTACAAGTGAATGTGAGAGACAACATCACTAATGGAGCAAGGGAGGAGGTGGAATCCTTATGGGTGGAGCTACAAAGGGAGGAAACTAAGGGGAAAGTAATGCTGGGAGTATGCTATAGGCCCCCTAACCAAAGGGAGGAGGCGGACCTCCTATCACAATTTGGATTTGCGGCAAAGGATGGGAAGTGGCATTATAATGGGGATCTTAATTATCCAGACATAGACTGGGTGGAAGGAACTGTGCATTCATCTAAGGCTCGCCAGTTCCTAAATGTCTTGGTTTATTCGATGGACTTTTAATTGTTTTCATAATCACTTTTATCAAATTTTTTGGGTATAGCGCTACACTCTGGTTTTTATATTAAAGCGTTACTAGACCTACTGATTACCAACAATACAGACCTGATCACGGATGTGGAAATACAGGGCTTTAAGAGCATATTAAATAAGGGTATTAGCCAGTGCATCCCAATGGGGAATACATTTAAAACAGCTAATAAAAGTCCTGGGTGGCTTAACCAACGTAACAATGCATATAAAAGCATATAAAAGCAAAGGAGAAGGCCTTCAAAAAAATATAAGGCTGAGGGATCATCAGCATTCCAACAAGAAATGCAAGGGTGCAATCAGATAGAACACGAAAGGCACATAGCAGAGGAGAGTAAAAAAAAATCCCAAGAAATTCTTTAAGTACATAAATAGTAAGAAGGCAAAAGTGCTGGCCATTAGGTTAAATGGGGTGATTACATCTATTGTGCATGAGGACCAAGCCGGCTTCATGCCCAATAAATCTACAGCAGTCAACTTGAGAAGGTTGTACCTCAATATTCAATCACAGGCAGATAACATGGGCAGCAGGGCTCTGCTGTCCCTTGACGCCACCAAGGCGTTTGACAGCATAGACTGGAACTACCTATGGTCAGTCTTACTGAAATTTGGGTTTGGTCCAAACCAGTGCTCGACGAATACCGGGCGCCAGGTCGCATCGGCGACTAGAATTAGCGACCTGGCGCCTGGGGCAGCACAGCTGGGGGTACCCTGTCTCCAAAATCACCCCCCCCCCCCGCCGCGCGCGCGATCGTGATGGGCCGCGCCGGCTGGTAATTGAGGCCCCGGCTTTGCGGCCTTGTGCAGTCCTATGGTACCTTCTAGAATCTGGCGCCCTCTTGTGGTGGCCGTTGGTATGACACCCAGCAATGCTAATCCAGCCGTTTTGTTTTCACTGTCTGCCTATATCCTTTACTTAGAACCCCCAAACATTATATATATTTATTTTTCTAACACCCTAGAGAATAAAATGGCGGTCATTGCAATACTTTCTGTCACACCGTATTTGCGCAGCGGGCTTACAAGCGCACTTTTTTGGGAAAAAATACTTTTTTTAATTAAAAAATAACACAACAGTAAAGTTTGCCCAATTTTTTTTTATATTGTGAAAGATAATGTTACGGCGAGTATATTGATACCAAACATGTCTCGCTTCAAAATTTTGCCCGCTCGTGGAATGGCGACAAACTTTAAAATCTTTAAAATCTCCATAGGTGATGTTTAAAAAATTCTACAGGTTGCATGTTTTGAGTTAGAGGAGGTCTAGGGCTAGAATTATTGCTCTCGCTCTACCGATCACGGCAATACCTCACATGTGTGGTTTGAACACCGCTTTCATATGCGGGCGCTACTCTTCTGCAAACAAACTCGGCGGGACGGGCGCGTTTAAAAATTATTTTTTATTTATTTTAACTTTTAATTTTTTCACTGTTCTTTTGAAAAAAAAATTGTGTAACTTTTATTCCTATTACAAGGAATGTAAACATCCTTGTAATAGGAATAGGGCATGACAGGATCTCTTAAATATGAGATCTGGGGGTCAAAAAGACCTCAGATCTCATATTTACACTAAAATGCAAAAAAAATAAAAATAAGCTATGGGCAGAAGTGACAATTTGAAGTCGTTTCTGCCCTGCAATGACCTGGAGACAGGCGGGGGCCATCTTCCCCTCACTCGTCTCCATGTCGTTAAAAAAAAAAAAAAAAAAAAAAAAAAAAAACCTGGCTCCTAACTTTTTTAGCTGGCTCCTAGATTCCAAGCAAATTTGTCAAGCCCTGGTCCAAACTACATTTCCTGGGTAAAACTTTTATACAAGCAACCACAGGCAGCCATTAGGGGCTTTGGCTCGCTTTCCCAAAGCTTTGCGTTGAGGAGGGGTACGCGACAGGGCTGTCCCCTGTCCCCCCTCCTCTTCGCTTTGGCAATAGAGCCGCTGGCCATGGGTATCAGGGCAAACCAAAACATTGTAGGCTTCCGATACGGGAGCATGCAGGAAAAGGTCATGCTCTACGCAGAGGACACGTTGCTGGGGGATACGGACACCTCCCTTAAGGAAGCCATGACCACCATAACTAAACATAAATAGTAAGAAAGAGAGGTCAAATCATATTGGTTCCATAAAGAATGATGAAGGGAATCTGGTTACCAAGGATGGAGAGATGGCAAAGGTATTGAATTTATTCTTCGCCTCAGTCTTCACTAGGGAACCGGGGGGGCTTCAGTAACCAAGACTACAATGTTTATCTTCATGACACGTCACAGGAAGCACTCTCATGGCTAACAGAGGACAGAATTAGAAATAGACTTCAAAAAAGTAACATTAATAAGTCACCGGGACCAGGTGGCTTGCACCCAAAGGTCCTTAAGGAACTCAGTCAAGTAATTGCCAGATCACTGTTCCTAATTTTTACAAACAGTCTACTGACTGGAATGGTACCAGCTGATTGGAGAAAAGCCAATGTAGCACCAATATTTGAAAAAGGGCCAGCATACATCCCTGGGAATTACAGACCACTTAGCCCAACGTCAATTGTATGCAAGCTCTTGGAGGGGATGATAAAGCGACTATATACAAGAGTTTAGTAATGACAACAGTTTTATTAGCAGTAATCAGCATGGATTTTATGAAGAATCGTTCTTGCCAAACCAAATCTTTTAACCTTCTATGAGGAGGTGCGCTGCCATCTAGATAAAGGAAGGCCTGTGGATGTGGTGTATCTTTATTTTGCAAAAGCATTTGATACAGTTCCCCATAAACGTTTACTGTACAAAGTAAGGTCCGTTGGCAAGGACAATAGGGTGAGTACATGGATTTAAAACTGGCTACATGGGCAAATTCAGAGGTTAGTGATAAATGGGGAGTACTCGGAATGGTCCAGGTTGGAAAGTGGGGTCCCCCAGGGTTCTGTCCTGGGAGCAATCCTATTTAATTTATTCATAAACGACCTAGGAGGATAGGATAAACAGCTCAATCTCTGTATTTGCGGGCGATACTAAGCTAAGCAGGGCAATAACTTCTCCGCAGGATGTGGAAACCTTGCAAGAAGATCTGAACAAATTAATGGGATGGGCAACTACATGACATGAGGTTTAATGTAGAAAAATGTACAATAATGCATTTGGGTGGCAAAAATATGAATCCAATCTACTCACTGGGGTGGAACATCTGGGGGAATCTAGGATGGAAAAGGACCTGGGGGTCCTAGTAGATGGCAGGCTCAGCAATGACATGCAATCCAAGCTGCTGCAAGCAAAGCAAACAGAATGTTGGCATGCATTAAAAAGGGGATTAACTCCAGAGATAAAACGATAATTCTCCCACTCTACAAGACACTGGCCTGGCGGCACCTGGAGTATGCCATCCAGTTCTGGGCACCAGTCCTCAGGAAGAATGTGCTGGAACTGGAGAGAGTCCAGAGAAGGGGAACAAAACTAATAAAGGGACTGGAGGACATTAGTTATAGGCCCCTTTCACACTGACGGACCGTTCAGGTCCGCCTGTCAGTTTTGACAGCGGACCTGAACAGGCGCTCCATGCTGGTATATGGAGCGACGGATGTCAGTGGAGACATGTCCGCTGACATCCGACCCAGTCCGAGCCGCCAAAAGCAGACAGATGGCCCTACGTCCGGATCCGTCGCTGGATGAAAACATCAGATCTCTCCATAGAGACCAGCGGCGCTGGACAAGCCCCTCCCAGCTCAGCGAACAGAGAGGGACCTGTCATCCGCCGGCTCAGCGGAGATCAATGGAGAGATCTCCCGCTGAGCCGGCGGACAGAGGCGGACTCCGTGGAAGCGGATCCACCTCATGTGAAAGGGGCCTTATGGAAAGGTTACGAGCAGTGAACTTACTCTCTCTGAAGAGACGCTTGAGAGGGGATATGATTTCAATGTACAAATACCGTACTGGTGACCCCAGAATAGGGATAACATTTTTCTGTGAAGGGGAATTTAAGAAGACACACGGCCATTCACTAAAATTAGAAGAAAAGCGGTTTAACCGTAAACTGCGTAGAGTGTTCTTTAGGCCCCTTTCACACTGGGGCGGGGGAGCCGCGGTGACGGTAAAGCAGCGCTATATTTAGCACTGCTTTACTGTCGTTTTAACCGCGGTATTCGGCCGCTCGCGGTGCGGTTTTACCCCCCGCGAGCGGCCGAAAAAGGGTTAAAGACCCCCGCAGAGCGCCGCCGTAGTGGCGCTTTGCGGCGGTATTGCCGCGGTTTCACCGTGGTTTCCCATTCAAATCAATGGGAAGGAGCGGTATAGGAGCGGTGAACACACCGCTCCTATACCGCTCCAAAGATGCTGCTAGCAGGACTTTTTTGCCATCCTGCTAGCGCACCGCTCCAGTGTGAAAGCCCGCCGGCTTTCACACTGGAGTTAAAGGGGCCGGATTTTTTCAGGCGGTGAACAGGCGCTATTTTTAGCGCTGTACCGCCTGAAAAACGCCCCAGTGTGAAAGGGGTAGGGGTGCAACGGATCAAAAAACTCACGGATCGGATCGATCCTCGGATCAGGAGTCACGGATCGGATCATTTTTCGGATCAGCAAATAATAATTGAATTTGCAAAAACCTGTGAAAATTCCGCCACCATATAGTCCCCCACTGTAATATCCACGTCATCTCCCCCACTGTAATATCCACGTCATCTCCCCCACTGTAATATCCACGTCATCTCCCCCACTGTAATATCCACATCCTCTCCCCACTGTAGTATTGGCTGGGTATCGCAGAGTATTGGCTGGGTATCGCAGAGTATATGCAGGGTTAATGCAGAGCATCGCAGAGTATTGGCTGGGTAATGCAGAGTATATGCAGGGTTAATGCAGAGTATCGCAGAGTATTGGCTGGGTAATGCAGAGTATATGCAGGGTTAATGCAGAGTATCGCAGAGTATTGGCTGGGTAATGCAGAGTATCGCAGAGTATTGGCTGGGTAATGCAGAGTATCGCAGAGTATTGGCTGGGTAATGCAGAGTATTGGCTGGGTAATGCAGAGTATCGCAGAGTATTGGCTGGGTAATGCAGAGTATATGCAGGGTTAATGCAGAGTATATGCAGGGTTAATGCAGAGTATCGCAGAGTATCGCAGAGTATATGCAGGGTTAATGCAGAGTATATGCAGGGTTAATGCAGAGTATATGCAGGGTTAATGCAGGATATTGGCTGGGTAATGCAGGGTATGTTTACAAGTGATCGCTCCGTCAAATTTGACGGAGTGATCACATTGTAAACAGTGGCCGGGTGTACCAAGATGGCCGCCGCTCCGGAGCTAGGCCGAAGCCGCGGCCTTTCCTAAGGCCGCCGGGTGTACAAAGATGGCCGCCGCCGCTCCGGAGCTAGGCCGAAGCCGCTGCCTTTCCTAAGGCCGAGGCCGCGGAGCGCTCCGCGGATCGCGGGGTGTGCCGATCCGAACGGGGTGGCCCGTTCGGATCACGGATCGGCGACGATCCGTTGCACCCCTAGAAAGGGGCCTTACTGTAAGAGCAGTAAGGATGTGGAATTCTCTTCCACAGGCAGTGGTTTCAGCAGGGAGCATTGATTTTTTCAAAAAAACTATTAGATAAGCACCTGAACGACCACAACATACAGGGATATAAAATCTCACACATAGGCTGGACTTGATAGACTTGTGTCTTTTTTTCAACCTTGCCTACTATGCAACTATGTCAGATGCAGCAAACCTGCAACCAGAACATGATGCCATACACATCTTTTTGTGGAGCTAGGTTTTGAGACTCTTATATGCAGACTCTAAATGGTTTGTGGCAGAAACATAAGTAGCTACTCAGAAGCATTCATTATTTGTATCCTTATCTGAAAAATTTGCTGGGTGTTTAAAACGGAATGTGAGAATGGTATTTAGCTGTATTCATGCCGAATGTCAAACCTAATGTCTTATGCAGACTATCCAAGATTAGATTACTTTTCTTCCCCACATGACAAACTAGCTGCAACTGGTTAGTCGGGCCTGAAGGCCAAACATTGTCTTGTACCCATTACAAATCCCTGCTTAACCACTTGGCCCCATGCACACGAGACAATGTTAAACGCGCATTCAGGGGCAGTTGGACACTTTTCACTCACTTTGAACTCATCCAATGTTACCCTATGTGTCCATGTACACAGTCTCGTTTTTTTTCCCCATTTTTTGCAGTTGCGTTTAACCTCGTTTTTCCAGAAGCAAAAAAAAATGGGTTCAGACACTTTGCTTTTCCATGTTTAAGATGCTTAACGCGGCACCAGCGTTTAGCCGCATTTATACGCGTTTTTAAAGGAACCCAATTTTTTGGACCAGAAAACTCAGAAATATGATGGTAAACCATAAAAAAATACAAAAAAAAATGGTTTAAAATTACTTTAGATAGTTCATAGAGCATATATACTCACTGATGCAATGCCATCAAAAACTCTATTTTTTTTAGGTAGCTTAAACAATGAGGAATGCCTCCACTTCTTTGCCCCAACCCTTCATCCAATTTGTAATCTAATCAGTGACTCCACCTAGTCTGACCAAAGCATAGCAATGTCTTTTTTTCACAAAGAAAAACCTGCATACCAATCTCTAGTCAGCCTCAACCTCCCACCATGTTTGTGAAATATCCAACGGACATTCGCTGTGCCATCAACGGATGGGTCCAATATCGACGAGCTCTGACTCTGGACCTCTCACGCAATTTGCAACGACGTTGCTGCCTCATCAAGTGCAACATCAGGAGCATTTCCTGACATATATTCAATATGGGATCCATTTCCAAAAAAAAAAAAAAAAAAAACACAGAAAGAGAGGCAAATGCAAGTGTACAACTGCTCTCTCTCTGCTGCTGCTGCTCACTCTGATCAAAATGGCAGAAATAGTTAATAATACATGCTTTCTGAGCTTGAGGAGGGTCTATATGATGTTATCTTTACAAACGCTTATAGACGCAAACGCGGTAAAACGTGGCTAAACGCGGTATGAAAATGCGGCAAAACACACGTTTTTAAACGCAGGTTTTTGCTTTTTAAAACATGCATTCAGCAGAGTTTGCATTTGCGTCTCGTGTGCATGGGGCCTTAAGGTCCGAGATGTAATGTTTACAAGTTAAAAAAAAATTTTTGCTAGAAAATTACTTAGAACCCCCAAAACATTATAAAAAAAAATGTTTTAACACCCTATAGAATAAAATGGTGGTTGTTGCAATACTTTCCGTCACACCGTATTTGCGCAGCAATCTTACAAGCACCCTTTTTTGGGAAAAAAATACACTTTTTTTGAATAAAATATAAATGTTATGCCAAGTAAATTGATACCAAACATGTCACGCTTCAAAATTTCGCCCGCTTGTGAAATGGCGACAAACTTTTACCCTTAAAAATCTCTATATGCGACCATTAAAAAAAAAATTCTACAGGTTGCATGTTTTAGGTTACAGAGGAGGTCTAGAATTATTGCTCTCGCTCTACCCATCGCGGCGATACCTCACATGTATGGTTTGAACACCGTTTTCATATGTGGGACTACCGGAGGTACTAACGGAGCGCATTTGGCGCAGTACAAATCCCATATCAAATTTTTTTTCTTATTTTTTAATTTTACCTTTTATTTTTACACAGTTTAAAAAAATTTAAAATAAAATAAAATAAATGGCACTTTTATTTCTATTACAAGGCATGTAAACATCCACTCTTCTTTACAGATCTTCTCTAAATCCTTAAAGTGATACTAAATTCTCTTATATTTTTTTCTTTAAAAATAAAAAATAAGGATGAGCTCAGGCGTGTTCGCAACGGCACGTGGAGAGCCCATCAGGAAGTCGGCACTGCACAGCGCTAATCACAAGCAGTGAGACATTTTCCGATCCCTGCAGCCGCGGATTAGGGCAATGTCTCACTGCTTGCGATAAGCACTCCGCAGTGCCGACTTCCTGGCGGGCTCTGCACGTGCCGTTGCGAACACGCCTGAGCTCATCCTTAAAGAAAAAAAATAAATAAGAGAATTTAGTATCAATTTAAGGATTTAGAGAAGAGTGGACCAAAATTCCTCCTGAGATGTGTGCAAACCTGGTAACCAACTACAAGAAACGTCTTACCATCTATATAGTCTGTTGCAGTGCATTAAAACATGTTACAAAACACAAGGCCTGGTTCACATTATGCATTTTCTGGTGCTTTTTGCAGAAATGCACTATAGTCCATTTAACATAATTTTCTAAGGGACACGTTCACATCTAAGCTTTTTTCAGCTGCTGCGTTTTTGGAAAGGGTCAGGGACTTTTGTAATCGCAGAACAGTGCTTGTTTTGCTTTTTGGTTCCATAGACTTCAATGGAGCTGCAAAAAAGCATGTTGTGCGTTTTGCCACAATTTGTGTTTTTTAATCTGCCCAACAACAAATTTGCCCAAAATTTTAAAAAGCATAAAAAACACAAGTCGCTGCGAAATTGCAGGGAATATCTTGTGTGCAAAAACTCACAGCAAAATGCACTGTAGAACACACCAATCGTAAACTGCATAGAACCTCCGACATGAAACATTAAAGCATATGCCTCTAGTGTGTACTTGTCTCAATTTGGAGCACTAAAGCCTTGTACACACGATCCGATTGTTGGCAGGGGATTGTCTGTTGTCCTAAAATCTTACTGTTAGTACGCTCCTTTTGACAGTTGTCCAACTTTCAGCCAACAAATGTTGGATGACAGGCTAGTGAATTTTCGTCTCACAACGCTTTGAAGTCAGATTTTCATATGGTCAGTACACAAATCCGTCACACAAAAGTCAAAAGTACACGCACGCTCAAAATCAATGCTCACCAAACACTATATTAACAGAAGGGGCCCAAAGGGTGGCACTCAAGAGCTGAAATTCCTCGTAGTACGTCACTACGTTCGTGTTTGTGGCACGACAATTGTGTAACGTTAGTATGCAAGACAAGATCCTGGCACACGCCCTTTTGACAAAGATCAGACGCTCGGTTGGCCAACAAGCCTACCGTGTGTACGAAGCTTAAAGCCTCATACACACGATCGGACCATGGACCAACTTTCCCGTGGATTTTTGTCCAAAGGGCGTTGGCCCCAAGTTGGTATTGCATACACACGGCAGGACTTTTTCAGCCAACTTTCACCAAATAACTTGTTTTTCTGCTCTTTACCGCCACCTTTGGTCAACTTCTGTATTGTTGTCTGATCTTTTGCATTGGTTCTGCATTGGTTTGTACAAAAGTCCATTGGTTTTGTGTACACACGGTCGGACTTTGGTCCATCGGACTTTTGTTGGCAGAAAGTTGGTCCGTTCGCACAGCCAACAAAAGTCAGATGAAACCTGGAAAAAGTTGGTCCGATGGAGCGTACACACGGTCGGATGTTGGTCCAAAACAGCTAATTTGCATGTTGGTTGTCAAAAAGTCTGATCGTGTGTACGGGCCTTAAGTGTTACTTTTGTCTGCTGCTTCGTTCCTCTGCCATCAGCATGAATCACTTCTGACAAGTTTTCCTGACACCAAGAGAAAAATGGTGACACGGGAGGAGCCTCAGCTCCGTTCCTGTGGGCTGTATGGGGGGGGGGGGGGGAGAGAGAGAGAGAATGTGTCCTTCCCTCCAATCAGCTGTCAGAGCTCTACAGAATGTAAATCAGCTCCCCATCGACTTTTTTTTAACTCTCAGGCAAGTTTTTAAATTCAGCACTTTAAAACGGATGTAGAGAAGAAAGGGCTGCAGATATACTACAGGTACAACTTAAAGCGGAGCTCCACCCAAAACAGTAAGCTCTGCTTATCTGCCTCGCCCCCCCACCCCCATTTTCCGCCTGCAGCAGACCCATTTGTGCAGTAGAAAAACTGGCTGTGAAGCCTTAAGGCTTCACTGCCAGTTTCCCTTAGGCTGGGTTCACACTATTGCGAATTGGATGCAGGTTTCTTTGCATTCAATTCGCATAGCAGGAAATTGTGACCGGCTCTCTATGATTTTTATTGCATAGTTATATTCGTCTAGCTTGGGCCACAGTAAGAATGCATATGCCATACCTGTGGGAGTGCTGTGGAATGATTGCAAGGTGTTCACTGACTGGGTGAAGTGGAGTGATGACATCACCATCTCCACTTCGTCCAATCAGTGAACAGTTTGCGTTCATTTAGAAAAATCCAAGGCATTCTGTGAATGGCACCCGTGCCCAGCAAGTGAATTCCTGTGCTTCTACAGCGGTCCCACAGCTATAGCATATGCATACTTTTGGTCCAAGCTGGAGAAATGTAACTGTGCAATAGAATTCATACCTGGAGTTCAGCATCTAACAAATGCATCATCAGTTGCATCGCAAAAGCGTTCTCATGATTTCTCTAAAACAAAAAAAGCTAACGATCATATCCAACAGGTGACTATGGGTCAGATCATTTTTCTCTTTCCATTATGCATCCTTTGGCAAACTAAAGCTGACCATACACTAGTAGATTTTTCCAACGAACATTTGTATACAAAATTCTCAGTACATTCGACAGTTTGACAAAATGTCATTTGACAGTATTTCAAAATTGTGTTTGCTTTTAATGAAAGCCACATAAACTTTTAGAAACCTGTTCACTCCTTCAAATTTCCTCATCACTGCGGTTGAAATCGAACATCGATTTGACCCCACCAATGATTATGAAAATGAACAAACGCTCTTAAAAAGAAACATTTTGAACAAAAAGTGTACAGCCAGCTTAAAGAGGAACTGCAGTCTGCTCACATAATTTGTAATAAAAATTATATTTGCCATTCTGCAGCTTCCCTCCAACCACTTTGCATATTATTTTATATATACTGCGATTCTGTACTTGACAAATAAGCTGCATAAATCTCCCTACACTGAGTCTGGCTGCAACCATTTTACCTGTGGGCAACTGGAGCTGCTGCCTGTTCACTTCCTGAATTTACACAGAGGCACAGGAGAGAGATCATTAGCCTAGGCTTTTTACCAGACAAGAAACAGGAAGTGGGCTGTAAAAAAAAGGTATTTATGCCCCTTTCACACTGGGGCGGGAGCCGCGGTGACGGTAAAGCAGCGCTATATTTAGCGCTGCTTTACCGTCGTTTTGCCCGCGGGATTCGGGCGCTCGCGGTGCGGTTTTACCCCCCGCGAGCGGCCGAAAAAGGGTTAAAATCCCCGCAGAGCGCCGCCGTAGCGGCGCTTTGCGGCGGTATTACCGCGGTGTCCCATTGAAATCAATAGGAAGGAGCGGGATAGGAGCGGTGAATACACCGCTCCTATCCTGCTCCAAAGATGCTGCTAGCAGGACTTTTTTTACCGTCCTGCTAGCGCACCGCTCCAGTGTGAAAGCCCGCCGGCTTTCACACTGGAGTGAATGGGGCCGGTTTTTTCAGGCGGTATACAGGCGCTATTTTTAGCGCTGTACCGCCTGAAAACCGCCCCAGTGTGAAAGGGGCCTTACTGGCAAAAAAATTTTATTTTACTACCCAAAGTTAAAACAAGGGCAGAACATTTAATAAATGGAAAGTTGAAAAAATGACTGAAAGTCTGCTTTAAAGTGGTTGTAAAGTTTGGAGGTTTTTTTACCATGTATTCTATGCACGAGGATAAAAAAAAAACCAATACGTACCTAAGCCCGATCTCGATCCAGCAATGTGCACGAGACCCGAGGCTCTCCCGGGTCCCTCCCTCCTGATTGGCTGAGATGCAGCAGCAGGAGCCATTGGCTCCTGCTACTGTTAATCACAGCCAGTGAGGCGGGAACAGGGCTAAACCGTGCTCTGTGTCTTATGAGCGTACATATTCGCCAGCACACCATGGATCGGCAATTTTCGTCCAAAAAGTTTTAATGAAAAGATCACATCACAAAGGAAGGTGCAATGTTTAGGGGCCGCGGAGGACCCCTTCATCAGGCATGTGATGCATGTGATCTTTTTCATTAAAACTTTTTGGACGAAAATTGCCGATCCATGGTGTGCTGGCGATTATGTACGCTTGTTTGATGTTTCCAGGACCCAACTGGTAATCGCTGCAGCACCCACCATTTTATGATCCATATCTACCAGGAACGTGTACGATAGGAATGTTGATCACTCTGTTTCTTATGGGACGTAGAGAGACAGCTCGGGAGCGAGCACGCACAAAGGCCCCTGCAGAAAATCGGCTTGCTATGGGGGCACTCGGGAAGGGGCCCAGATCACAGGCGGGGGACCTGAGAAGAGGAGGATCAGGGCTGCTCTGTGCAAAACCACTGCATAGAGCATGTAAGTATGACATGTTTATTTAAAAAAATAAAAATAAATAAAAGTATACATACATATGTGGCAAAGATATTTATGAAGATGAAGCGAATACATTTAGATGTTGTAGTATTATTCTGGACACTTCTTTCATATAATTTTGTAGTTTTAAAGTGATTGCAAACGGAAAAAAATTATATGAAAGAAGTGTCCAGAATAATACAACATCTAAAACGTATTCTGTTCATCGTCATAAATAAATATCTTTGCCAATTGCCACTGTCATTTTCTACATCAGATTGGTGACACGGATAACGTACTCACCGATTGCTATACGAGGAGGACGGTGCACATCCAGTCCAGCTTTTTGCTCAGCCTGAAGCAGAGATGATAACACTGTATCCAACCGGTTGTGCAGGTTGTCCTCTTCTACATGGCGGAACCAGTAGGCAACGAGCAGGGCAAGTAAAGATAGAAGTGGGAGACACAGGAGCTTGGGGGCAGCCATGAAATGTCAAACACACGTCCTCTTCAACAGCAAAGCTCACCACATAGGATAAAAGTAGCAAAAGAAGATCCCCACACACACAAAGAGCAGCTACTACCACAGGCACAGAGCAATCACATATGTATAGTAAAGAGTGGAATGCAATGGCACATCTGTGCAACACTATCTACACTTCACAGACATGCACAGTCATCACACAGCAGCTAGCAGAGCATGTGCCCATTCATGTGAGAGCTGAGGAGAGCTGCTGCCTGTTTACTTCAGGTAAGATAAACAGTCACCTTCCTGCCACATCCAGCTTCTCCCATCCAACACACACAGCTGCTCTCCCAGCACTGGCCTCTTCCTCTGTGTGGGGAGGAGCTAGAGGCACACACACACGGAAGCTGCTACACACCAATACTAAGGAGGGTGTGCCTGCTCTGCTCCTCAGCATTGTGTTTGTGCCATGTCACTGCTGTCTGCTCAAACTAGTAGAAAGCAGGTCAATTCAGCAACCTGCAAGACTGAAGTTATCTCATGTATCAATGGAATTCATAAACAGCTCATTCACATGAGGCAAAAGCAGGTGGTTGGACCATGGTTCTAATGCCCACCTTAAGAAGGGCATGTAGCTGCTCAGGGTTGTACACAAATGCCACTATGCTTTGCTTTTTACTGCTGCTGCAGCAAAAATTGAACAGCAATCAGCGGGGAATGTCGTGCTACCAAACGAACCCCAAGCACATGGGGTGTGTGGCAAGGCCACTGTGATTCGATTGCAGTGCAGCATTTACAGGGATAGCGCAGGCGGTGAGGAGGCAACATATCACATCTTTAAGCCCTGGTTCACACCGGTGTGATTTGTCATGCGGTTTGACAGTTCCAAATCGCATTTCAAGTCACACCACTTTGTCAGCAATGGAACTGTTCAAATCGCCGTGACTCATGTCACAGCAACTTTGAAAAAGGCTCATGCGCTACTTTTTCAATTTCATTGCGACTTGCATTGACTTCTGTTAAATGAAGTCGCAATTACAAATCACACTGATTTGCGGCTTTGAAATCGCAATGCAGTAGCGCGATTTCAAAGCCGCACTGGCATGAACCAGGGCTTAACGAACGTAGGTGGTTGACCAGACTCCAATAAAATGACTCCTATATTGTAATAAATCCATAGAACAATACAGCATGCCAATGCATTTCACACTACAAAAGCGATGCGCGCTGTGACTGGCCGGGCAATCTTCTGGGACCTGTGACGTGTCCCAGATGATTGCCGAGAGGGAGAGGGGAGAGGTGAACTTGCTACCGGCGCTGTGGTGCCCTGGGAGGAAGTTTGAGCAAAAAAGAGAGTTTCTGCGCGCCCCTCCCAAAAAAATGACATGCCCAATGTCAGGGGATCACCTTTACTTAAAGTGGAAGTCCCATTTTTGGGTGGAACTCTGCTTTAAATTGATTGTAAACCTTATTTTTTTTTTTTTTTAACCACTTCCCGCCCGCCCGCCCACTGTCATATGACGACGGGACGAAGAACCTATTGTTCCGGGCCGCCGTCATATGACATGATTTCGTTTGCGGCCACTAGGGGGCATGCCCAAACGCGTCGCTGGAGACACGATGCGCGTTCCCGGCGGCCGCGATGTCCGCCAGGCACCCGCGATTGCCCAGTAACTGAGCAGGACATAGATCTGTGTGTGTAAACACACAGATCCACGTGCTGTCAGAGGAGAGGAGACCGATGGTGTGTCCCTTGTACACAGGGACACCGATCGGTCTCCTCCCCCAGTCAGTCTCCTCCCCGCACAGTTAGAATCACTCCCATAGGGAACATATTAACCCCTCAATCGCCCCCTAGTGTTAACCCCTTCCCTGTCAGTCACATTTATACAGTAATCAATGCATTTTTATAGCACGGATCGCTGTATAAATGTGAATGGTCCCAAAAAATTTGTCAAGTGTCCGATCTGTCCGCCGCAATATCGCAGTCACGATAAAAATCGCAGATCGCCGCTATTACTAGTAAAAAAAAAAAAAAAAAAATTATAAAAATGCTATAAATTTATCCCCTATTTTGTAGATGCTATAACTTTTGCGCAAATCAATCAATATACGCTTATTGCGATTTGTTTTACCAAAAATATGTAGAAGAATACCTATCGGCCGAAACTGAGGAAAAAAAAAAAAATTGGATATTTATTATAGCAAAAAGTAAAAAATATTGCGTTTTTTCAAACTTGTCCCTCTTCTTTTGTTTATAGGGGAATGATAAAAAATGTATTTGGGTACAGCGTTGCATGACCACGCAATTGTCATTCAAAATGCGACAGCGCTGAAAGCTGAAAAAGGGCTTGGGCAGGAAGGGGGTGTTCGTGCCTGGTAGGCAAGTGGTCAAATAACAAACATATACTTACCTCCACTGTGCAGTTCGTTTTGCACAGTGTGGCCCCGAAGCTCGTCCTCTTTGGTCCCCCAGCGGCGCTCGCAGCTCCTTCTCGCATCGGTACACCCCCTGGGAGAAGCACTCTCCCTGGGGGTTACCTAGCGGGCGCGTTCCCGAGTCCAGCATTTGCGTGCATAAACACAGAATGCCGGACTTGATGCCCTCGTCATTGGATTTGATTGACAGCAGCGGGAGTCAATGGTTGCGCTGCTATCAATCTATCCAATCAAGAGCCGAGGAACCCCAGGCAGAGAAGGTGAGTGCGTCTCCGCCGAGGGAACGAGCGGGCTCAGGTGAGTAAAACAGGGGGGCTGGGGGGTCGGTCAGTGTCAGAAGTTTTGTTCACCTTAATGCATCAGGTGCATTAAGGTGAAAAAACACAAGGGTTTACAACCCCTTTAACCACTTTCAGACCGGACCATTTTGCTGGCTTAAGACCAGACCACTTTTTGCGATTTGGCACTGCTTCGCTTTAACTGACAATTGCGCGGTCGTGCAACGTGGCTCCCAAACAAAATTGACGTCCTTTTTTTACCACAAATAGAGCTTTCTTTTGGTGGTATTTGATCACCTGTGCGTTTTTTATTTCTTGCGCTATAAACAAAAAAAGAGCGACAATTTTGAAAAAAAAAACACATTGTTTTTTACTTTTTGCTATAATAAATATCCCCCAAAAATATATCAAAAATTTTTTTTTTCCTCAGTTTAGGCCGATACGTATTCTTCTACATATTTTTGGTAAAAAAAAATCGCAATAAGCGATTATTGATTGGTTTGCGCAAAAGTTATAGCAGTTACAAAATAGGGGATAGTTTTATAGCATTTTTTTTAATATTTTTTTTTTACTAGTAATGGCGGCTATCAGCAATTTCTATTGTGACTGCAACATTATGATGTGCGTTGATGAGGCTGCACTGATAGGCTGCGATGATGGGCAGGGTGTAGAGTTGGGCCAACTGTTGGAGCCGAGCTAAAAATTGGCTCGAACATTGCCTGTTCGCCCTTTCGAGGAACATACGAATTTGCGGGGCACTCTGCAGGATGCTTGCCCACCGTGCGCCCCACAATGCACTGCGAGCTGCAAAGCACAGTGCATTCTAATAGTGAATAGCTGGTTGTTAAGGAGCGGGCAGGGAAGCCAGCCGCTGCATCCTTAACAATGGATGAGTCAACAGCTGTCAATGGGCTTCCCCCCTGACAGCAGAATAAAAAAAAACATTGCCGGCAATAGAAAAATATGGCGCGGCAGTCCCCCAATCCATTCCAGTACCAGGCCCTTTGGGTCTGGTCTGGATTTTTAAGTGAACCCCATGCCAACATAAAAAAAAAAAAAAAAAATGGTGTAGGCACCCCTCAAAATCAATACCAGACCCTTATCCGAGCATGCAGCCCAACAGGAAAGGTCTGGGGAGGGGGCAGGCGAGCAAGCTCCTGAACCATACCAGGTCACATGCCCTCAACATGGGGGTGGGGGGGAGCTTTGGGACAGGAGGGTCTCTGCACCCTCACACCCCAAAGCACCTTGTCCCCAGTTTTTTAATTCAAGACTTTAAGGGGCGTTCCACGCCTTTTTTTTTTTTTTTTTTTTAGTCAGCAGCTACAAACACTGTAGCTGCTGACAATTTAATAAGGACACTTACCTGTCCAGCGAGCCAGCAATGTCGGCCGCCGCCATCTTAGCGAAGGGAAACAGGCAGTGGAGACTTGCAGCTTCACTGCCCGTTTCCTACTGCGCATGCGCGAGTCGCGCAGCGCTTTGTGAATGGCCCGTTGTTTTCTGGGACACACACGGCAACGGGACCGCTCGCCGAAGAGGAGGAAGCGCCGCAGAATAGGAAGAGGCAGATTAGGAAGACTGCCTAGCAACAGGGGTTTCTGGTAAGTTAAAAAAAAATTTTTTTTTCAAAAGTTTATTTATTTTTATTTTTTTAAGAATATTAATGCTATTTTTTATTTTAGGGTGGCCCTCCACTTAAAGCGGAGTTTCAGAAAGTGTAGCTGCTGACTTTAAGGCTCTATTCACACCAATGCCTTTTGACATGTTTTTTGCAGAAATGCAGGACATTTTTTTAGCATTAGTTCCTATGGAACATGTTCATATCAATGCATTTTTGTGCCTCTGCGTTTTTGGAAAGGGTTAGGGACAGGGGCGGACTGACCATTCGGTCACTCAAGCACTTCCGAGCCTCAGTAAAACCAGGGACAGTATGTAAAAATCTGTGTTTTTTTTTACATCTGTTTCTGAAATGTCCCTTACCGACATCCTTTTGGTCTAAAAATCCCGAGATTATAGCTGCCCCACCTCTCCAGTACCTTATCAGCCAATAGAAACATGTCTGTGTATACTGTGTGTACATGTATGTGTATACTGTGTGATTGTATACTGTGTGGCCCCATAATCTCTGATTGCCTGGGGGCCCCATAATCTCCTATTGCCCAGGGGCCCCATGAGTTGTCAGTCCGCCCCTGTTTAGGGACTTTTTTTAAATGCAAAACGGTGCTTTTTTTGCGGTTCAATACATTTCAATCGAGAAGCTGCAGAAAAGCATGTAGTGTGTTTTCGCCGCTATTTGCGTTTTTCAATCTGCCCAACAACAAATTTTCCCTAAAAGAAATAAAAGCATAAAAAAAACGCAAACCGTGGCAAAATCGCAGAAAGCTCAAAAGAAACATGCATAGATGTGAATCAAGCCTTAATAAACACACCCTCACCTGTCCCAGGATCCAGCGATGTGGCCACCCAAACCATTGCTTCTTTCCCTCTCCTCTCCTCTCCTCTCCCCGACACCGACATTACAAGTATGGGCACCCAGCTGTGACAACTTGCAGCTTCACAGCCGAGTGTGCACTGCGCATGTGCAAGTCACGCTGCGCCTCCTCAATGGTCAGGCAATTATCTGGGACCTGTGACGTGTCCCAGAAGATTGCAGGGAGGGAGGGGGGAGAGGAGAACTTCCGCTCGGATCTGCTAAGCGGTCCGAGTGGAAGGGGGAGCTGGTACCTGTTAAAACTAGGTAACCGCTCCCCCCCCCAAAAAAAAATTACATGCCAAATGTGGCATAGGAGGGGGAGAGGAGTGCTTAAAGCGGAACTTTCCCTTTTGGGTGGAGCTCCACTTTAAGTTCAGCTTTACCCTTCACAGTGCCAGAAGACAGCCACTCAGGGCAATATTCAGAAGCGACGGGGACACTTTTGGGGATTATTTGTACCAGAAGTAGCTGTCTGCAGGTAATGGAATACACCATTACATATAAACATATAAAAAAAAAAATGAAACGTTTTTTTTTGGTGTACAATGCGTACACCAAAAAAAAAAAACTGTCTATGCATACAAGGGACGTCTGTAGATAAAAAATAAACTGTGCAGCTTTGATCAAAGTTGAATAATGTCGGGACCACAAGTATTATACAGCGATGCCACATATATATGTTGTTTGTAACCGTAGTACAGCCCAGAACCAATAGTGCGCATTTTATTTATTTTTTGTTTTTGCTTTTGTTTTTTGCCCTACCTAAAATACACCAAGACTAACTAACTGGCGCTGGTGCTAATTTAAAAGAAAAAAAATCCTGTCCAAAATATACTGCCCCTGACCTTTGACCATGACCCTTACTTGACCCAAACATTAACCCCGGCACTGACCTTGATCTGACCTAGATCAAACCTTGATCTAGGTATTTTTCCTTATTTTTATTTATTTTACATTTTTTTACAAACACTTTTTTTTTTTCTGCAAGGAACGATAATGATATATTGTACCCTTCTCCATTCATTGAAAGAAAAAAAAACACAGGGGAGGTCTTTACAGTGACTGATTGCTGTCGTAGCCAATCAGAGGATCTCCTGATTCCGGGTCATGTTCGTTAGTACGGGGCCTAGGGCTCGCGGTGAGACCCCATCTCTGTGCTAGGAGCGTGCAGTGTGGCACGCTCCCAGCACAAAGGGAGAAACACATATATGTGTCTCCATGTAAAAAAGCCCAGTGCAGTGAACCCGCATATATGTGTTATGTCGGCTTGAAGAGGTTAATGTACTGTTATGTTTAGCTTGAGTCTTGGTGATTGAGCTTTGCTGTTTGATATTTATTTTAAAATAATTATTGGTTTATTTATAAAGTTTAAAGAAAGTTTAATGATTTTACTTAAAGTGTTTGTGAAGTCTAAATTGCAAGTAACTGCCAGACCCTCTATTAGAGTCTGGCATACCACACTATGGAAGTTATTTAAAAAAAACAAGCGTTCTAAATACCTATTTACAGCTGTCTTCAGGGCTTCTGCGGGAGGAGCCGTGATCTGCCTCTGACGTCAGCCGGGGAGATCATGTGACAGGCCTGAAGACAGCTGTAAATAGGTATTTAGAACACAAATTTTTAAAAATTATTTCCATAGTGTGGTATGCCAGGCTCTAATAGAGGGTCTGACAGTGACAATTTTAGGTTTTTAATTTTTAATAAAAGCTGCGGGGGCGGACAGAGAGGGAGACAGAGAGAGGGAGCTCACAGGCAGGAGGAGGGGGTGAGGGGGAGAGAGGAGAGCAGAGGGGACAGCAGCATATGACGGAGGGATGCACTCTGGCCACGGTGGCCAGGGCACAGTAGCCCTGGTTATCGTGGTCAGTATAGAGAGGGCATACAGGAAGTAGTAGGTTCAGGGAATTTATTTACCGTTTAGAGGGGGGTAGATTACACAGCACAAGCACTGTGCTGTTTAATCTGCTTTAAGGGACCAGGATGTGTATTTTCTTTTTTTTTGGGTTAACAAAGCTGAGTTCCGGCAAAATTTTCTTTTAGGACACTTACCTTTCCAGGGCGCCCGCAATGTCCTCACCCGAAGCCGACCCATCCCTCGACTCCCGGGTGCAGGCGCCAGTATCTTCAGTAAGGAAATCAGGAAGTGAAGCCTTGCGGCTTCACAGCCTGGTTCCCTACTGCGCATGCACGAGTCGCGCTGCACGTTCTCACTGGTCCCTGCTGTCTTCTGGGACATGTGTGTCTCCCAGAAGACAGCAGGGGGGGACAGAGGAGGGGCCGGACATGGCGTAGATCGCCGCAGAATCTGCGTTAAAACCTGTATTAGACAGGTATCTGCTCCCCCCTCCCCCCTGAAAGGTGCAAAATGTGACACCGGAGGGGGGGAGGAACCGGAAAAGCATAAGTTCAATTTTTGGGTGTAACTCAGCTTTAGATACTTTTAACCAGGGCTTTTTTTCTCAGAGAACTCCCCCTTTCCAAGTTGCCTCCGGCCATACCCACCTCCGAGCACCATTCCTTGGCTCCACCCCTACCCACCTCCCAAGACCACCCCTTTTAGAGAATACAGTGACGTTTGTGGTACTAACTTTTTTTTATAGAACTTGTTAATGATAACAAGAAAAGCAGTATAATAGATCCCTTGCAGCCAGCATCAATAGATCCCCCCCCCCAACAACAATGGACCACCCGCAACAAAATACCCCCAGCAACAATAGACCCCTATAACAGATCTCCCCGAAGCCAGCATCAGTAGACCCCCCAGCAACAATGGACCACCTACATTCAACAGTCAGCAACAATAGCCCCCCCCCCCAACAGTAGATCCCTCCCAGCAACAACTGACCCCCCAGCAACATAAGACCCAACCCCCAGCAGCAATAGATCCCCTGCCATCAACAATAGACCTCCCCAGCAACAACAGACCCCCCCCCCCTTCAAAAATAGATCTCCTCCAGCGACAATAGAGCCCCAGCCGCCAGCATCAACAGACCCTGCAGCACACCCCAGCTGAAGGTACCATTACATATATTCAGTCCTAGAGTTCCGGGACTGCGTGAAAAAAAGGCCTGCTTTTAACCCCAATAAAGGGGCGCTGCCTAATCATTTTCAAGATGATTGTCTTTTGTTCTTTTTATAATTTTTTCTATTTCAGGTGGTTTTCTTAATTTTTTGGTTAAGGGGGTGCTTGTGAGGTCTGCAATCAGTGGTTTATTGGATCGCCCCTCCTCTGTGTTGTACTGTCATACGGGTGGCACAGTGGTGTAGTGGTTAGCACTCTCACCTAGCAGTAAGAAGGGTCACTGGTTCGAATCCCAACCATGACACCACCTGCCTGGAGTTTGCATGTTCTCCCTGTGCCTGTGTGGGTTTCCTCCAGGTGCTCTGGTTTCTTCCCACAATCCAAAGACATGCAGGTAGGTTAATTGGCTTCTGTCCAAAAAGTGGCCCTAGTATATGAATTGGGACTTTGGATTGTGGGCTTCTTGAGGGTAGGGACCGATGTGAGTGTGCAATGTACAGGGATAGGGACAGTTGTAGACACTCCCTCACCCTCAGGTTGAACTGGATGGTCTGGTGTCTTTATTCAACCTTGCTAACTATGAAACATGTAGAATGGCTATGAGGAATTTGTGAAGTAAGTGTATCAGTGAGTTGATCAGATCATCAGATGCTCTAGTATGGGATCTGTAGCTACAGAGAAAGCTGCATATCTGGTTTATCAAGGTCAATTAAGTTGTGATTACTTGTATTTCAAGCACTTTAAATTAGACTGAAATGTAATCGGTTGCTGTACCTTCACTGGTTGTATTGATTTTTCGCATGGCATGGGAACAATGTGCAGTTAAACACATGTATGGCTACCTTGTAAACAGTGCAGCAGGATCTAAGGTCAACACTCACAGCCTTCTGACCTAACATACGCACAGGTGGTGTTTACTTGAAGATTATATGAGATCATATAAATTCAGTTTCTACATCTATAGTGCAATTAGTATCAAGTATCAAGCTTGCATCGCTTTGTGAATAATTTGTAACCATGTGTTATACTGTTTTAGGAACCTTCATTTAAGGACTTGTTTACACCAGACAGCCATAGTGAACACACGGCTGCTACTGTGCTCCAGCAGGAACAGTGCTGATACACTGATGTCAAAAACATCTATACGCCACTCTTGTGATGCAGTAGTGTGCAGTACAACTTGCTGCACTGAAAAAAAAGAGTACTGCAGTGGTTTGAACTGACACCATTGGAAAGAAGGCTTTATGCATTGATTTGCACTTTGTCTGTACTAGGCAAGGCTGTGCAATATAATTCCAGAGCACCTGATGTGAGCAAGCCTTGAGCCCTGGTTCACATTGAAGCAATTTGACATGTGAAATCGGCAATGGCACCATCCGAACTACTCCAAAAAGTAGTTTCTGTACTACTTTTGGTGACTTTGGGCTGTGATTTCAATAGACATCTGTGCAGAAAACTGCACAGATGTTTCTGAAATCGCCCCCGAAGTTCAATTTTCACACTGAGGCACTTTACAGGCGATACAGCGCTAAGAAAAAACACCCCGCTATCGGCCGAAAACACCAGCAAAAACAACAGTAAAATGGTGCTAAAAATATTATGACATTACCTTGCAGGTCAGGAAAAAAAAAACCTCCAGCGGTTTACAAGACTAGTGAGCTTTTCCAAAAAATTGGAGCTATCAAGGGAAAGTTTTCTGCAAAGATGGGCACGATAGTAGACAAAAATGGCAAGGACCTGACAGAAGCAGGAAAGATAAAGAAGAGATGGCAAGAGTACACAGAAGAACTATACACTAATGATTTGAATGTCCCATTTGAAACCACGATGATGCAATCCGATGATGAACCGGATACCCTGAAGAGTGAAGTCAAGTGGGCCTTAGAAAGCATTGCTAATAACAAAGTTGGCGGAAGTGATAATATCCCAGCTAAGTTATTTAAAATCCTTAAAGATGATGCTGTTAAAGTGCTGCATTCAATATGCCAACAAAAAACTCAACAATGGCCACAGGACTCGAAGAGATCCGCTTATATTCTGATACCAAAGAAAGGCAGCGCCAAAGAATGTTCCAACTACCGTACGATCGCACTCATCTCACACGCTAGCAGGGTTAAGCTGAAAGTTCTACAAGCTAGGCTTCAAAATAGTAATGTATGGGGGATGTTGTTGCGCCTTAAATAATGAAAACAGCTGCCAACACTACAATAAGACTAATTGTAAAAAGATGAATATAAAATAAAGTGTAGCGCTTAAGATGTCTCTGTACAGTGATGGGAAATACAGAATGGAGTTCTATATCCACATATCACTGTTCAGAAGATTTATCTTGAAAAATAAATTGAGTGATAAAAAAGGACTAGTTGGATCACCTATGGAAAGGTGATGTTCCAATGTGTTAAACTCATGTGTGATAATATTGAATCCAAACTCAATATATTAACAATACAAGCATACGTAAACGTGTTCAAATATACAAATGGTGACCAAAAGATCGTGTGGAAACAACCTTAATAAGTGCTATGAAAAAAAGGCTATATTGATAAACAAGTTATAACCAAAAACTCATATGCAAACAACCTGAGTGATCATAGAACAAAAAAGAGTCTATGAACATTGACAATGATATAAAAATATAAGTCCGGGAGTGTAAAGTGTTAAGTAGATCACAAACTGGGCATAGTAACTACCCAATGCTATTCATAGAAGACTGTAATGAGTAAGTAGGACAGACACTCACTCAAATGGTATCAGACAGTCCCAATTTACATGTAAGAAATGTTGGTGTCCATAATGTGAAGATAATCCAAGTATGACAAACTGTTGATCGAAGCTTAGTATACAATCAAGGTACAGATAAAATTCAGATACTAGGTCCTCTCACTTTCGGACGGCATCATGAACATAAAATATCTAGAATATTCAAGTGCGCTTACCATATAGGGTGGACCCACTGACCAGTGGTAGAGGGTCAAATCAAGCGTAGTAGGCTACCACCCGGTACCTAAGTAATACGATCAATCCGTGGAGATGGAGACTCGATCAGACCAAGACAATCGTCTTAGTTGGTACTCACCGACAGCATGAAGACACTCAATCAAAGATCAGCTAATTAAGGTCATTCAATCTTGGATGGTCAGTTTTCCTCAATCAAAGTCGACGTAAATTCAAGGAAAAAGGGGAGAAGGACTCCTCATAGTGTAAAAAAAACCATTAGCAGGGGTTTACATTTATTTAAGGAAAATACACTTCCATCAAGTAAGGAGCTAATTCCATAAAATTATAAAATATCGAAATAAAAAACGCAGTTGGCAGTATAGCTGGAGGAAAACCCGACGCGTTTCGTCTGCGAAGACTTCTGCTGGGGTATGCTCCAGTACACTGCCGCTGCGTCATATTTATAGCAAACATATCAACTGAGCTACTTACAACACATGTGCCAATCCAAACAGCCACACTTCCGGTTTCACTTGCTAAAAAAGGTATTGGTGGTAACAGAAAGGGGTATTGGCCAATAGCAGATAGTACTGAAAAGGTCGATAGACCATGGACCAATCCGGTGGACGTAAAACACAATCAACATTCAACCACTATTGGTTACACTAATGATAATGCTCACTATAGGGAGACAATACCGCAGGAATTACTCCCGAAGGGTAGAAGGTATGACCGCGCATAGCGCCGTCAATGGGTGACGTCATCACGCAATCGCCGCGAATGCGACGTAGCGATAGTGACGTCAATAGCGGAAACGGAAGTGCTCGCATGGAACGCAAGCTGCGGCCATAAGCGGAAATGACACAGAGATGGCCACATATAGTGCGGGAGTAACTATATTGCCGTGAAACCGTGGATTTAAGCCAATAACAACCACAAGATGGCAGGCTATGTACAAAATCGGTGTGTCCGGAGTCTGGCTAATTGAAAAAAGGCCAAAAGAGAAATATAAATATAAATACAATAGATAATAAGATTGATGTTGACATTCAAAACATAGGAATATTACAGTGTTGGCAAACGGTAATAAAGGGACCTAAATAGTGTAATTAATATACAATATGGCTATTATTATGTTAAATCATAGATAGTCTAGAAAGGGACCATGACAACCAAGAGATTATCCCATGATCTCAGGTCAGCAATACAAACAAGTAGTAATTCATGATCATGGTGGTAATAATATATAGCATGACTATATATATATTATCAATTAAATTAAATTAAAAGGCCATTATTAACCTGATAAGGGATGCAAAGGCCAATAGTTCATGATCAATGATATCAAGGATAACCTAACTGATATATGAAAATGATGATGGATGACTCAATGAAATCATCGTCAAAAACACAATATAAACTAATATAAAATATGACATATTAAAGCTAGACCAAAGAACAAAAGGCCTAAAAGACATAAAAGATCTGTGGTGTGTATAAGACCAAAAAATTATAAGATAGGCAATGATCAACGTAACATCACTTTGATCAACGCAAGAGATGACATCGGATCATACGTGATAATGATGATTTAGGTAGTGCTTCAGTGGAAAGAACGGGGCTAAGAACGGTTGATGAAGGCGTTAATGTCCCATTCGATGTTCAAACCATGAGGGCTGTAACATTTCATTTGGTGTATCCAAAACGTCTTTAGCCTAGACACCCCTCTTATACTCGACTCGCCTCTCCAATGGGGTACAAATTTATCAATAATTTGAAAGCTAGAGCCTAGAGGATTTCGATTATGGCAAAGAAGGTAGTGCTTAGGGACGCTATGATTGGTGAGTCCTTCTTTAATATCTGCCTGGTGTTCATTCACCCTTATAGCGAAGGTACGTATGGTCCGGCCTATATATTGTTTCCCGCAGGGGCAGGTAATAAGATAAACAATGTATTTGGTGTGGCAAGTCACAAAGCATTTCATCTTATATTCCTTGTTTGTAATATTAGACCTAAAAATGTCGCATTTTTTCCGACAGGAATTGTTCACACATACATTGCACTTACAGCAAGGGTAAAAACCTTTTATGTCGTGAAAGAAAGATGGTGGGCTTGGTGAATCAATGACATTAGGTGCGATTTTGCCCCTCAAGGAAGGAGCTCCTCTATAAATAACTCCTGCATGATCGGGTAGGATCGGCCCTAAGATGTGATAATTTTTCAGGACCTTCCAGTGTCTGAGAAATTTGTGAAGAAAGACCATCTAAATTTATTATCGTTTGTTTTTGGAGGTTTTTCCATTAGTAATGACGCACGGTCAACTAACGATATTTTCTGAATTTAATCGTCAATAAGGGGTTCTTCATAACCTTTGTCAAGGAACCTATTTTTGAGAGTATGCGCCTGTTGAAAGTAATCAGGGAGATAGGAACAGTTCCGTCTGATGCGCATTAATTGGCTCCTAGGAACCGATTTCAGCCATGACGCGTAATGACAACTGTCGACCGGAATGTATCCATTCCGGTCAGTGGCTTTGAAGAAAGTCTTGGTGGTGATCTGATCATCTATTACAGCGATCTCTAAATCTAAAAAATGGATCGAAGAGGAGCTAGCCTCATAAGTGAGTTCAATCCCAACATTGTTATCGTTGAGCCTTGTCATAAACAAATCAAGGGATTCAACAGAGCCCTTCCATAGGAGGAGGATGTCGTCAATGTATCTGGACCACAACACTAACTGTGGTGGGTCCAGCACATGGACAACATCCTCCTCCCACTTACCCATAAAAATATTGGCAAGGCTGGGGGCAAACTTTGCCCCCATGGCGACACCATTTTTCTGTAGGTAGTAGCTACCCTCATAACAAAAATAATTGTGCTTAGTGGCATAGTGCAACAAATCCATTATAAACCTTTTCTGGGTGTTAGAGATGGACTTATTTCTACCTAAAAAAATATCAACTGCTTCTAAACCCAAATTATGTGGGATACACGTATATAAGGACGTGACGTCCGCAGTGACAAGTATAAGGTCTTTGGAGTAACTCACTTGCTGTAGTTTAGAGATGGTATCTCTCGTGTCCTTTAAATAAGAAGGTATTAGCTTAACAATGGGTTGGAGATAAAAATCAATATACTTCCCTATTCGGGAAGTAATTGAGTCCAACCCACTGACAATAGGTCTTCCAGGTGGATGGGTCACACTTTTATGGACTTTGGGGAGGTAATACATAATCGGGATCCGTGGCGCAACGGGTACCAGATAATTTTTTTCTTTCTTATCAAGAATCCCAAGTTGAGCATCCGTATCAACGAGATCTATCAGGATTTTCTTGAAATCTGAAGTGGGATTCTTTGATAATAAAGAATAAGTCTGTGCATCGCTTAAGATTTTTTTCATTTCGGTGTGATATGCACACCATTTGTATATTTGAACACGTTTACGTATGCTTGTATTGTTAATATATTGAGTTTGGATTCAATATTATCACACATGAGTTTAACACATTGGCACATCACCTTTCCATAGGTGATCCAACTAGTCCTTTTTTATCACTCAATTTATTTTTCAAGATAAATCTTCTGAACAGTGATATGTGGATAAAGAACTCCATTCTGTATTTCCCATCACTGTACAGAGACATCTTAAGCACTACAATTTATTTTACAGGCTTCAAAATAACCTTGCTAGCGAGAGAGCTACCACAAGTACAAGCTGGATTTCGAAGAGGCAGAGGGACTAGAGATCAAATTGCCAAAATTTTCTGGATCATGGAGAAAGCAAGGGAGTTCCAGAAGAATGTCTACTTCTGCTACAGTAAAGCTATCGATTGTGTGGATCACAAGATGTGGCAAATACAGAAAGAAATGGGAATACCAGACCACCTCACCTGTCTTCTGAAAAACCTGTATGCAAGTCAAGAAGCAACAGATATAACAGGACATGGAACAAATGACTGGTTCAAAATTGGGAAAGGAGTGCGACAAGGATGTATATTGTCACCCTACTTATTTAACTTATATGCAGAGTACATCATGCGAAATTCCAGGATCTACGAATCATAAGCCGGAATTAAGATAGCAGGGAGAAATATCAACAACCTGAGATATGCAGACAATACCACACTAAGGCTCAAATCACACTAATACATTTTTTTTATGCATTTTGCAGAAATGCAGGGAATTTTTTTTTAACATGGGTTCCTTTGGAACACGTTCAGATCAATGCATTTTTGTGCCTCTGCATTTTTGGAAATGGTCGGGGACTTTTTTTCCCGCAAAAAGCAGCGTTTTGCATGTAATAGCCTTCAATGGACCTGCATCCAAAATGCAAGTACTACATCTTTTGCCGCAATTTTAAATTTTTTTGTTTGCTAAGGAAAGAGCCAGGAAGCCGGCTGCCGCATCCTCAACTACCTCCTTAGAAGGAGAAGCCCGGAGGAGGAAGAAGAAGACATTTTAAATAAAGGACTTATCAAAAACTGTCTTTTGTCATACTACACTACTTTTTTGGGTGAATGGGTAGGGGTACAATGTACTCCATACTCATTCACATAGGGGGGGCAGGATCTGATGGCCCCCTTGTTAAAGGGGGCTTCTGGATTCTGATAAGCCCCCCCACCTGCAGACCCTGACAACCGACGGCGCTCCCTTGTCCTCTCTCTTTCCTGACCTGCCGGGCTGCATGCTCGGATAAGGGTCTGGTATGGACATTGGGGGGGGGGGACCCCACGCCATAGTAACCAGCTATATACAGTGTAAGAAGAAAAAAAACGCAAAACACAAATCTGCAGAAACGCTCAAAAGCAACATGCATAGATGTGAATCGAGCCTAATGGCAGAAAGTGAAGAAGAACCAAAGAGTCTCTTAATGAAGGTGAAAGAGGAGAGCGCAAAAGCTGGCCTGAAATTGAACATTAAAACGGTTGTATACCCGCACAGAAAACGCTGTGAGTGGCCAGAGCCGCGATAACGTCCCTCCTGTGCACGCCTTCAGGAGTCTTCATAGTTTCATAGTTTCATAGTTAGTAAGGTTGAATAAAGACATCAGTCCATCCAGTTCAACCTGAGCGAGTGTCTACAATTGTCCCCATCCCTGTACATTGCACACTCACATCAGTCCCTACCCTCAAGGAGCCCACAATCCAAGGTCCCCATTCATATACTAGGGCCAATTTTTGGACAGAAGCCAATTAACCTACCTGCATGTCTTTGGATTGTGGGAGGAAACCGGAGTACCCGGAGGAAACCCATGCAGGCACAGGGAGAACATGCAAACTCCAGGCAGGAAGTGTCGTGGTTGGGATTCGAACCAGCGACCCTTCTTACTGCTAGGTGAGAGTGCTAACCACTACACCACTGTGCCGCCTTCTTCCCGGCAAGGTCCGGCAGCTTTCCTGTAGGTAAAAATTGAAAAAAAAAGGGATACAACCGCTTTAAGAAAACTAAAATCATGGCAACCAGTCACATCACTCCTTGGCAAATACAAGGAAAAGAAATGGAAACAGTGACAGATTTTATCTTCCTAGGCTCCAAGATTATGGCAGACGGTGACTGTAGCCATTAAATTAAGAGACGCTTGCTTCTTGGGAGGAAAGCGATGGCAAACCTAGACAACATTATTAAAAGCAGAGACATCACCCTACCGACAAAAGTGCAGTATAGTCAAATATATGGTATTCCCAGTAGTTACATAGTTGTTGAGGTTGAAAAAAGACACAAGTCCATTAAGTCCAACCTGTGTGTGTGTTTTTATGTCAGTATTACATTGTATATCCCTGTATGTTATGGTTGCTCAGGTGCCTATCTAATCGTTTTTTTTAAATTATCTATGCTCCCGGCTGAAACCACTGCCTGTGGAAGAGAATTCCCCATCCTTACCACTCTTACAGTAAAGAACCCTCTACACAGTTGAAGGTTAAACCGCTTCTCTTCTAATTTTAGTGAATGGCCAAGTGTCTTTTTAAATTCCCTTTCGCGGAAGAGTTTTATCCATATTGTGGGGTCTCCAGTACGGTATTTGTACATTTAAATCATATCCCCTCTCAAGCGTCTCATCTCCAAAGAGAATAAGTTCAGTGCTGGTAGTCTTTCTCCGGAGCTGAGATCCTCCAGTCTCTTAATTAGCTTTGTTGCCCTTCTCTGTACTCTCTCCAGTTCCAGCACATCCTTCCTGAGAATTGGTGCCCAGAACTGGACGGCATACTCCCAGTGCGGCTGGACCAGAGTCTTGAGTGGGAGAATTATCTATTTATCTCTGGTGTTAATCCCCTGTTTAATGCATGCTAAAATTTTGTTTGCTTTGCTGCCATTGCATGCCATTGCTGAGCCTGTAATCTACTAAGACCCCCCAGGTCCTCTTCCATCCTAGATTCCCCCAGAGGTTCACCCCCTAGTGAATAGATTACATTCATGTTTTTGCCACCCATATGCATTATTTTACATTTTTCTACATTGAACCTCATTTGCCATGTAGTTGCCCACCCCATTAATTTGTTCAGATCGTCTTACAAGGTTTCCACATCCTGCAGAGAAATTATTGCCCTGCTTATCTTAGTATCGTCCGCAAATACTGAGATTTCGCTGCTTATACCATCCTTCAGGTCGTTCATGAATAAATTAAATAGGATTGGTCCCAGGACAGAACCCTGGGGTACCCCACTTTCCACCCTGGACCAATCCGAGTACTCCCCATTTATCACTACCCTCTGAACTCGCCCCTGTAGCCAGGATTTAACTTCCAAAGAGGGCTTTTTTTTATAAATGCTTCTCTCTTCGTAGATCCAATGGATCTCCTCTGCATACGTTTCTCTCTGAGAGTGATGGAGGACAATTTCTTTTGCTTTCTTGACTTCCTCTACAGTGTGTAGTTTTCAGCAGATATGCCAACTGTGGCAGTTGGTTATTTTCTCACCAAGCTTTTGGCGGAAGGAGATGGCTGTGTGTCTAAGGTGTGCTATTGCTCGCAGGAGAGCCATCCACCTTGAGAAGCGATGAAAACAATAAGAACCCAATACATTTCAGTGCTGTACGTTGGCAAGTAGGACTGACACTTGGGGCCTTACTTCAAGGTCTCTTTCGGGATATATGAGATCATTAATTGGGGTTGATGGTATACCATCTACTTGTGTTAAGAATGTTGGTCCTGTGAGCCACAACATTTCCCGTAGATATGCTTTAGGCACGGATCTGGTCGCAATATCTGCAGAGTTCTGGTCTGTGGGCACATAGTGCCATTGTTTTGATTGGGTAGACTTCCTGATCCTTTTCCCCAGATGTGCCACATATACTTAGAATCTTCTCTTGTATTGCATATGTAACTTAACACCACTTTATAGCATCTAATTTACAGTCATTTTCAATAAGTTCCACCAACTCTACTGAGAATACTGCACCACATAACTCAAGTCTGTGTATGGTATGGTGGTTGTGTTGTGGTGCCAGTTTAGCTTTGCCCAGGATGAACCTAGTATGGTGTTTACCACTTGAATCTTTAGTTAAAGCGGTTCTGCACTCTGAAAAAAAATTTTTTTTTTTAGGATGTAATATAAAGTGTGCTTACCTTTATTAGGGGACTCACCTGTTCCATCTTCCATCTCGATCGCCGCCGGTTTTCGTCCGATGAAGTTCCTCGTCTTCTTCTTTAGTGCTGGGGGCCATCTTGCCTGTGGGCATGTGAAACACCCACAGGGACTTTAGATGGCCCAGCATGCACTGCCGTTACTCGCGCGTGCGCAGTAACGGCTCATCTGCCGAGATCTCACGAGATTTCGGCAGATGCGGCCGAAATCTCGGGAGATTTCGGAAGATGTGGCCGAAATCTCGCGAGATTTCGGAAGATGCCCGCACTGGCTCCTGGGATCAATGACACCAGATCCCAGGAGACAGTGCGGCGTGACGACGATCGACGCAAGACCCCGCCCGCCGCCGCAGAGGGAGAAGACCGGAAGTCTTCAATTACAAGGTAAGTAAAAAAAAAAAAAAAAAAAACATTTCATTTAGTACTCTTTGCCTGATTTGGAAGGCAAAGAGATTTACTAAATGAAATGAGTGTAGAACCGCTTTAAGTGGGCCACCACTGTTATTGCCTTGGTTGAGGCATTCGAGAATACACAAAGTTCTTTGCTGTGTAGGAATTTTGAAGAACCCTTCCACGTTTCCCATTCTTTTTGTCTTTCTGGAGGCAATGGGAGTCCCAGCTACCCGATTTGTCTTTGTAGAGCTCCTTGTCCATCAACCTCTGGGATTCTCTATCTTCTATCAAAGGTGCTCATTTGTTATCGTCCCTTGTAGTCTGGAACGCTGTGCACCTAGGTTATCGGTGCATTTCTCTAACACAGGGATCTCTTGTTGTGCTCCGATGACATGCCTCCCTTTGATACCAAGCATCTCCTTAACAAGAAAGTGGTTCAGACATGGCTTAAAGATAGATGCATGACCATTTTCCAGCAAGTTTGTACGTAGGGACATTGTCAGGCCTGCGTGTCTTGTCAATAGACATGTGCAATTCGTTTAGTTCCAAATTAGTTTTTTAACAAATTTTTACAAATTTGTTAATTTGTGAAATTTCAGAATTTCCCCAAAAATTCAGAATTTCCGAATTTCCAATTTTCTGATTTACGAATTTCTGAATTTCCAATTTCAGATTTTTGGAATTCAGAATTTTCAGAATTCGAAAATTCAAAAATTCGAAAATCTGAAAAAAAGAAAGGAAAATCTGTTTAATTCGAAATAATAACTAACTATTAAATTATAGGTTATGGAATTTCCTTTCAAATTTGGCTGTTAGTGAACGTAACGAGTACGAATTTATCCAAAGTTACGAATTATCTGAAATAACGAATGCCACATCTAAACAAATGGAACAGAACAAATTTATAATAAATAATTAATAATAATAAAAAGGTTTCGTTATTATTGTTATTTATTATTATTAGATCGTTACGTTCCATTTGTTTAGATGCAGCATTCGTTATTTCAGATAATTCCTAACTTCGGATAAATTCGTACTCGTTACATTCACTAACAGACAAATTTGAAAGGAAATTCCAATACCTATAATTTAATAGTTAGTTATTATTTTGAATTAAGCTGATTTTCTTTCTTTTTTTCTGATTTTCGAATTTTCGAATTTTCAAAATTCCGAAAATTCCGGAAATTCGGAATTCAGAAAATTCGGAATTCCGAAAATTCGGAATTCGGAAATGCGGAAATTCGAAAATTTGGAAATCCGAAAATTGGAAGTTTGGAAATTCCTGAATTTCCAAAAAAAGCAAAAAAAAAACGAAAATTAACAAATTTTTTGTCAGTGCACAGTGTCAGTGTCTACTTATCAATCCATTCTTCGCCTACTATCACCCTATCACCCATCCTAGATCAAGCCTCTGGGCGCATGGGGCCCATCCCATTGTTTGCGGATTTTATGAGCTCTCATGATGTCCCTACTGAGCAGCAAGATCTGGGCGTTTTTGTCTAGTTATGGGATGCAGTCAGCTATCGCCTTGAGATGAGGGTGGTGGTGTGCCACGTCTGGTGTCAAGATTTCGCTCCTATCCTCTGCCATGTGATTACACTCGATAAGTGTGGGGAGTGACATATTTACCTTACTGTCCATGGAACATATGATGTAGCCATTTTCTCTCCTCCCTGTCGCGCATATTCGGAGCCTGTAAGGCGAGGTGTAATCTTATATGATGAATAGGTTAAAGAATTATGATCTAACCGACGATCGATTGCTCTGATCATCAATGATAGCATACATTCTTACAGCTCTTTCCGGTTGTCCCTCTGGGTGCACTGCCACAAGTCATATCTTCCAACAAGTTCTACCTTCGCCTCCATCTCCACAAATCTCAGTACATTTAGACGCTACCAATAGGGGAGGTGTTGTAACCTCTTCTTCCTCCCTGCCTTATTATAGGGTTAGGGGTCTTGACCGTTTTAGGCTTAAATGTCTCTGGGTGTAGAGCTGTCACATGCCTATCACTGTTACACTCTTGCATTTTATGGCTTCTTTACATTCCTTGGATAGATGTCCTGTGGAAGTACAGCATTTAAAGCAAGCTCACAACTCTGAGTACGTTTTTGCGTTTCTCTATGGATTTCAAGCGGATGTGGTTTTTTATGTATGGGACATTCTCTGTTTATGTCTCTCTGCTTCTTGACTCCAGCGGCCGACTAGTCTGGGCTTGTGTGGGTTGTGGGAAACACGTTCGTCCTGTGAACCGAGAGGGATGTTCTAGCGCTGTCATGTCTTGTCGTTTGGTCTTTTGTACTTCAGGCTACTTGTACTGAGTGTGGTTTGTGCACCCACAATGAAGCTGGGATTGATCTTTGTGCGGGCTGCTTCACGAATGAAGCTCAAGAAGAGAGAGAAGGGGAGGTAGGTGACCTGCTTCTCCCTTTTGTATTTGGAGCCTTGCGAATTCCATCATTCTTGGAGGTTGTAGGGTAGCTTCTCCAAGATTGGTCTCACTCTGCAAGTCGAGTCCAGGGTGTTGAGGCTTGTTAGGGATTGATCTTTTCTTGCAGACTCTGGCTCCTGCATCAAATCCCAGAGTTCTCGTAACTTCGTATAGACTTTGGCAGTAATTCTGGGAAAATTGTCGATCCTCTTGAAGAGTGCATCTTTGACTGCCTTGGGGCTACCATAGCACTCCTCTAGCCTTTCCCATACTAAGTCCAGACCTACTTGGGGGTGGTTCACGTTGGCTGCCCTGAGCCTCTTAGCATGTTCCACAGATTCTTTCCCCAGCCATTTGGTCAGCAGGCTGAGTTCTTCCCTGGCTGAGAAGCCCAGACTCTTAATAGTGTGCTTGAATGTGAACTTCCATATCCTGTAATTCTTGGAATGGTCATCAAAGTTGGTGAGTCCTGTTTGTACCATGTCACACCGGACCATATACTTCCCCATGTCGGTCAGGCCTGATACATTGGTGTGCTGGTCTTGCTCTGCCATGGTTCCCTGGAAGGGTCTTGTGATCGCCTCCTCTTTGATGCAAGTGTTTGATGATTGCTGGCCAGTGTGTATAACTGTATCTCTCTGTGTTAGCACAGCCACATGGCGAATCTGTTGTGGTGCATCCATGAGCACACTGGCATGTGGATGACTTCTTTGACTGCTGATATCCCAGGCACCTTGTACCCTTGGAGGAACAGCATCTTCTTTCGGGTCTAGCAAGTCTTTGGTGTCAGATACATCGCCCTCACTGCACTGAGATAGTGCACCGGTGTTGAAACAGTGAAGGATCCTTACGTAATCTGCCGTACGACTTTCTGGACCCTCTGGCGGCATCAGAACGTACTTTTGCTGTCCGCCATCCAGTTGCACCGCTGCTTCCAAGACTTCAGCCTGGGCTATGGTGGCTGCTGCATCCTCTTCCTTACTTAGGGCTTCTAAGGTTGCGTCCAATCCAGCCTTTTTACGTGAAGTGGCGGCAGCTGCATTGGCGGCAGCTGTCTGCTCCTCCTCTTCTATGCGTGCTCTCTCAGCTCTTATGGCTGCCTCTTTCTGGCCATATTTGGCCCTAGCACGTGTAGCCTCCGCGGTGGCTCGAGCCTTGATAGCATTTGCACTTGCACTGGATGCATTTGACTGCACTGATTTGCCTGACCTTGAGGAGTGTCTGGATGTGCTAGAGTGCAGTGACACAATCTCCAGGAGGAGCTGATTTCTTTTTTTTTGCGCTTTCGTGATGGCGATCTCCACAATGCCTTCTCGCTCCAGATCAATCGCCTTTTGCAGGTTCTTGCAGGCTGTCGTTTGTGTTTGTTCTAGTCAGATAGGTGAAGTAAGTCTGTGACAGCACTACGTAATGTCCATGGCATGACTTAATCTGAGTAATGTCTAGCATAATCTGTCCTTCTTGAGTGCGAACACCTGTGGCATTACATATTTCAAGTATTGTGTCTTCCCAAGCCCTTCTAACTTGGTGCGGTGCGCGTCAATGTTAGCTTCATCATTTTGGTGGGCCTTTTGTGTATGCATGATTGTTTAGACACTGCGCCTTCTAGTGTTGCTCGCAGTTGTGTAATGGTCTCGGTGTGTCAAAGTTATCACTGTCCTGTGCGGTGTCTAGTGAGGGTCTACATTCTGCCATTCTACCGGTGTGTGTAGGCCTTTAGTCAGTATGTGTGGTGTGCGGTCTGTTACCTAGTCAGCGATGGGTGACAGTCTCAGATGTTACCGTTCAGTGTCCTGCAACGTTCAGCGTAGAGGTAGCTGGACACACACGTATATCCTGGTGCTTTACCCTTCTGGCAGGTGAAAGATGGCATACGCAGGGGTAGGTTAGATGGCTGCCCCTCACTGTAACGCTATGCAGTCAAAAAGACAGAATTGTTGTAAGGTTGCTTGCAGTCCTTTTTGTCAGAGAGCTCTGTCACTGTTGCTTGTTCCTAGCATAAGGATTGTGTGAATCTGGAGCTTTCTGTGCTGTTTTTCAAAGCACAGCAATCAGTTTTTTTACTATTCTGCAACCCCAGTGTCATATGCGAGGATATGAATAAGGCCAGATAGCTTAACTCACCATCCAATCAAAGCACAACAAAGTCCTTTAACTTTCTTAACTTTATTTGTAAACTAACAGCAGATAGTTTGTAGATGTTGTAAGATGTTTAGAGAGAGTTGTGGAATGCTTATCCAGGAAGGAGGTAAAAAACAGAATGCTTATTGCAAGATTTGTCAGGATGTACTTGCAGAAATGTAGAGCCTTCCATGAGTTAAAAAAGAACAGGGGACTGGGCTAAGCAGGAAAAGGAACAGGGAGAAACTAACTATTGAATTAAGATAGGGAGAATGGGCTAATATATTCTCTCTACCAGAGAATTACAGTAAAAGGTTACTATGGCAACCAGACTAGAAGATCAGAAAGGTAAACACTGCAAAAATAGACAGGGCAAACAAACTGGGGACTCCATGATAACAAGCAATACACATAAGTACGCCCATGTGAACGAAACCTAAAAATACATACTTACCAACCCATAGGGGAAAATGTTCTGAGACCTCCTGGGATGCGTGAGGTGTATGGCAGGAGGCTGAGGGTGGGATCCTTTTTTGACGTCTTCCTCAAGAAGCAGAATATACAGGGATATGAGAATTTTTAGATATAAAAGTCACACAAAGGTTTAACTAGATGGACCTGTGTCTTTTTTCAAACTTATAAACTATTAGACGTGTGCAATTTGTTTCATTACGAATTGATATCCGGACAAAATTATCATTATTCAGAGATTCGGATATATCCGAATCTATGAATCACAATAGCAACAAATTTCAATAAATCCGAAATAAAATGTGCAATAGTTTGGGCCTTTTGTTAATGATTGAAGCATCCAAATTAACGTAACAACATAACAAATGATCTGAATTTATTTGGATACCTTTCGATTTTTATGTTGCATTAACAATTTTCATTATTATAAAAAATGCACTACATATAGTATGGAATGGAAACATATTTCATTAAATACAGTAAGGTATAAAAGTGAAATAAAATGATGATTCCTATTTATTTGTTTGATTGGATGGCAGTGGAACCATCAGAATCTCCAAATCATAATATAACGAATTAATCTGAAATTCATTTTGTTCCATTCATTATGTTATGACTTGGAGATTCTGGTGGATCCACCTCCATCCAACCCAAACAGAGTGCATAAGTAATGTCCTGGAATAACGAATTAACATGTTAAATACATTTTGACAAATATAGCAAATCTATTTGGAACAACAAGTATACAAAATGAATCCGAATATATGAACATAATCTGAATATACGAAACAAATTTGGAAATTGCGAAATGATTAACTTACACGATTGTCTCCAAAACAAAACACATTTTCTCATTGTGCAAATCTCTATAAACTACAGTATGTGACTGTGTAACTGGGGAGAGGTGTATTAGCTGACTCCTTCAACTCTGCATTAAGGTAATCTGAAATTTTGCAGTTTAACCACTTCAATACAGGGCATTTTCACCCCCTTCCTGCCCAAGCCAATTTTCAGCTTTCAGCGCTGTAACATTTTAAATGACAATTGCACGGTCATGCAACACTGTACCCAAATTAAATGTTATCATTTTTTTCCCCACAAATAGAGCTTACTTTTGGTGGTATTTGATCACCTCTGCGTTTTTTATTTTTTTTGCGCTATAAACAAAAAAAGAGCAACAATTTTGAAAAAAACACAATATTTTTTACTTTTTGCTATAATAAATATCCCAATTTTTTTTTAATGTTTAGGCCGATATGTATTCTTCTACATATTTTTGGTAAGTTTGTGCTTGTAGGTTCGTATCTGGTAGTCAGTTCGCATTTGTTTTTCAGTGCGTAATATTATAGTACATATTTGATTTTCAGTGTGTTCTTTTCCGCTCGTTTCTGATTTTCAGCTTGCTCTTCTCAGGCCTTTCTGATTTTCAGTGCGTTCTGTTAGTTCGTTCTGACCAACCGATCTTTTTGAAGCCATGTTGTGGGTATGTACTCGTCGTAGAGTTCGTGCTGTGCAGGGGCTTGGTGTTGGGGTTCTTACTTTGACCCAAGTCCAGTCCATGAACATGGCGGGGAGGAGTTCATAGACCAAGAATTGGTTGCTCCAGTGTGACCAATTTTCTCATATGCCTTTTTGCGGGAGATCCGTGAGAATAATCCGGATGATTTCAGGAATTATCTCCGGATGACGGACCCCGTTTTTCACCGTCTGTTGGCTTTGCTGTCCCCTTATATTACCAAGCAGGACATCTACATTCGGCAAGCCATCACTCCCGAGCAGAGGCTAGTCTGCAGGACATCAAGTTCTCGACAGGCATCTCCCCCCAGGCTCTGGGGATCATTATTCCAGAGACCTGTTCTGCCATCATTCAGGTCCTGCAGAAGGACTATATTAGGGTAACTTTTCTCCTTTAACATCACATTCTATGTATTTAATGTTTGCTAATGTATTGTATTTCTTTCATCATTCCCTAATTACCATGATTGTAATATGCTGTTAATGTCCCCTTTGTTCTCATGCATGCTTGAATTTTTTAAACTTCCTTTTTTGTCCTTCATGCATATTTGCCTTCACTAACCTCCCCAGCATGCTATCCTGGGCCCATACACACCTAGCCTAGTCACTTAACAATGTATTTTGTCAGCTACATAGTAGTGCTTTACCCTAAACAACCCCTAAAATGTTTACAAATGTTATTTGTGTCCTTAAATTCATGCAGAGTGCCAGAGGCTGTTTTTTTGGGTCCCAAAATCATTTGGAACCGTCCCTCCTCCCTAACCGCTAAGTCAACCGATACCAATCCTCTATCTGCTGGCTTTGCCAAACCCATACACACTATACCTACCTCTTTTGTGGTCAGATTTATGGATGCATTTAGTGAAAGGGCATACCAGAATACTTTCAAATGGTACTGTTTAAAGTTTTGTTCTTCTATTATCTTGATAGGTAATTGCAGAATGTAAAAACGACAAAGTGAAGGCAATATCAGACATTAGTATGTCCAAACTGTGTTGATCTTACCTTCATCAAATGGGGTGATGTCACCCCTGTGAAAGCCAAATTTTGAAGATGCACACAAATTGAGAGTCAAAATGGGGATTTCCTCCTGATCCCATGCCTACTGTCAACATGTGCTAGCTCCCATCATGGGTGATCAATGGACGGTTTCGGGGGTGCAACCCCTTCCTCTCATCTACTTTAGTTGCGAGGAAGGGGTTGCACACCCAAAACGCGTACCATGATATCCCATAATGGCAGAAAGCACATGTTGACACACTGTGTGCATCTTCAAAATTTGTCTTTCTAGAATTTTGGGGTGTTTTATATTCTGCCTAAAACATCAATGATGTTTTTGAGTCTTTTTTCCACATCATTGATGTCTTCCTTGATCTTCTGTAAATCACGATTGCACACCATGATCTCCCCAATGAGGACGTGTGCACTTGCACTTGTGAAATGAGATTCTTCTTCCACAACATCCACATCACCTAAAATAAAAAAAACATGTATTATAAATATGCAGGCATTCATCTATTACCTGAAGCTGTGGTCTCAGACACTCACCTGTTGTGGTCACTATTTCGCCCACTTCATAAACCTCTCCTTCCTCCACATCTTCTGGTTGTGGTGTGGGGATTTCCTTTTCTTTAGGAGGTAGGGGGTCCCTGGTGTCCTCAGATGTCCCGAGTCTTTTCTCTCCTATGTGAATAAAAAAAAGGTATACTTAGCACACAGATATTTGATGCGAGAAATAGTAATATGAAACATTGCTTGGAAGTGTCGTACAATTGTCTTTTTTGGCAGAGTTCCAAGCTGAAGACATACATTTTTTTCCCTTTTTAAAGCTGGAATACTTACCTTTTTTGTACAATTTTCACACCTGGAGACACCCCTAGTATCTATTGGAGCACCTGTGTGGGACACCCTAAAAAGGGTGTTCTGGTGTCCCACACTAGTTCTCCTTCGTCCAGATGTGTAAACAGCTGCTGAGTGTCCTCTCCTTACACTGAATCAAGTTTGCATTTCATTATAGTTACAAACCCATCTAGACAACAAACTTCTTCTAATACAAATAGGCATGAACAAAAACATTGGATTAGTGTCCGAATGAACGATGTTTACTACGAACGATTACTGTGCCCACAAACCTGAAACTTGCCAATTTAAACTGTATATCAGTAAAGAAAAGCACATGGAGCAGCACGAACGTAATAATAATAATAGGAACACAGGACAACTACTTACTTTTTTGAAGAACTCTCTTGATCTTTCTGTACTGATCGTGCTCCCTCAATTTCAGGTGTGACCAGCGTTTCCTCAATTGATCCTTGCAGATTTTTCATAACTTTAGTCATGATCTTGGCCTTTCTCACATTTGGGTTTGGGTAAGGTCAATGCTTCCCGTCGGCCCTCTTCAAGATAAAAACAAGGAAAGGGGTGCCTCAGAGTATATATCATAAAACAATTTAGTTAAACAACAATATCCACTCACATGGAGGAAAGAGGAGTTGCATTCAGGTCTGTTTGCTGGGCTGAAGAGATGGAGTAGGGCTGCAAGTCACAGCAGATCCTATAAGGCTGGCACCACATCAAATCCAGGCAGGAAAGGGTGGGCTGGCTGAGCACAGCGTGGTCTCCTTCAGCGGCCCAGGCTTATTCAGGCTTATTCATATCACAGTCCAGTGGGATAGAGTAGAGTCCATCAGACAAAGATAAGGGTTCCGAAAATAATGAGTGGGGGGAGGACTGACGCCAGTGCCACTGGCTGGCCACTCTGTGTCACCACAATGTTCGTTCGGCCTCTGTAGCGTGGAGAGAGACACGGCTGTGTGATCAGGATCAGAACGAGGCTTGGGGAGCAAACACAGCACGGCGCCCGGCAGTGACATCACAAAAATGTGACGCGTTTCAGAACTAGCAGGCCATTGGTGGAGGAATAGCCACGTTTCTTTATCAAGCATGAAGTGTATAGACACAAAGGGGAGTTTTTATAGTCTGACGGGGGCAGGGTCAAAACGTACATCGAAAAAAGTCAGTGATACTACAAGGAAATTACATTTTAAAAAAGACACAATGTCAGAGAATCATGCAATAGAACTAGATGATAAAACTAGAAATAAATTTAGCAAAATACGAGCCACTATGCGATTAAAGGAGAATAATGAAATATCAATCTCATTAAGATAGGTCAGATTAATATCCAAGACATGATAATAAATCGCAAATAAATGATACATGATAAATAAAGGAAATATTGACCCGAACCCAAACCCTATTGAAGTCAATGGGGACCCGAACTTTTGAGGACTAAAATGGCTCTAAAAAAGTAATGGAAAGGGCTAGAGGGCCGAAAATGGCAGCAAAATGTTGTTAAGTGCCCGGCAAGTGCTCTGCAAAAAAATGTGGATAGGGAAATGACTTAAAATAACATAAAATACATTAAAAAAAATAATAATATGCTGAAGGCCCCCTTCTCAGAAGAAGAGGTACAGGAAGTCATTAAGAACCTCAGAAACTCAACGGCACAATTCCACACATATGGTGGGAATGCCCCAGAATACGCTCTTTCTGGAAAAAATGATTCAATTTAATGGATAAGCTAGTGGGAAAATAAAATACTTTGAAATTAAAAAAATAATAATCTTGACCTAGGAGGACGAGGTCCATATGGAGTAGGAGGTTGAAGTGGCGGTGGATGTGGCGGTGTAGGTGGAAGCGGCGGTGGAGGAGGACAAGGTAGCCAACACTGATTTTTGTTTTTAATTAAATTTTTTTTTTAAATTAGGGTACACCCCAAAAGATCAAAAATACAACAATGGCTG